>CM035155.1:89492170-90122170 GCA_020205615.1 Panax quinquefolius | reverse complement strand
ATAGGGATAACATGTGGCATATCAATTAACCCTTGTTTTGTGGTAGTGTTTGAAAATGGCGAGATAAGCAATGAAGCACATGAGACCGTTGAGTCACCAACAATCAATATCCAGGATAATGTCCAACAGGAAGACAATAATCCTCAGGTAAATAACAACACCGATCAAATGATGAACGATGAGATGTTCAAAGGCTTTATGCAATTCATGCAACATTAGGCGAGAGCAGCTCCTGTTCAAAATGCAGGTGGAAACACTGGCAACTCTCGGATGGTCACTGCTAAGAAGTTCAAGAAGCTGGGACCACCGGAGTTTTTGGGATAGCCAAAACCACTTAAGGCAAAGACGTGGATAAAGCAAATCACCAAGATATTTGATGTCTTGGGATGCTAGGAGGAGCAAAAGGTTCCCTTTGCCACCTTTATGTTGAGAGGAGAGGCAGATTACTGGTGGGAATCAGTAAAATGTACTCAGCCTGCCTCACTCAAAATGTCTTGGGAAAAGTTCCAACAACTGTTCAAGGACATGTACTTTCCCGAAAATATTAATCACATGAAGGAGGTGGAGTTTATCAAGTTGGAGCAAAACAATATGACCGTGCCGCAGTACGAGGCTAAGTTTACCAAGTTGTCCCGATTCGCATCCCATTTGGATGATAATGAGGAGAGAATGACGCGAATGTTTCTACGAGATTTGAGACCTGAAATACGTTAATACCTCATTTCTCACAAACTGTGTTTGTATTCAGATGTTGTAAATAGGGCTCAGTTATTGGAGTGTGATAATGAGTCAACCCAACCAAGAGAGAGCAGTCGACAAGTCGATAATACCAGTGGTAGCAGTCATCGAAGTGGTGACAACAAACGTGGAGGGAATCAACATGCCAGAAATGGTAACCACTTCGGTGGTAATCATGGCAAAGAATAGAAATGGAAATTTCAAGAAGAGGAGATTCAATAATGATGGAAAGACGTTAGCACCAGCACCTATTGTTAAGGAAGGAGAACGACCACCGGTCGTATGTTACAAATGCGGAGGAGAGGGACATATCAGTCAAAATTGTACGCAGCAGTCCAAAGCATGTTACTATTATACAAGAGAAGGTCACCTAGCTCGATTTTGACATGCACCAAAGTTATTTGGGATGGAGGCATCAAAGGCCGTCCCAGATAAGACAAAATCGGTAGTTCAAGGGAGAGTGTTTGTCGTAACCTCCCAAAAAGCGAGGAATCTAAACGAGGTGATCACGGGTAAGCTAATCATAAACTCTAGAGGTGGTCATACCTTATTTGATACCGGTTCTACCTATAACGACCCAGAAATTTGGATTTTCCAGAATTTAAGTTTAAAGAATTAGTTATTAATAAAAGGAATTTTTATTAATAATATTATGTGTTATGTGTTTATTAATCGTTCTAGAACCTAGGATGATTATAAGTCGGGAGGATTCTTACTACGAGCTAGATTAAATGAGTAAGAATTTTCAAGACGAAAATAAAAATTTTCCGAGAACAAAATATTTTCGGGGAAAAGACGAAATAAGCACTATTCACCCATTGAAACCTAAGGGTTAGGGTTTGAAAAACCTAAGCCATTTTGAGAGTTCGGTATGTCGAAATGACATTCCGTCGAAAGATTTTTCGATAATATGTCGTGAAAAGTTAAGTAAGCTGATAAAAGTTTTTCTTGAAAAACGTGCAAAAATCGAACAAAATAAAAATGACGAAAAGTACTACTGTGTACTTTTCACTCGTTTAACTACGTTAGGGTAAAACGTGAAGGAAAATGCTTAACGCCAAAAAGTGTTTTTCAGTTTTTCAGAAATCCAACAAATACGTAAAAGTTAATCGGTAAAGGAAAGACGAAATATCCAAAAATATTTGGATTCTGAGAATCGGAGTTTTCGGACTGTAAAGTGCTTATGCTTAAGAGATATGTAAAGGATAAGTTACTTAATGAGTAAGCAAACTTAAAGGCTAAGTAGACTTAAGGGATATGTTAACTTAACACTTAAGTCATGAATAATAAGGAGGTTAGGGGGGCGAAATGACTAAAATACCCCTAGCTTGGAAATTCTATAAATAGAAAGCTTATTTCTTTTTTTAAGGATTTTGAGAATCCTACACCTTTGAGATATAGAGAGAGAGAGTTTGGATGGGAGGATGAGAAGGAGAAGGAAGCATAAAAGTTTGCTTGTGAGCAACCTTTGTCTGACAGAAAAAGATTAAATAAAAACGGTAATCCGAAACCTAGTCTTTTATAAATTTTCTTTAAGTTTTTATGTTTAAAAACATAACTTAATGAGAATAAGAAGTAGATGATGTTAGGGTTGATTTCATATGGTTGAAATCATGAGAAATGAAGAAAATAAGAATTTAAAGTTTAGTAAATAAATTTCTTAAGGAAGTATAAGATTCATAATGAATTAGAACGATCCGAGTGGATTATATAAAAAAGTAGGTGAAATAAGTAAGGAATAATGTTCTATAACATCAAATTCCAATAAAAAGTGAAACCGTAATCCAAAATATCGATTAAAATGAAGAACGAACGAAGAACACGCGAAGAACACGAAGAACGTTGTTGATGGACAAATTTAAAACCATCGTAGAATAATTATTGTTGATGGACAAGTTTAAAACCATCGTGTATAAGTTTGATTCATATTGCTTGGTTAGGAACGATAGAAATGTTCATGAAGAACAGATTAAAACTTAGCTATAACGAAGTTATGGCAAAAATTTTGTAAAAGACGAACGAGAATTAGAAAGTTAGTAAATGAACCCGAATGTGTAGGGTTTCATAAGAATATAAGAGAACATAGAAAACGTGAGTCATGGACTCAAGAATGAATGAATTCCGAGTTCGGATGACCAAATTACGGACGAACGAACAAAGAGCGTTAAAAACATAAAATGAACAAAGGGTGAAGATCAAGCCAATTGAATGGCACGTTAATGGATTCAGAACGAAGTTCTATCCAAGGGTTATTGAATTACGTAAGATAAGGAAGAGAATGGCTTTGGAACAACCTCATTCCGAGTTATAACGAAGGAGTTATGAGATCGGGAAGTAGTGTCTCAAAATGAAGTTAACACTTGGAAGAAATTTTCAAGAATTATGGCTTGGCGCCAGTAAACCAACCATACCTGCTATAAGGTGGCACCGCAGCTTACCAAACCATGGAGTCGAGTCATGCGAAACTCACATCATGGCAGAGAGATAGAAGGAGAGTGGCAAGCTGCGGCGCGCGATTGTAGGGAAAAAGCAAGAGAAGAGATTTTAACTGCTCAACTCTTGGGGGAAACGTAAGGAAAGATAAAGAACATAATGTTCAACTAAAGTAACCCTTAATTAGTTTTTTAAACCTTTAATGAAGGTTGAACGAAAAGATTTAAATGAGAGTAAAAGATAAATAATTTAGACGCGGGTTACAGAACCGATATCCGGGGACCGTAGTTGCGATAAACCAATGTGGGGGATTGCTATGATTGTGATTCCCTAGACGCTGGGGAACGAGGGTAATGAATAAAATTTAGATGTTATGTTTGGTAGTGAGAGATAAGTGTAAAGTGTATAGACGCTGCAAATGCGACGCTATTGCGATAAACGATCGGTCGTAGCATACCACGAACAATATGGCTTCGACATTAAGAAAGAATAATGAACATGGGGTTCATGGGATGGATAACGATCGAAAGCGATTAAAACCTTGAGTAAAGGTTGAATGAGAAATTAAGAGACGAGCAACGTGAACGTTGAATATGTAAACGATCTTCGTGAATCGTATTCACGTCGGACGAACGTTCTAAGTACACCCTGGTTGTATGACGTAGACATTGACAATGGTAGTAAGTAAGATATGAATTATCAAGAAAGCCGTAACAAACGGTAATAAGATTAATGAAAGCCTAATGTGAGTCGAATAATAATGTATTCTAAGGTATGGCATTTAGTTTCCAAAAAGTCGTAAGGAATAAGAAATTGACTTAATGAATATTATAGTTTAATAATTCGAATAAGTTAAGATAAGATAGGCAATCGTAACCTTTGATGGTTGACATATGGGAGCTGGGCTAAATAATTCCTTCAGAGAGCGAAGGTATAAACAAAATTGGCAACCGATCTAACTCACTGTTATGGGCAGTGTAGATGAGACGAGAACTTGTTTGTTGGTTGTTTATGGGAAACCACTCAGAGTAACATATGGACTACTAGCAGAGGAGTGATGTGTGCTGAGTCCTAGAGAAGTTATAAGAAGAAGATAAGAAGGTAAAACATCAAATATGATGAACGTATAAGTAAGACATCTCCGTATGTCATGAAGCCGTAGAACGGTAGTGAAAGTGGTCGCGTAAACTTAGGTTGCAATAACGTGAACCCTAAGAAGTAAAGTTAAGTAAACTAATGCATAAGTCAAAGATGTATGACTAATTGGTGTTTATGTTTTCTCCTTATGTGTTATATAGGAATTGGAATGAGCAGTTCAGCGTAAGCTGTAGCTGTACGTAAGGCAAGTTTCCTACCTTCATTCATATTTTAAATGAATGTTAGTTTCTTAAACTTCTCAGATGTTGAACTTGAGAAGTTTGGTCTATGTGCGAATGTGCGATATTTGTACAAGGTGGTAGAACGTATGAGGCCTTGAGCCACAATGTGAACACTTCGGTATTTCTATGATATAAATTGTTCTGTGATTGAGCTGTTCAATACAAGTATGTTCTGTTTATACATGATCCGTTATTGTTAAGTCTGTGCTAATGATTCTAGCCAGACATAATGTATATGGAAAAGGTAGAGGAATGAAAGTATTTAAAATGAAAGTGAATATTGTTTTAAAATGATAGGAATCGAGATTATTCCTATTATTCAAGCTGCTTCATAACCTTTGTTCGGTTATTGAAGTCTTAAAAGAATGTTTGAATTCTTGAAGATGTTTGTTCAACTGTTATGACTTGCTGGGAAATTGAATGCTCACACTTGCTTTAAATGAAAAACATTTTCAGCGAACGATGTTAGAAGAACTTAAGGATCCCATAAAGATCAAGCTAAAAATATCTATATGAAGTGCCTTTCAGAATGTGAATTTGCGTGAAAATCAAGTGAAGACCTGTAATATAGAAAGATGAAATTGAACTATAGATTAGTTTAATGAACTATTATGTATCCTTAGTGGCGGATGAAAGTCACTCGTGCAAGTTGTAAAGAATAATGTAATTATCCACATTTGTAATGAAAAAAGGTTTTAAGGTTTTAGAACCTGGGAATTGAGGATGTATATTGTTATATTTAGCTATATAATGATGTATGTTTGGAAGAAGATGGGATCGTGATGTATGGAATCTAGATGTAAAAATAGACCGAATTTTGGGGCGTTACATATTGGTATCAAAGTTGATAGGTTATAAACCTTAGGTAGGAGTACCTAAGACTATAATCGTAGAGAGAAGGATAAGAAGATCACCACGTGATCATAGTGATTCATAGTAAGAGATGAGTTGTTAAATGATGAATGAGTTGTAGCTAATGCTATGAATGAATGGTATTACGAAGTAGTACGGGAGGAAGAATTCAGATTGAGTTGAGAAGGATAGTATATGAATTAAAGAAAATTTGTATTAAGTAGAGAGAGATTTAGAAGTTGTAAAATTTCAATTAAGGACTCATGTGATAGCTGAGTTGTATGAACCTTTGTTATGGGCAGAGGTTTGTGCTTGGTGTAACAACTGCTTAGCTTATTACAATGATAATCATTGGAATTGGTCGCGCTATCAAGATGTATATGACGAGAAGGTGAATCTTTTCTCATATATATACTTGATAGGTAGAGAACGAAAAGGTATGTGCTAGTTCTTGAAACTCATACTTATAGTATGTTCGTGACTCATACTGATATGATAGGTTTTTGAACTTCTCAGCGAATGGACGCTTATAGTCTGTCTGGATAGTTCTTAAACTCATATTATTGTGGAAAGTTCCTGAACTCATAATGTGTGGTAAGTTGATGGACTGTACTAAGGTATAAGGATGTTTAGACTGAAAACAAGTTGTTTTTAGTAGGCTTAGTATTGAAGGTGCTAGAGAAGATTAAGTATTATCGCAATAAGACAATGAAGAAAGATGGAGAATAGAATATTCCAAGTCATCTAGCTATGATAGATTTCGAAGTTTATTGAAATCGTGATTATTTGTTCATATTTTGGATAATGAAAGAATTGGTTCAACTTTTAGAACCAATAGATTTTTAAAAGAACTATTATTGGTATGTCTATGCTAATTATTTCGGCTAGATAGAAATTGATTTAAAATATCAAAATGAATTTTATATCATCAGTGCATTTGATGCAAGGATGGTAAAAAGATGGAGTTATTAATGCAGTTGAACCTGGTGTTGGATGTGATCTTAGGATTAATAACCCGTTATGGTATGATGTATAATGACGAAGTCACAAACTGACGAAGTCCTCAACGTACTGTGAAAAGTACAGTATCATGACGTCATAAAACGTTTTGATGTATTGCAAAAAGAATTTACAGAAGTAGTCAATGTCAATTGAGTTGACTAGATGAATGTTTCACGTTGATATCCAATTTATTGGTATGGTCTAAGCTACTTGATTTGGTTAGACAAATGGTATATCATGTTTAAAAGAAAGTCAAGCTTTCCTTGAGAACTTGTGCCAATCCAAATTGTTTTGGTGCAGAATATAATGATTAAGTCTGAGGTGAACACACCCCGAAATGGGGTTATATAATGGGTTGATCGCTTACGTATGGAAGATGTAGTTTATCTTCTTGGTGATTGTAAACTGCTAGTAAGAGTTCATGGTCAATTTGACCCCTCAGCAAAAGTATGAAATATTTTAAAGGAATTCTTATATTCCTCGTTGTTCATTCTACTTCATAATTCTTGATAAGTTGTGAAGGTGAGAGAATGTTTGAAAGATAGAAACTTCTTTGAAGAGAAGTTGAGAAGATGGGTAGGCTAAAATTTTGAGGATGAAATTCTGTGAAGAAGGGGTGAATGTGATGACCCGGGTATGGATGTGGTTTTTAGAAATTCCGAGGACAGAATTTTTATAAAAGGGGAAGAGTGTAACGACCCGAAAATTTGGATTTTCCAGAATTTAAGTTTAAAGAATTAGTTATTAATTAAAGGAATTTTTATTAATAATATTATGTGCTATGTGTTTATTAATCGTTCTAGAACCTAGGATGATTATAAGTCTGGAGGATTCTGGCTACGAGCTAGATTAAATGAGTAAGAATTTTCAAGATGAAAATAAAAATTTTCTGAGAACAAAATATTTTCGGGGAAAAAGACGAAATATGCACTATTCACCCAATGAAACCTAAGGGTTAGGGTTTGAATAACCTAAGCCATTTTGAGAGTTCGGTATGTCGAAATGACATTCCATCGAAAGATTTTTTGATAATATGTCGTAAAAAATTAAGTAAGCCGATAAAAGTTTTTCTCAAAAAACATGCAGAAATCGAACAAAATAAAAACGACGAAAAGTACTGCTGTGTACTTTTCGCTCGTTTAACTACGTTAGGGTAAAACGTGAAGGAAAATGCTTAATGCCAAAAAGTTTTTTTTAGTTTTTCAGAAATCCAAAGAATACGTAAAAGTTAATCGGTAAAGGAAAGACGAAATATCCAAAAATATTTGGATTCCGAGAATCGCAGTTTTCGGAATGTAAAGTGCTTATGCTTAAGAACTAAGTAAAGGAAAAGTTACTTAATGAGTAAGCAAACTTAAAGGCTAAGTAGACTTAAGGGCTAAGTTAACTTAACACTTAAGTCATGAATAGTAAGGAGGTTAGGCAGGCAAAATGACTAAAATATCCCTAGCTTGGAAATTCTATAACTATAAAGCTTATTTCATTTTTTAAGGATTTTGAGAATCCTACACCTTTGAGAGAGAGAGAGAGAGTTTGGATGGGAGGATGAGAAGGAGAAGGAAGCATAAAAGTTTGCTTGTGAGCATCATTTGTCTGACATAAAGAGATTAAATGAGAAAGGTAATCCGAAACCTAGTCTTTTATAAATTTTCTTTAAGTTTTTATGTTTAAAAACTTAACTTAATGAGAATAAGAAGTAGATTATGTTAGGGTTGATTTCATATGGTTGAAATCATGAGAAATAAAGAAAATAAGAATTTAAAGTTTAGTAAATAAATTTCTTAAGGAAGTATAAGATTCGTAATTAATTAGAACGATCCGAGTGGATTATATAAACAAGTAGGTGAAATAAGTAAGGAATAATGTACTATAACATCACATTCCAATAAAAAGTGAAATCATAATCCAAAATATCGATTACAATGAAGAACGAACGAAGAACACAAATAACACGCGAAGAACACGAAGAACGTTGTTGATGGACAAATTTAAAACCATCGTAGGATAATTATTGTTGATGGACAAGTTTAAAACCATCGTGTATAAGTTTGATGCATATTGCTTGGTTAGGAACGATAGAAACGTTCATGAAGAACAGATTAAAACTTAGTTATAACGAAGTTATGGCAAAAATTTCGTAAAAGATGAACGAGAATTAAAAATTTAGTAAATGAACCCAAATGTGTAGGGTTTCATAAGAATATAAGTGAACATAGAAAAAGTGAGTCGTGGACTCAAGAATGAATGAATTCTGAGTTCGTATGACCAAATTACGGACGAACGAACAAAGAGCGTTAAAAACGTAAAATGAACAAAGGTTGAAGATCAAGACAATTGAATGGGATGTTAACGGATTCAGAATGCAGTTCTGTCTAATGGTTTTTGAAGTACGTAAGATAAGGAAGAGAATGGCTTTGGAACAACCTCGTTCCGAGTTATAACGAAGGAGTTATGAGATCGGGAAGTAGCATCTCAAAATGAAGTTAACACTTAGAAGAAATTTTCAAGAATTAGGGCTTGGCGCCGTATTCGACCATGCCTATATAAGGTAACGCTACTGGCGCCAAACCAGGGGCCGGGCATGCGCAAACTCACATCAAGTGACATGAGAGATAGAAGGAGAGTGGCGCCATGGCTGCAGATGTAGGGAAAAAGCAAGAGAAGAGCTTTTAACTACTCAACTCTTGGGGGAAACGTAAGGAAAGATAAAGAACATAATGTTCAACTAAAGTAACTCTTAATTAGTGTTTTAAACTTTTAATGAAGGTTTAACGAAAAGATTTAAATGAGAGTAAAAGACAAATAACTTAGACGCAGGTTACGGAACCGTTATCCAGGGACCGTAGTTGCGATAAACCAACGTGGGGGATTGCTATGATTGTGATTCCTTAGAAGTTGGGGAATGAGGGTAATGAATAACATTTAGATGTTATGTTTGGTAGTGAGAGATAAGTGTAAAGCGTATAGATGCTGCAAACGCAACGCTATTGCGATAAACGATTGGTCGTAGCATACCACGAACAATATGGCTTCGATATTAAGAAAGAATAATGAACATGGGGTTCATGGGATGGATAACGATCGAAAGCGATGAAAACCTTGAGTAAAGGTTGAATGAGAGATTAAGAGACGAACAACGTGAATGTTGAATACGTAAACGATCTTCGTGAATCGTATTCATGTCGGACGAATGTTCTAAGTACACCCTAGTTGTATGACGTAGACGTTGACAACGGTAGTAAGTAAGATATGAATTATCGAGAAAGCTGTAATAAACGGTAATAAGATTAATGAAAGCCAAATGTGAGTCGAATAAGAATGTATTCTAAGGTATGGCATTTAGTTTCCAAAAAGTCGTAAGGAATAAGAAATTGACTTAACGAATATTATAGTTTAATAATTCGGATAAGTTAAGATAAGATAGGCAATCGTAACCTTTCATGGTTGATATATGGGAGCTGGGCTAAACAATTCCTTCAGAAAGCGAAGGTATATGTAAAATTCCAAATTTTACGAATAAAGATTTAATTTTCTCGAAATTCTTTTTTTTTTAAATTATGGTGTGGATTTGAGATAATGTTATAGTTGTGGGTAATATTTATAAATTTGGAAAAGTATGCAAGTTGTTTTATAATATTCGATTGGTCGGGGAATATTCATTTTAATAGGGAATATTTGTACGACGGCACAATCATTGGTGGACCCCACAATGGAAGTATTGTCGTAGTAAGAAAACGACAGAATTATCTTTTTATAAAAATAACGGTGGAAGTGTTACCATTAAAACTATTGAACTACCCAGTAGTAAAAGTACAGTAATACGCGTGGTTGCATAGTAGCACACGGTATTAATTATTGATGCTTACGTGAGAAGTCACTCAGTTTTGTTCAATAATTGTTGCAGTAATTGTTGCAGTAATTGTTGCATAGTATCTCACGTTATTTGATTCAATTATTGTCGATATTTTATATATTATTAAATCAATAATTGAGATGACAAAGTTATTAATATTATTATTTGCAATATTAACGATGTCTAGAAGTTTTGCCAAGGAGAGGTTTGGTCACCTAATTGCGCGCCAATAGGGAGAAATCTTTATTGGAAAGACCCCTCTTTCCTGGAAACGGCCTAGTCGATTAATATTGTGAATTATAATAAAGATGATAAATGTTGTTAGATATATTGAGGTGTCTTTTTATGAAGTCACGGAAGTTTATATATATATATATATATATATATATATATATATATATATATATATATATATATATATATATATAGTGGATTAGGTACCCTTTACCTAACAAAGACGATCTTATTAATCGACTAAGTAATGCCACTATCTTCAGTAAATTTGACCTTAAATCTGATTTTTGGCAAGTTACAATCCACCTAGATGATAGGTACAAAACAGAGTTCACTACCCCATTTGGTCATTACGAATGTAATGTCTAGGCATTTGGCCTAAAAAATGCTCCCAGTGAATTTCAGAATATTCTCAATGATATTTTGAACCCTTTCAGTCACTTTATTGTCGTCTACATTGATGATATTCTCATTTTTTCCAATTCTATTGAAAAACACATTAAACATTTGAAATCGTTCTTCAAAATGCAGATTAAAGATAATGGACTTGTCCTTTCACCTTCCAAATGCGACTTGTTTCAAGCTAAAGTTCTGATTTCTTGGTTTAAATATTTATCGCGGACTCATACGACTTATTGTGAGTTATTCAATTTCTTTGTGATTCCCGAGATAAAATTACCAATAAAACCCAACTACAGAGGTTTCTGGGCTCGCTCAATTATATTGGCAAGTTCTATAATAACCTCAGGAAGATTTGCAAACCTCTTTTTCAGCGTTTGCAGGACAATCCTCCTCCATGGACTGACACTCACACTTCTGTCGTCAAGTTAAAAAATATGTCAAGGCATTGCCATGCCTTGGTATTTCCAATGATTCTGCATTTAAAATTGTTGAAACTGATGCCTCTAATATTGGATTCGGAGGAATTCTCAAGCAAAAACTTACTCTCAGTTCTCCAGAACAAATTGTCCGTTTCCATTCCGGTGCATGGAATACTACACAGTTAAATTACAGTACTATTAAAAAAGAAATACTTTCTTTAGTATTATGTATTAACAAATTTAAAAGTGACTTATTGAATGAAAAGTTTTTAGTTCGCATTGATTGCAAATCAGCAAAATATGTTTTAGAAAAAGATGTTGAAAACATAGCCTCTAAACATTCCTTTGGTAGATGGCAAGCCTTATTGAGTATCTTTGATTTTGAAATTGAATACATTAAAGGTAGTAACAATTCAATTCCTGATTTTCTCACTCGGGAATTTATTAATACAGGTACTGTCCGTTCATTATGAGTACTCGAGGAACATCATCCTCTCGTGGTCCGGGTCGCCCTATTGGCCCAAGTAATCAACCAAAAGGAACTTTGGTTCCTCACCCAATTAACCCAATTTATCAAACCAGTAACAAATTCACTGTCCTTGGGACAATGCCCAAGCCATACAGTTCAGCCTTAACTAGTAACCAAATCCCGATTGACCCTTTTGCTAGCCAGTCAAAGGCCTCCAGTTCAAACCCCAGTCATCCTCCTTCTGAGTATATGCTCAAATGGACCAATCACTTATTTCACATTGAACCTAGTATGAAAAACAAAAATGATCCAATTAATTTGGCCTCCCAGTTCTTTCCCCAGGGATGGCATTTCCAACCCCTTGCTCCTTATAAATCCTTTGTGTATTATAAGGATATCCTTATTGAAATCGAGTCAATCTTCATTAAACCTATTTACATCAATAATGATAAATCTAAAGTGCTTTATCATTCTCTGTACATTAAACATTTTATTTCATTATCCGATTGGGGAAATCATCCCTCTGATCTTATGCAACTTTCTAATCAGGATAACTCTTATTGTTATTATGATTACGTTGAAGCATGGCATAAGGTTATCCTTCATCAAAATGAGTCAAATAGTCATTCATGGTTTATTCAGTTCGACCATAAATTCAAAAGTCAGTTCCCATATTGGTTCATTCATTGGTGGCACAGATTTGGTTCCAGTTATGATCTCCTTCCTAAACCCCTAAAAGTTCAACTTAACCATTTCTGTAACCACACTAAACCCAATCCAAAGTATGATGGTGTTCCCATTGTTCTTCAATTTGTCAGTAAATATAAGGTCCCTTGAATTCTTAAATGGCAATATGACATTAACACCCCAGCTAAAGTTACAGATCCTCAGTTTATAGTCACTCCCACTTTCGATCCTTATTCTCTTCTCTCCCGTCGATTTTTCATCAAATGGTGGGATAAGTTTGATGTTAATAGGATTGTTAGTCAAGTCCAATTAGAATTTCCGACTGTTCCTCTCAAGGTTCTACCAGTCTCGTCCATTGAACCTTCTAGTCATTCATTACCCAAAGAGCCTAAGTCAAAAGAGTTTAAGGTCAGTCCTACTGGTTCAACTTGTTCCCGTAGCATTTCTAATTTCAAAGACTGTTCCAGTAAAGAATTGAAATTAATTGCCCAGACACTTAACAAAAGAATTAATGAGTTACATGAGGAAGCTTCTGTTCATTCTTCTTCGTCTTCTCAAAATGCTTCAGTTAGCCAGTTTGCAGATGATAATGGTCAGTATGATCCATATGGCACCATCGATCTACAGGATGCTCATGACCCATTTGCACGACACTTGAAAGAGCTTCCGATCCTCACTTTCACCTCCTCCCGACCTTTTCAAAATTTAGTAACTTTGTCCCTCAGAGCTAATCGCTTAAAGGAATTTGCTTTTCCACCGAAAGCAGCTCCATTCACGAGCACCTGCCCCATCAGCCTTTAAAGTCAAAAGATACTCTTTCTTTTCCACCAAAAGCATCTGCTGAGTCAAAGGTTGTTGGCCTCTTCGTCAAAAGTTGCCGAAAGCGTCCATAAATAGTAAAAAAGTCAGCACTATAGCACTGTTCATCAATAGTAAAAGTTATCGGTAATCATTTACTTTTGTAATAGTAACTTTGTATTAGTTCCTTTCTTATTCTATAAAGAGGTAATTTTGTAATAACCTCTCTCCTTCTCTGCTTCATTATTGACATAAAAGGCAGGACATGACCATGGGGATTTACTAGGCTTAATTAAACCTTTACTAAGAAGATCATTAATCTCTTTTTTACATAACTCCATTTGTTCGTGATTCATTTGTATAAGCCTAGCCTTAGTAGGAATCAGGTGCTCTTTGAAATCCTTAGCATAAGGAAGCCTTACTACATGCTTTTTCGATGCCAAAAGGCATTAGGAGAATCAGAACAAAGGTTTTCTTTTAAATATATTTTTAACTCTTCAATGTTTTCTTGGACTTCTTTATTCTGAAGTTGTTCTTCAACACGTTTGTACTTAATTTCTTCCTTTAAGAAATTTAAATGGGTAGATTTGCAATTCAATAAATTTAATGATTTCGAAATAAATTCTTCTTGAATGAATTTTAAATCTCTTTCTTTAGGTTTAATAAGGAATTTAAATGTTATTCTTTTTCCTAGATGTATACAGTTTAATCCTTCATTATTGGTAGTAAAGGGTATAATAAATATATAAATGGTAACCCTAAGATGATTTAATCAGTAAGATTGCGGATTAAAACAAATGATGTTTTAAAGCACATATTATCCTGACAGATATAAACCTTAGGCAGTTTATATTTTATCTCCATTTGACTACCATTGGCTGAATTTAACTTTTCATTAGTTTTCTTATAATATTTAGTTGGGATTAGACCTTCCTGAATACAATTAAGTTCTGCGCCAGTATCAACTAGAGCAGGAAGTTGTATAGAAAAGGTTTTATCAACAACTAAGTTAATGGAGATATACCATTTTTTAATGGTGATATCTTTAATACGTTTAAGAGAAAGACCTTGAACAAAAAGATCTGGCTCTTCTTTTGTTCCCGATGATTCAGGCTCATCGTGATCTTCATCACTAGAGGAGGAATCCTGAACTTGAAGATCGGATTTTTTGTCTTCAAACTCTTTTCTTAAATTAGAGACTTCTAATTTTAAATTAGAAATTTCCTTTTTCAGTTTATTGACTTCTTGATTAAACTCTAGAAGGGTAACTTCCTTAACTGGGGTTTTAAATCTCTCAAGAGTTTTATTAAAACTAAATATTGGTTTTTCTTTAGCTTTAAACATTTTATCCTTAACTCTATTGTCTTTTGTTAATAAATCTTTTAATTGTTTAGTGTATTGAGATTTTAACTCAGGATCAGAAATTTTACTAATTAGATCAATTAGCAAAGAACTCTCTTCATATTCTTTAGTGATTACATTAATTTGTTTATTGCAACACTTCTCATTGCAATTGTTAGCGCAAATAGTGACTTGGTCATTATCACTATGTGTTTCGTGGTTACTAGTACTGCTATTAGATGAATGAGGTATAACAGAACCTTCATCATTACTTATATTGTTCTTTATTCTCACTAATTCTAATAGTTGTTCAGTATCTTCACTTGAGATGTTTAATTGAGATAATTTTTTCTTAATTTTGCACTGATTTTTATAGTGCCCTTTCTGCCCACAATTATGGCAAACAATTTTACTTTTATCAAATTTTTTAGATGATTTATTATAAATTTTTCTTGTGGGTTTGGGTTTATTGTAATATTCATCTTGATTTTTATCTTTTTTATGACTTTGTTTATGTTTATAGCGTCTGCGACTCTTATGATGATCAATATGTTTACGCAAGTGCTTTCTTCTAGAGGGAGCAATCGGAAGTAAACCATATTGTTCACAGAATGTTCCTAACTCGTACTTGGCTTTTTTCTTATCTTTACTAGCTTGATTGGCTAATTTAAAATCAATACACATTTTTAATCCAATTTTTTGAATATAACTGATTATGTCACCATAAGTCGAGTTATCATAATCAATATACCCTAAATTTTACTTAGCTCTTCTCCGACCTTATGAAGCGAATAATGAAGGTAAACCATTGACGAATTTCTCTTTCCAGAATGGTTTATTGCTATCATTTCGCATCATAACTCGAGAGGTAAATACATCCTTGTACCATCTAAAATCACTTAGAGTGGGACAAGTGAGATTACTAAGCTGAACGTGGATTCTCTCAGTTATATTACTGGGATTGCCAACAAAATGTTTTATTATGGTAAATATTAGAGTGTTAACTTCATCAGATGGACCAATACCGACATCTTCATCAAAGATGGGGTTGCCGTCATCATCTAACTGGACAGCATGAATTATTGATAGTCTAGTATCTTCTGTAAGATGTTTTTCCCACCAAGATCTTAGAATACCAGTGAATCCACTAGCTAATAACTCAACAATATATGGCTGAGTCAGATTGTTGAATTTAGTTATATAGCTATTTGCTACCATAGACATGTGATTTAATTTGTTTAAAATCTCTTGTTCACTGAAACCATCAATGTTCCATTCATAAATTTTATTGGATGAATCAGAGAATTGCTTATCTAGATTTCTCTCTTTGAACTGTAGATCCAGAGGAGTAGGTCTAGAGTACCAATTTCTGGTTATACTAGTGTTTTTAGTTTTTAGTTTATTTAACTGATCATTAAAATCTGGGACTGAAGAAATATTAGAATGATCTGACTTGTTATTGCTTTCATTGTCTGTTTCAACTTGATCAATGATTGCAATGGTGCCACTTGATCCAGGCTCAGTTTTTAATTTTTTAAATAACTTATCAATAGCTCTAGTGAGTTCACCGTCTTTGTTGGGTAAACCTAGTTTACTTCTATTTTTTGGTAATTTCAATAGAGGTTGTGTAATTTTTGAATCGAGTTTTTTAATAGTAGTTTCCTCGAATTTTTCTTCAATCCTATCTGGCTGTCTTCCTACCTTTGCTAGATATTGATTACTAAAATTTAATTGTTCAATAATTTTTTTATCATCTTTATTGCCATCTGAGATCTTGAAAGGACTGGCAACAACAGATGTATTTTTTACTAGAAGTAAAACAGTTTCTAGCGGGGGATGACTAGAAGAGACTTTTGACTTATATTCTTTAATCCATTGGGTTTTAGTTATAACATTACATTTACCTTGATATTGATCATACCAATCGTAAAAAGTAATGTTTATCTTTTCATTGTTAATAAATCGTTTCCATCTATTAACAATTTTATCACGCTCTTTTTCTGTTGAATGATTAGACCTAAATAAATGTCTTTTAACCTTATTAGATTTGGAATTAAAATCCTTTACAAGATTGTCCCAATCTAATACGAAATCTTTTTTAAGAACTCTTAATTGATTATTAATCGGAATCTCAAAATATGACTGAGTAGGCAACTCATAAGGGGTAGGTGAAGAAGAACCTTCTTCTTCAACAAAATCCTTTTGAATATAACAAGGATAACTAGTTTGACCTTGATTAAGGATACCCTTTAATTTAATATCCCTAACAGAAGGGTTACTAAGTACTTCAGTGTCTCTTCTAGTGTAAACTGAAGGTTCTGAAGAACTAGTAAAACTTTCTATAATAACTGGTCTTCTAGTACGTTCAAAACTTATTTTGACCGTTCCATCAGAAAATTGTTTAACATTCTCAACATTTAATAATTTATTAACTACAGGTTGTTGAGGGATTTCACTGGGTAAAGTCCATTGACTAGGTAACGTAATATCTTTCCAGAGGATGGTTCTCGGGATCTGAATATTAGCATCACTAGTTGAACTTTGAATTAATACAGTTTGATCTTTAGGACTTTTATTAAGAGCATAAACATTCAAATTCGTTTTCATGGTCTTATAATAAATCCTATAAATCAAGGCTATGGACTGAGAACCCTCAATCATATGAGTAATTTCTCCATCTGTTTTAATGTTTAATGTCAAAGCTTTTAATAAGTGTTGATCACTCAGGCTTAATGTGAAATCAGGAAAGCAATTAAAATGGATAGGTCCATTGTACAAACTTGATTCCATGGCACCAATCATACTTGGATAATAATTCAGGAACCTAGCATCTTTGAGACAGAGGTAGATACTTAAATTAATTCCTTTAATGTTTAACGGTTTTACTGCAACTTGAACCAAACCAATGTGAATAAAATTTTAACCCTTTTTCCTATGTTTGTTAATAACATCAGGAGACAAAAGACTACAATTTTCATATTCTTTATTAATGGCATAAATCTTTTCAACTGTTTTAACATTATAATCTATTTTGAAGTTATCAAAAAATGTTGACTGGTAAATTTCTTTAGGGGAAACCCTGGGTATGCTCCAATTGTGTAAAGCTTGACTAATATTTTCATAACTGTTTGTTTCTTGGTTAACTATGTCCGAAATAGGAGGCAAAGTCGACCGGTTACTAGTTGAGGAGCTAGACCTGAATAATCTACTCATCTTTACTAATCTCAAAATAAATTTTTATTCATTATTCTTCCATTCATACCCTCTTACCTAATACAGACTCATACCTATGTTCTATACTCGACACTGCTCACCCAAGAGACATACAAAAGGTAATCACGAACAAGGTGGACTGAAGTAAGTTATGTGACTTCGGAACAAGAATAAAAAGGAAATTTTGAAAATAGTAAGGAGATAACAGATTACTGAGATCTTACTGACAACTAGAACAAAAACAACTTAGCTCTGAAACCATTTGGGGGTGGAAGCAAGAACAATTGAAAAGAACAGAGTGGTGCATATAAATAACACAATTAAATAGAAATAAATTTTAATGATAACTAAAACTATTTACAAACAAAATAAAAATTAAAGTGACTTACAATCTAAATCAGAACATTTAAGAAGAAAGAGAATGAGGGGTTAAGATGGGCTAAATAGCGGTAGAAACCAAAGATTCGTCTGAGAAGGAACTCAGAGTCTTTCTAAGTTTCGAAGTCTGCTTGGCTAACTGAGTTCGGTTTCCTTTTATAGAATAAGGAAAGGAACTAATACAAAGTTACTATTACAAAAGTAAATGATTACTGATAACTTTTACTATTTATGAACAGTTCTATAGTGCTGACTTTTTAACTATTCATGGACGCTTTCGGCAACTTTTGACAAAGAGGCCAACAACTTTTGACTCAGCAAATGCTTTCGGTGGAAAAGAAAGAGCATCTTTTAACTTTGAAGGCTGCTGGGGCAGGTGCGCGTGAATGGAGCTGCTTTCGGTGGAAAAGCAGATTCCTTTAATCCGATTAGGCTGCGAGGACGGTGTTGAATGTTGAGCATTTACCACGAGCAGTGCAAGTGATCGGATCGAAATCTACGAGGTGTCGTGCAAATGGGTCCTGAGCATCCTATAGGTTGATGGTGCCATATGGATCATAATAACCATCATTATCTGCAAACTGGCTAATTGAAGCATTATGAGAAGAGGAAGAAGAATGAACAGAAGCTTCCTTATGTAACTCATCAATTCTTTTGTTAAGTGCCTGGGCAATTAATTTCAATTCTTTACTGGAACAGTCTTTGAAATCGAAAATGCTACGGGAACAAGTTGAACTAGTAGGACTGACCTTAAAATCTTTTGACTTAGGCTCTTTGGATAATGAATGACTAGAAGGTTCAATGGACGAGACTAGTAGAACCTTGAGAGGAACAGTGGGAAATTCTAATTGGACTTGACTAACAATCCTATTACCATCAAACTTATCCCACTATTTGATGAAAAATCGATGGGAGAGAAGAGGATAAGGATCGAAAGTGGGAGTGACTACAAACTGAGGATCTGTAACTTTAGTTGGGGTGTTAATGTCATATTGCCATTTAAGAATCCAAGGGACCTTATATTTACTGACAAATTGAAGAACAATGGGAACACCATCATACTTTGGATTGGGTTTAGTGTGGTTACAGAAATGGTTAAGTTGAACTTCTAGGGGTTCAGGAAGGAGATCATAAGTGGAACCAAATCTGTGCCACCAATGAAAGAACCAATATGGGAACTGACTTTTGAATTTATGGTCGAACTGAATAAACCATGAATGACTATTTGACTCATTTTGATGAAGGATAACCTTATGCCATGCTTCAACGTAATCATAATAACAATAAGAGTTATCCTGATTAGAAAGTTACATAAGATCAGAGGGATGATTTCCCCAATCGGATAATGAAATGAAATGTTTAATGTACAGAGGATGATAAAGCACTTTAGATTTATCATTATTGATGTAAATAGGTTTAATGAAGGTTGACTCGGTTTCAATAAGGATATCCTTATAATACACAAGGGATTTATAAGGAGCAAGGGGTTGGAAATTCCATCCCTGGGGAAAGAACTGGGAGGCCAAATTAATTGGATCATTTTTGTTTTTTCATACTAGGTTCAATGTGAAATAAGTGATTGGTCCATTTGAGCATATACTCAGAAGGAGGATGACTGGGGTTTGAACTGGAGGCCTTTGACTGGCTAGCAAAAGGGTCAATCGGGATTGGGTTACTAGCTAAGGCTAAACTATATGGCTTGGGCATTGTCCCAAGGACAATGAATTTGTTACTGGATAGATAAATTGGGTTAACTGGGTGAAGAACCAAAGTTCCTTTTGGTTGTTTACTTGGGCCAGTAAGGCGACCCGAACCACGAGAGGATGATGTTCCTTGAGTACTCATGATGAACGGACAGTACCTGTATTAATAAATTCCCGAGTGAGAAAATCAGGAATCGAATTGTTACTACCTTTAATGTATTCAATTTCAAAATCAAAGATACTCAATAAGGCTTGCCATCTAGCAAAGGAATGTTTGGAGGCTATGTTTTCAACATCTTTTTCTAAAACATATTTTGCTGATTTGCAATCAATGCGAACTAAAAACTTTTGATTCAATAAGTCACTTTGAAATTTGTTAATACATAATACTAAAGAAAGTATTTCCTTTTAATAGTCTTTGTAATTTAAGCGTATGTAGTATTCCATGCACCGGAATGGAAACGGACAATTTGTTCTGGAGAACTGAGAGTAAGTTTTTGCTTGAGAATTCCTCCGAATCCAATATCAGAGGCATCAGTTTTAACAATTTTAAATGAAGAATCATTGGAAATACCAAGGCATGGCAATGCCTTGACATATTTTTTAACTTGTTGAACGACAGAAGTGTGAGTGTTAGTCCATGGAGGAGGATTGTCCTGCAAACGCTGAAAAAGAGGTTTGCAAATCTTCCTGAGGTTTTTGTAGAACTTGCCAATATAATTGAGCTAGCCCAGAAACCTCTGTAGTTGGGTTTTATTGGTAATTTTATCTAGGAATCTGTCAGCAAGTTGAATAGCTCTGTCAATAGGCTGTATGGGTCCGCGATAAATATTTAAACCAAGAAACCGAACTTTAGCTTAGAACAAGCTGCATTTGGAAGGTGAAAGGACAAGTCCATTATCTTTAACTGTTTTGAAGAACGATTTCAAATGTTTAATGTGTTCTTTAATAGAATTGGAAAAAAATGATAATATCATCAACGTAGACGACAATAAAGTGACTGAAAGGGTTCAAAATATCATTGAGAATATTCTGAAATTCACTAGGAGCATTTTTTAGGCCTAATGTCTGGGCATTCCATTCGTAATGACCAAATGGGGTAGTGAATGTTGTTTTGTACCTATCATCTGGGTGGATTGCAACTTGCCAAAAACCAGATTTAAGGTCAAATTTACCGAAGATAGTGGCAATACTTAGTCGATTAATAAGATCATCTTTGTTAGGTAAAGGGTAACTAATCCAATCTAAGACTTTGTTCAATGGCTTGTAATTGATTACTAGACGGGGAATACCTCTCTCTTTCTCTACTTCATTATTGACATAAAAGGCAGGGCATGACCATGGGGATTTACTAGGCTTAATTAAACCTTTACTAAGAAGATCATTAATCTCATTTTTACATAACTCCATTTATCCGTGATTCATTTGTATAGGCCTTGCCTTAGTAGGAATCAGGTGCTCTTTGAATTCCTTAGCATAAGGAAGCCTTACTACATGCTTCTTCCGATGCCAAAATGCATTAGGAGAATCAGAACAAAGGTTTTCTTTTAAATATATTTTTAACTCTTCAATTTTTTCTTGAACTTTTTTATTCTGAAGTTGTTCTTCAACACGTTTGTACTTAATTTCTTCCTTTAAGAAATTTAAATGGGTAGATTTGCAATTTAATAAATTTAATGATTTGGAAATAGATTCTTCTTAAATGAATTTTAAATCTCTTTCTTTAGGTTTAATAAGGAATTTAAATGTTATTCTTTTTCCTAGATGTATACAGTTTAATCCTTCATTATTGGTAGTAAAATGGTATAATAAATATATAAATGGTAACCCTAAGATGATCTTATCAGTAAGATTGCGGATTAAAAAAAATGATGTTTTAAAGCACATATTATCCTGACAGATATGAACCTTAGGCAGTTTATATTTTATCTCCATTTGACTACCATTGGCTGAATTTAACTTTTCATTAGTTTTCTTATAATATTTAGTTGGGATTAGACCTTCCTGAATATAATTAAGATCTGCGCCAGTATCAACTAGAGCAGGAAGTTGTATAGAAAAGGTTTTATCAACAACTAAGTTAATGGAGATATACCATTTTTGAACGGTGATATCTTTATTACGTTTAAGAGAAAGACTTTGAACAAAAAGATCTGGCTCTTCTTTTGTTCCCGGTGATTCAGGCTCATCGTGATCTTCATCACTAGAGGAGGAATCATGGACTTGAAGATCGGATTTTTTGTCTTCAAACTCTTTTATTAAATTAGAGACTTCTAATTTTAAGTTAGAAATTTCCTTTTTCAGTTTATTGACTTCTTGATTCAACTCTGGAAGGGTAACTTCCTTAACTGGGGTATTAAATCTCTCAAGAGTTTTATTAAGACTAAATACGGGTTTTTCTTTAGCTTTAATAATTTTATCCTTAACTCTATTGTCTTTTGTTAATAAATCTTTTAACTGTTTAGTGTATTGAGATTTTAACTCAGGATTAGAAATTTTACTAATTAGATCAATTAGCAAAGAACTCTCTTCATATTCTTTAGTGATTACATTAATTTGTTTATTGCAACACTTCTCATTGCAATTGTTAGTGCAAATAGTGACTTCGTCATTATCACTATCTGTTTCGTGGTTACTAGTACTGCTATTAGATGAATGAGGGATAACAGAACCTTCATCATTATTGTTATTGTTCTCTATTCTCATTAATTCTAATAGTTGTTCAGTATCTTCACTTGAGATGTTTAATTGAGATAATTTTTTCATAATTTTGCACTCATTTTTATAGTGCCCTTTCTGCCCACAATTATTGCAAATAATTTTACTTTTATCAAATTTTTTAGATGATTTATTATAAATTTTTCTTGTGGGTTTGTGTTTATTGTAATATCCATCTTGATTTTTATCTTTTTTATGACATTGTTTATGTTTATAGCGTCTATGACTCTTATGATGATCAATATGTTTACGCAAGTGCTTTCTTCTAGAGGGAGCAATCGGAGGTAAACCATATTGTTCACAGAATGTTCCTAACTCGTACTTGGCTTTTTTCTTATCTTTACTAGCATGATTGGCTAATTTAAAATCAATACACATTTTTAATCCAATTTTATGAATATAACTGATTATGTCACCATAAGTCAGGTTATCATAATCAATATACCCTAAATTTTTACTTAGCTCTTCTCTGACCTTATGAGCGAATAATGAAGGTAAACCATTGACGAATTTCTCTTTCCAGAATGGTTTATTGCTATCATTTCGCATCATAACTCGAGAGGTAAATACATCCTTGTACCATCTAAAATCACTTAGAGTGGGACAAGTGAGATTACTAAGCTAAACGTGGATTCTCTCAGTTATATTACTGGGATTGCCAACAAAATGTTTTCTGGTTATACTAGTGTTTTTAGTTTTTAATTTATTTAACTGATCATTAAAATCTGGGACTGAAGAAGTATTAGAATGATCTGACTTGTTATTGCTTTCATTGTCTGTTTTAACTTGATCAATGATTGCAATGGTGCCACTTGATCCAGGCTCAGTTTTTAATTTTTTAAATAACTTATCAATAGCTCTAGTGAGTTCACCGTCTTTGTTGGGTAAACCTAGTTTACTTCTATTTTTTGGTAATTTCAATAGAGGTTGTGTAATTTTTGAATCGAGTTTTTTAATAGTAGTTTCCTCGAATTTTTCTTCAATCCTATCTAGCTGTCTTCCTATCGTTGCTAGATATTGATTACTAAAATTAAATTGTTCAATAATTTTTTTATCATCTTTATTGCCATCTGAGATCTTGAAAGGATTGACAACAACAGATGTATTTTTTACTGGAAGTAAAACAGTTTCTAGCGGGGGATGACTAGAAGAGACTTTTGACTTATCTTCTTTAATCCATTGGGTTTTAGTTATAACATTGCATTTACCTTGATATTGATCATACCAATCGTAAAAAGTAATGTTTATCTTTTCATTGTTAATAAATCGTTTCCATCTATTAACAATTTTATCACGCTCTTTTTCTGTTGAATGATTAGACCTAAATAAATGTCTTTTAACCTTATTAGATTTGGAATTAAAATCCTTTACAAGATTGTCCCAATCTAATACGAAATCTTTTTTAAGAACTCTTAATTGATTATTAATCGGAACTCAAAATATGACTGAGTAGGCAACTCATAAGGGGTAGGTGAAGAAGAACCTTCTTCTTCAACAAAATCCTTTTGAATATAACAAGGATGACTAGTTTGACCTTAATTAAGGATACCCTTTAATTTAATATCCCTAACAGAAGGGTTACTAAGTACTTCAGTGTCTCTTCTAGTATAAACTGAAGGTGCTAAAGAACTAGTAAAACATTCTATAATAACTGGTCTTCTAGTACGTTCAAAACTTATTTTGACCGTTCCATCAGAAAATTGTTTAACATACTCAACATTTAATAAATTATTAACTACAGGTTGTTGAGGGATTTCACTGGGTAAAGTCCATTGACTAGGTAACGTGATATCTTTCCAGAGGATGGTTCTCGGGATCTGAATATTAGCATCACTAGTTGAACTTTAAATTAATACAGTTTGATCTTTAGGACTTTTATTAAGAGCATGAACGTTCAAATTCATTTTCATGGTCTTATAATAAATCCTATAAATAAAGGCTATGGGCTGAGAACCCTCAATTATATGAGTAATTTCTCCATCTATTTTAATGTTTAATGTCAAAGATTTTAATAAGTGTTGATCACTCAGGCTTAATGTGAAATCAGGAAAGTAATTAAAATGGATAGGTCCATTGTGCAAACTTGATTCCATGGCACCAATCATACTTGGATAATAATTCAGGAACCTAGCATCTCTGAGACAGAGGTAGATACTTGAATTAATTCCTTTAATGTTTTACGGTTTTACTGCAACTTGAACCAAACCTATGTGAATAAAATTGTAACCCTTTTTCCTATGTTTTTTAATAACATCAGGAAACAAAAGACTACAATTTTCATATTCTTTATTAATGGCATAAACCTTTTCAACTGTTTTAACATTATAATCTATTTTGAAGTTATCAAAAAATGTTGACTGGTAAATTTCTTTAGGAGGCAAAGTCGACCGGTTACTAGTTGAGGAGTTAGACCTGAATCATCTACTCATCTTTACTAATCTCAAAATAAATTTTTATTCATTATTCTTCCATTCATACCCTCTTACCTTATACAGACTCATACCTATGTTCTATACCCGACACTGCTCACCCAAGAGACTTACAAAAGGTATTCACGAACAAGGTGGACTGAAGTAAGTTAGGTGACTTTGGAACAAGAATAAAAAGGAAATTTTGAAAATAGTAAGGAGATAACAGATTACTGAGGTCTTACTGACAACTAGAACAAAAACAACTTGGCTATAGTAAAAGTTGTCGGTAATCATTTACTTTTGTAATAGTAACTTTGTATTTTATTTATATATATATTATATATATATATAAAAATTTTGTTTTATTAGTATTATTAATGTAATAAAACAGAAAAGCTTTTTATATAAAACAGAATACTTTTATCTTTTATTAGACAATAATTAGAATATATTATATTTTATTATGCATAGTGTTTTGCATAGTAAAATCTTTTTATATAAAATGAATACTTTTATAAAGTTATTTGTTTTATTAGACAATAATTAGAATATATTATATGTAACGATCCTAAATTTCAAAGTGTAATTTAAATATTTATTGAGTTATATAAATATTATTTGAGGTGTTTATTGTTAAATAAATATTTTATTGATGTGATGGTTGATGAATCTAAATGATTAGAAATTTTCTAAATTAAATTAATTTATAATTTAGAGGTTTGTATTATAGCATGAGGTGTTATGTGGTTGTGTTGATTTAATAATTTAGATGGTGTTAAATTATTAAATAAAGTTATAATGAAAATTATAATTTGATGATTTTTTTGCTAAAAGGCTATATTTAATTAAAAATATAGTATGTGAGTAATTTAATGGGTTAATGTTGGATATGAAAATAATATGTGATTATAGTTTATAAACTAAAGTGTTTATTAAAATAAATTAAAAAGGGTTTAAATTAGTTTTTTGTCAAACAAGGCTCAAGTATTTTAACTCTTTAATTTTAAATGATTTGCCAAACAAGCCTTAGGCTTTTGAATTTCTAGCTTTGAAATTTAATAAAATAAATAGAATAATAAATATAATATATTTATATTATATACGTTAGTAACTGACTTGACATTTAGTAGTATTATTAAGGCCATGTCAGTTTCTTTTGTTTAAGCTTATTATTCAGTTGTTTATACACATTCTTGTTTGCAAAGTTAAGAGTACTGAGTTTTGTGATAGTTGAGAGAATTCGAGAAAGAAGGATTTCAGAGCATTTTGCAGTGTTATCAAAAAGGACTACAAACAATTTGAAGGTATTTCTATACAACCTTAATATATATATATATATATATCTGCATATGTGAACTACGGCAAAGTTTTTCTATGCTCTGTGAATTATATTCCTTCTGAATTGTTGTTATGTAACTAAGTTATGGGGGTTATACATGCTTATAATGATTAGATATTGTGTTTAAGCAATAATCGCATGCTAATTTTGGTTTGCAGTAGGAAGAAAATTTGTCAGTATATGTATTTTTTGTATGGCTTAGATAAGTACCAATTTGGATGGTCAATTCTTACGTAAAATTATAAATTGAAGTTTGTATATGGTAGTTCATTGAGATACGAACGTAACGTAGTTTGAATGGAGTAATTTGGTCAAGTAATGAAATTATAGTGATGATTTCTAGAACGAATATCAAAAATGGAGTTTTATATGAAAATCATGAATTTTGAGAAATTAAAATAGTTCTAGTTTGTTTTAAATTGTTCTAATTGGTTGTAAATGTGAGCAATCATGTTTATGATAGTTGTATATTTAACTTACGTGTTATTATCACTATTTGATGGGTGAAAATTGTGTTTGTTGGGCTAAATTAAATCGCTGTTCATTATTTATCTACGTCTGTCTTCGAACATCGGCAAATTGCTTGCGCCAAGTGCGAAAAAAAAATGTAGCTTTCTTGTGCGGTCCCAAGCCTTTGTATGGCGTAGCTGCGCCATACACTGGTTTGAGATTTTGATGTTCTGTTGCTGCTGCAGTCTTGGGTTAGTGTCATAACATGGTCTGAAATTATGTTAGCATGTTAAATGTGTAATGTTAAGGTTAATATAGCATAGTGAATTGGGGTTAGTAAGTTCAAAGTTGCAAAATGGTTAGTATATCGAGAACGCGTTATGTGGTAATTTAGTATACATAATGAACGTTAGTTAAGTGTTGCGAAGTAGAACACTTAGAGTTTCTGAAATATAAATGGTAATGATCATGTTATGATATGTTGGCATATCTAATAGGTATTGTGGTTCTAAAATTATGTGTAGGTGATCGTGAGTTTAATTTTATAGCTTACACTCAAGGCAAGTTTTCTAACTCTATATTTACATTGAGCAAGTTACTAAACTTCTTTTTTTTTACATTGAGCAAGCCTTTTATCCTTACATTTATGTTGAACTAGTTCTTACTTTAAAGTTTCGTTAAATAAACTATTGTATTCTTAATCATAATTTAAACAAGCTAGCTGTGACTTTATTTTATTCAAACAAGTTTGAAGTCCAATACTTATTGATGCATTCTAACTTGTTTATTGTTAGACAAGTTTCTTTATTGTTATTCGAATATTTTGAATACAGATTTCTTGAATTCTAATTTCAAATGTTGAATTATTATAGTTCATTTACTTGACACAAGTCATTTTCATAATAAGTAAGCTTTATTTTCAGCTTGCTAATACTTAATGTTTATTCAATAATTCATAGTCCTAGCTTAATTCTATTCAAGCAAGGTTTATTATTGTCATTCAATACTTATGCTTTGTAGTTGTTTCTAAGCATGAGATCAAGTATAGTCAGTTCACTTACACTTATTCATTGTTTCATATTATGTTATTATTGATTAACTGTTGTATTATCAAACACTATTGATTCAACTAGTCTAGTAGTTGATGTTCGTTAAACTTCAAATTACCCTTGATAGGTTATCCAAACCAAACCTTCTTTGGTGCGGACTTGTACTCTAAATACTGAGATGAACAACCTTATTATTATTAGGGGATAACTTACGCGTAGCGTTAAATGTTTGTGCACAATACATGGTATGAAGGGTTGATCCCCCTAAGTAAGAGGAGTCCTTATAGTCTTATGACTGTTAAAGTTGGGGTTGAAAGATTACTCGCAACTGTGGACATGGTTCATGGTCTTATGACCCTAAGTTATGTTTATTCCATATTTTGGATTCCAGTTTCTGATTATCATTGTTAGAGTACTATTCAGTTTTGATGAGCCTTCATTGGAAGTTATTATTGTTATTCTCATGTTGATTCATTGTTATATCCAGTGAGCAATTATTTTGCTCACTCTTGCATATTTATAAACTCATTGCAGCTAAAGAGGAGAAGGTAGATGAACCTTCAACTAGAAAAGGAAAGGGAGAAATGTACAAGTGATGAAGACTTGTAATTTTGATTATGATTATGATGTTAGACTTTTATTATGATGAACTTAGATTTTATTTTAAATGATATAAGGTTATAATATTAATTCCGCATTTGAATGACGTTTAAAGGTTAGATAACCTGGGATGTTTTTGGACTTAAAGATGTAACCCTATTTAAGGGGAGGTTTTATGATTTAAATATTATTTTATTTGGGTAGATAGTATGAATGTTTGAATAATGAGCACCAAATCTTGTGGGAATGAAGTACCTAGATTTGGGGGTGTCACATTATATTTTATTATGCATAGTGTTTTGCATAGTTCCTGTATAGTGTTTGCATAGTAAAATCTTTTTATATAAAACAGAATACTTTTTATAAAGTTTTATTTTATTTGATTATAAATAGAATATATTATATTTTATTGCATAGTGCAGCATAGTATCCTTTCTATTTTCCTATAAATAGGATGCTTAGTTAGAATTGAAAACCACACCAGAAGTTTAGAGAATTCTTCTATAATCTTGAGCGTATTTCTTTAGAATTTTAAGAAGCTTTAAGCGTAGTGCAAGTTTTCTTCAAGAATATCCTCGCCCTACCTGTCGGAATACTCTTCTTTTACGATAAGGGGAATTATTTCTTTCATATTCATGAAGAGAATTATATTCTTTCAATACTCATAAGGGGTATTATTTCTTTCTTTCGTCTTCATGAAGAGAACTTCTGTTATTCCATTCTTTGTTATTATGTTGGAATAACCTGTCTATACGAAGTACCGCATAGATGGTGAAATTCTTCTGTTATTCCATTCCTTATTATTATGTTGGAATAACCTGTCTATTCGAAGTACTGCATACATGGTGAAATTCTTCTATTATTCCATTTTTTACTATTTTGTCGGAATATCCTGTCTGTGCATTTTACGCATGACCTGGTTCCCTTCTTTATTATTATGTCGGAATATCCTGTCTATGCGTTTACGCATGACCTAGTTCCATTATTTATTATTATGTTTGAATATCTTGTCTGTGCGTTTACGCATGAACTGGTTTCGTTATTTATTATTCTTTTGGAATAACCTGTCTGTGCGGTCTATCGCATGCCTGGTGATTTCTTTTGTTATTCAATTCTTTATTATACTCAGTTGGTTAAAGTTTTGACTTTTATACTCCATGAAATTAGTGGAATATCCTTAATATTTGCGCTTCATCCAGTATCTTTTCATGGAAATATTCTTCTGAGCATTCTTGAATTTTACTCTACAAATAAGTATCATGTTGACAATTTGGACGTTATTAGTTCATAGATAAATTAATTCTTGAACTTGTTTTATTGAATTATTATGTCATTGTCATCATCCTCATGTTTATATTATGTTGAAAGTCATCTATGGCCTGTAGTGCATAGATGGACTTGGTATGATTATGACCAGGGATTATTCGGTATAATCATGACCGTAATGTTACAAATGATGTGGAAAAAGTCCTCATTAGCCTGTAGTGCATTAATGAACAATTTTTGGTATGATTATGGCTATGGATTCTCTTCGGCCAAGGGTGCAAAGATGAACTGTTTTATGGCATGATCAGGACCGTTGATGAAAACATGATTATCTTTAGCCTGTAGGGCATGGATAATTCGTGGTCGTGATACTAAAGAATATCATTGGCCTGTAGTGCAGGGATGATTTGATGATGTGGATTATTTATTAAGTTGAGTTCCAGCGATAAAAGTGATGAAAAACCTTTTAAATCATAGAAGATAGTAGATTTTATTGTCTACTTGACTCTTCTAATGGGTTGCATGTTCCAATGCCGTTAAACTTGATATTTGTTATATTGTATCAGTTTAACACAGTTGAAGGCTAACGATAATTTATTCTGCATTATCTTAGTCATAATATTTCTTACTAAGCTAGTTGAGCTCACCCTTTTTGCTTTCATTGTTCTCTTCAGGAAATGAGAACGTAGCAGGGACTAGTCGGGGAACGGAGTGACGGTCCAGATGATAGCATTAGTAGTCCTCACTATTTTATGAAATAGTGTGATAATAAATGTAATAAGATTGAATTTGAGTGTGGATATTATCTAGATGACAATATTCGTGTTAAAACTCTTAGATTATGTTTTGTCGTATTTTGAGTTTGAATATTGTCTAGAAGACAATATTTGTATTAAAACTCACAGCTCATGTTGTATAATTAAGTTTGTATTTGAATTCTGTACCATGTATCTGGCGACTCAAGATGGGTGATGTATACCTATTTTGGGGGCGTCACAGTTGGTATCAAAGCTTAGGGATATGATCCATGGCTAAGATGTGAGACAAGAACTAGGAGGGGAGAGACGGGGAATTCCTTCGCTAGTATGACCTACCTAAGTTTATTTGATATTTAATTGGTCGGTCAGAGTATAGGGATAATATATGATATGTTAATTAACCCTTGTTTTGTGGCAGTATTTGAAAATGACATCCGAGAATGTTGAGAACATCAATGGAGCACAGGAGACCGTTGAGTCTCCATATATCAATAATCAGGATAATGTGCATCAGGAAGGCGATAATCCTCAGGCAAACAACAACACTGATCAAATGATGAATGATGGAATGTTCAGAGGCTATATGCAATTCATACAAAAACAAGTAAGAGAGACTCCTGTTCAAAATATAGGTGGAAATAATGGCTACCCACAGTCGGTCACTGCTAAGCAGTTCAAGGAGCTGAGACCACCGGAGTTTTTGGAAAAGCCAGAACCACTTAAGGCGGAGACGTGGTTAAAGCAAATCACCAAGATATTTAATGTCTTGGGATGCTCAGAGGAGCAAAAGGTTCCCTTTGCCACCTTTATGTTGTATGAAGAGGCAGATTACTGGTGGGAATATGTAAAATGTACCCAGACTGACGCACTCAAGATGTCTTGGGAGAAGTTCCAAGAATTGTTCAACAATAAGTACTTTCCCGAAAGTATTCGTCACATGAAGGAGGTAGAGTTCATCAAGCTAGAGCAAAACAATATGACTATGTCACAGTACGAGGCTAAGTTTATCGAGTTGTCTCGGTTTGCATCCCATTTGGTCAATAATGAGGAGCGAATGACGCGAATGTTTCTAAGAGGTTTGAAACCCAATATACGTCAATACCTCATTTCTCACAAACTTTGTTTATATTCAAATGTTGTGAATAGGGCTCAGTTATTAGAGCGCGATAATGAGTCAGCACAACCAAAAGGCAACGACCAATTACACGATAATAATCGTACCGGTGGCAACGGTCATCGGAACAATGATAACCATCGTGGGGGAAATTATCATGCCATGAATGGTAACCACTTCGGTGGTAATCATGGCCAAGATAATAGAAGTAAAAATTTCAAGAAGAGAAGGTTTAATAATGATGAAAAGATAAAGAGACCAAAGACCCGCTTTCAAAGGAAGAAGAACGACCACCGGTCGTATGTTTCAAATGCAGACAGGAAGGACACATCCGTCCAAATTGTACGCAGCAATCCAATGCGTGTTTTAATTGAGGAAGAGAAGGTCACCTAGCTCAATTTTGTCGTATGGTGAAGTCAAGTCCAGCTGGGATAGTGATGCCAAAGGATGTCCCAAACAAGACAAAGACGGCAGTTTAAGAGAGAGCGTTTTTTTTTCGTGACGAGGAACCTGAATAAAATTATCACGAGTAAGTTAATCATAAACTCTTGTGAAGTCTATACCATGTTAGATACCGGTTCTACTCACTCTTTTATTTCATCTAGTTGTGTTCAATGTTTGAATTTAACTCCGGAGAAATTAGACTTTGATTCATCTGTTGAAACTCAGTTGGGAGAAACATTCGTTACCTCCACTATTTATAAATCTTGTTTGATTCAAATCAACACTTTCACGTTACCTGTCGATCTTATCTCTTTGAAAATACTTGCCTTTGATGTGATTTTAGGAATCGATTGGTTAACTACTCTTCATGCTTTTAGTAAGGTTGTTAGCTTTCATATTCCTAACCAACCTGTTATGCGAATTCAAGCAACCAAACCACTAAAGTCAATCATTGTCATATCAAGCCATAAGTAAAGAGCCCCGGTCCTTTCGTTGTTGACTTCCTTGTGTGGAATGCGCCGAAGCCAGACTTTCTGTAGGGGACGTTGTGAATAACGATGGCAAGTTGATAGGTATCAATGTGACGTGTTATCCAAGTATTGGATGAGAGTCATAGTTGTGAATGATATTTCTATTGTTAATAAATTTCCTGACGTATTCTTGAAGACTTCTTAGCCTACCCCTAGAGCGTGAAATCAAATTTTGTATTGACCCCAGTACAAAACCCCATTTCTAAAACCCTTAAATATTTCTTCAACCAAAACGAATGTATAATGTGCCAAAGATGTTGGCTCGAGCTGTTGAAGATTACGATCATACCATTCAATATCATCATAAAAGAGCGAACGTGATAGCTGACGCGTTGAATAGAAGATCGTATGCGTTTATGAGTGCGATGTTGTTAACATAAAAACCCATTTCGTATAACTTACAAATGATGAAGATAGAGTTAAAGACTCTAGGGACCCATGTGATGATAACGAATATACGAGTAGAATCGACTTTAATCGATAAAGTTAAAGGCCTCTCAAGCTAAATACCCGGAGCTGATGAATACGAAGAAGAAGGTTCAAGAAGGCATTATTCTAGAAGCAAGAATCGACGAAGAGAGGAAATCTCAACCCTCGATTTAATTGGCTCATTTGAAATCCTCGATCAAGTTGAAACTGTGGCTTATAGACTCGTTTTACCGCCAAGTATGTCGCGTGTTCATAACATTTTTAACGTATCGATGTTACGTAAATATGTGGATGACCCGAACCACATTATTAATTTAGAACCGGATGAAATAGCGGAAGATTTAACATATGAAGATGTACCTGTTAAAAATCTTGAAATATATTTTACGCTCAAAGGTTATATCTCAAGAGTTATAATCTGACGAAGTGTCCTCATTTGTTCGGCATACCAGGTACGTACGTAAATTTCGAGGGTGAAATTTTATGAGTGGAGATTGTAAAATCCCAAATTTTACAAATAAAGATTTAATTTTCTCGAATTTTTTTTAAAATTATGGTGTGGATTTGAGATAATGTTATAGTTGTGGGTAATATTTATAAATTTTGAAAAGTATGCAAGTTGTTGTATAATATTCGATTGGTCGGGGAATATTCGTACGACGACACAATCATTGGTGGACCCCACAACGGAAGTATTGTCGTAGTAAAAAAACGACAGAATTCTCTTCTTATAAAAATAATGGCGGAAGTGTTACCGTTAAAACTATTGAACTACCCTTAGTAAAAGTAATACGATGTACGCTGGCGTGGTTGCAAGTAGCACACCGGTATTGATTATTGATGCTTACGTGAGAAGTCACTCGGTTTTGTTCAATTATTGTTTGCGATAATTGTTGCATAGTATCTCACGTTATTTGATTCAATTATTGTCGATATTTTATATATTATTAAATCAATAATTGAGATGAAAAGTTATTAATATTATTATTTGCAATATTAACAATGTCTAGAAGTTACATCGAGGAGAGGTTTGGTCACCTAATTGCTTGTGCCAATAGGGAGAAATTTTATTGAAAGCCCCTCTTTCCTAGAGAACGACCGATTCGATTAATATTGTGAATTATAATAATGATGATAAATGTTGTTAGATATATTGAGGTGTCTTTTTATGAAGTCACGTAAGTTTATATATATATATATAAATTTTGTTTTATTAGTATTATTAATGTAATAAAAATGCAGAAAAAACTTTTATATAAAATAGAATACTTTTATAAAGTTATTTGTTTTATTAGACAATAATTAGAATATATTATATTCTATTATGCATAGTATTTTACATAGTAAAATCTTTTATATAAAAAGTAATACTTTAATAAAGTTATTTGTTTTATTAGACTATAATTACAATATATTATATTCTATTATGCATAGTGTTTTGCATAGTAAAATCTTTTTATATAAAATAGAATATTTTTATAAAGTTATTTGTTTTATTAGACAATAATTAGAATATATTATATTTTATTATGCATAGTGTTTGCATAGTGCCTGCATAGTGTTTGCATAGTAAAATCTTTTTATATAAAACAGAATACTTTTTATAAAGTTTTATTTTATTTGATTATAAATAGAATATATTATATTTTATTGCATAGTGCAGCATAGTATCCTTTCTATTTTCCTATAAATAGGATGCTTAGTTAGAATTAAAAACCACACCAGAAGTTTAGAGAATTCATCTATAATCTTGAGCGTATTTCTTTAGAATTTTTAGAAGCTTTGAGCGTAGTGAAAGTTTTCTTCAAGAATAGCCTCGCCCTACCAATCGGAATACTCTTCTTTTACGGTAAGGGTGTTATTTCTTTCATATTCATGAAGAGAATTATTTTCTTTCAATACTCGTAAGGGGCATTATTTCTTTCTTTCGTCTTCATGAAGAGAACTTTTGTTATTCCATTCTTTGTTATTATGTTGGACTAACCTATCTATGCGAAGTACCACATACATGGTGAAATTCTTCTGTTATTCCATTCCTTATTATTATGTTGGAATAACCTGTCTATGCGAAGTACTGCATACATGGTAAAATTCTTCTATTATTCCATTCTTTACTATTCGCCGGAATATCACCTGCATACGGCGCTTTTACGCATGACTTCGGTTCCATTCTTTATTATTTTGTCGAATATCACATGCGCGTGGCTTTCGCACGACTTTGATTCCGTTATTTATTATTCTGTTGGAATAACCTGTATGTGCGGTCTATCACATGCTTGGTGATTTCTTTTGTTATTCCATTCTTTATTATACTCAGTTGGTTAAAGTTATGACTTCTATACTCCATGAAATTAGTGGAATATCCTTAATATTTGCACTTCATCCAATATCTTTTCATGGAAATATTCTTCTGAGCATTCTTGAATTTTACTCTACAAATAAGTATCATGTTGACAATTTGGACGATATTAGTTCCTGGATAAATTAATTCTTGAACTTGTTTTATTGAATTATTATGTCATTGTCATTATCCTCATGTCTATATTATGTCAAAAGTCATCTGTGGCCTGTAGTGCATAGATGGACTTGGTATGATTATGACTAGGGATTATTCGGTATAATCATGACCGTAATGTTACAAATAATGTGAAAAAAGTACTCATTGGCCCGTAGTGCATTGATAGATAGTTTTTGGTATGATTATGGCTATGGATTCTCTTCGGCCAAGGGTGCAAAGATGAATTATTTTATGGCATGATCAGGACCATTGATGAAAACATGTTTATCTTTAGCCTATAGTGCATGGATAATTCGTGGACGTGATACTAAAGAATATCCTTGGCCTGTAGTGCAGGGATGATTTGATGATGTGGATTATTTATTAAACTGAGTTCCAGCGATAAAAGTGATGAAAAACCTTTTAAATCATAGAAGATAGTAGATTTTATTCTCTACTTGACTCTTCTAATGGGTTGCATGTTCTGCTGCCGTTAAACTTGATATTTGTTATATTGTATCAGTTTAACACTGTTGAAGGCTAACGATAATTTATTCTGCATTATCTTAGTCATAATATTTCTTACTAGGCTAGTTGAGCTCACCCTTTTTGCTTTCATTGTTCTCTTCAGGAAATGAGAACGTAGCAGGGACTAGTCTGGGAATGGAGTGACGGTCCAGATGATAGCATTTGTAGTCCTCACTATTTTATGAAATAGTGTGATAATAAATGTAATAAGATTGAATTTGAGTGTGGATATTGTCTAGATGACAATATTCATGTTAAAACTCTTAGATTATGTTTTGTCGTATTTTGAGTTTGAATACTGTCTAGAAGACAATATTTGTATTCAAACTCAGAGCTCATGTTGTATAATTAAGTTTGTATTTGAATTCTGTACCATGTATTTGGCGACTCAAGATGGGTGATGTATACCTATTTTGGGGGCGTCACAGTATATACAAAACTGGCAACCGATCTAACTCACAGTTACGGGCAGTGTAGATGAGACGAGAACTTGTTTGTTGGTTGTTTGTGGGAAACCACTCAGAGTACCATATGGACTACTAGCAGAGGAGCGATGTGTGCTTAGTCCTAGAGAAGTTATAAGAAGAAGATAAGAAGGTAAAACATTAAAGATGATGAACGTATAAGGAAGACATCTCCATATGTCATGAAGCTGTAGAACGGTAGTGAAAGTGGTCGTGTAAACTTAGGTTGCAAAAACATGAACCTTAAGAAGTAAATTTAAGTAAACTAATGCATAAGTCAAAGATGTATGACTAATTGGTGTTTATGTTTTCTCCTTATGTGTTATATAGGAATTGGAATGAGCAGTTCAGCATAAGCTGTAGCTGTGCGTAAGGCAACTTTCCTAACTTCATTCATATTTTAAATGAATGCTAGTTTCTTAAATTTCTCAGATGTTGAACTTGAGAAGTTTGGTCTATGTGCGAATGTGCGATATTTGTACAAGGTGGTAGAACGTATGAGGCATTGAGCCATAATGTGAACACTTCGGTGTTTTTATGATATGAACTGTTCTGTGATTGAGCTGTTCAATACAAGTATGTTTTGTTTATACATGATCCGTTATTGTTAAGTCTGTGCTAATGATTCTAGCCAGACAGAATGTATATGGAAAAGGTAGAGGAATGAAAGTATTTTAAAATGAAAGTGAATATTATTTTAAAATGATAGGAATCGAGATTATTCCTATTATTCAAGTTGCTTCATAACCTTTGTTCGGTTATTGAAGTCTTAAAAGAATGTTTGAATTCTTGAAGATGTTTGTTCAATTGTTATGACTTGCTGGGCAATTGAATGCTCACACTTGCTTTAAATGAAAAACATTTTCAGCGAACGATGTTAGAAGAACTTAAGGATCCCGTAAAGATCAAGCTGATGGTATCTATATGAAGTGCCATTCAGAATGTGAATGAGCGTGAAGATCAAGTGAAGACCTATAATATAGAAAGATGAAATTGAACTATAGATTAGTTTAATGAACTGTTATGTATCCTTAGTGGCGGATGAAAGTCACTCGTGCAAGATGTAAAGAATAATATAATTATCCATATTTGTAAGGAAAATAGGTTTTAAGGTTTTAGAACCTGGGAATTGAGGATGTATGTTGTTATATTTAGCTATATAATGATGTATGTTTGGAAGAAGATGAGATCGTAACGTACGGAATTCGGATGTGAAAATAAACCGGATTTTGGGGCGTTACACTACCCATTCTTTTATTTCTCATACTTGCGCTCAACATTTAAATTTAACTCCGGAGAAATTAGACTTTGATTTATCAGTTGAAACTCCGTTGGGAGAAACCTTCATTACATCCATTGTTTATAAGTCTTGTTTGATTCAAATTGGTAATCGCACGTTACCTGTCTATCTTATCTCTTTGAAAATATTTGCATTCGATGTGATTTTAGGGATTGATTGGTTAACTACTTATCATGCAAAAATTGATTATTTTCGTAAGGTTGTTAGCTTTCATATTCCTAACCAACCTATTATGTGAATTCAAGCAACCAAACCATTAAAGTCAATCACTGTCATCTCAAGCCATAAAGCTATTCGTTTATTGGAAAATGGATGTCATGCTTTCTTAGCTCATGTTACGGATTTAAAAAAAAATACGTCAGTCTTGAATGATATTTCTATTGTTAATAAATTTTCAGACGTATTTCCTGAAGAACTTCCTGGCCTACCCCCAGAGCATGAAATTGAATTTTGTATCGACCTTGAATCCGGTACAAAACCCATTTCCAAAGCCCCATATCGAATGGCTCCTAATGAACTTCAGGAGTTAAAAACCCAACTACAGGAATTGTTAGACATCGGTTTCATTCGTCCTAGAACATCTCCTAGGGGTGCTCTTGTTCTCTTGGTAAAGAAGAAAGATGGAAGTATGCGACTTTGTATTGATTATCGGGAGTTAAATCATGTCACCATCAAAAATAGGTACCCGTTGCCTCGCATTGATGACCTGTTTGACCAGTTGCAAGGCGCAAAATTCTTTTCAAAGATCGATCTTCGTTCTGGATGTCATCGGTTAAAGATTAAAATCGATGCCATCCCAAAGACTGCTTTCAGAACTCGGTACGGGCATTACGAATTCCTAGTCGTGTCTTTTGGATTGACTAATGCTCTTGTTGCCTTCATGGATATGATGAACCGAGTATTCAAGGAATATTTGGATCACTTTGTGGTCGTCTTTATTGATGACATCCTTATTTACTCCAAAAACCGTGAAAATCATGACAAACACTTGAGGCTAATACTCCAAAAGCTTCGTGAGAACAAGTTATATGCCAAGTTGAAGAAATGCGAGTTCTGGCTTGAGGAAGTAGCATTCCTTGGGCACGTAATATCAAATCATGGAATATCTATTGACAAGGCAAAGATTGAAGCAATTTAAAGCAGGGAGCAACCTAAGTCAGTGACTGAAGTACGTAGCTTTCTTAGCTTAGCTGGTTATTAACGAAGATTCGTAGAAGGGTTTTCTCGAATCGCTACTCCATTAACTCAGCTAACTCGGAAAGATACAAAATTTGGTTAAAGAAAGGATTATGAGAAGAGTTTTTAAGAACTCAAGAGGAGACTCATTTCAGCACCTGTTCTGACAATACCATCTGGTTCGGAGGGATTTGTCATCTACAGTGATGCTTCAGGAAAAGGTATAGGATGTGTTCTCATGCAACATGGGAAAGTCATAGCCTATGCCTCACGACAACTCAAAGAATATGAGAGGAATTATCCTACTCATGATTTAGAGTTGGCAGCTGTCATTTTTGCGTTTAAGATTTGGAGGCATTACTTGTATGAAGAGAAGGTGGAGATCTATACGGATCATAAAAGCCTCAAATATTTCTTCACTCAAAAGGAACTAAACATATGGCAACGATGATGGCTTGATCTGTTGAAAGATTACGATCATACTATTTAATACCATCCTGGAAAAGCGAACGTAGTAGCTGACGCATTGAGTAGAATATCATATGCGGGTACAAGTGTGATATTGTCAACGCAAAGGCCCATTTTGTATGACTTACAAAGGATGGAGATAGAGTTAAAGACTATAGGGACCCATGTGCTGATGGCAAATATACGAGTAGAACCGACTTTAATCGATAAAGTTAAAGCTGTTCAAGCTACAAACCAGGAGCTCATGCGTATGAGAAAGAAAGTGTAAAAAGGTGTTATTCCGGAAGCAAGAATCGATGAAGAAGAAATACTTCGAGTCAACTCCAGACTTTATGTTCCTAACGATTCTAACTTGAAGTATAAAATCATGATGGAGGCACACAACACACCGTTTGTAATCCATTGTTGGGTAAAATCTATATACGCACAACACGCAAGTATACGTGGTCAACAAGTAATAAAGTGATAAGTTGAGTATCGTTCCCACAGAGAATTAGTTAATAAAAATCACCAAGTACTAACCCGTAGCCAACTCAATCTTATTTAAACAAATGAATTTCAAATTATATAAATTAAACTACTATTAAATTCCACTAATTAAATTAAGACTATGAAGAATTAAGATCACAACTTCACTTATTGCTTCATTTAAGTTAACATACTTCTCATCAATTATTCTCTATCCCGAATTGTTAATCAAGAACACGAACGTAGTATTAACCACCTCTCGATGCACTAATACCGTATTAACGTCAATCCACAATCAAGATAAAAATCCGTTAAACACCTTAATCAACTAACCCACTATATCTCTATGTGAATTAAAATTGAAGAAGGTTGAAGAATAAGTTCTCTATCCGATTACATGCGGTGTCAAGCATATCTCTACCTTAACACAAATCAAGTTTAAGCTACTAACAAAATCCTGAACACGTGCTATATCAACTAGGTCTAGATTTGAATATCCTTTCTCGATTCCATCCAACTCCACAAAGAATTGTTGATCAGGTAATTCATAGATTAAAGCTCAAATCAATATAGACAATCCTCACAATAGAACATAATAATTGATAGCGAAGCATATTAAAATAAACTACACAATAAGATCCATTGTAATCTCAAATAAAGAATTAGTTCATTGAATTAAAACTAAGAATCCACAATTGAAAACACATTAAAAGATAAGAATAAGAGTAAAGAAAAGAGTAAATCTGTTGTCACCAAATCTCCATCTTCCTCAAGCACCTGCTCTTGATCTTCAATGGTCTCCAAGTTGCTTCAATCTCCAAAACTATTTAGAACTAGTGTTTTGATCTAATTTACTCTAATCTAATCTAATGGAATGCTCTCTCTCCTCTAATCTACTCCTAATCTCCTCACATCCCCCTAATCCTTGTTATTCCCCTCCTTTTATAAGCCTTTTTACATGTCTTTAAGTCCTCTTGGAAGTCCTTGAGTCAATTGGATCGAAAACAATCCTTCCCGAACTCAAATTTGGCCAAAAAAATGTCTTCTTATCGTATCTTCATCCCGCGGGTTTAAACTTACAGGGCCCCCGTGGTGGGTGTCCTTCTTGCTAACAACTACTATGCCCGCCCGACGGGGGTTTTACTAAGGAAAAGACTGCCTCGACGGGCTATATTTTCTGTCACAGTATCCTCTGGTAAAACGGCCATAACTTTTGATCCGGGAGAAGTTACGGGGCCTGCCATCTATCAAATCGAAGATATCGACGAGATCTACAACTTTCATTCTTTGAGGATTGAGAAATTCTGGCCGGAGGAAGGTTGAAATTGGGCTGGAAGTGACTGCTATGCAAATGACCACCCAAAACCATGACGTTCGACGTCCGTTTGCACAACGATCATAACTCTTGCATCCGAACTCCAATTGGAATGATTAAAAATGTTTCGAAAAGATACTAAGATGCTCTACAATGTAAGCCAAGTTCCAAACCAAGAACATGAAGTAAACATGATGTCTGATTTGCTTTTCTTTGTGTTTTCCCTTACTTTTCCTTACCAATCGTTGCTCACACCGCTCCCAAACGTATAACCTACAAAATAAACACAAAATGCATGAAAAGTAACTAAGACACATGAATATAAGCAACTAATTCAAGTAAAAGATACATAATAAGTGTATATAAAATCCACTTATCAAATACCCCCAAACTTAAACTGTTGCTTGTCCCCAAGCAACACAACATAATGCAATCCGATGCAATGAAATGAAACTAATCTATGTGCCTACGAATTCAGCATTATTGATAGAATCAAATCTATTCACTCGGCCTTAGAGCAATTAAGCAAACATGACAATACTTCATATGAAAACCAATCAACAATTTCCTAGTCATTCATCAAATCTTAAACTGTTATCACTGGTATAGTGCGTGTGTGCTCCACAACCATGCTAATTGATATAAAATCAAATTTAACACATAACAAGTCTCTTCGAAGGCATCGTACAATGTAAACTCAAGAAATCCAAAAACAAGCTTGATCCAACTAAAATCAAACAATTACCAATATCGAGGGTCAACATGGGATACTTATGCTTTATTTTCATCTACGGGGGCTTTTTGCTCTTATTTCCCGTTTTATTCTTTTTTTTTCTTTTGGTTTATATACACATAGCTATGCAATGTCTTATTCCCTTAGGCTTTTCAATGCTACCTTAACGAACTTTCGACCAACGACTCCCAGACCATTAAGACCTTAGGGCGCTAGGTGTAAAGACAATCCCCTCAGGCTTACTTACTCAAGTAACAAAGGCCACAAAATTAGACAAGCATGCCACGGTGTTTATTCATACTTTTTTTTCTTTTTCTTTGTTTTCTTTTTTTTTTTCTTCTTTTTGTTTCTTTTTTTTTATATATAGCTTATATACCCCAAATATTCCCCCAAACTTAGGTTCTTGTCTAACTTTAGCCATCACTACTTATTCTTGTCATTCTTTCATTCAAACTAGCATTATCCTTTAGAATCCCATTATGTATCAATTTAAACTCAATCAATCAACAAGGTTGTTTCTACTGTGCTATCATTATTATACAAGTTTCAAACAAAAAAAGATTCAATTCATAACAAGAAATCACATCAAAGCTCTAATAGTCAGTACTATACTTGTCTACTCAATTCCAATCTCATCATTAGCCAAAATAAACTGAACTATAAAATAGCTGGACTCATGCAAGATGAACATAGTAACTAACTATTATTTTTACATTTTTGAATTTTTGATTTTTTCATTCTATTTTTTTTATAATGAACCTAAACTAAATTAACAACATATGCAAAATAACATAACATAAACATGAAACTACACATGCAATAATGAACATTTAAGATCACAACTTCACTTATTGCTTCATTTAAGTTAACACACTTCTCATCAATAATTTTCTATCCCGAATTGTTAATCAAGAACACGAATGTAGTATTAACCACCTCTTGATGCACTAATACCGTATTAACGTCAATCCACAATCAAGATAGAAATCTGTTAAACACCTTAATCAACTAACCCACTATATCTCTATGTGAATTACAATTGAAGAAAGTTGAAGAATAAGTTCTCTATCCGATTACATGCGGCGTCAAGCATATCTCTACCTTAACACGAATCAAGTTTAAGCTACTAACAAAATCATGAACACATGCTATATCAACTAGGTCTAGATTTGAATATCCTCTCTCGATTCCATCCAACTCCACAAAGAATTGTTGATCAGGCAATTCATAGATTAAAGCTCAAATCAATATAGACAATCCTCACAATAGAACATAATAATTGATAGCGAAGCATATTAAAATAAACTACACAATAAGATCCATTGTAATCTCAAACAAAGAATTAGTTTATTGAATTAAAATAAAGAATCCACAATTAAAAAACACATTAAAAGATAAAAATAAGAGTAAATTAAAGAGTAAATCTGTTGTCAGCAAATCTCCATCTTCCTCAAGCTCCTGCTCTTGATCTTCAATGGTCTCCAAGTTGCTTCAATCTCCAAATCTAATTAGAACTAGTGTTTTGATCTAATTTAATCTAATCTAATCTAATGGAATGCTCTCTCTCCTCTAATCTACTCCTAATCTCCTCACATATCCCCGGCAACGGCGCCAAAAACTTGTTGGGTAAAATCTATATACGCACAACACGCAAGTATACGTGGTCAACAAGTAATAAAGTGATAAGTTGAGTATCGTTCCCATAGAGAATTAGTTAATAAAAATCACCAAGTACTAACACGTAACCAACTCAATCTTATTTAAACAAATGAATTTCAAATTATATAAATTAAACTACTATTAAATTCCACTAATTAATATAAGACTATGAAGAATTAAGATCACAACTTCACTTATTGCTTCATTTAAGTTAACACACTTCTCATCAATTATTCTCTATCCCGAATTGTTAATCAAGAACACGAACGTAGTATTAACCACCTCTCGATGCACTAATACCGTATTAACGTCAATCCACAATCAAGATAGAAATCCGTTAAACACCTTAATCAACTAACCCACTATATCTCTATGTGAATTACAATTGAAGAAGGTTGAAGAATAAGTTCTCTATCCGATTACATGCAGCGTCAAGCATATCTCTACCTTAACACGAATCAAGTTTAAGCTACTAACAAAATCCTGAACACATGCTATATCAACTAGGTCTAGATTTGAATATCCTCTCTCGATTCCATCCAACTCCACAAAGAATTGTTGATCAGGAAATTCATAGATTAAAGTTCAAGTCAATATAGACAATAATCACAATAGAACATAATAATTGATAGCGAAGCATATTAAAATAAACTACACAATAAGATCCATTGTAATCTCAAACAAAGAATTAGTTCATTGAATTAACACTAAGAATCTACAATTGAAAACACATTAAAAGATAAGAATAAGAGTAAAGTAAAGAGTAAATATGTTGTCAGCAAATCTACATCTTCCTCAAGCTCCTGCTCTTGATCTTCAATGGTCTCCAAGTTGCTTCAATCTCCAAAACTATTTAGAACTAGTGTTTTGATCTAATTTACTTTAATTTAATCTAATGGAATGATCTCTCTCCTCTAATCTACTCCTAATCTCCTCACATCCCCCTAATCCTTGTTATTCCCCTCCTTTTATAAGCCTTTTTACATGTCTTTAAGTCCTCTTGGAAGTCCTTGAGTCAATTGGATCGAAAATAATCCTTCCCGAACTCAAATTTGGCCAAAAACGCCTTTCTTAATCGCACCCCCACCCGTGAGGGGTTTAGGCTTACATACAGGGCCATCCCGACGGGGTCCTTCTTGTCTAACAATTGCTATGCCCGCCCGTGAAGTTTTATTAAGGAAAAGCCATTTTATGGGCTATATTTTATCACAAAGATCCTCCGTAAAACGGCCATAACTTTTGATCCGGGAGGAGTTACGGGGCTTGCCACCTATCAAATCGAAGATATCAACGAGATCTACAACTTTCAGTCTTTGAGGATTGAGAAATTATGGCCGGATGAAGGTTAAAATTGGGCTGGAAGTGACGACTGATATGCAAATGACCACCCAAAACCATGACATTCGACGTCCGTTGGCACAACGATCATAACTCTTGCATCCAAACTCCGATTGGAATGATTCAAAATGTTTCGGAAAGCTACTAAGATGCTCTACAATGTAAGCCAAGTTCCAAACCAAGAACATGAAGTAAACATGATGTCTGATTTGTTTTTCTTTGCATTTTTCCTTGCTTTTCCTTACCAATCGTCGCTCACACCGCTCCCAAATGTATAACCTACAAAATAAACACAAAATGCATGAAAAGTAACTAAGACACAAGAATATAAGCAACTAATTCAAGTAAAAGATACCGGATAAGTGTATATAAAATCCACTTATCATCCATCTTAGGAGTACCAAAATGTATCGTGGTCTTCGACATACATTTTGATGGAGCAATATGAAGAGAGAGATATCGGGGTTTATCTCAAGGTGTCTAACTTGTCAACGAGTCAAGGTGGAGCATCAAGTGCCAAATGGTCCATTACAACCACTTAAAATTCCAGAATGGAAGTGGGAGCACATTACCATGGATTTCATTACTGGTCTTCCTAAGGTTTCTCGATTTGGGTCATTGTTGATAAATTAACCAAGTCTGCTCATTTCTTACCGATACGAGAAACTTATACACTTGAACGTCTTTCTCGAATGTACATAAACGAGATTGTAAGATTGCATGGTATGCCAGTATCCATAGTTTCTAATTAAGACCCAAGATTCACTTCAAGTTTCTGATTCATCCTCAAACGAACGGGTAGTCGGTGAGGACTATTAAAACTCTTAAGGATCTATTAAGACTCTGTATCCTTAACTTCAAAGGAAGTTGGGACATGTTCTTACCATTAGTGGATTTTTCCTACAATAATAGTTATCAAGCAAGTATTGGCATGGCTCCATTTGAGGCATTGTATGGAAGAAAGTGTCTTTCTCTAGTATGTTGGGATGAGGTGGTGAAGGAACGTTGTTGGGACTGGAGTTGGTACGTATAACTAAGGAAAAGATTCAAACGATCCGACAACGTATAAAAACCTCACAAGATCGACAAAAGAGTTATGTTGATCTTCATTGAAAAGACGTGAAATTCAATTTTGGAGACCATGTGTTGTTACGTGTTGCTCCATAGAAAGGAGTTACGAGATTTGGAAAGAGAGGAAACCTCAATCCGTGATTCATTGGCCCATTTGTAATCCTCGATCGAGTAGGAACTATGGCTTATAGACTCGCCTTATCGCCAAGTATGTCTCGTGTTCATAACGTTTTTCACATATCTATGTTACGTAAATATGTAAAAGACTTGAACCACATTATTGAATTAGAACTAAATGAGATAGTGGAAGATTTAACATATGAAGAGGTACCTGTTAAAATCTTGGATAAGAAGGATCATATTCTACGCTCCAAGGTTATACCTCAAGTCAAAGTTTTGTGGAGAAACCACGATGTGGAGGAAAAGACCTGGGAGTTAGAATCTGAAATGAAATCAAGGTATCCTCACCTCTTCGACATATCACGTATGTACCCTAATTTCGAGGACGAAATTCCATAACAAGGGGACGTTGTAAGACCCCAACTTTTATGAATAAAGAATAATTTTTCTCGAAATATATTTTTGAATATTATGGTGTGGATATGATATAATGTTATAATTGTGGATAATATTTGAAATTTTTTCAAAGTAAGCAAGTTGATATAAAATATTCAATTGGTCGAGAAATATTCGTTTTAATAGGGAATATTCGTACGACGGAACTATCATTGGTGGACCCCACAACGGAAGTATTGTCGTAGTTAGAAAACGACAGACTTATCTTTTTATAAAAATAACGGCGAAAGTTTTACCGTTAAACTATTGATCTACCCAATGGTAAAAGTACTGTAATACGCGTGGTTGCATAGTAGCACACGGTATTGATTATTGATGCTTACGTGAGAAGTCACTCAGTTATACTCAATTATTGCTACATAATATCTCTCATATTAATGATTTAATTATTGTCACAGTATTAATATTTTATATTATTAAATCAATAATTGAGACGACAAAGTTATTCATATTATTATTTGCAATATTGACGATGTCTAGAAAGTTCTATCGAGGAGAAGTTTGGTCACCTTATTGCGCGCCAATAGGGAGAAATCCTTATCGGAAAGCCCCATCTTTCCTGGGAATGATCTAGTTGTTAAATATTGTGAGTTATAATATTAATGATGAATAATTGTTAATAGATTAAAAATATGTTTATTAAAGATAAATAATTTGTGGTAAATATTTATTCAACTTTTGATATAAATATAGGGATTGTTATGAGGCGTTTGTTGTAAGTTTGACTTTGTATTCCATGGGAAGATTTACTAATTTTATGGACCGTCGATGGTGGTTTTAATAGATAACCAATCTGGACCGTTGGTGGTGGTTTTAATAGTAAATCAATCTGGACCGTCGGTGGTGGTTTTAATAGTAAATCAATCTGGACCGTCGGTGGTGGTTTTAATAGTAAATCAATCTGGATCGTCGGTGGTGGTTTTAAAAGTAAATCAATATTGATATTTAATAAGAAAGTTCAGATCAATATTTCAATGAAACGATACTGGATGAAGCGCAAAACTCAAGGATATTCCACTAATTTCAAGGATTATAGAAGCAATACTTACCATAGTAAGTTTAGATTTAAGAATATGAAAAGAAATAACATACAAAACTGCATATGGATTTTCAATTGTCATATGGTACATAATCCGCATAGACAGGTTATTCCGACATATTAAAGGATAAATATGAAAAATAGTATTCCTTATGAATACGAAAGAAATAATACTCCTTACCTTAGTAGAAGGCTGGATACTGCAATAGTGAAGTAGCAGAATACTCTTCTTCTTGTTCTCTATAGTTTCTCTCTCTATAGTGTCTCTTGTGAATCTCAGTGAATTGGTGAGAATGAAAGAAGAATTAAGCTTCTATTTATAGGAGAATGGACTAAATAATAACTGATTCATGAACGGTCCAGATTGATTTATTATTAGAATGGACGGTTTATATTGATTACTATGGAGAGAAGGTGGAGATCTATACGGATCATAAAAGCCTCAAATATTTCTTCACTTAAAAGGAAATCAACATGCGGCAACGACAATGGCTTGAGCTGTTGAAAGATTACGATCATACCATTCAATACCATCCTAGAAAAGCAAACGTAGTAGCTGACACATTGAGTAAAAGATCATATGCAGGTACGAGTGCGATATTGTCAACGCAAAGGCCTATTTTGTATGACTTACAAAGGATGGAGATGGAGTTAAAGACTTCAGGGAACCATGTGATGATGGCAAATATACAAGTAGAACTGACTTTAATCGATAAAGTTAAAGCTGCTCAAGCTACAGACCTGGAGCTGATGCGTATGAGAAAGAAAGTGCAAGAAGGTGCTATTTCGGAAGCAAGAATCGATGAAGAAGGAATACTTCGAGTCAACTCCAGACTTTGTGTTCCTAACGATTCTGACTTGAAGTATAAAATCATGATGGAGGTACACAACACACCATTTGCAATCCATCCTGGGAGTATCGTGATCTTTGACATATATTTTGATGGAGCAATATGAAGAGAGAGATAATAGAGTTTATCTCAAGGTGTATAACTTGTCAACAAGTCAAGGCGGAGCATCAAGTGCCAAAAGGTCCATTGCAACCACTTGAAATTTCAGAATATAAGTTGGAGCACATTACCATGGATTTCGTTACTGGTCTTCCCAAGGTTTCTCAAGGCATAGATGCGATTTGGGTCATTGTTGATAGATTGACCAAGTCTGCTCATTTCTTACCAATACGAGAAACTTATTGTAGCATCCCCTAATCCAGGTACTTTTTGCCTAAGATCTAGTACATCATTTCTTTAACTATTGTGGAAGATATAAATATAAATTGTTTATACATTAAACTTTTACACATCATTCCCAAGGTCTATAACCTTAACTTAATACATACCTTCAATATCTTAAAGGTTTACAATATCATTTGCATTAGCAAAATTAATAGTTCTAACTGCATAATAGCTTAATCTTGGACTTTGCCTTTGCCTCTGACTTTATTCGAGCTTTCATCCTAATCTGAAAATTTTTATCATGATATAGCAAAGGGTGAGCAACAAATTTGCCTAGTAAGTTTAAATTTATTTGAGGATATATCATGATTGAAAGAATTGAACAATAAGCTAGCTAAATTTCAACAATATAAACATTGTGAAATAGCATGAACAAATTTTCTTAGCTGAATGACCAAGTCAATAAAAATGAATGGTCAAGCATAAACATGAACAGATTAACTGAACCAAATAAAAATGAAGGTGATTAGCCTTTCATACCTGATGAACATTTACAATATGCACAACGTGCGAATCAATAATCAATATAGACGTGAATAATCAACAATAACTATTCACTAAAATGCTTTGAACATACAACTCAAGTTTGAGTTAGAGAAACTTGCCTGAACCGCTGATTACCGCTAAGCAATCTAATGTAATCTCTTATGAAAGACCTATCAATTATCATATCGATCTTTTAATTAGCATAACATACATGTTAACTCATCATCTTATATTAAATTGTCTAACCTAGTTAAGTATTAGACATTACATTATAGCCTTAGTATTATCATTATACTTTGATAATCTTTTTATCATGTCATAACTTATACTTATAAGTTTTCCCTTTTATATGTTATCTTAGTAAATTAGATAACATCTTAGTAAACCGAAATACCATTTCAGTAAGTCGAATTTCATTTCAGTATCTTGAAATCACTATTTCAGCAGACCAAAATCAGATTAGCAGTCTCAGCAACCTGAATTCACTATTATTCTTCACGAAAATACCAAATCAACTTATTATTTTTCTATCCTTTGGCCAAACATATATACATATATTTCATACACAAGAAGAATTTTTTTCGTAATTTTTCAATTTCTTTTAGTATTTTTCAAAAATCATTTTATAGTTAATTCCTTAAGAAATTAGCTACTTCACGTTTAACTCCAGAAATTCTCATCTTTTGACACAATCTTATACGTGTTAACGTGACACTCCAATTTAAATTTTGTGGTGCCATTGGAGTTATAGAACTCCGGTTATAGTGATTCTCGTCGAAAAATCACAAAAATTGAACTGGTCATAACTTGGTCATTTTAAGTCGGAATGAGCTCATTTTTGGACAGTAGGTACTTTATACCATATATTTTTATGTCCCAAAAGGTCGGAATTTATTTCACATACTAAATGGTCAAAATAGCCCCTACAATTTCTTAGGCAGTTTGTTTTCAAAATTTTCAATTTTTACCTACTTTGCTAAAATTAATCCGTACGAAAATCTACGACTCCAATTAACGATCCGTCAATTTTGTTGGATTCGTATCTTTCCGATCTATAATTTTCATCTATCACAATCCATATTTTTCCATGAAGGGTTGCTGCCCCCTCCCACTTTCTCTCTCTATATTTACGTTAGAGAAAAATAAGAGCACACATGAATTACCATGTTTGCTAGCAAAATTAAAGTGATTAGATAACATAGCATATCTATCCATATCTTGCTTTTCTCTCTCTCATTATACAATATGTAACTTGCAAGAAAAACTTAGTGTGTTGTCCAAATAAAAAGTTAACAACTAATGAAGTGGGTTACCTATTAAAGTTACTTTATCATATAATGAGAGAGAGAGAAAAGCAAGATATGGATAGATATGATATGTTATCTAATCACTTCAATTTTTCTAGCAAACTTGGAAATTCATGTGTGCTCTTATTTTTCTCTAACGTAAATATAGAGAGAGAAAGTGGGAGGGGGCGACAACCCTTCATGGAAAAAAGGAGAGAAGAATCTCCATGGTAGAAAAGAAAAAGAAGAGGAAGAGGAAGAAAATAAAAATAAGGTAAAATCTATACTTAATTTCTAAAATTTTAACTTGTATGCTATTTGTATTTTTATGATGGATCTTTGGAGTTTAAGTTTTATGTGGCTAGATTCATGTATAAATATTAGACCTAGAATTTTATTGGTTTGAGTTATGGATTTACATGAGTTTATATGGAAAGATTTGGAAAAAAAGGTAAGAAAATAGAATTTCCCGGAAAGCTTAAACTTGAAGGTGTGATCTAGCTTTTGATTTTTGAAATCTATGATGGATATTTGTGATTTATTTCTTGGGATGCTAGATCTATGCATTAAGGATAAAAACTCCTTTGGAATCACTCAATTAGGTTTAAAAATGAGTATGTTATGGAATTTATCCCAATCTACTCAAAGCTAAGAAAATTGTTAGAACCGCTGTTTTGATCTGCCACTTCCGGGCTAATTTCTGGTAGCTTAACATGTCCAAATATGGATTGTGATAGATGAAAATTGTAGATCGGAAAGATAAGAATCCAACAAACATGACGGATCATTAATTGGAGTTGTAGATTTCCACATGCATTAATTTTATCAAAGTAGGTAAAAGCCAAAAATTTTGAAAAAAAAACTGCCCAAGAAATTGTAGGGGCTGCTTTAACCACTTAGTTTATGAAATAAATTCCGGCCTTTTGGGACATGAAAATATATGGTATAAAGTACCTACTGTCCAAAAATGATCTCATTCCGACTTAAAATGACCAAGTTATGACCATTTTAATTTTTGTGATTTTTTGACGAAAATTGCTATAACCGAAGTTCTATAACTCCGATGGCCACAAAATTTAAACTAGAGTGTCATGTTAACACGTATAAGATTGTGTCAAAAGATGAGAATTTCTGGAGTTAAACATGAGATAACTAATTTCTTAAGGAATTAACTATAAAATGATTTTTGAAAAATACTAAAAGAAATTGAAAAATTACGGAAAAATTCTTTTTGTCTATGAAATATATGTATATATGTTTGGCCAAAGGATAGAAAAATAATAAGTTGATTTGGTATTTTCATGAAAAAGAATAGTGAATTCAGACTGCTAATCTGATTTTGGTTTGCTGAAATAGTGATTTCAGGATACTGAAATGAAATCCGACTTACTGAAATGGTATTTCGTTTTACTAAGATAACATATAAAAGGGAAAACTTATAAGTATAAGTTATGACATGATAAAAATATTATCAAAGTATAATGATAATACTAAGGCTATAATGTAATGTCTAATACCTAACTAGGTTAGACAATTTAATATAAGATGATGAGTTAACATGTATGTTATGCTAATTAAAAGATCGATCTGATAATTGATAGGTCTTTCATAAGAGATTACATTAGATTGCTTAGCGGTAATCAGCGATTCAGGCAAGTTTTTCTAACTGAAACTTGAGTTGTATGTTCAAAGCATGTTAGTTAATAGTTGTTGTTGATTACTCACGCCTATATTAATTATTGATTCGCACGCCAGTATATTGTAAATGTTCATCGTGTATGAAAGGTCGATCACCTTCATTGCCATTTGTTCGCTTAATCTGCTCATGTTTATGCTTGACCATTCATTTTATCGACTTGGTCGCTCAAATTAAGAAGAAAATTTGTTTATGCTCTTTCACAATATTTATATTGTTGAAAGTTAGATAGCTTATTGTTCAATTCTTTGAATCATGATATATCCTCAAATAAATTTAAACTTGCTGGGCAAATTTGTTGCTCACCCTTGCTATATCATGATAAAAAAATTCAGATTAAGATGAAAACTCGAGTAATGGCAGAGGCAAAGGCAAAGTCCAAGATTAAGCTATTATGCAGTTAGAACTATTAATTGTGCTAATGCAAATGATATTGTAAACCTTTAAGATATTGAAGGTGTGTATTAAGTTAAGGTTGTAGACCTTGGGAATGATGTGTAAAAGTTTAATGTATAAATAATTTATGTTTATATCTTCCGCAATAGTTATAGAAATGATGTACCTGATCTTAGGCAAAATGTACCCGAATTTGGGGATGCTACAGTTGGTATCAAAGCTGTTGGTTATGAACCTTAGGTAGGAATATCTGAGACCAATAACCGCAGTGATTAGGATAAGTACTAACTCAAATAGAGTTAGTGTGTCGATAAGATTCAATGATGAATCTCGGCGAGTTATAAAGATACAGAGTTCCCTAACTCTGATAATAAAGGTGAACAATAGTGATGAATAGATAAAGTCTAAAAGACTAAAAGAACAGGGATAAGAGATTGTAAAATAAAACGATCATAATATAGAAATAAATCATAATATATAAGATAAGTCACCCCGTGATCTGATAAGGTCATAGTAAGGAGGAGGATCAATCAAATAATTAAAAAATTTATAGCAAAAATTTTTGTATGTAAGTTGTACTATAAAGTAGTACTATTTAAACTCAGAAAAGAGTAATGGATGATGAAATACGGATTAAACAAAATTCGTATGGAGTAAGTGTGGAGCTAGAATTATGTGGGATTTCAATTGAGGACTCATTTCAGTAGCTGAGTTGTATGATTCCTTGTATGAGCGGGGAATTTGTACTTGGTTTTTGAATCACTTAGCTTCCTGGTCGATATAGTGGTTAGGTTGACCAATTCTTTGTATGGGTGGGAAATTGTCCGCTTAGCTTCCTATATTGATTAGTGGCTGAGTTTGGTTTGACAACCACTTAGTTTCTTACATTGATAATCATTGAAATGTCTATGTCGCGCTATCTGTTATATGCATGTTGAGAGGGTGATTCCTTTCTCATGTGTATAACAAATAGATAGGTTATAGTTAGAGAATATAAGGTTAGTTGTGAGTTCTTAAAACTCATACTTATGGTAAGTTCATGACCCATAATCATATGATATGTTTGAACCCCTCAACGAATGGACGCCTATAGTCTTACTAGGATAAGTTCTTAAACTCATATGATTGTGGAAAGTTCTTGGACACATAATGTGTGGTAAGTCTGATGGACTAGGGTATAGGAAAGTTATGAATGGAGCATTGAGGATTATATGAATAGATAGAATTATTAAGCAATGGATTAGTAGAGAAAGTAAAGGTTATGATGGAAGCATAGGTATTCCAAATCTTCTAGCTATGTTAGACTCAAAATTTTTGACATCAAGCTAAATTCGCACTGATGTGCTTTTGAAAAATGAATTTTTATTGTCAACCTCTAGTGACCCTTGTGTATATGTGGACTTCAGGCCACCGACACCTTGTTACCTGTTGAGATTATAAAACTAATTTGTAAAGATTTTTGAACGATTTAAAGAATAGTCTATGCTACTTGTTTCAGCTAGACAAAAATAATTTGAATTATCAAAATGTATTTTTATATCATTAATGCATCATGTAACCTAATGCAAAGATGATAAAAATGATGGAGTTATCAATGCAGAATTACTTAGTGTCGGATGTGATCTAAAGATCGTCAGCCCACTATAGTATGATGTACCAGATCTTAGGCAAAAAGTACCCGGATTTGGGGATGCTACATTTATACACTTGAACATCTTGCTCGTATGTACATAAACGAGATTGTAAGATTGCATGGTATCCATAGTTTTTTATCGAGACCCAAGATTCACTTCAAGATTTTGGGTTAGTTTGCAAAAAGCTATGGGCACAGATTTACGATTAAGTTTGGCATATCATCCTCAAACGGACGGGTAGTCGGAGAGGACTATTCAAACTCTTGAGGATCTATTAATACTCTGTGTCCTTGACTTCAAAGGAAGTTGGGACAAGTTCTTACCATTAGTGGAGTTTTCCTACAACAACAGTTATCAAGCAAGTATTGGCATGGCTCCATTTGAGGCGTTGCATAGAAGAAAGTGTCTTTCTCCAGTATGCTGGGATGAGGTGGGTGAAGGAACGTTGTTGGGACCGGAGTTGGTACGTATGACTACGAAAAAGATTCAAACTATCCGACAACGTATAAAAACCTCACAAGATCGACAAAAGAGTTATGCTGATCTTCATCGAAATGACGTGGAATAAAATATTGGAGATCATGTGTTGTTACATGTTGATCCATGGAAGGGAGTTATGAGATTTAGAAAGAGAGAAAAGCTCAATACTCGATTCATTGGCCAATTTGTAATCCTCGATCGAGTAGGAACTGTGGCCTATAGACTCGTCTTACCGCCAAGTATGTCTCGTGTTCATAACGTTTTTCACATATCTATGTTACGTAAATATGTGAAAGACTCGAACCACATTATTGAATTAGAACCGGATGAGATAGAGGAAGATTTAACGTATGAAGAGGTACCTGTTAAAATTTTGGATAAGAAGGATCATATTCTACGCTCCAAGGTTATTCCTCAAGTCAAAGTTTTGTGGAGAAACCACGATGTGGAGGAAATAACCTGGGAGTTAGAATCTAAAATGAAATCAAGGTATCCTTACCTCTTCGACATATCAGGTATGTACCCTAATTTCGAGGACAAAAATCCATAAGAAGGGGAGGTTGTAAGACCCCAACTTTTATGAATAAAGAATAATTTTTCTCGAAATATATTTTTGAATATTATGGTGAGGATATGATATAATGTTATAGTTGTGGGTAATATTTGAAAATTTTGCAAAGTAAGCAAGTTGATATAAAATATTCGATTGGTCGGGGAATATTCATTTTAATAGGGAATATTTGTACGATGGCACAATCATTGGTGGACCCCACAACGGAAGTATTATCGTAGTTAGAAAACAACAGACTTATCTTTTTATAAAAATAACAGCTAAAGTTTTACCATTAAACTGTTAATCTACCCGGCGGTAAAAGTACAGTAATACGTGTGGTTGCATAGTAGCACACGGTATTGATTATTGATGCTTACGTGAGAAGTCACTCAGTTATACTCAATTATTGCTACAGTAATTGTTGCATAATATCTCTCATATTATTGATTCAATTATTGTCACAGTATTAATATTTTATATTATTAAATCAATCATTGAGACGACAAAGTTATTCATATTATTATTTGCAATATTGACGATGTCTAGAAAGTTCTGTCGAGGATAGGTTTGGTCACCTAATTGCGCGCCAATAAGGAGAAATCCTTATCGGAAAGCCCCCTCTTTCCTGGGAATGATCTAGTTGTTAAATATTGTGAGTTATAATATTAAATGATGAATAATTGTTAATAAATTAAAAATGTGTTTATTAAAGATAAATAATTTGTGGTAAATATTTATTCAACTTTTGATATAAATATAGGGATTGTTATGAGGCGTTTGTTGTAAGTTTAACTTAGTATTCCATGGGAAGATTTACTAATTTTATGGACCGATGATGGTGGTTTTAATAGATAACCAATCTGGACCATTGACGGTGATTTTAATAGTAAATCAATCTGGACCATTGATGGTGGTTTTAATCGTAAATCAATCTGGACTGTCGGTGGTGGTTTTAATAGTAAACCAATCTGGACCGTCGGTGGTGGTTTTAAAAGTAAATCAATCTGGACCGTTGGTGGTGGTTTTAAAAGTAAATCAATCTGGACCGTCGGTGGTGGTTTTAAAAGTAAATCAATCTAGACCGTCAGTTATGGTTTTAATAGTAATCAATATGAACCGTCCGTTCTAATAGTAAATCAATTTGGACCGTTCATGAATCAGATACTATTTAGTCCATTCTCCTATAAATAGAAGCTTAATTCTTCTTTTATTTTCACCAATTCACTAAGATTCACAGGAGACACTATAGAGAGAGAAACTATAGAGAGAAAGAAGAAGAGTATTCTGCTACTTCACTATTGCAGTATCCAGCCTTCTACTAAGGTAAGCGGTATTATTTCTTTCGTATTCATAAGGAATACTATTTTTCGTATTCATCCTTTAACATTGTTGAAGGCTAACAATAACTTATTCTTACTGGGATAGTTGAGCTCACTCTTTTACTTTCATTGTTCTCTTCAGGAAATGAGAACGTAGCCGGAACTAGTCGGGGAATGGAGTGATGGTCCGAGATGGTGTTATAGTAGTCCTCACTATTCTATAAAATAGTGTGATAATAAATGTAATGAGGACTCCATTTGAGTTTGGATATTGTCTAGAAGACAATATTCGTGTAAAAACTCTCAGCTCATGTTATATAACTAAGTTTGTATTTGTATTCATTACCATGTATTTGGCGACCCAAGATGGGTGATGTATACCTATTTTGGAGGCGTCACATGCGCCCTATTTGTACTAGGGTGCGGTAGCATTCTGCAAGTACCCAAAATCGATTCTTGATTTACGTAATATTATGTGATGTGAAATTAGTGTTATGTCTTAAATACATACCTGAGAAGGAGTATAACATAAGATGTAAAACTTTCTTACGTAGTATGAAGTAATCAACTTGGATTAGCAAGGAAGTTTGTAGCAAAACTTAAGGTTTTCAAAACAAACCTTGTGGAAAACTTATGTTTACAAGTATTGAACTTGATGATATATATGCATGACTAATTTCAAATATAAAAGAGTATACTATAGAGTTATAGTTCCTTTGTTCATAACCAAACTTGTAGACATTATGTTAGAGAAATTTTCAAGAAAAGTTTGATATATCAAAGCCAATATGAATGAAAATTGCATGATGTATGTTCTGATTGTGTCAGAATAATAACATTACTTGACTACACATGATAAAAGTTTTTAAGTTGTTTTATATGTGTTATATTATATCATTCATGATAAAGTGATTTCAAAGGCAACCATGAACATGTTTTCAAAAATTTAGTTGCATCACATGAATATATATATTCTAAAGAAGTAAGATGTCATGTTATGGCTATAATACTCCTAGACATGATTCATATGTATTAAGCATGATGATAACTAAACCAAACATGAGTTTAAAGCATGATCTGAAGTGGTAAACAGTGATAATTGTGATCAAACAATATGAAAACTATAAGCATGTGTAATAATAACAGGTTTTGAAATCTCTATGTGGACATATAGTCAAGTTATAAACCATGATAACTACATGATCTTGTTATGCTAGTTGTTAGTTAAAACTTGTAAAAATAAACTCAAGAATGGTCATATGCTTATGAGAGAACCTCTAATATGTATATATGTTAAAGTATAAGTGTATATGCGTGTTAAAGTTGGACTGAAACCAGAAAGTGCAAAGCTCAACCTTGGTCTGGCCAGGGGACAGCGCAGCTGCGTTGTCCCTAAGCCTAGACAGGGCGCAGCTGCGCCATCCTGCAGTCATGAATACTTTCTGTTTTTGATCTGAAGTTCAAAGAATGCTTATAGGGTTACCTTAATTTGGATTATATGACCAACATACTATATATTATGTTGAGAAGCATGCTAGGGGGATAGAGTTGAATGTTTAATAAGTAATTATAATTTTAAATGATAAGAATGTTTACAAGCTATAAAGCAATGATTTGAGAAATACGTTGTTTGACTTTGTGGTATCATAACAATTTGATTTGTGTTATGAAGATGTATAATATGTGGTATAGTATGAAGTTATAACTAGGTTGAATGTTGAAGTGTACATTTGAACTTACACATATGAATTATGTAACTAATGAATATTTTATGCGTGTAATATATTATGTTAGGACTCGAAAGAGGGTATTAAGCTTTACTTTGGTAAACTACGCTTGAGGAAAGTACTCGAACCTTACTCTTTCTTGAGCATTATTGAACTTGTGCAATTATTAATCATACAAGTAGAATTTTGAAAGAAACATATTTCGTAATGAAAATTTAAACTTTGATTCGAACGATAATTGTTCATATATTTTGTAAAAGAGCTGTCTAAGCCATTGATTCGGCTAGACTATTGATAATTGATCGAAAGCTATCCAAACCAACTTAACTTGGTGTAGACTCTTATAACTGAGAAGAACAACCCTCATAGTAAGTGAATTATATATTGTCGGGGAACCGACGTGTGCACATGAGAAAGACTAAATGTTATACATGACATAGGATACTTTAGGCTGATCACTTGTTGTACTCATTTTGTAGAATTATCAGTGATATTACTGTTAATTCTAGGAGAAGTTCATAGTCCTTAGTGACTGCTCAGTATTCATTACTTGAAATCTTGAATTGATAAATGTTTGAATATTATTGATATTTCTTTCCATAGCGACTATTGTTGATAATCATTGATACTTCGTACTATCTTGAGCCATCGTTATTAATATACCCTTGATACATTGAAGACTATATTGAATACCCTTTTTGCTATATTACTTGTTGGGAAAAATTGTTGCTCATCCTTGCTTTCCCTAAAACTTTCAGTGAAGGCAGAACGTGGTGAACCCTCTGGCAAGGACAAGGGTAAAGAGAAGGCTATGGAGTAGTTATTTTTTTAATACTAGTGAGGTACTAGGATTTGGTTGTAGAAAAACCTATTAAGCTATGTTCAAGATTATTGGTATTGTATTATATATCAGTTATGTCCAGATGTTGTTAAATTATGGTTAAGTTATGTAAAAGATGTCTATGTTTCGAACCCTTGGGACGAGAATAATCATGTTATACCAATATAATTTATTCTATTATTCCACTGTATAATATGTTGAATTATTATTAGAGTTAGTACGTGGCAACCAGATTTGAGACAAGTGGGGTCTAGATTTGGGGGTGTCACAAGTTGGCATCAAAGCTGTAGTTATAAACCTTAGGAGCAAGTGTCCTTAGATTATAACTTAGGAGAACTTAGAAGTTAGGAAGGAGATAAAACTCATGTAGAGTTTTCTTAGAGAAAGACTTAGTGTGTTATGAAATATAATTTCATTATATACAATGAACTTATGTTTATTTAACATTCTGACGGGTTGTTGTTTTGTGGTCTTATGTTGGTGATTGTAGGATGACTGACATGGGAGGACCTAGTCGAGTGGTAGAAGAGGAGCCGCGTGACATCCATGTGGTATTTGAGGCACCATTGATAGTGGAGCCTATTTCAGCAGTGGCCTCTATTAATGATGATGACGAGGAGGAGGAGAAGGAGGAGGAGGAGGAGATGGAGCCATTACCTGAGTAGTTTGATCCGAAGGAGGAGCCAGAACCTTTGGAGGACTCTGACGAGACTACTTTTGAGGATCCGATGTTGGGGGAATATGAGGAGCAGATTTTAGAGTTAGGATGTAGAGTGGAAGAGCTAGAGGCTGAGGCTAGGGAGAGGGAGTCTGAGTTCTAGAAATTAAGGGACGAGGACCATCAGAGAAAATTATTGATGCAAGAAATGGAGGTTGAGATTGCTCATCGTAAGGAGGCAGGGATCCAGATGGGGACTTTGTTTCACCGATTGGTGGCTAGGAACGTAGAGTTGGCAGGTAAGCTGGAGGAAATGGAGCAGAAAGTTTTGAGCGAAAGCACGGAGAAGGAGGCTCTTCGTACTCAGTTAGAGATGGAGGTGATGGATAGGATTCACTTCGAGGAGAAGTGGGAGGAAGCTGATGATAGGGCAAATGATCTGGAGGATGAGGTGCGATGCAAGAGAAGGAAGATGAACAAGATGGGTTATGCTCTACGCATGGCCATGGAGAGGTTAATTGATGGGGTAAATCACTACCCAGCTGAGCAAGGACAGACCCGATATACCATAAGCTGAGACATGGTAGTGCACATTACTCAGAAGGAATACCAGAGCGTCGTGGAGTGTGGGATGTTAGATTGAGTCTAGAGGAGGAAGTCTAGTAGTTATAGTATTTTATTTATGTGTTGTTTAAATTGTTGATGTTGAATCAAAGTCTTTGTGTAAGATGTGAGATAGTTGTAAACCCCCAAGATTTTGAAAAATATTGAAGGGGTAGTATGTGAGTGTTGACCCCGTCTTTTGTTATAAGAGGGGATGTAACGACCGAGAAATTCGAATTTTATTGTAAAATAATTTTATTAAATTAAATAATAAATAAAATTATATTCTATGTGTTATCAAGATGGTTGTCATTGTATAACCTAATGATGTGGGAATGTCGTAGTATTTTAGCTACGTGAAGGAATTAAAGTGTTTGAATTTTCAAGACGAAAATAAAAGTTTTTGAAAAAAATTCAAAAAACACTATTCATCGGTATTTGCTCGGGAATTATTTTTGAATTTCTGAGAAATTAGTAATAATAGAATGTCAAGGTAAGATGGATTATGTAATAATAATCTAAGTATAGAAAATGCAATATTTTACTTGCGGACTTAAATTAAGAACGTTAAGGAAAGGGAAGTATTAATAAGTTAAGTAATAATCGCATGATACGTGAGTATTGTATGAGGTAATGAATATGAGTATAATACGAAGTATTATATGAGTTTGTATGAGTGATGGAATAGCGTATATAATAAATTTGTATACGAGTTAGAATACGAGGATGATACATAGACAATATGTTTTATGTATTAAGAAATAGTATTGGACTTGTAGGATTTGTTAGGAATTTGTAAAAGCCCAAGTGAATTAATGGTAAGGCCCAAATGTTAATTAATGAACAAGTTAGTGTTTATTAATGCAAGCCCAGAAGCTAAGTTAATCTAAGCCCAAGCTAGGATCCAATGAGTTGTAGTGACCCATGGGGCATACAATATTAATATGGTTAATCTTGGTAATCAAGTATAATGTGTGATGACCAAGTATTAGGTGTAATGACCAAGCACGAGATAAGAGTTGTGTTAACCAAGTAATGAATAGTAAAGAGGTGACTTAAGGAGGTGGGTTAACCTAATGACTAAACTACCCTAACCTTGTAAATTCTATAAATAGAAGGAGATTGCTAGCCATTTGTTACTTGTTCAAATAATCTAGTAGCATACAAAGTGCTTAAGTGTTAGAGAGAATAAGCAAGAATAAGCTACTTCCATTTATGAGAAGAAGAAGAAGAAGAAGACTTATACCAAAGAACTTCAAGGGTAAGACTTCTTGTCAATTAATCTTCTATCTCTACCATGATAGGTTGATAAGAAAAGTATGGATTAAGGAACATGGATGTTAAGAAGTAAGAAGAATGATTAATCAATGGACTTAAGCCGCATAAGTTGGAAATAAGTCATTTAACTTGCATAAGTTATAAACTTATGAAGAAGCTATATGAACTTGTTATAAGTTACCTTAAGAAATTTATATGAAAGCAAAGAACTTGTATGAACTTGTATCCTATATACATGAATGAAATTATATGATGATAACGTATAAGGATGATGATTAAAAGACTTTAATTATCATAAGTTATGAACAATGAAGCAATAAGTAGTTTATACTTTAATAAGTTATAAGCTTATGGAAGAATAAGTCAAAATCCAACATGAAAATAAATTGTTGTAGTAAGTATGATGAGATGTTCATATGATTAATTAAATTCATTTGAAGTAATGAACAAATCATAAGCAATGAAGATTTGCCGGAAATTGCACAATTGGACGATAATCGTCGAATTCGTGAAAATTCTCGGAATATAAGTCAAATTTTGTGTTTGAACTAGGAAACGTTGGTTTTCGATGGAGATAACTCATATTTGGCATTATAGAGTTGCAGACTCGAAAATGACCGAATTCCGACTTTGAACGAAGAAACGAGCATTGAACGTTCACGAACGTTTATCATTTTTGTTTAAAATGAACCAATAGGTGAATTTTTAGCAAACAAAGTTAAATAGACAAAATTCTTGCATGAACGCGTAGAGTATGTAATTTGTGAACCGTAGGCTTTTGAACGAGCCAATTCGGGCTTATAACGAAAAAGTTATGAGCCTGGGAAGTTCACAAAGTTGACAAACTGTCAAAATTTTCTGGTGCACAGAGTTGGTGCCGCGGTGCCAACCCAAGGTATATTGGTGTATACAGTGCACTAGCATACTGCAAAGTCTCACCGCGGCACAAACAATAGAGTAAATAATGGCACTTACATGACGCCAAGGCCGGGTTCTAGCTATTATTGCTAACTTTCATGCATAATACGAGATGTAAAATCTATGATGGCGTATGACTACCAGTCCTTGATCAAAGATAATAAAGAGTAATTATAAGTACAAACAAAGGAATGCAACTAATTCAAATTGAACTTACCTTAAGGAACTTGAAGTAACATTGTTAAAGATTTGTTAAACCTTAAGGATAGTACATAAAGGTTGATGATAATCTATTCAACTATGAATGCAAGTAGAATGACAAGCTGGAATTGATAGTAAATAAATCTAATACATGATTAGATTGAGATGAAGGGTAAGATATAGTCATATACATACTTGATTATATATAACCTAATGTGAGGCGTTATGTGATCATGTATTGTAGAGACTTGAAAGACTCGAACATAAAGTAATTATACCCTAGCAGACACTAAAGGCAAGTATTCTAACCCTTGTCTCAGTTCAATTTGAACAAACTTTGTAATTCATGTATCCTTACGCATGAATTGATGTATGATGAAGTTAAAGCCAATTCTTCTGGCTAGACTTAATGCATTTGGTGGATTATTGATAATCTATCCATCTGGTATCAAATGTTGTTATCTTTTGTCAACTACTCGATATGGTTTTCAAAACAAGACTGAGTATGATAAACAAATGTTTTGTCGTCATATGACAGGCACGTGAGGTTGCCACAAATTAAACGTACATACGTTTAATGAATGTAGAGTTGATCAACATAGAGTATTATAGGCTGATCACCTAGAAGTGCTCGTAAGTAATACCGAACTTACGGACTTAATGTCGGGTTGTCCTTTTCAAAGAAAGAATGAAAACTCAAGGTCTTGGACCGGAGTTTATGTTTTACTGGATATTATTCATTGTGAAATAGTTTGAAAGAAAGATGAAGTGCTATTTTGAATTATCAATAGTACTTCATAACTATTGTTCAGTTATTGAAGATATATGATTCTTATGTGTCAAGCATGTTGTTATTGAAATTGTCATACTTGTTGAGCTAGTTATGCTCACTCTTGCTTGAACCATATGAATGCAGCTAAGACTGAACGTCTCGAAGGATCGAATAAGGATAAAGGAAAGGCTAAGGCAGATCGTTAATCAGTCTATGTAATAGAGTAGGTTTATTGTTGTAATGTATTTGATATTATGACAAAGAACCTTTGTAATGGGTATTGAGCCTGGGAAATGTAAATATTACTTTGAATATATAGAAGTCATGCTCGTTCTTTAGAGGCTTTTCAATTGAATGAATATATGAATGGTAGTACCGTAAAGCACCATAAGTCGGGTTGGAAGATACCCGGATTTGGGGGCGTCACAGGTTGGTATCAAAGCATAGGTTATAAAAATTAAGGGGGAAATTAGAACCTTAAGTCATAACCTTAAGAAAAGATGAGGAAGTAAAAGATGGAAAGTAACCCTATAAAAATGCATTATAATTATGTTATGTGTTTTTATTATTCTACTGACGTGTACTAATCAAACTATATTGTTTTGTTGTAGATGTCAGGAGAAAATGAAATGTATAGAGATATACATGTAGTAAGCGAGGATTCGATAAATCGGGTAGAGATACTACCAAATCCCATAGCAGTAGAACCCGAAGTGGTGGCAATCGAGTCTGGAGACTCGGATAATTTAGACTACATGTCTGTGTTTGATGGCATGTTGGAGGAAGAGGTGGATATGATGTCTTTTGATCAGATAACACCTACAGAAGAGTTGACTTTGGGGGAGTCAATGAAGGCATTGTTCATGTCAGTATTGGATAGAAATGTCCAGTATTTTAAGGAAGTAAAGGAGTTAAAAGAGGAACTCCAAGCTGTCCGGGAGGACAAGACTAGTATGGAAGGTATGTGGGAAGAGGAACATGATGATCGAGTTTTGGCCAAGGACAAAGACCACGAGCTGAAACGCGAAGTCTTTGAGCTCAAGCAAGAGCTAAAGACTAAGAAACAGAAGGTAGAAAGAATGTCCTATATACATAGGAGTTCTCATATGGATTTCCAGCTGCAAGTAGCTGGGTATCCGAAAGAAGAAGGGCAGACCCGACATACTATCAGTCGAGATGTTATTGCCGGTTTGGCCAAGAAAGATTTTGAGAATGCCATACGGCAGATGTAATCTAGCAATAGCTAGAATAGTTTAGATATGTAAATATTATGTATCTAGTAGTGACGTAAACCCTCTTTTGTATAATCAAAGGGTAGTCTTTTGTAAATCCCAATTTTTGGAAAGCAACGGCAGGATAGTAATGTAATCAACTTAGGTTGTACAATGTAAGCAATGTAGTATTATACTACAAGTAATGAATCAATACAAGTCTTTTTATGGAATATGTTGAGTAATGAGTATGAGTTATTGTTTCATCACGAATAATAACTAACCAACAAGAAGAAAGTAATAATGACATATTATTTTCTTAACAACAAAATGCTGCTAAGAAGGAGACAACGAAATCAAGATTCTAATGTTAATCAACCGGAGGGAGGTCCGATTAATCCAATACAAGAGTTCGTTAATCTTTTAACGGCCGCGTTTAATAGAACTAGGACTAATGTACCCATAAATCCTGGAGTAGTACGAGCTACTACTTTTAAGGATTTCAAAAGTGTCGGTCCGCTGGAGTTCAAAGGAACTACGGACCCTATAGAAGCCCATACATGGGTGAAAGAGATTAAGAAAGCATTTGTAATAGCAAATGTTGATGAAGGTCAGAAGGTTGCCTTTTCAACCTATTTGATGAAGGGTGAGGCCAATTTCTAGTGGGAGGAAAACCAGGCTAGGGCCGATATAGAAAATCTAACGTGGGTGAGGTTTAAGGAGATTTTCTTCGAGAACTATTTTCCCACAAGCATGCAGGGAAAAATGGAGATGCGGTTTCTTGATTTAAAGCAAGGGGATATAACGGTTCCCTAGTATGCTGCCAAGTTTAACGAATTGGCAAGGTTTGCTCCAAATCAAGTGGACACGGAGGTACAAAAGGCTAGACAATTCGAGCAGGGCTTGAAACCCTGGCTCTATAGCCAAATTTTTGTGTTCCAAAGTACTTCTTTTGGAACCATACTAGAAAAGGCAATAATTGCCGAGGGTGGGAATGAAGCTCTTAGCCAGTACCACAAAGATAAGAAAAATAAAGGTAAAGTTGATGGAGGAATAAAGACCAAGGGAGCCAGCGGTAGTGGCGACGGTCAAAAGAGGAAGGGATTTAACTCTGGGAATACCGAAGTAAAACAAGGGGATCCTAAGAGGAGGATGGAGGCCTGCAAAACCTGTGGGAAGACTCACTTAGGAGTCTGTCTCAAGGAGAATGTAGTATGTTATAACTGTGGACAGGAAGGGCACATTTCGCCTAACTGTCCAAGTCCGAAGAAGAACCATGGATGTTTTGTATGTGGATCAACTGACCACATAGCAAAGAACTGACCGAAGAAGGGGATGGATGGGAATAAGGGCACTAATAGCGGTAAGTTAGCTATTGGTGGTCCAGTGCAGCTGGGTAGGCCGATGGCCCGCACCTTTAATATGAAGGTCCAAGATGCGGTGGCATCAGAGGATGTAGTTACAAATATTATTCCGATCAACAACATAAATGTTTACGTGCTGTTTGATTCGGGTGCTACTTGTTTGTTTATAGCATGTGATTTTGCTAGATGATTAGAATAATTTCCCGAAAAGTTGTCTATACCTTTGAATATTAAGGTAGCAAATGAAGAGATAATTCATGTTGAAGATATTCATAGGAGTTGTTGCATAGATATATGTGGTTGTAAGTTATCGGTAGATTTGATACCAATAAAGTTAGGAGAATTCGACGTAATTCTCGGAATGGATTGGTTGATTAACCATGGTGCAATTATAGATTACCAAAAGAAATGTGTGAGCATTAGGACGTTGAGACAACCTCCTGTAATATTTTACGGTAATAAATCACCGGGACATTCGTGTTGCCTTACGATGACACAAACTAGAAAACTTTTAAGGAAGGGGTGTGTAGGTTATTTGTGTCATGTTATCGATGCCCAGCGAGTGGGAGTGACCATGGAACAAATACCTATAGTAAATGAATTCATGGATGTATTTCCAAGTGAGTTATCGGGTTTACCGCCGGATAGGGAGATCGAATTTGTAATAGACATTGTGTTAGGAGCGACACCAGTCTCATGGGCACCATATCGTATGGCGCCTGTGGAAATGAAAGAGCTAATGGTTCAGTTACAGAAACTATTGGACAGAAAGTATATTCAACTAAGTGTTTCCCCATGGGGGGCACCGGTATTGTTTGTCAAAAAGAAAGATGGATCGTTAAGGCTTTGTATCGACTACCGAGAGTTAAATAAGTTAATGATAAAGAATAAATACACATTGCCCAGGATCGATGATCTCTTTGATCAGTTAAAAGGGGCAAAGTATATTTCTAAAATAGATTTGCAGACGGGGTATCACCAATTGAAGGTTAGGAAGGAAGATGTACCAAAGATGGCATTCAGGACTCGTTATGGTCATTACGAGTTTCTAGTGATGTCATTTGGGTTAACTAATACACCAGCTGCATTTATGGATATGATGAATAGAGTGTTCAAACAATATTTGGACAAGTTCGTCGTTGTGTTTATCAATGATGTTCTAGTTGAACACTTAAGAATAGTGTTGGAGACACTAAGAATGGAGAAGTTATATGCGAAATTCACTAAGTGGGATTTCAATGGATCCAACGAAGGTAGAAGCAGTAATGAACTGGGAACAACCGAAAACGCCGACTGAGGTGCGGAGTTTCCTAGGGTTAGCGGGATACTATCAAAGATTTATCCAAGATTTTTCAAAGATAGCTACCTCGTTGACTAACTTGACAAGGAAGACGGTGAAATACGTATGGACGGATAAATGTGAAGACAATTTTCAAGAACTGAAGAAAAGATTAAGTGAAGCACCTATTTTGTCAGTACCAAATGACACATGAAATTTCGTAGTTTATAGTGATTCTTCGCATAGAGGACTTGGTTGCGTGCTCATGCAACATGACAAGGTCATTGCGTACGCATCACGGCAGTTGAAGGATTATGAGAAAGTTTATCCTACTCATGATCTGGAACTGGTCGCGGTAGTATTTGCCTTAAAAATATGGAGACATTATCTTTATGGGGAGAAATGTGAGATATACTGTAAGACCCCAACTTATTATTTAATGAAATTAAATTTTCTCTATTTATTATCTTGAAATAGTAAGGGTTGATTTGAATAATGTGGTAAGTTATGGGTAAAATGCGCAATTTTTTCAAACAAGCAAGTGGTTTTAAAATATTCATTGTTGATGAGGAATATTCGTTTGGTCGTGGAATATTTTTTGTGCTCGGAAATATTCAAATGCGACGGAGCGACCTTGTGTGGGCCCTATAATGTAAAAGTTTATTGGATGAAGAAAACGACAAGAATAAGTTGGTTATAAATAACTGCCAGTAGTTATTCTTTTTACATACTTGTTGGAATACCCGGTGGTTAAAACACAATGTAGACACGGTATTACACCAATTATTGATTCTTACGTGAAGAAGCCTTTCGCTTTCAATAATTGTTACGATAATTCTTTATTCAATATTATATTTTATTGATTCAATAATTGCTACGTTGATATTATTGTTGTTTTAATAATTGTCACTGCACAATATTTTCATTATTAGATCAATAATTCGTATTATTTGAATAATATTATTAGATAACATTATTGGCAATGTCTAGAAAGTTCTGTCTAAGGAGAGGTTTGGTCATCTAATTGCGCGCCAGTAAGGAGAAATCCTTATTAGAAAGCCCCCTCTTTCCTGGGAACTATCTGGTTGTCAGTATTGTGATTCTGTAATATTATTTGTGAATAATTAATTATGGATGAGGAAAATATTGATTTTATGTGGATATAGATGGAGAAAATTTTTAATGTGACAATTGTTGAAACTTAATATTTTATCTTTTTCTGATAAAATAATTCATTTAAATATATTATTTTAATAATATATTGATGGTGATATTTTTACAATGAATGTGAGATATATGAGTATATGAGGAGGAAGAGTATTTTTGTGGCATTAAATGATTAGCACATTTTTTGTGTGTCAGTAGACCCAATTCTTGATCAAATTTGATTATAGCTTTGAAAAATCGTCTGCTTTGTGGATTTGATCAATTTACATTTGGAATTTGGAAAAATTTTCTTCTGCAAAGTTATAGAGAATGAAATTTCCTATGGAAAGGACATGTGGATTAAATTTTTCTGACAAAAGGGCTATTTATTGAGAATTATTGAAATTCCGAAGTTCCGAAATAATTGATTTTTGGAAGTTTTATTTATTTTTATCAAGGAAAACATTTTTTCCATTTGAGTGGCACATGTTAATGGTTGAATCAGCTGATGAGGTGTGCTAAGGAAATTAAGAAAAGTATATTATTATTTTATTAAATTTTCTGCTTTGGTGTTCTAAGCAATTTCCTATAAATAGAGTGCTTAGGTTAGAATTGAAAATCACACCGTAAAAATCTTCTCTCTCTTTCTCTCGATATATTGAGTGTATTCTTGTGAGTATTTTGATACTTTGAATGTTGCTATACTGATGCAAGTTCAAGTCATAGCCTATATCCGATGTTTCAACTAAAGTACTATCTTTTTCGAGGTGAGGATGTTATTTTCTTGTTTAAATGATATTATTTTCTTCAATATCATTATGTTAGAAATATTGGTTTGAACTTTTAATCAAATTTGAAACTTTTTGTGTTTCGGGTTACTATTCACATATACTAAGACTATTCACTTAATACTTGACTATTCATCGAAAAATGAATTTTTTCCTTTTCGTCCAAAATATCTATTGTGGATACTAGCTTTGATTGTATCCATGTTTTGATCATTCTTAAATTTTACTTCACTATGATTATTTATGAGGTATTTTGGACATGAAATAGGTTTAAATACTGAATCCTTGATATTTATTCTTTTGCTTCAATTTGGATTCATTTCCTTTAAAATATTTTCATCATCCTCGGTCTAAATGATGATATTATTGAATATCTTTGGCCTCAGAGTGCAAAGATAAATGATTTTATAATGAATATCTTTGGCCCGTAGTTCAAAGATGAACAGGTGTTGAGATGAACATGACCGACTGATGAATATCTTTGGCCTGTAGTGGAAAGATGAAATCTTGATTCAAGATGAATATTGATTGATGTTACAGGGATAAAATATTGACGATGGACTTTTAAATTCATAGATAATAGTAGATTTTATTCTCTACGTAACTCTTCTATGAATTATTATTTCCGCTGCGAATATTGATCTGAAACTTGTTATCTATTGTATTTTATCAGATTTTTTTCCCTGTTGAAGACTAACGATAATTTGTTCTATATTATCTTAGTCATAATATTCTTTATTGGGCTAGTTGAGCCACACCCTTTTCCTTTTGTTCTATTTTTCTTCTCGGAGGCGAGAATGTAAGCGAGTACTAGTCGAGGTATAGAATGATGATTCTAGAAGTTGATGTCCTCACCATTTTTGTAAAATAATGTATCAATAATTATGATGAGGATTTATTTGGGTATGGATATTGTCTAGAAAATAATATTTGTATTTAAACTCATAGTTTTTATGATGTATTAATAATGTAGTAGTTGTTTCTATACCATGTTATTAACGACCTAAAATGGGTGATGTATACCTATTTTGGGGGCGTCACATATACACAGACCATAAGAGTCTAAAGTATATCTTCACACAGAAGGAGTTGAATATGAGATAGAGAAGATGGCTGGAGTTGATAAAGGATTACGATTGTGAAATCCTGTATCACCCTAGAAAAGCCAATGTAGTTATCGACGCCTTAAGTAGGAAGGGTTGGGAAAAGTTATCTACGTTAACGGCTCAAAATGAGTTAATAACAGAGATGGCTAGGATGGAGATAGAATTGAAGATGCCGAGTGAATCGGGACAGATACTTTTTGCGACGGAGATGCAATCTACCATCGTAGAGAGACTCAAGAAGGTACAACTCAAAACTGATGAGTGTGCCCAAGTGAAGAAGATGATAGCTGATGAAAAGGATATTAAGTATAGTCTTGATAATGAGGGATTATTAAGATTTGAAGGAAGAATTTGGGTTCTGAATGAGACGGAATTAAAAGATCAAGTGTTACAAGAAGCTCATAGTTCAAGGTACTCGATACATCCTAGTAGTACAAAGATGTATCAAGACCTTCGACAGAGTTTTTGGTGGCCGAACATGAAGAGAGAAATAGCAGAGTATGTGAGTAGGTGCTTGACTTGTCAAAAAGTTAAGGCCGAACATCAACGACCCAGTGGCTTGTTACAGTCATTGGAGATTCCAGAATGGAAGTGGGAGCATATCACGATGGACTTCGTGGTGGGACTTCCGACAACGACAAAAGGGTACGATTCGATTTGGGTAATAGTGGACCGGTTGACGAAATTGGCTCACTTCTTGCCAATTAGGGTCAAGTATAACTTAGACCAGTTAGCTAAACTTTATGTTAAGGAAATTATTTCCAGACATTGAGTACCAGTATCGATTGTGTCAGATCGTGACCCATGATTCACATCGAACTTTTGGAGAAGTTTGCAAGAACAGTTGGGAACACAGCTGAAGTTAAGCGCAGCGTATCATCCACAAACTGATGGGAAGAGCGAGAGAACAATTCAGACGTTAGAAGATATGTTGAGATCTTACATCATGGATTTCAAGGGTAGTTAGGATGATCACCTACCACTTGTAGAGTTTGCTTATAACAATAGTTATCATGCAAACATAGGCATGCCGCCTTATGAAGCTTTGTACGGAAGAAGGTGCAGAACACCATTGTATTGGGATGAGGTGGGAGAACGCCGGATGCTAGGACCAGAATTGGTGCAGCAGACATTGGATGTAATAAATTTAATTCGGATGCATCTTGTTACAACTCAGGACAGACAGAAGAAATATGCAGACTCGCATAGATTAAATCGAGAGTTTGAAGTAGGCTCGTATGTGTTTCTAAAGGTATCTCCCTGGAAAGGAAAGATACGCTTTGGAAAGAAAGGAAAGCTAAGTCCAAGGTTTATAGGACCTTTTGAAGTATTAAAATGGGTGGGAGAGGTAGCCTATGTAATAGCATTACCTCCAGACCTAGAACGAATACATAACGTGTTTCACGTATCTATGTTACGTCCATATAAGCCGGAATATAAGCATGTAATTGAGTATGAGCCGATTCATATCGAGAAAGACTTAACGTACGAAGAAACTCTGATTCAAATCATCGATAGAAAGGAATAAGTTCTGCGGAACAAAGTTATACCATCGGTAAAGGTATTATGGAAGAACCACAATGCCGAATAAGCAACGTGGGAATTAGAAAAAAAGATGAAGAAAAATTTTCCTCAATTATTTGATTAAAGTAAGACGAGATTCTGGGGACAGAATCCTTATAAGGGGGGAAGGATGTAACGACCGAGAAATTCGAAATTTATTGTAGAATAATTTTATTAAATTAAATAATAAATAAAATTATATTCTATGTGTTATCAAGATGGTTGTCATTGTATAACCTAATGATGTGGGAATGTCGTAGTATTTTAGCTACGTGAAGGAATTAAAGTGTTTGAATTTCCAAGATGAAAATAAAAGTTTTCCAAGAAATTTTCCATAAAACACTATTCATCGATATTTGCTCGGGAATTATTTTTGAATTTTTGAGAAGTACGTAATAATAGAATGTCAAGGTAAGATGGATTATGTAATAATAATCTAAGTATGGAAAATGCAATATTTCGCTTGCGGACTTAAATTGAGAACGTTAAGGAAAGGGAAGTATTAATAAGTAAGTAATAATCGCATGATACGTGAGTATTGTATGAGGTAATGAATACGAGTATAATACGAAGTATTATGCGAGTTTGTATGAGTGATGGAATAGCGTATATAATAAATTTGTATACGAGTTAGAATACGAGAATGATACATAGACAATATGTTTTATGTATTAAGCAATAGTATTGGACTTGTAGGATTTGTTAGGAATTTGTACAAGCCCAAGTGAATTAATGGTAAGGCCCAAATGTTAATTAATGAACAAGTTAGTGTTTATTAATGCAAGCCCAAAAGCCAAGTTAATCTAAGCCCAAGCTAGGATCCAATGAGTTGTAGTGACCCATGGGGCAAACCATGTTAATATGGTTAATCTTGGTAATCAAGTATAATGTGTGATGACCAAGTATTAGGTGTAATGACCAAGCAAGAGATAAGAGTTGTGTTAACCAAGTAATGAATAGTAAGGAGGTGACTTAAGGAGGTGGGTTAACCTAATGACTAAACTACCCTAACCTTGTAAATTCTATAAATAGAAGGAGATTGCTAGCCATTTGTTACTTGTTCAAATAATCTAGTAAAATACAAAGTGCTTAAGTATTAGAGAGAATAAGCTACTTCCATTTGTGAGAAGAAGAAGAAGAAGAAGAAGAAGAAGAAGAAGAAGAAGAAGAAGACTTATACCAAAGAACTTCAAGGGTAAGACTTCTTGTCCATTAATCTTCTATCTCTACTATGATAGGTTGATAAGAAAAGTATGGATTAAGGAACATAGATGTTAAGAAGTAAGAAGAATGATTAATCAATGGACTTAAGCCGCATAAGTCAGAAATAAGTTATTTAAGCTTGCATAAGTTATAAACTTATGAAGAAGCTATATGAACTTGTTATAAGTTACCTTAAGAAATTTTTATGAAAACAAAGAACTTGTATCCTATATACATGAATGAAATTATATGATGAGAACATATAAGGATGATGATTAAAAGACTATAATTATCATAAGTTATGAACAATGAAGCTATAAATAGTTTATACTTTAATAAGTTATAAGCTCATGGAAGAATAAGTTAAAATCCAACATGAAAATAAATTGTTTTAGTAAGTATGTTGAGATGTTCATATGATGAATTGAATTCATTTGAAATAATGAACAAATCATAAGTAGTGAAGATTTGCTGAAAATTGCACGATTGGACGATAATCGTCGAATTCGTGAAAATTCTCGGAATAGAAGTCAAATTTTGTGTTTGAACTTGAAAATGTTAGTTTTCGATGGAGACAAGTCATATTTGGCATTATAGAGTTCCGAAATCGAAAATGATCGAATTCTGACTTTGAACGAAGAAACAAGCATTGAACGTTCACGAACGTTTATCGTTTACGTTAAAAATGAACCAATAGGTGAATTTTTAGCAAACAAAGTCAAATAGATAAAATTCTTATATGAACGCGTAGAGTATGTAATTTGTGAACCGTAGGCTTTTGAACGAGCCAATTCGGACTTATAACGAAAAAGTTATGAGCCCAGGAAGTTCGTAAAGTTGACAAACTGTCAAAATTTTCTGGTGCACAGAGTTAGCTCCGCGGCGCGAACAAGAGAGTATAGAATGGCACCGCAGCGCCATGGCTGGGTTCTAGCTACTGCTAACTTGTGCCGCAGCGCGAGATGTAAGTCTATGACTGGCGCCACAGCGCCACTCCTTGATCAAAGATAGTAAAGAGTAATTATAAATACAAACAAAGGAATGTAACTAATTCAAATTGAACATACCTTAAGGAACTTGAAGTAACATTGTTAAAACTTTGTTAAACCATAAGGATAGTACATAAAGGTTGATGATAATCTATTCAACTATGAATGCAAATAGAATGACAAGATGGAATTGATAGTAAATAAATCTAATACATGATTAGATTGAGATGAAGGGTAAGATATAGTGTAACGCCCCCAAATCTGGGTATCTTCCAACTCAGCATATTGTGCAATACGGTACTACCATTCATACATTCATTCAATTGAAAAGCCTCAAAAGAACGAATATGACTTCTATATATTCAAAGTAATATTTATATTTCCCAATCTCTATACCCATTACAAAGATTCTTTGTCTTAATATCAAATACATTACAACAATAAACCTACACTATTACATAGACTTATTAACGGTCTTCCTCAGCCTTTCCTTTATCCTTATTCGATCCTTCAGGACGTTCAGTCTTAGTTGCATTCATATGGTTCAAGCAAGAGTGAGCATAACTAGCTCAGTAAGTATGACAATTTCAATAACAACATGCTTGACACATAAGAATCGTATATCTTCAATAACTGAACAATAGTTATGAAGTACTATTGATAATTCAAAATAGCACTTCATCTTTCTTTAAAACAATTTCACAATGAATAATATCCAGTAAAACATAGACTCCGGTCCAAGACCTTGAGTATTTCATTCTTTCTTTGAAAAGGACAACCCGACACTAAGTCCATAAGTCCGGTATTACTTACGAGCACTTCTAGGTGACCAACCTATAGTACTCTATATTGATCAACACTACATTCATTAAACGTATGTACGTTTAATTTGTGGCAACCTCACGTGCCTGTCGTATGACGACAAAACATTTATTTATCATACTAAGTCTTCTTTTGAAAACCATATCAAGTAGTTCCAACATTTGATAACAGATGGATAGATTATCAATAATCCACCAAATGCATTAAGTCTAGCTAGAAGAATTGGCTTTAACTTCATCATACATCAACTCATGCGTAAGGATACATGAATTACAAAGCTTGTTCAGATTAAACTGAAACAAGGGTTAGAATACTTGCCTTCAGCGTCTGCTACGGTATAATTACTTTATGTTTGAATCTTTCAAGTCTCTACAATACATGATCACATAATACCTCACATTAGGTGTAATGTCCCGAGAGTTTGAGAATATAGTATATGATAATGATCCTTAGGGAAAGATAATGAACGGGTCAAAGAATATGTAATACTCAAATATAATTGAGTCTAAGTAAATGTTATGAAATAAAATGTACAAAAATTTATTATCAAGAATGGTGGGAGTAGGAAATATAAAACCTATATTAAGGTAATGTGTTGAAGTTATTCAACGAAGAGATTTGATGAAAACCTGGGTAAGGTAGGGTTTCGGTGATTCGGAGGACGGAATCCTTATAAGGGAGGGTGAATGTAATATCCTAGATTTTTCCATGTAATTAAATAATTTCAATAAACAAACTTATGTGAAATTCTTATGTGACAATTATTTTTAGATGAATTATTTATTTTATTATATGTTATGTGATAAAATGCATATTAATGGTTGTTACGGTTAGGCCAATTATTTAAATTGGTTAAGGATGGAATTAATTCTAATTAATTTAGGTGGGATGACTTACAAATATGAGTTTGAGTTTGGAGCGAAATTTAGAGCCGCCATGCAAGTATTTGAGTCCGAAACGTCGAAATTAAAGCGGGATAGATCGTAACCACGAAAATGTATCACGAAAACCGAGACATGTCTCATAATATTTTTAAATGTGTCACAAAAATGAGACATGCCTCATAATATTTTTATATATCCACCATTCTCTTTTACAATGCTCTTATTTATAGATATATGGACTTGGAAGTTTCATGACGTAAAATATCACATACAGTCAAATCTCTTCCCTTGGAACTTTATTAGATATAATATTATCTTAAATTTAGCCCAAGCACACTTTGGAGCGACGAATTGTCAACTACGAATTTTGAAGTTGAGTTTGACGAAACGGAGAGTTCCTTGACGTCCAGGACGTCGACTTTAGTAGGAATCGATATAAGTATCGACACGTGTGGCTACGGATGGCAAAACGGTCAAAATCGGTATTTAAATGATTAAAATAACATTATAATGCATTTGTTTAATTGGACAGCAGCTGGTGGGGTCTTGTGACACATATTATGGGACAAGGAGGGAGAGTATATTCGTATATAGCAATAAGGAGGAAAAAAGGTGATAACTCCTTATTAAACCATATATAATAAGCAAACCTTTTCATGTTCCTAACTTCCCCCCTCCCCCCCCCCCCCCCATAACTATATTCAAGTGGGATAATTATGCATGTAACTGATGATGGGAGTGGTGAAGGGAATTTGGAGAAGCAACTTTATCAAGTTATATATATATACACCCAACAAAAAAATGTTTCACTTTGCAAAAATTCCACCAAGATACAAAAAGAAAGAGAAATTGAGAGTAATAGATGTTGTGGTGATTTCTGGAGATTTTGGAGAGTCTAAGCAAGAAAGGAGTGAGTCTCTAACAGATTAAATCAAGAGGAATTCGCCAAAGAGGTAAGCTATGAACCCATTCTATATGCTCTTCCAAAACTATGAGAGAATATGCATAGGAGACCTTTATAAATGGTTTGTTTTGGAGTATGTGATGTTGTGTAATTGTGGTCTGATTGTTATGGTGTAATAAGAACATAAGTTCTGGAAAAATCATGTCATGTATGCTTTAAAAATCCAAAGAGTTATGCCATGCATGCTAAGTGTTTGATATTATGCCTCTTAGTTGCTAATTTGATCAAAACATTAAAAGTTAGAGAAATGAATTGTTGTAACATGTATATATATGTTATTAGAAGTGTTCTGGATAATAGGAATCAAACCCATGCATACTAGAATCAAAATCATGATTTTCTCAAAAGTTAGGCTAAACTAGTTTGCATGATTTTTCAGGATTTTTGGTCACTCGAAATCATGTCTTAGAAAATCCATTTGTTGCATGTAATAATTCTGTAAAATAGTATGTAGCATGAGGTATAACATGTCCAAATTTCATTCGGATCGAAGCTATATTGAGTGAGATATGAAAATCGTAAGGTCATGAAATAAACATGTTAGAAACCGAAAGAAATTGTGAACTAACTGACCCTAAGGAAAAATTCGGGACTAGCTACAGTTTCCAGAAAATTTTGGGCTTTTGGGTTATTATAGTTCACTGAATAAGCTTTTCATAGACTCGAACGGACTAATTCCGACTTGAGCAAGGAGTTATGACTTTTCAAAGTGAGTTACGTCAAATCATCCAACAAATTCGGAGCAGTCTCCTTGCACGGATTTTCTGGAATTTTGTGCTTGAAATTTGAAGATGGTCCATGAACGAAAGTTGTAGCCCCAGAAGTTAGCTTGGCGTGGCGCAAGAATCACTCAAAAATGTTTTAAAACGAATTAGTTATGATTTGTTTTAGCGAGGTATGGTAAAGTGAGAAAAAAATTTAAAACTATTATGTTTGGGCATTTTATGTTCTCATTTTTGGGCGCCTATGATATCTAAAATGGGTGGCATATATTTTCTAAATATATTCTATTATGATGTTTATAGTATATCCAATAGGAGACCCTTTTACTTCAAACTAGATTGTGTATGAATGGTGATTAACGAGACACATGTGATTAGGTTATGTGAAGGTTAATCGCTAGCGTTAATTGTAGCTGGCTTATCAGGCAAGTTTTCTAACCCTAATTTCTTTTGGGTATTTATTAAATCCTTACTAATATTATCGCAATAAGGGTAAGTATTGGACTTGTGTTAGTTATTTATTCGTGCAAGTTTCTTCGTTGAAAAGTCATACAAATTTCAATTATCTTACAAGCTTATCGATGATTATTCAGTTATTATTTTAACTGCCATATGTTTAAATTTCATTTCATTATCGAACTATTTTCTAAGTATGTTCTCGCCTTTTGTTTTCGGCTAGTTTTTATTGATGGAAAAAGTGATTTAAAACAAATCTTTGAAGTTATTAAATGTTTACCGATCCAAATTGCTTTGTGCGGTCTCACATGATTACTAAGATGAACAACCCGAATAAACGGGCAAAAATGGATGTCGGACAAATAGTCCCATTTTGCTTATCTTGACTTAAAACTTAATACTTGTGCACAACGTAGGTACAATGGGCTGATCACCAGCGTCTTTGCGAGAGATCGTTTACGATCTACACCCTTAGTATGATATTGAAAATTTTTAAATTCTTATTCTCGATGTTCTTCTTTAACACTTGATAATCTTTCAACCGTTGAGATCTAGTAATTCAAATGCCTTTATCCTGATGTATATTTCCCATTTATTTCATTATACTTGCGGGCAATTTGTGCTCATTCTTGTTTAAACCTTTCGAGTTATGGATGAGAAGGCCGAGGGTTCTAAAGAACAAGGAAAGTCCAAGATGAAGTGATGCTAATGGTTATGTAATAAAATAATTATTTCCGCATATGTGTATTGTAGCGATAAACGCTAAGGCTAAGTTCCAGTATGTTTTAAGGTTGTAAAGACTTGGGATCTTATTTTGAATAATTATGTAATAGTTAATATTATTATTCCTTATTGTTAAGGTTTACTTAGTTAGATGATGGTGTATGTTGTATCGTGAGCACCAAGTTTTGTAATCGATGATTACACAGATTTGGGGGCGTCACAGGTTGGTATCAGAGCTGTAGGTTATAAACCCTAGGTTGGAGTCCCTTAGGCTATAACCTTAGAGAAGGAAGGTGAATATAATGAAAGCATAAGCTCAAGTAGAGTTTTAACAATAAGAAGTAATTTAAGAAACATATATAGAAGGGATGAAAACATTCGTGAGAGGATTTAAAGAAGAATCTCGCAGAGTTATGGAGTTACCTAACTCCAATAATAAGAATGTAAGGTGATAACAAATAGAAAATGTCTATAAGAAGAGATTGGTAACAAAGTTAAGAATGAAAAGTTATAGTTAAGTATGGTACAGTTGTACTCTTTAGTAGTTGAGGTATGGTATCTGGGCTAAACGATTCCTTCCATAGAATGGAGGTATATCTGAACTAGTAACTCGGAACCTAGTTTGTTGGTTGTTTGTGGGAAACCACTCAGCGTACCATATTGAAACTGTTAGAGACTCGATGTGTTCCAAGTGTAGAAATGGATACGTATGATGAAAGTGTAGAACTCGAATGAAATTTTGAGCGATTGTAAATGAAGTTAGAAATTCTTAAAGGAAGAATTTTTTTTTATAAACAAGGAGATTCAAAGAAGAATCTAAGAGATATAAAGATAAGAAATGGGAGTTTCCTAACTCCAAAAGCCAAGATAACGAATAATGTCGTAAATGATGAAAAAGAGAAAGAAAGTAGATCGTAAAACAAAACGATCACGAGTTAAGAAAAGAATTTTAAGGGAGATGATTATAGAATAAGATCACGACGTGGTCTGTTTAAGTTATAAAAGAAAGATGGTCTATAATGTTTGAATAATTATAGCTTAATGCTATGAAGATGGAGTACTATGAAATAGTACGAGATAACTCATGAGGAGTTATAGATGATGTGATACGAGGAATTAAGTATCGAAGCGAAAAGAGCAAGTTATAAGCAAGATAAAGTTAGGTGGGATTTCAATTGAGGACTCAAGTGATGGCCGAGTTATCTGAAACCTTTGTATGAGCGAGGGTTTGTGTTGCACTCGATTTATCACATTGATAATCATTGGAATGTTTGTGTCAGCGCTATTTGCTATATGCACGTTGAGAAGGTGATTCTTTTCTCATGTGTATAACATATAGGTAGAGTATAGTTAGAGAATATTATAAGGTTAAGTGCGAGTTCTTAAAACTCATACTTATGGTAGGTTCGTGACTCATAATTATATGGTATATTTTTGAACCCCTCAGCGAATGGACGTCTATGGTCTGACTAGGATAAGTTCTTAAACTCATAACGTGTGGTAAGTTTGATGAACTGGGTATAGATAAGTGTAAATGGAGTATTGAGGATGATAAGAATAGGAAGACCTATTAAGCAATGGATCATTATAGAAAGTGGAGTTGATGGTGGAAGCATAGGTACTCTAAATCTACTAGCTATGCTAGACTTTCAAAATTTATTGACTTCGTGCTGATGTTTACACTTCTATTTTCTTGAAAAACATTGGATCAAATGATGGAACCAATGATTTTTAACAACAATACTGTTATTCGTATGTCTATGTTAATTGCTTCGGCTAGACAAAAATGATTTGTAATATATCAAAATGTATTTTATATCATTGATGCATCATGTAACCTGGTGCAAAGATGATAAAAATGATGGAGTCATCAATGCAGTATTACCTAGTGTTGGATGTGATCTAAGGATCGTCAGCCCACTATGGTATGATGTAGTATGACAAAGTCACAAAATGACGGAATCCTCAAACGGACTGTAAATACAGTGCGGTATCATGACATCATAAAAAGATTTTTGAGGTTTCTTTAAGATATGAGAATATATATATACGTGTATATGTATATTTCGATTGATGTCCGAATTGTTGTAGAAGTCTATGCTATTTGATTCAGCTAGACGAATATTGAAAGATGTTCATGAAATTCAAGTATTTCTTGAGAAGTTATGCCAAACCAAATTATTTTTGGGCGGATTCAAATGTTAAAAAGTTGAGGTGAACAACCCTATAAAAGGGGACATGTTATCGGAGACAATGGTTCCGAAAGTAACGCATATAGTCGTTACGATGTTAAGATGTAATCGTTGTACAACGCGTAGGGGTACGATAGGTTGATCACCTGAGAGTACTTGCTTGAGAGTGTTTTCAGTTTGTTTGATTGCTAAACATTACATTAAAGATGGTTTATGGTGGTGATGCAATCGTTAAACACGGAGAAGAGTTCAAGGTCCGTATAGTCTTATGGTATTAAAAAGGTTCAAGTTGAGATACTTGATAACCTAGGGGCGTAGTTCAAGGTCTTATGACCCCTCAAAGATGATTTGGAAACTTTTAAATTCCTGTTATTCATATCGCTTCCCAATTATTGAGTAATTGAGGAAGATTCTTGTTATTCTGAAAGGTGAAAGTGGAAAGGATGAGACAATTAAGCAAAGCATAATAATTTCAAGAAAGAAATGAAATTTCAAAAAGAAGAGAAATGTGAAACTCTTAAAAGATGATGAGGTGAGGAATATGATGATCTTATAAAGATCCGTAGAGAAAGAATTTGGTTGCACAACCTAATGAATAAATAGATATTAACATAAAATCTATTTTGATAAATGGAATGAATGAAAATTAGTAAGACAAAAAAATTTTGAGGACGAAATTCTTAGAAGAAGGGGTGAATGTAATGTCCCGAGAGTTTGAGAATATAGTATATGATAATGATCCTTAGGGAAAGATAATGAACGGGTCAAAGAATATGTAATACTCAAATAATAAACACTCCGGACGTGAGTCCAGGCTCAATCGAGGCATAACTCGATAATGTTAGTCCATATATATAAATATATATACAAAAAAGAAATAAAAAGCCACGGACTGAAGTTCGGGCATACATATGCCACACGACTCTCAACGTGAAGAACTGTGTGTGCACAGTAGTGGAGAAAGGCTTTAAAAAGTGTAAGAAGGCTTACAGTGGACGCCAAATAAGACTTCAATATCTTTAAATGGATGAACACTCATTTCCCACCGGTAAAAATATAGCCAAATATAAGCTCACATGTGTTTAAAATGAGAAAGCACTCAGTTTATAGTCTGTATAAAGCAAATTAGACAGGGTTTCCTCGCCTTTTTCTCTTACAAAATGTCCACCCCAAGCCCTCTATTTATAGAGGGGGGAGCCGCATGTGCACCTGCGGCTGTCGGGGTGCCCCAGGCTCCGCGTATCCCACTATCTTGAAGTACGTGAATGCATGCAACGTGTTGTCCGCTCAAACTTTCAGAACTTCAATCCGAGCATCTGATTGAGGTGTATACGACCTTTTTCGGCATGCTATTATCGAGAGCTACACAAATGGCATGGGATTAGTGGTTGTACAAAGTCAGGAAGATGGGACCATGCCCTTGGTTATTAAGTCTTCAAATTCTATCCGGTTTGTTGTCCTGTGTAGTAGTCACTCGGGATTGGAGCTATTAGTTCATGTAGGACACTGCTGTGTGAAATGTATGTTGAAATGTGTTGAGATGGCGCGCATGTGGGATCGAGGTGGCAAAATAACGATTGTGCCCCTCACCGGGGTTATCTCCGATTTGGGTTGATATAGCCATCGTTGCTCAGGGTTATCTCTGAGATTGGATGTTGCATGTGCTAAATGTCCTCAGGGTTGTCTCTGAGGTGTTCCTGACCTCCCGGGGTTATCTCTGGGTTTGGGACTGAGTGCCTCAGGGTTATCTCCGAGGTTGAAACTAACTGCAAAGGTTGAAATGAGCTTTTTCGGGGTTATCTCCGGAACTGCAACTGCACTCTCAGGGACATCTCTGAGGTTGATGCTTGAAACTCTCGATGTTGTTTTTCTGGGATTGGAACTGGATATCTTGGGGTTGTCTCCAAGATGGAACTGCCTTCTCCGGTGTTATTTTTGGAACTCGAACTATATTCCTCGGGGTTGTCTCCGAGGTTGAAACTCAAATTCCCGGGGTTATTTCTAGGACTGGAGCTGGATATCTCGGGGTCATCTACAAGATGGAAAACTGAGGATTCCGGGCTTGTTTCTAGAATTGAGTTGATTTGACTCCCAGGGTTATCTCTGGAAGATGATTATGCCCTCCTGCCAGGTTACTAACAGAAATGCAAAATTTTGAGTGTCTACCGATGCCCCTCTTTATCATATTCATGCAATGGAATGGCATGGATATGATAAAGAATACTAGACACTTGAAATATGACAGGATAATCATGATGCAATGTACAACGGCCTGGTGCAAATGTATGATGTATGTGGTTTGTTGGACCATTTTCTAATGGGATGTGATGACTGTTTGCACTCCCAACTTATGATAGGGGTTGGAGTTATGACTGATGACTTGGATGAACTACTTGGAGGTGTGATCCAAAGTGCTCAAGAACTTCTAAGATGTTGACATTGGGGTTATCACCAAAGTCCTTAATCCTTGGTACAGACTTTCCACTAAAGATGTATCTCTCATGTACAAGAGACTCTGTGGGGATGTATTTTTTCTGATGAAGTTGTGTAAAACAGATTCCATCATCGGTCCTCCCCGATGAGGATGGTCCTTCCTGGTTTGTATTGCCAGGTCTTTCTACTGCTCTGTCGGAGTTACTGCCAATAGTGTGTGTTGTCAGGGCTGCCTGACCCTCGCTGAAATGCATCTACGGATTAGATCCCTGCTGGGCAAAGCGTCAAGGCTGCTTAACCTTCATTGACATGTGAATCAACGGATGAGATCGTCGAATGGTTCCTGACGCTTCGCTGGGTTTAATTGCCAATAGCTGATGATGTCAAGGTTGTTTGACCTTCGTTGACATGTGCATCAACGGATGAAATTTCCGCCGGCGAGAAGTGTTTTGGAGTTACAACCCCGAACTGACAGCATCGGACCCTTGTGAGGTATTTCTGAGTGTAGTGTGCAATAACTATGATCATTAATATAGTGAACCCTGTGTTTGGGTGAATACCAATGAGTGATATGTAGACCCACAACTTGGTCTATGAAAACAAAGATTTCAGGCTCTTCCGCTCAATCGCATAACATTTTTTCTTCCCGATTTAGCCTTTTCAGCTTGTGAGACCTCCTTTGCAACTCAAACTGGACCGAGACGAAGGGGTGGGCCCCACCCAAGGGAGCCGTAGGTACACCTGCGACTAACCGTGGGTGGCCATAAGTGACCTATTTCTTTCATAATTCATTTCCAAGTTGCGCCACACAGAGAATCCGAGAGCTATTCTTCAGATCTGTTGAGTTCGGGTGTCTTTCTGCAAATTCTATCACCGTACAAGTGTTCTACACTGTACTGATAACATATGAATGTCTTCTTTTCCAATTTTTATCCGTTGGAAAATGTATTATCATATGAAATGCTTCTAAACACATAGTAGTGAATATGCATGCTCATATGACTTGATAAAAAATATTCAACATAGTAAATGTTAATATTTAACCATGCTGAACATAATGATGTGAAAAAATTTAACTTTTGAAACAGTTAAATTGGCACCTTTTTTATGCTATTTCTTATCTTATTTGAGGACAAATGAGTAATGGTAGTAAAGCAATGTAATCCTGGTAATTAGGCTACCCTTATGGATTATGTCTTTGATAGTGTAATGCATATAAGATGTTTATGACTGTGGGTAGGTGTGCTACTGAATGGCCACCTAGTCATGCCTATGTGCATGTGGATAGTCCTATTTACAAAGGAAACTATGGCAAAAATTTTCCAAAATATTGGCATTGGATAGTCATGCATTTTTAACTCTACTGTAGGCGTATGTTAAAATAATACATGCGTGCATGTAGTCATAAAATGCATTTTGAAAAGCTCCAGGTGAGAGTTTACCACACCCTTTCTGAGGTAATTTGGAGACTTGTGTCCAGATATATATGGATCCAAATCAGCCAAGTAGTTCCCACAAGACCACTTCAGGCATGCGGAGGTGTGCTTCTTATGTGCCTCGACCCCGTTTAGTTAGACATCCTCATCGTCTGGAGGAGGGCTTTGAGGAGTTTTTTTCCATCCACCCCCATCGTTGTCCCTGGGGTTACCTCAAGTCGTTGTCTGAGCACTAGTTTCACCAGACTCGGTCTCTGTATTTGTTAGACTGTGAGGTGATGATGACGCCAATGGATTGGCGATTTATCACAGGTATGGAGTTTGGAGGGGTGCCAGTGCTATGTACGTCGAATATTACCTCGACTACCGATAGATCCTTGTTAGGAGTCCTAGCTGAGGCGCTCAAGGGCAGGATAGTTCGCACAGGTCCTTTGAGCGTAGATGCTATGAGCGAGCTGTTGAGTGATCCCATACCTTATGATGTGAGAGTTAGGGATCTCATTCTTCGGTGATTGTTCTTGATGATCATTAGGGGTTGCTTCATAGCAGACAACTCTTCCACGATATCATTTACTTTAGTCAGTGCCACACGAGATGTGGACCGTATTAGAGAGTATGATTGGGGCTCCTACACCATTGCCTATTTCCTCAGGGGCATGCGCATGCGTTCACATGGCTTAACGGATGCTTGCCTAGGATTTTACCCATTTCTGCTGGTGAGTGTTTCTCTTTTAATTTCATATGTACAGGTTGAGAGTGTTGATTGACAGCAGATGTTTTCCTTTGTGTTAGAAGTTTTAGGACTACGAGAGGCTCTCATGTCTGCGTCCTGTGAGTGTGTTAGGTTTGGAGACCAACCATGAGGACGGCAATGGCATCACTCCATACTTTCGGAGGTTCCTATAGCTGAGGGTTTCACCCATTGTCGTTTATAGTTGGAGTTGTTAACAGCTGATGATATCACTTGGATTCCCTGTTCTGGGGAACACTTGACCGTTGGGTTTGAGGATGGGTTCCGACTGGTGTCGAATACGTGATATTCACCCACCGAATTCCTCTCTTTATAGATGGAGGATGAGATATCTATTTAGGAGAGTGTGCTATTAGGAGCACTACAAGAGGTATTCGTGTGCTGATCTTTCCTCCTGCCAGGCATTATTGGCCTGTGTCATAGTCACCCATTGATGATATCCCATTGATGGGTGTTGACAGCTTTACACTGTTAGAGGGTTCATATACTTAGGAGATGTTTCATCACTGGTGGTCCCCTCGTACCATTGGAGCCTAGACCCGCGCCACTCAGTTTATGGGAGATATGGTTCCTGGATCTGTGATGATGATGGATTGGATGACTTATTTCTGAGATCTAACTCATTTGACACAGATTGACAGTTTGACCCGGCAGTTAGACCGGGCACATTTCTTTATCCGACACTTGGGTAGAGATCCTTCAAAGGCAGATACTTTTGATCCTTCCAGCTCTGGCGCTGGCCCCTCAGATGACCCATATGGTTTTGCCGATGCAGATCCTCCATTATATAGGCCTGACATCCCCGTTGATGGAGATCTAGTGACTCAGGAGGAGTTACATCAGGTGGGCAGGATTGATGATGTAGACATTGACACCATTGTCTTCTTCTGATGTGTATTCTCATTATATCTTTTGATAGGCCTCTGTTAGATACTGGGTGGTTGTGCCCCATTCTCGTTATATCTTTTTATTGGCCTCTGTTAATTGTTGGGCATTTATGCCCCATTTCCCTGTATTTTTAGTTGTACAAAGATGATGCATTAGATGATGATGTACTTAAAAATGTATGTATTGTTATTCCCTATATCATATTATCATCTATTGTTGGTTAAAATCTAATTACGCACAACACACAAGTATACGTGGTCAACAAGTAATAAAGTGATAAGTCAAGTATCGTTCCCACATAGATAAATTAGCAAATACCTTAACTTACAATTACCAATCTTGTATTAACCCTAATTTTATTAAACAAACTAAATCAATAATTTAAATTAACAAAACTAAAATTAAGAATAATTAAATTAGCACACAACAACCACGAATATCAAAATCTGAATTTCAAACAATTAATGGAGAATTAGACTTATGATTTCACCCTAAGCTTCACTTTGATTTTAACACTTCTATTCCAATTCAATTCAATATCCCAGTTTATTAATCAAGAACACGAACGTAGTATTAACCACCTCTCGATGCACTAATACCGTATTAACGTCAATCCATAATTAAGATAGAAATCCGTTAAACACCTTAATCAACTAACCCACTATATCTCTATGTGAATTACAATTGAAGAAGGTTGACAAATAAGTTCTCTATCCGATTATATGCGGCGTCAAGCATATCTCTATCTTAACACTCATCAAGTTTAAGCTACTAACAAAATCTTGAACACATGCTATATTAACTAGGTCTAGATTAAAATATCCTCTCTCGATTCCATCCAACTCCATGAAGAATTGTTGATCATGCAATTCATAGATTTAAGCACAAATTAATATAGATAAACTGGAGATAGCTTATTAAATTAGAAATCAAAGTTTACAAAATCATCGATTCACTCAAGGATCCATCATAAGCCTAAAAAGTGAATTAGTTCATAATAAATGAAATAAACGCTGAATAAATCATAGAAATCATTCTTTCAATTTCAAATAATAATATAACACAAAGAATATTAGAAAACACCCTTCACATAGACTAGAATTGCAATCGTCTTGAAAAATTCCTCGAAATACCCCTCCACACTTGTTCTCCAAAACTCAGCTTTGATCTTCATTATCTCACTAACTGATATCCCAATTGTGTTTGATAGAGTAGTATATATCTAGCATAACACTTTAGCCACATTCTCTATGAAGACCCACTACGGTACGGCACAACTCTGTCAACTCGAATGAAGACCCACTTACGGGTGTATAGTCTAGTAATAATACCCTTCCGTGTTTTGCCTCTGTTAACTCGAAGTTGAAGACCCCTCGCCCATGGGTGTGTTCATATCCGACTTAGCCGCATTCTTCGAGTTGCTTCCAAATATGCTCCATTTAAATTCCAAATGCACCGAATACCACCAGTTGTACGTTGAATGCCACAACCACCAACCTACACATAAAATAACATAGAACAAGTAAAAATGCACATGATTACAAGAATATAGCAACGAATCAGCGTGAATTAGATATGAAATTGCGTATATAAAATACACTTATCATCTATTGTTTATCATGCTTGTATTATGTTATGCATAGTATGTATGTCAAGAGATATTCAACATTGACCCCTGGATGGTCTTACGATAAGGCCCACACAGATGTCTTCCTCGACAGTTAGCCGCATTGATCACACCCCACCAATGTTGGTAACCTCCCATCTGAGGTCGTGGTATGATAGTTTGTCACCTCCAAACAGGGTGACCGCAGATCAGTTGTTGCAGCATTCCATGACCTTCTTGATGTTCTAGGTTCCTGTGGGCTTTATAGACGATATGCTGGAGCATTGGGTACCAGAGAGGCAGGTTTTCCGATTTGGGACCTAGGAGTTGACTCCCACCTTAGAGGAGTACGAGTGATTGATGGCTCTGCCCGTAAACAGACCTTGCACTTGGATGGCCATTGGCAATATGAGCCAGCAGTTTATGACCCTTACTGGGTTATGGCATAGAGTAGTACAGGATGAGATTACATCCGCCCATGTGGTGTCCCAACATTTTTTGATAGACAGATTTGACTCAGAGGACAATTATGTATGGCACTCGGGGGATTTCACCACATCGGAGGATCATTTGCATGTTTCCAGAGTAGATGTACTCATGATGTGCATAGTGGCTTATGTGTATATACCACTGTACCTGGATTAGATGGACATCAGTGTGATTATGGCAGTGAGAGCTCTCAGGGAGGGTCATACCATTGTGCCTATGATCATGATATAGACATTGAGATCAGCCACGTATTGTTGTACCTACCCTGCAGGGGTATTTATAGGCAGCTCGGTCCTGCTATACATGTGGTTCATGTCACACTTGAGACCGATTGGCACCTTCCGACGGCATGGGTATTATTTTTCCCACAAGATAGCCATGTCTGACTCCTTTCAGCCAGTAGAGTGTATAGATGCTGCATCTTGGTCAATGTTTTTGGCAGGGATCGGAGATCCGTTTTACATTTTGCCATGTACAGGGCTCAGTTCACCCTACAACTTCATTACTCATGCACCTGGCATGGATTATCTTCCTCTAGCTAGTTTGAGGGGTATGACCACTTACCACCCACTAGCTATGATGTCATAGTTCGGCCAGTTTCAGGACTTCCATCCTTTTGAGGGGCAATGGGTCAGCGCTTGGCTTCTCGCCACTTGTTAGCAGAGGACATATCAAGGGTGTATGCATGTTGGGATCAGCATGAGCTAGCTGCATTTTCTGTTAGCCATCCGGGCTATTCGACAGAGTATTCTGCATGGGTGGAGATAGAGACTGCATCAACTGCGATTGTATCCACAGTGTCGGGGATTGATTCAGATAGTTGAGAGCCCATGGAGGACACTGATCCTCTCACTGAGGAGGAGCTATTTGCTAGGTTGCCAGCAGCTGTGATAGATTCTCCCAATACTTCTGTAGCTGTGACTCCCCCTTCAAAGTATTTAGTGTAGAGTCTGCATCTGATGACATTTGGGAGAGATTAGGCTAGGGCCTTGATGTTGATAGCTCTTGCTGGGAGAGATGCCACTTTATTGGAGAGAGATGATGCTCTAGCTCATAGGGACGCCACTATTGTTGAGCGGGTTGAGGCCAAATCATCCAAAGATGCATTGATTATTGAGCGGGATGCTGCCATATCTGCCCGGGATGTAGCCGTTATAGATAGTACTACCGTGAGATCCCTTACTACTGGCATGATTACTGAGATGAGTGCATATATTGATGAACATAGTGCCATAATGAAGTTGGCTATGGATCTATTGGCTCGTGTAGATACCCTTGGGTAGGAGCTCACATCGTTACCTCCTTCTTCAGAGAGAGATGATATGTTGGACTTGATAGCCCGCATACACACTGATTTTTGGATGGGCTTGTATGTTCCTGCACAAACTAGCTTAGCCATTTTGTCATGTACAATACATATTGTATATATCAAACAATATTATATATGGCAGGGAAATATATTTTGATTCACTTCCCTTTTAGTTGTACCTTGTTACTTGCTTGATATTTGCCTGTTTCTTCAGGGCTTGTGATCTTGATGTATTCTGAACTCATCCTTCACGGGTGGACAATGAGATGTCTCAAGATCTTTCAGGATGGATCATTGATGTGTGTGTATCCCCTACCTTCTTTGGTGTCTTGGGACTGGTTTATGTATATAAATGTGGAGAGGAGTGTGACTTTCCTCTCTGAGGTTGACCGCACCACTGAAGGTCATCGGTACTCCTTTGTATGGGGGAGCCCAGTTACTTCCATATCTTATGGATTGGTGTTTCTCTTTGAGGATTCAACCGCAGCTTAGATGGTCGCCAACTCTCCCATTTATGGGGAGGTCAGGTAGTTCCATCCCTTTGGCCTGAAGCCGATGAAATGTGGTGGATTGAAGTTTGATCTCAGTACCATGTGATAAGTTTTTATGTTTTGGTAGGGTTAAGACCGAACCATAAATGACTGCCTACGTACCCCTATTGAAGAGGAGATCAGGTCTGCATAGTTCGAACCTGGTGTAAGAGGTTCAACGCTGTATGTGAAAATGTGTAGAAGGGTGTAGAAGTGTGTTTTTTTATTTTTGTTTTTATTGTAACCAAGCCATTAAAAAATGGTTGCCTATGTACTCCCAAGTATTTGGGAGATCAGGTCGATGTAGTTCGCCCCATGTACAGGACGATTTGCAGCTGAAAAGTTGATCCCAAGTTTAGGATAAACTATATGTGAAAAGTTTGATCCCATGTATAGGACAAACTGTAGGTGTAAAAAGTTTTATACCTAGCGGGACAAAACTGTAGGTGTGAAAAGTTTTATCCCTGGTGGGACAAAACTGTGGGTATGAAAGGTTTAATCGCTGGTTGGATAACCTGAAAGGTTTAAAACAAAGTGGAGTGAAAGATCTGATGATTTGAAAACCAGGCTACTGGTTTGAAGAGTGTGTTTGTCTCTGATGGGGCAGAAGGGTATGAAGAAATGTTGTATGTAGAAACGGTTAGAAAACCTGAAGTGACTGGTGATCTGGTGATCCAAAACAAGGATGTTTGCTTGATGGTAACTTCAGACATAGTACCATTTCATGGTGTCCGAGTTGATGAGCTGTGGAAATTCATCGCCATCCATTTCCTGTAATCTGAGTGCACCTCCTGTAAATACCTCCTTGACAATAAACGGGTCTTTCCAATTTGGAGCAAATTTTCCCTTAAATTGATCTTGGTTGTTAATGATCTTTTTCAAAACCAAGTCATGTTGTTTAAACTATCGTAAACGGACTTTTCTATTGTAAGATCTGGCGATCCTTTGTTGGTATAACTGACCATGGAAGATAGCATCACTTCGCCTTTCGTCTATTAGAGATAATTGGCGATACCTATCTTGTAACCATTGGTCTTCATCCATCTAAGCGTCGATCAACACTCTGAGGGATTCCATTTCCACTTCTATGGGAAGTATTGCTTCCACCCCATAGGTTAATGAGTAGGGGGTTGCCCCAGTGGAAGTATGCATTGAAGTTCTGTAGGGTAATATAGTAAGAGGCAAGAGGTCAGGCCATCCTTTGTGATTGGCAGACATCTTTTGCATGATATTCTTGATGTTCTTATTAGCCGTTTCAACAACACCATTCATCTTTGGACGGTAGATAACGAAGTTGAGATGTTTGATGTGGAATTGTCTGCATAACTCCTCCATCATTTTGTTGTTGAGGTTCTTAGCATTGTCTGACACAATCACCTCTGGTTGTCCATATCGATAAATGACATTGTTTCTGATGAAACCAATGATAACTTCTTTGGTAACCCTGGGGAAGGAGGCTGTTTCTACCCACTTAGTGAAGTAATCAGCCATGGTGAAGATAAATTGATGCCCAGACTGGCTTTGGACTCGATGGGCCTGATCACGTACATTCCCCATATTGATAAGGGCCAAGGTAAACTCATATTGTGGAGCTCCCTTGGTGGGGCATGGATAGGATTCCCATGAATTTAACATTGATAGCACCTCTTGACGTGATCATCACAGTCAGCCTTGAGGGAGATCCAGTAATGCTCATGTGTGGGCCACATACTCCACCATGGATATCATCCATGAACCTCTGAGCTTGGTCTTTTTCCAGACATCTAAGGAGACCTAATCATGCATCTCTTTTGTAGAGTGCATCTCTGCTCAGGTAAAATTGCATAGCCAGTCGATGGATCCGCCTTCTTTCAGTTAGGCTCACCTCAGCAGGTGTAGATCCATCTCGCAAATACTCCCTGATAGGCTGAGACTAGGGGTGTTGGACCGGAGGTAGCTCATCCAATACTTCTCCAATGTAATTCCCATAGGCTGGAGCCTTTTGCAAGGCAAATGTGATGCTTGGCATGTTTTCCTTGTCAGGTATGTTGATCAAGGAGGCCAAAGTTGCTAGTGCATCTGCAAAGTCATTCCTATTCTGAGGAATGTGGAGGAAGTTTATTTCTTCAAACTCTGAAGCTATCTGGATAACTTTCCGATGGTAAGGCAACAAATGTAGTTCTTGGGTGTGATAGATTTTTGTGGTTTATATGATCACCAATTCGGAATCTCCAAAGACAGTTAACAGCCTGATGCTCATTGTTTGGGCAAGTTTTAGCCCCATGATACAACCTTCATACTCAGCTGTGTGTTTTTAGCTGACAAACTACAATTTGACAGCGACGGGATACTGGTCCCCCGTACCAGATACTAGAATTGCTTCAACCCCAGAACCTTCCATATTTATAGCTCCATCAAAATACATTTTCCATGATTGGTGTGTATTGTACTGATGGTGTTGCTAAACTGTCATTACCCCTTCATTGGGGAAGTATGTTTCCAAGGGTTTGTAATCCTCTGAAGGTGTGGCGGCCAGTTGATCCGCAATTCCTAGACCTTTGATAGACTTTTACGTCACATAGATGATGTCAAATTATTGTAGGATCAACTGCCATCTGGACAGCCGACAATTCAACATGGGTTTACTGAACACGTACTTGAGAGGATCCACGCAGGATATGAGATGGGTTGTGTGACCATGGAGGTAATGTTATAAACTCATGGAAGCCCATGCTAAAGCACAACAGGTCTTCTCAATCAGAGTGTACTTATGTTCACTACTGCTGAATCGTTTGCTAAGGTAGTAGATAGCTCGATGTTGGCCTCTATCCTCTTTCTATCCCAGCATGCATCCCATGACATTGTCATTAATGGACAAGTACATGAATAGAGGAACGCCATCCCTGGGTGGTACCAAAATAGGAGCTTTGACTAGATTCTCTTTGATTGTAATGAAGACTTTTTGACACTCATCATTCCATTTCATGGAGGAGTTCTTCCTTAACAACTTGAAGATAGGCTCACAAGTTGCTATGAGTTGGGAAATGAATCGGCTGATGAAGTTGATTCTTCCCAAAAATCCTCGTATTTCCTTCTCTGTATGAGGAATGGGCATTTCTGTAATGGCCTGGATTTTGGTGGGATCCAACTCAATCCCTTTGTGGCTGACTAGGAATCCTAGAAACTTGCCTGATTTAACGCCAAAGGTGCACTTGGCTGGATTAAACTTTAAGTTATACTTACACAACCTATTGAAGAGCTTTCTGAGATGGTGTATTTGGTCTTCTTCCCTTCGGGACTTGACAATGATGTCATCCACGTAGATCTCTATCTCTTTCTGCATTAAATCGTGAAAAAGAGCCATTATGGCCCGCTGGTAGGTAGCTCCGGCATTGATGAGGCTGAATGACAACCATCTATAGCAAAAGGTTCCCAAGGCATGATGAATGTAGTTTTCTCACGACCCTCTTCAGCAACCATGATTTGATGGTACCCCACAAAATAATCAGCAAAGGAGTACATGTCATATTGAGCAGTATTGTCAATGAGAATGTGGATAAATGGAACGAGAAAACTATCCTTAAGGCAAGCTTTATTTAGATCCAAATAATCCACGCAAACTTCGCACCTTTCCTCCCAGTTTAGGAACATGGACTATGTTGGATAGCCATTCAGGGTATGTTGACACCATGGCGATGTCTGCTCGAAATTGGTTCATAATTTCTTCTTTAACCTTTAAACTCCACTCAGGTTTTAATTGTCTGAGCTTCTGCCCGACTGGTTTGAATCCCTATTTGATGGGAAGGCGATGAATGACAATGTCAATGGATAAACCGACCATGTCTTCATGAGACCATGCAAACACATCCTGGAATTGGGTTAATCGCGTAACCATGTCATCCCTTTGGTTTGGAGTGAGGTCTGTACCGATCTAGATTAGCTTAGGTTTTTCTAAGGTTCCTAGATTGAATGAGCTGGTTTGATTAAGATTTGGTTTGGGTTTTTCCTCGACCCATTCCTTGATCTTTTGAGGTATCTCAGTCCTCTTGTATTTCCATCAAGTCTGAGTCCAAATTTTCATTAAAGTTACAATCCTTGTGGAGAAAAGGCACCTCATCAGCAAGTATAGGCACATCTAAATTCAGGGTTCTGAAACAAAATATGTTTTCACTTAATATATGAAACTATTCAATTATACAAAGTGTTAGCATGTACAGACAAAACAACTGCTAATAATGTGTAGAAAAGTAAGCAGTTATTTCTATCTACAGGGCAGAGGGAGTATCTGCCCTTTTTACCCTTGTCGACAAATGCAAGAAGTGCTGATCCAATTATCAAGGGTGAAATCCTGCTGGACGGCAGTGATAAAGGGGCTGTTATCATCCTCCTTTTCCTGAATGATGACTATAATGTCTGGACAATCATCGTCTGGGATGTATCTATTTGTGTGCTCATCACGGAAAAAGATGCGTAGGTGAGACAATCTCCTCATGATGTCTTGTTTACGTCTCCGTTCCATTTCTTCCACTTCGGGATTAGGAATTAAGACCTCTTTTTCTTTGACCGGTATCAGTTTGGGAAATAACATAACCATTACATGGGCAAACACCTTTACTCGAGATGGTACAGGCAAAAGATCTGTACATTAAAATAATCGTCGTGTGGCTGAAGATGAAGGAATCTGTTTGTGCTTATGAGGATTCCTCATGGTTGAGCTATGAGAATAGCCTAATCCAAATTGCCCCTGTTTGCTTGACTGGAACTTGAATTGGGCGTTTAATGCCCTGATGAACTTTGCCTAACCCTTGTCCAAGTTGATGACCCAATGATATCATCTCTTGAGTTACCGACATTACTTCGGCAGAAATCTTGGGTATCAGAGTTGGAACCCCAATGGGATGGTAGTGGGTGTTGCTCACCTCCAGTGTATGAAAACTGACCGGTTAAACTTTTGAATTGAATCTGATGAGTGGTATGTCACCTTGTTTAGGACATTCCGGCTCAGCATTGATAGTGATTAGGCTATTGTTGATAATGTACTTGAGTTGCTGGTGAAGGGTGGAAGGGACAACTCTAGCCATGTGAATCCACGATCTCCCTAAGAGCATATTGTATCATGTGGCTATTTTGAGCACATGAAAAGATACACTGAATGTGTGACGCCCCCAAAATAGGTATACATCACCCATCTCGGGTCGCCAGAAAATACACTACTGACAACTCCATTTATACAACTATCGTGTAGAATACGATCATAGTTAAACTGTGAGTTTTAATACAAATATATGTAACTCTCATGGTGCCTAGACCACAACACCTTACAATGGTACCTTACATAAAGGTACAGTCAATAACTGTTTTAGAAATTAAAATCTTTGGAAAATGTTTAAGGAAACCTTCGTACATGGGAGGCCATGCATCTAAGTTATGATAGATATCATATGACTAGAGAAATATCCTTGGTTGACCTAATAGACCTCAAAGAAAAATGAGAAGATTACTGTCATGTTCTTTCCAATGGTGAGTCTTCTCTTAAATATAATTATCTCTATTGTCTCCAATTGAGAATTAAATTTCAACCATACTCCAAGATTATATAGGTAGTGCTCATAGATATAATTAGCAAGTGCATGTGTACAACCCTGTCTTATGATAACACGAAGTCATCTGTCATTAGACATCTTGTATGATAGTGGCAAAACATCCTTCCAAAGTTGGGTTCACCTCACCCTATTCAGTTCACCAAAATCAACGGTTAAAATGACGTATAAAATACGACACACTTATCTAAAATTCTCAATAAAATTATTTCCATACTTTGTTATGGGAAACCTCAACAGCTATAGACCATTGTTCTATTCCCCTGTTACCCCCGCTCAATCCAGCTACACTCTTATTACCTGAAAGGAATTGTGAAGCAAAAGGGTGAGCATAACTAGCCCAGTAAAGAATATCATGACTAAAGATAATTAAATTATCAATAGCCTTCATCAGTAATAAATCAGAGATTTAGAACATATGGTAGATGATAAAACTTTTCAACTATAGTGGCAACGGAATGAGCAATCCATTAGAAGAGTCAAATAGACCATAAAGTCTATTATCTTCTCCACGTTAAAAGTCCACAAACAATGTTTTATCCCTGTAACATAAATCAACAGTTCCTGTCCACAATCATGTGAATAACTCATAATCATAATTATGATTCTAAATTCCTCTTCGCACCCAGGACGAAGATAATTTTCATCACCTGTCTTTACCTGAAACATCAAAGATCATGGTTATAACAAATCACAATTCCTGTTCATAATCATACTAATAAATTCATCTTTGCACTACGGGCCAAAGATATTCATTAACAGTTCATCTTTGCACTACAGGCCAAAGACATGCAACAGTATTTTATAAGAGTCAAGTAGAGCATGATATCTACTATCTTCTACGAATTAAAAGTTTATTATCAATATTTTATCGTTGAGACTCAACTCAATACATCACAGAATTATCCATGCACTACGGGCCAAGGATATGCATTAGTATCACGACCACAAATTATCCATGCACTACGAGCCAAGGATATTCGTGTTTTCACCAATGGTCATGATCATGCCAACAACAATTCATCTTAACACCCTTGGCCGAAGAGAACCCATGGTCATGATCATACCAAAAACTGTCCTTCAATGCACTACGGGCCAATGAGGACTTTTACCATATCATTTGTAACATTACGGGTCATGATTATACCGAATGATCCTTGGTCATAATCATACCAACCAATAGTCCATCTATGCACGTAAGCCAAAGATGACTTTCATCACAATATAAGCATGAGGATGATGACAATGATATAAACATTAATCAAACAAAATCAAGGATAAATATTAAAGACTTTAAATTTATCCAAATTGTTAACATGATAATGCTTTGTGGAGTAAAATTCAAGAATAATATTCATGTATCAAAAATAATTTGGACAGAAAAGAAATATATTTTTTGGGTGAATAGTATCCCGTGAATAGTACCCTGTAAATAGTACTTTGGGAATAGTACCTCGTGAATAGTACCCCGGCATTAAAAGTGCCCCAAATACCCGAATGAATAATATTCGAGTGAATAGTAACTGGGTGAATAGTATCTCGTAAATAGTAACTCATGAACAGTAACTCGTGAATAGTACTTATAAAAGGAAAATACAAAAGAAAACGATATTCCATGACGAGTACAAAAGAATGATATTTCATACGAGTATAATAGAATATACGAAACTATAAATGGATTTTCACCTACCATGCGATAATCCACGCAGACAAATCATTTCCACAATTTAATAAAGAATGAATACGAAGGGTCATTCACCATGCATGTGGTAGTCCGCGTAGATAGGTTATTCCAACAGAATAATAAAGAATGGAATAATAGAAGAATTTCACCATTCATGCGGTAGTCCGCTTAGACAGGTTATTCCAACAGAATAATAAAGATTGGAATAATAACCCTTTCGAGTATTGAAAGAAAATAACTCTCTTCATGAATACAAAAGAAATAATACCCCTTACCTTAGAAGAAGACTGGATACTGGAATAGTGAAGTAGCAGAATGCTCTTCTTCTTTCTCTCTATAGCTTCTATCTCTATAATTGCTCTTGTGGGTCTTAGTGAATTGGTGACAATGAAAGAAGAATGAGCTTCTATTTGTAGGAAAATATAGTTTTAATAATTGCACATTTTGGGGCTCAAAATATTACAATATAATACCTTCATCTTTTCTTTCATTTTTAATTTAGTCCTGCAAGTATTATCAAACTTGTACCACCTCCCTTAATAGTACATCATGTGAATCAATAGTACATACATGTGAACAAATAGTTCTATACATGTGAAAAAAATAATTACAGTATAGTACCTTCATCCATACCACCATTTTTAATTTAGTCATGCAAGTATTATCAATCTTGCACAACTTCCCCTAATAGTACATACATGTGAATCAATAGTTATAAGCATATGAATTAATAGCAACTAATTGCTCATTTATCCAATTAATTACCCGATTGATCAATATAACCTCCAGACATCAATTATTATCAGAATAGATGTCAATTTCCTCTAACTTTAATAATCCTAACAAAATGAAACTATCAATTTCATCTTTAATCAACACGAACTTAGTCATCATTAATATTATAACTCACAATATTTAACAACCAGGTTATTCCGGGAAAGAGGGGCTTTCGATAAGGATTTCTCCTTATTGGCGCAAGAATTAGGTGACTAAACCTCTCCTTAATGTAACTTCTAGACATTGTCGATATTGCAAATAATAATATGAATAACTTTGTCATCTCAATTATTGATTTAATAATATAAAATGTTATGCAGATGATACTGTGACAACAATTAAATCAATAATATGAGAGATATTATGCAGCAATTACTGTAGCAATAATTGAGTATAACTGAGTGACTTCTCACGTAAGCATCAATAATCAAAGATATTGTATAATATCGTGCTACTTATGCAACCAACGCCAGACATTACTATACTTTTATCACCGATTATTTTATGACAACTTGCTTACTTTGAAAAAATTTCACATATCACCCTTAACTTTAACCTTTTATCAATTTAACCATTTACTAAACAGAATAATTATAAAAAAATTAAATACTTTCATTTCATAAAATTCGGGGTCTCACAGAATGTATGTGGACCAATCTACTTATATCTCCACAGGTAGTTCAATCTCCCCAACAACATTTCATCGGGACCCATCAAAAGTTTTGATAACCATATGGTTGCTTTTGATCCTCTTGGGATTGATATTTAGCTTCTCCAAGGTGGCATAAGGACAGATATTCAAAGATGATCCTCCGTCTATCAAAACTCCTCCCACCATATATCTAGAGGACAGAACCACTATGTGCAACAGTTTGCAATAACCAGTCCCTTTGGGAGGTATGTCATCATCAGTGAAAGATATCACATTGTTGTTAAAAATGTGATCAACCAGATACTGGAACTTTTCAACATCCACTGATTTTGGCAAATGGCCTTCTTCCAAGACCATTAGCAAGACCTTCCTGTGTTCTTTGGAAGAGAAAATGAAGTCCAGTATGAAAATTTGTTGTGGAGCTTCTCTTAAGCTTAAAACCACCTTGGCTTCATTATGGCCCATAGTACGGAGGAACTCTTCAATCCTCTCAATGGGAACTTTCCCCTTTGATTTGATGGTAGGCTTCATCACCGGTAGGGAAGATACAGTGGATTCTCCTTCAACACTACAGCAGTTATATGGGATGTGGATCCTTTAGCCTCTCCATAATTCTATGCCACTTTTTGTAGGCTAACAACAGGATACCGTGGCCTAGATGGCAATGTAATTGGCTTTGGCGCAACCACTTTCAAAGGATAGTCAAAACCTTTGAGTTGAATTACTTATATTGTGAGTGGTATGGCAGCCGAATCATCCTTAGTGGATATAACTGCTACGACCTCCTTCCATTTAGTAGGAAATATGTCCCCACTCTCAAGGAGCACAGTGTCATCGTCTGCCAACTGCAGGACACCGCTGTTAATTAGGTTCTGAATAAGGTGGCAGAGTGCCCAACATTCTTCTGTGTTGTGTCCGCGAGAGTAGGAGTGATACTGACATACTCTATTAGAATTGAACCGTCTTGAATGGGGATTGATTAGAGGTAGGAGAGCTGTGATTCTTCCTTCATTAACCAGCATCTGAAATATCTCCTCCATTGGTTGGCCCAGATATATAAATTCCCTCTTATTGGCAAAATCCAGGTGGGCTTTGGCACTTGCTCTTACTACAATTTTATCCTCCAGTGTTTCATTTTCTGGAGGCGATGATGGAGTATTCATAATAAGAGGAAGGAGACTAACATGCTCCTGGCTGACTAATTGGCATGTAACTTGATGCTGATGGATCACCAGTTCTACCAATTGATTAACTTGCTCACATAGAGCCTTCATTTTTCGTTCCATCATAAACTGGAACTGTACATAATCCCATTTATCAGCACTATCCTTGCAGGTTTGGGAGGATTCAACATCGTAATTAGAACTCTGTCCACTGCTCCAATTAATCATATTGACCTCTTCTTCTTTGTGTTGAGGAAGAGGGTTGTATTGCACATGAGGTTGGTCGGGTTTAGTCACCACGATCTCCCTGTTGTCGATTAAAAATTGGATCTTGTGTTTCAAGGCCCAGCAATCATGAGTATCATGTCCTGGAGCTCCAGTATGATAGGCACACTTTCGGGTAGCATTGAAACCCTTCCCATTTGGGTTGACTGGTGGAAGAAGATGAGTAATTTTCTTCTGAGTAGTCAGAAGATTGAGAATATTCTCGAGTGAGTCCCCTAAGGGTGTGAACACTCGGTTGCGTCAGACTTCTCCACTCTTTGGCAAGGTAGGCTTGGAAGACTGTGCTTGAAAAGGGGAGTAATTTCTCCTTTGGATAGGCATGTTCTGACTGCCTTTCTGGCCTTGTAGTATCAAGGAAACATCCTCCTCTTTCTTCTTATAGACCCTCTTGGGGTTGTTTCCATATCTTCCAGACTAGATGTGCTTAGCAACAACTTTTAAAGCGGCTAGGTCTTGAATCTTTCCTGACTTTAATCCCATCTCTGCCATCTCTCCATGTTTAATCATTTCAGAAAATGGCTTGCCAATGCCAGCTAAGACTCTCTCATAGAAGGGAGCTTCTTGTATGTCTATGAAAGTCATCAACATTTCAGAATCAGTATTAGAGGGAGTAACTTGAGTAGCACGACACCTCCACCTTTGAGCATTCTCTAGGAAAGACTCATTGGCTTTTTTCTTGACCTTGGTAATTTGGTACCAGTCTAGAGCCATCTAAGACTGGAAACTGTACTGACTGAGGAAGGCATGAGCTAGCTCCTCCCAGCTATGGATCTTAGAATTGTCTAATCTAGTGTACCACGATCGGGCTTCTCCAGTCAGACTTTTCTAGAATAGCTGCATTCTGAGCTTTTCATCTTCTGCATAAGATCTAAGTTCTCCAATAAATATCTTTAAATGTGTGTAAGGATCTCCTAACCCATCATACTTTTCAAAGTCGGGAGTTTTAAACTTTTCTAGATAATGAACATTAGGGAATATACAAAGGTCAGCATATGAAACACCCTCGTGTGCTCCAATCCCTCTAATAGACCGAATGGTTTCTTCCATTTGAAGGACTTTTTTTCCAGATCTCACTGGTGTCTGGATCTTATTTGAGATGGGTGATTTCAGGAATTTTATTAGTTTTATCCAGCTAAAACTCAGGTATGTGAGCTTCTTTATCCGGACCTTAAGTTCCTCCCTATACAGATGATTCTGTATGTATGGGTATTCGTGGACCCTGAGTAGACTGTTGTAGTTCTTTAAGCAGAACAACCAAATTTGTAATTTGTTTTCTTAGTCCTTCAAATTCCTCACGGGAGACAGGAGTAGGACTAGACTAACAAGATAAAGCCATAATTGGCTGTAGGCTTGTTGCCTTTTTGGACTTTGAACGGGTAACATGCCCAATTATTTCCCTACAAAAAACTTATGTAGTTTAGTCTTAGGGAATATACAAATGTTTACATGCTATGTGATGTGTCTGTTTTAGGAGTATTATCTTGCAAAACGGATGTTAGCTATTTGTAAGATAACATGGTAAAAAAAGGAATGCATGTACACATTTTCCTTCATATTTTCCATTACAATGAGATTGACATGGAATGTAATTACAAGTAATTGAAATGGGAGAGTTTGAAGAGACTTCCCTCCGCGTTTGGTTTATCAGAGGCTGACCTATCTTAGGTTACTCTCGCAGCTTTTTGGCATGAAGGTTCCCAAATCATCGCAATTTACTTGATGAGAAGTTAATCTGGTCTTTTAACTAGAGCGAATCTGGGTGGTGCCTTTCCTGAGCCTCATTGGAATTAGTCTCCCTATGAGTCCAGTAATCAAACACCAAGAGGATAGCCTCCTGGTGGAGGGACCACACAACATACATTCACATACAATGTGTCTCACTATTTATGGAAATGATGACATGTGGAAAGCACTTTATTGTAAAGCATTAAGTGCAGTAAGTAAATGCATTCATACACATTCATTCAAATATAAATTCAACATCCACACACAAGCATGTAACAGTTTTGAAAAGCTTGTAATAACGGCTTAAGCCCTCTTACTGGATGTCCCCAGCAGAGTCGCCACCTGTCGACGTCGGGATTTTTATTGTCCCTTTTTTATTCTTGTCTTTTGGTGTTCTCATGTTAGGTGAGATTTGTTTGAAAAAACAAGTTGTGAAAAGGTCCGAAAGGTATATGTCGACGATTGGACTATAAGAGTCGCTAGTTGGTATTTTTAAATGGTTGCACCAACTCAAATGATAAAAGGTTTGCACAAAGACCCAGTGATATGACACTGTTTAACAGGTTTGTAAGACCGAGATTTGTTAGGGTCCGGGGGCTTGATTCGGCAGAGGGATGGTGCTAGGCACCCCCCGACATTCGTGTTACCACGGTGACCACTGCTTTTCAATTAAATTGTTATATGAATGTGTGTGTGTGGGGGGGGGTCAATGTGCAGTTATTTAGAAGTAGTGATATGCCTCGTTATCAATTAAGGCAATGAATTAGGAGTGGTCTTATTTATAGAAGAACTATTATCCAATGATTGAGTTATTATCCAAGGGTAAAAGATGGGTTGGTGGAAAGTTTCGCCAACTCTTCACTTTTGGTACAACTAGCCATTTGCATATGCCATCATTATCTTCACATGAACTTGCTTGTTAGCTTGCTAAGATAAACAAAATTCATCACTTTTGCTAAAGGGAAGCGGGTTGGGTGACTATGGGGGTATTTGTAAGACCCTAACTTTTTATGAATAAAGATTTAATTTTCTATAAATATTATTTTTAATAATAAGGTGTGATTTGATATATTGCTATATTTATGGGTGATATGTGCAAATTTTACAAAGTAAGCAAGTTGTCATAAAATATGCGTTTGGTCAGGGGAATATTCTTTTTTTTGAGGAATATCTGTACGATGACACAATCATTGGTGGACCCTACAACGGAATAACTAGCGGATATTAAAAGCAACAGAAATAACCTTTTTATAAAAATAACGATAAAACTTTTAGCTTTAAACTGTTGAAAAATCCGGTGATAAAAGTATAATAGTACATGTTGTTGCACAGTAGCACACGATATTGCACAATATCTTTGATTATTGTTGCTTACGTAAGAAGTCACCCAATTTTATTCAATTATTGTAATAGTAGTTGCTGCATAGTATCTCATAATATTGATTCAATTATTGTCACAATATCATCCGCATAATATTTTATATTATTAAATCAATAATTGAGACAACACATTTATTCATATTATTATTTGCATTATTGACAATGTCTAGAAAGTTCTGTTGAGGAAAGGGGTTAGATTATTTAATTGCGCGTCAATGAGGAGAAATTCTTATCGGAAAGTCCCCTCTTTCCTGGGAATGATCTGGTTGTCAATATTGTGAGGTATAATATTATTGATGAATAATTGTTAAAAGATTAAAAATGTGTTGATTGAAGATAAGTGATTTGTGGAAAATATTTATTCAATTTTTGATATAAATAGAGGGGTTTGTCATGAGGCATTTATTGTAAGTTTGACTTATTATTCCATGGGGAGATGTGCTAATTTTTTGGACTGTCAGTTGTGGTTTTAATAGTAAATCAATATGGATCGTCAGTTGTGGTTTTAATAATAAATCAATATGGACTGTCTGTTTAATAGTAAATTAATATGGACCATCCTTGAATCAGTTACTATTTAGTCCATTCTCCTATAAATAGAAGTTTATTTCTTCTTTTATTCTCACCAATTCACTAAGACTCACAAGAGAAACTATTGAGAGAAAGAAGAAGAGTATTTTTCTACTTTACTATTGCAGTATCCAATCTCCTACCAAGGTAAGGAATATTTTTTTTGTATTCATTCTTTATTAATCTGCGGGAGTAACCTGTCTACGCAGATTACAGCATGCATGGTGAATAACAAAGCTTGTCCAGATTAAACTGAAACAAGGGTTAGAATACTTGCCTTTAGCGTCTGCTACTGTTTTAATTACTTTCCACGTTAAGTCTTTAAGTCTCTACAATACATGATCACATAACATACCAAATTAGGTCATATATAATCAAGTATGTGTACTACTATATCTTACCCTTCTTCTCAATCAAATCATGACTTGGATTTGTTACTATTGGTTTTGGCTTGCCGATATAGTTCACATTGTTCTTATGTTCATGTTCAATTACTTATCTTCAACCTTTATGTCTCATACTTAAGGTTAAACAATGTATTAATAATGTCACATCATGTTTATCAAGTTTGTACTACTTCATTGTCTTTCCTTTTATCTTCATAATGATTCATCTTTATGTAAACCCTAAGGCTGGCGCTGCGGCGCCATCTTTCCTTCTTAGAATCACGCTGCGGCGCGAGTTTGTAGTGCACAAGACCCGATCTCGGCGCTGCGGTGCCATTCTCCCTTTAGTGTGTCGCGCTATAGCGCCAATTAACAGTGCACTATGTTCTTGGCCTCGCGCTGCGGCTCGGGCCTTTCTGCCTTGAGTTGCGCTGCGGCGCGGACTCTGTGCCTCAGAAAAATTTGACAGATTTTTATTTTTGTGAAACTCCCGGGCTCGTAACTTCTTCGTTATAAGTCCGATTTGGCTCGTTCAAGAGCCCACGGTTCACAAATTACATACTCTACGTGTTCATGCAAGAATTTTATCTATTTGACTTCTTTAACTAAAAATTTACCTATTAGTTCATTTTTAACGAAAATGATAAACGTTCGCGAACGTTCAACGCTTGTTTCTTCATTCTAAGTCAGAATTCAGTCATTTTTGAGTTCATAACTCTATAATGCAAAATAAGACTTGTCTCCATCGAAAACTAATGTTTTCAAGTTCAAACACAAAATCCGACTTCCATTCCGAGATTTTCACGAATTCGACGATTATCGTCTAATCGTGTGAATTCTGGCAAAACTTCGATAATAAAGATTTGTTCATCATTCCAAATGGATTTAATCCATCAATTAGACATCTCATCCTTCATATTATAACTACTTATTTTCATGTTAGGTTTTGACTTATTCCTCATGAGCTTATTACTTGTCCAAGTATAAACTACACTTAAATTTTGTTTCACATGGCTTATGATAGTTAAAGTCTTATAACCATCATTGTTTTTACATCTTATCAATCATACTGATCTTCATATGACAAGTTCATCATTGTTTATCATAAGTTCATAACTTATTTAGGTTTATCTTACTTATTCATGACTTATTCGGCTTAAGTACATTGTTTATTCACTTCTTATGATTTCTTAGCATACATGACCATTACTTCTCTATCAAGCTATTATGGTAGAGATAAAAGACTAATGGCATAAGATCATTTACCTTTGATGACTAGCTTTCTTTTTCTTGGAAATCTAACAATGGAAGTTTGCCTTTTAAAAGTGCTTATTCTCTCTACCAATTAAGTTATTTTTGTTGGATGAAAACTAACAACCCAACAAATGAATTTTAAGCTTGCTATTTATAGACTTCTCCAAGTTAGGGCATATTGGTTATTAGGTTATCCCACCTCCTTAGTAACCTCATTACTATTCCTTACTTAAGCCCTAAGTTTACTTGCTCTTCACCCTAATTACTTGGCCACCACAACAAATCCTTGGTCACCAAGATTACTCATGGGTTGCCCCATGGATCAAGCTAGTCCATTGGATCATTACATTGGGCTTAGGTTTAATTACATAGCTTATTCTTGTGGGCTTGCATTAATTTGTTTTGGGCTTCACATTAACCTTATATATATATATATATATATATATATATATATATATATAAAACTCATTTCGAACTCGTTTACGATGAGCCCGGATTTACATCCTGAGCGTTTATTGCTTTTATATATATATATATATATATATATATATATATATATATATATATATATATATATATATATAAATCTGTTGTTAGAACTATGTTCGATGAGCACGATTTTATATCCTATATGCGTATCGCTTTTATATATATATATATATATATATATATATCGCTAAAATGATAAATCGAGCCCTAATCGATATATATACAGTGCGTTATCGCTTTTATATATATATATATATATATATATATATATATATATATATATATTTCATCAGAATGAGTTTACTTATTGGCCTTTTTACCGCTTTTATTTACATTTAGTCCCGCTTGGAGTTTACTTAAGTATGGTTGATCGCCTTTTCTTTGCTTTATTTACATTTCCGATCCCCCATGGAGGTGCTTCGTGGTCGTTGATCGTGTCTCTCTATATATATTTACCGCTTTTATATATTTACATTTTCAATCCCCCATGAAGTTTACTTCGTGGTGGTCGATCGTCTGTATATATATTTATAGCTTTTATATATATATATAACTGTTTACAGCTTTCATACAAACTGCTACATCATGTGAGCCTATGAATCATGTGATCACAGATTCAGTCTCCTAAATCTAGATTTGGTTCCCTTGATGGACATTTTCGGCTGTAATCAGCTTGTACATTATTTACGATGTTTGAATTTCCTTAGATGGCTCTCATGCCCACAAAGAGTTTGGCACTGCTATATACCATATTTTCTCAAGGATGCCTTGCATCTCGAAAATAAAAGCAATTAAGTCAAACATATAATAAAATGGAAGTATCAAAGGCCTCAATTACTATTGAGCATAAGGGTTTGAAAAACATCTTTTACAAAACACCATTGCTATATTTTGTTAAAATTGAACTTTTATACAAATTTCAAACCCTTTGTATATAGGTGCGAACGAGGCATAGCACAACTTCCAAATAACTGCACATTGACCCACACACACACACACACACACATTCATATGACAGTTTAATTGAAAAGTGGCGGTCACCGTGGTAACACGGATTTCGGGGGGTGCCTAACACCTTCCCTCCACATAATCAAGCCCTCGGAGCCTAACGAATCTCGGTTTCACAGACCTGTTAAACAGTGTCACATCATTGGGTCAATGTGCAAACCTTTTCTCGGTTGAGTTGGTGCAACCATTTAAAAATACCAACTGGCAACTTTTACAGTCCAATCGTCGACATATACATGTTGGACTTTTTCACAACTTGTTTTTTCAAACAAATCTCACCTAATATGAGAACACCAAAAGACAAGAACAAAAAAGGGACAATAAAAATCTCGACGTCAACAGGAGGAATCCAGGGTCCGGGCAAAGAAGTTCCAGCACCTGAGTCTTAGTCTGATAAGACCAACAAAACCCCTGAAATCACCCATCTCAAAGAAGATCCAGACACCGCTGATATTTGGAAGAAAGTCCTACAAATGGAAGAGACCATTCGGTCTATCAAAGGGATTGAAGCACACAAGAGTGTTTCATATTCAGACCTTTATATATTCCCAGGGGTTCATTATTCAAAAAAAATTCAAGACTCATAATTTTGAAAAATATGATGGATTGGGATGTCCTTACACCCATTTAAAGGTATTCATTGGAGAGCTCGGATCTTATGCCGAGAATAAAAGCTCAGAATGCAGTTATTTCAGAAAAGTCTGACTGGATAAGCCAAAACATGGTACACCAGATTAGACAACTCCAAAATCCATAGCTGGGATGAGTTAGCCCATGCTTTCCTCAGTCAATATAGCTTCCAAACTCAAATGGCTCCAGACTGGTATCAAACTACCAAGGTCAAGAAACAAGTCAATGAGTCATTTAGAGATTATACCCAAAGATGGAGGCGTCTGGCTGCTCAAGTTATTTCATATATTACTGAGTCTGAAATGGTGACGAATTTCATTGACATTCAAGAAGCTCACTTCTATGAGAGGGTTCTAGCTAGTATAGGCACGCCATTCTCAAAAATGATCAAACATGGAGAAATGGCTGAAATAAGATTGAAGTCTGGGAAGATTCAAGACCTCGCCACTCTAAAAGTTGTAGCTGAGCACATCCAGTCTAGAAGTTATGGAAACAACCCCCGTAGGGTCCATAAGAAGAAAGAGGAGGATGTTTCCTTGATACTACAAGGACAAAAAGGCAATCAAAACATGCCTATTCAGAGGAGAAACTATTCCCTTTTTCAAGCTCAGTCTTCAAATTCTCCCTTGCCAAAAAGTGGAGGGGTCAGACGTACAAGAGTGTTTACACCCTTAGGGGACTCACTCGAAAATATTTTTAAACTTCTGGCAGCTCAGAAGAAAATTACTCATTATGATGGAGCTCCAGGCAAGAATTGTACTTATCATGCTGGTGCTCTAGGCCATGACACTCAAGATTGTTGGGCCCTTAAGCACAAAATCCAGTATTTAATTGACAATGGTGAGATCATGGTAACCAAGCTAAACCAACCACATGTTCAAGACAACCAGCCTCTCCCTTAACACAAGGAAGAGGAGGTTAACATGATCAACTGGGGCAATGGTGAAGACTCCAAATACTTCAAAAAGGTGGGTGGTTCATCCCACATCAGCAAGGATAATTTCGACAAATGGGATTATTCATAATTCTAGTTCATGATGGAACGAGAAATCAAGTCTATTGGCAAACAAGTCAATCAATTGGTAGAACTAGTGATTCATCAACACCAAGTCACACGTCAATTATTCAGTCATGTGCATGCTAGCCTCCTTCCTCTTATTACAAGTACTCCACCACTTACTCCAGAAAGTGAAACACTAGAGGAAAAGATTGCAAAAAGAGAAAAAGCTAAAGCCCGTCGGGATTTTGCTAACAAAAGGGAATTCACCTATTTAGGCCAATTGATGGAAGAAATATTACGGATGCTGATTAATGAGGGAAAAATCACAGCACTGCTACCTCCAGTCAATACACGCTTAAAACAGTTTGATGCTAATAGAGTATGTCAATACAACTCCCACTCTCGCGGTCATAGCACTGAAGAATGCTGGGCACTCAACCATCATATTCAGAACATAATAGACAGTGGTGACCTACAAATGGCAGATAACAATGCTATATCATTTGAGAGTGGGGACACATTTTCTCTAGAATGGAAGTGAGTTGTAGTAGTTATATCATCTGAAGGAGATTTGGCTGCCACACCACTTACTATTCAACCAATTCAGCTCAAAGGCGTTGAAAACCCTTTGAATGTGGCTGCGCCAAAGCCAATCATATTGTCGTTCAGGCCATAATATCCTATTGTCAGCCTCAAGAAAGTGCCATGGAACTATAGAGAGGCTTAAGAATCGATATCCAGTACAATTGTTGCAGTGTCTAAAGAAAACCCATTGTATCTTCCTCAATGGGTGATGAAGCCTATCATCAAGTCAAAGGGGAAAGTTCTCATGGAGAAGATTGAAGAATTCCTTCGTACTATGGGGCATAATGAAGCCAAGGTGGTTCTAAGCTTGAAGGAAGCTCCACAACAGATTTTTATTCTCGACTTGGTTTTCTCATCAGAAGATCAGCGAAAGGTCTTCCTAAAAGTATTAGAAGAAGCCCACTTACCAAAAATAGTGGATGCTGAAAAATTACATCATCTGGTTGATCATATCTTCAAAAACAACATGATATGCTTTACCGATGATGACATACCTCCCAAAGGGACGTGTCATTGCAAACCGTTGTACACAATTGTTATGTCTTCCAAATATGTGGTTAGAGGAGTACTGGTAGATAGAGGATCGTCCCTAAACGTCTGCCCCTATGCCATATTGGAGAAAATGAATATCAATCTCAACAGGATTCGAAACAACCATACAATCATCAGAGCCTTTGATGGATCTCGGCGAAATGTTGTCGGAGATATTGAATTGCCAGTGGAAATTGGTCCACATACATTCTACATATCCTTTCATGTGCTTAAGATCACTACATGATACAACTTGTTGTTAGGAAGACCTTAGATTCATATGGTTGGATCCGTCCCATCCACTCTTCATCAGCAACTCAAGTATATCATCAACAATAGTCTGGTCACTGTTAGTGTTGAGCCAGAATGTCCTGTTCAAGGTGATATACCACTCATCAGTTTCAATACAAAAGTTGAGCCTGTCAGCTTCCAAGCCCTTGAGGTGAGCAACACTCACTATCAACCCATTGGACGCCACCTCTGAAACCCAAAGTTTCTGCCGAGGTAATGTCGGTAAGTCAAGAGATGATTGATGAGTGGTTTTTATACCTATGAATCATCCTCTAATTCGAGCTTAAACTGTGTGAATTCGTTATTTTTGTGATTTATTTTACTTATTTTGTGCTATTTTATGTTTAGGTATGGTGGCATAGCATGTATGACTTAAAAGGTGGTTTCGTGGCTAAAGTGGGCAAGTAAATGAGCAATAATTGATCATGAAGAGAATGCACCCTACTTGAGAAGCGGGGTACTTAATCAAAAATGAAGCACCCTGTCTTCTGTGGGCATTTAAAGAAGGAAAACCCCCGCCGGGGCGGGGGTACGGGAAAGGCTAAGACTCCTGTTTCATTTATAATGTTGTTTGAGGCAAAAAAGAGAGAGGTTGGCATGGTTTAAAACTGTATTGGGCGTTGAGTTCTGGTCAGAATATGTGTCCTAGGATGGATATTAACAAGAAACAAAAAGGGAGATAACATCTAACAATAAATTAGCAATTTGGAAGCCCTGATTTTGAGAGAAAGAATTGGAAGAAGGATTGAAGGTTTGAGTCACGATAATTGCATATTGGAGCAGAGAAGAAGGGTGGTTTTGTATTCATTCCTTCTCTTTAATTCAATTTTTGTAATCGGGATGATGATTACTTTGATGATTTTAGTTTTTAATTCATTTGTGATTAACTAATTTACTTGTTAGGCTTATGACGGATCTTGATGGTTGAACGATGATTATGTAGCCTTGAATTTTAGTTTAATAATCTATCATTCAGTTTATCTATTGTGATTTGTGCTTGAATTTATGAATTGCTTGATCACCAGTTCTATATGGATTTGTATGGATTCGAGAGAAGAAATATGAATCTATACTTAGTCATTATAGCATGTGTTCTTGAATTCTATAATTGAATGGAATCTTGATGAATGTTAGGGTAGAGATATGCCAAGCATCGCATGTAATTGGATAGAGAACTTGAACTTAAACCTTATTTAATTGTAATTGTCATAAAGATATAGTGAATTAGTTGATTAAGGTGTTTAGCTTAATTCTATCTAATTTGTGGATTTAAGTTAATATGGTATTAGTGCATCGAGAGATGGCTAGTTCTACTTAAGTGTTCTTGATTAATAAACTGGGATAGTGAATTGAACTAGAATAAGATGTAATAATCGGAGTGATACTTAAAGTGAAGTTGTAAGCCTAATTCTCCAATATTTCCTTCAAATTATAGTTTTTAAGTTTGTTAATTGCTTGGTATTTTAAGTATTTTTAATATTTTTAGTTTTTAATAGTTATAATTCTTGAATTGGATAGTTTAATAAAATTTTGGATTACTATAAAGCTGGTAATTGTGAGGATTAATTTCATATTTAATCTCTGTGGGAACGATACTCGACTTATCATTGTATTACTTATTGACCACCTGCACTTGCGTGATTGTGCGTAATTAGATTTTGACCAACAATGATATCCTTGGGTTTTCAACCTGGACAAGGGTTAGGCAAGGATCATCAGAGAATCAAATGCACAATTCAAGTTCCCAGCCAGAGAGGGATAGCTGGACTAGGCTACTCCTCTGGGTCCACTCATAGGAACCCACACAAGCATAAACTGGTTCCTTCATCTTCAAGGCGGTTGCCTAAACTTACAAGTGAGAATCATGTATGGCCTTTACTAAAGGTCTCTTCCCCTATGGTAGCCATGTTGTTTCCTAAGCTGATACCGGTTAAAGGAAAAGAAGTCCTGATTCTAGACCAAGAGGCGGAGAAAAGGAATCAAAGGCGCAAACAAGAGATATATAAACATCTATCAAACATGTGCGTTCTGGTCCATACGGAGGGTATGAATAGAGACATCCCAGATACTGATTATCCATCATGGTCGTCATCCAAGAGAAGGAGGACGATAACAACCCCTTCATCACAGCTGTCCACCAGGACTTCACCCTTGGCAATTAGAGCAGCACTCCTTGCATTTGTTGATAAGGGTAAAAAGGTTAGAAACTGTGATGCCCTCAAAACAGTTATACATCACCCATTCTGAGTCACCAAATACATGGTACAGAATACAAATACAAACTAAATTATACAACATGAGCTGAGAGTTTTAACACGAATATTGTCTTCTAAACAATATCCAAACTCAAATGGAGTCCTAATTAAAATTATTATCACACTATTTTATAAAATAGTGAGGACTACTACAACCACAATCTCGGACCCTCACTCCATTCCCCGACTAGTCCCGGCTACGTTCTCATTTTCTGAAGAGAACAATGAAAGCAAAAGGGTGAGCTCAACTAGCCTAGTAAGAAATATTATGACTAACATAATGCAGAATAAATTATCATTAGCCTTCAATAGTGTTAAACTAATAGAATACAATAAATAACAAGTTTAACTGTAGTGAAACAAGCAATCCATTAGAAGAGTCAAGTAGAGCATGATATCTATTATCTTCTAGGATTTAAAAGTTTATCATCAATTTTATCGCTGAGACTCAGCTTAATACATAATCCACGTCACTCAATTATACATGCACTATGGGGTAATGATATTCATTAGTATCACGTCCATGAATTATTCATGCACTACGGAACAAAGATATTCGTGTTATCACCAATGGTCATGATCATCCCAACAACTGTCCATCAATACACTATGGGCCAATGATTACTTTTACCACATCATTTGTAACATTATGGGTCATTATTACACCGAATAATCCCTGGTCATAATCATACCAATAAATAGTCCATCTATGCACTACGGGCCAAAGATGATTTTTATCACAATATAAGCATGAGGGTGATGACAATGATATAAGGATTCAATTAAATGAGAGCAAGGATAAATTTTAAAGATTTAGAATTCAATTTATCCAGAATTCAATAATCTCTAAATTGTCAACATGATACTGCTTTGTGGAGTAAAATTCAAGAATAATATTGTATCAAAAATGATTTGGATGGAAAAGAAATCAATTTTTGTCATGAATAGTACCCCGATGAATAGTACCCAAGTGAATAATACTCCGTGAATAGTACTTCGAGAATAGTAACCCATGAATAGTACCCTGACATGAAAAGATCAAAAATTATAAAGAATATCCAGAAAAATATTTCAGTGGAACGATACTAGATGAAACGTAAATTTAAAGGATATTCCACTAATTTCAAGGAGTATAGAACTAATACTTTAACAAAATGAGTGTAGAATTTGGAATCTAAAACAAAATATTATTACTTACATACTACCGAGAATGGAAGAAAATATTATTTCTTTCGAGTATTGAACAAAAATAATATCCCTTACCTTCAAAGGAGAGTATTTCTGACTGGTAAGGCTAGGATATTCTTGAAGAAAACTTTCACTATTTTCTACACTCAAAGCTTAGTTAAACTCTAAAGAAATATGCTCAATATTATAGAAGAAAAATTTTCTGATTCTATTATGATTTTCAATTCTAAACTAAACATCCTATTTATAGGAGAATGGAAGGATACTATTTAGAAAAATCACGAAAATCACGGAATGCATAGAGGGAAATCACGGCATAAATTAATTAAATTCGAAATAAAAAATTTTGATTTTACTATGCAAATACTATGCAGACACTATGCATAATAAAATATAATATATTCTAGTTTTCATAAAAAACAAAACTTATAAAATATATTTATATATATACTCCCTTCATTCAACGTCATCCTTACTCCACCCACCATCACAAATTCACATGCACACACCTATATATATATATATATATATATATATATATATATATATATAAGTAAATAAACAAAACTGAGATAATTTTCTCCCGATGATTTTGAAAAATGAGTAAGTGGGGTCTATGTAATAGTCCAAATTTATAACAAATACTTCATAAAAATCCCCTCTATTTATTTTTAACAATATTTATTCATCATTAATATTATAACTTGCAATATTAATAACCAGATCATTCCTAGGAAAGAGGGGGCTTTCCGATAAAGATTTCTCCCTATTGGCGCGCAATTAGGTGACCAAACTGCTTTCCTCGACAAAACTTTCTTGGCATTGTCAATAATGAAAATAATAATATGAATAACTGTGTCGTCTCAATTATTGATTTAATAATATAAAATATTATAACAATAATTGAATCAATAACGTGAGATACTATACAGCAATTACTGTGGAAATAATTTAACAAAATTGAGTGACTTCTCATGTAAGCACCAATAATCAAGATACTGTACAATACCATGTGCTACTATGTAACCACGCATGTTACTGTACTTTTATCAGCGAGTATTTCAATAGTTAATGGTAAAACTCTCTCCATTATTTTTATAAAAATATATTTTTGTCATTTTCTAACTTCGATAATAATTCTGTTGTGGGGCCCACCAATGATTGTGTCGTAGTACGAATATTCCCTATTAAAACAAATATTCCCCAACCAATCAAATATTTTATAACAACTTACTTACTTTACAAAATTTATAAATATTACCCACAACTATAACATTATATCAAATCCACACCATAATATTCAAAATGATATTTAGAGAAAATTAATCTTTATTCATAAAAGTTGGGGTCTTACAACCTCCCCTTCTTATGGAATTTCATCCTCGAAATTGGGGTACGTACTTGGTATATCGAAGAGGTGAGGATACCTTGATTTCATTTCAAATTCTAACTCCCAGGTCATTTCCTCAACATCATGGTTTCACCACAATACCTTAACTTGAGGTATAACCTTGGAGCATAGAATATGTTCCTTCTTATCCTAGATTTTAACAGGTACCTCTTCATACGTTAAATCTTCCGCTATTTTGTCTGGTTCTAACTCAATAATGTGGTTCGGGTCTTCCACATATTTTCGTAACATAGATATGTGAAAAACGTTAAGAACACGAGACATACTTGGCAGTAAGGCAAGTCTATAGGCCACAGTTCCTACTCGATCGAGGATTTTAAATGGGCCAATGAATCGAGGATTGAGCTTTCCTCTCTTTCCAAATCTTGTAACTCCTTTCCATGGAGCAACACATAACAACACATGCTCTCTAACATTGAATTCCATGTCCCTTCGATGAAGATCAACATAACTCTTTTATCAATCTTGTGAGGTTTTTATACATTACCGGATCATTTGAATCTTTGCCATTGTCATGCGTACAAATTCCGGTCCCAACAACGTTGCTTCACCCACCTCATCCCAGCATATTGGAGAATGACACTTGCGTCCATACAACGCCTCGAATGCAGCCATGCCTATACTTGCTTGATAACTATTGTTGTAGGAGAATTCCACCAATGGAAAGAACTTGTCCCAACTTCCTTTGAAGTTAAGGACACAGAGTCTTAATAAATCTTTAAGAGTTTGAATAGTCCTCTCTGAGTGCCAATCCGTTTGAGGATGATATGCCGAACTGAATTGTAAATCCATGCCCATAGCTTTTTGTAAACTAACTCAAAATCGTGAAGTGAATCTTGGGTCTCGATCAGAAACTATGGATACTGGCATACCATGCAGTCTTATAATCTTATTTATGTACATACGAGCAAGAAGTTCAAGTGAATAAGTTTCTCGTATATGTAAGAAATGAGCAGACTTGATTAATCTATCAACAATGACCCAAATCGCATCTATACCTTGAGAAACCTTGGGAAGACCAATAACAAAATCAATGGTAATGTACTCCCACTTCCACTCTGGAATTTCAAGTGGTTGCAATGGACCTTTTGGCACTTGATGCTCTGCCTTGACACGTTGACAAGTTAGACACCTTGAGATAAACTCTGTTATCTCTCTCTTCATATTGCTCCACCAAAATATATGTCGAAGATCATCATACATTTTGGTACTCCCATGATGGATTGCAAATGGTGTGTTGTGTGCCTCCATCATGATTTGATACTTTAAATCAGGGTCGTTAGAAACACAAAGTCTGGAGTTGACTCAAAGTATTCCTTCTTCATCGATTCTTACTTCAGAAATAATACCTTCTTGTACTTTCTTCCTCATATGCATTAGCTCCAGGTCCATAGTTTGAGCAGCTTTAACTTTATCAATTAAAGTTTGTTTTACTCGTATATTTGACATCATCACGTGGGTCCCTGGAGTCTTTAACTCTATCTCCATCCTTTATAAGTCATACCAAATGGGCCTTTGCGTTGACAATATCGCACTCGTACCTGCATATGATCTTCTACTCAATGTGTCAGCTACTACGTTCGCTTTTCTAGGATGGTATTGAATGGTATGATCATAATCTTTTAACAGCTCGAGCCAACATCGTTGCCTCGTGTTGAGTTCATTTTGGGTGAAGAAATATTTGAGGCTTTTATGATCGGTATAGATCTCCACCTTCTCCTCATACATGTAATGCCTCCAAATTTTAAGAGCAAAAACGACTGCTGCCAACTCTAGATCATGAGTAGGATAATTCCTCTCATATTCTTTGAGTTGTCGTGAGGCATAGGCTATGACTTTCCCATATTGCATGAAAACACATCCTAACCCTCTCCCTGAAGCATCATTATAGATGACAAATCCCTCAGAACTAGATGGTATTATCAGAACAGGTGCTGAAATGAGTCTCCTCTTGAGTTCTTGAAAACTCATCTAACATTCCTCACTCCAATCGAATTTTATATCTTTTCGAGTCAGCTGAGTTAACGGAGTAGGGATTCGAGAAAATCCTTCCACGAATCTCCGATAATAACTAGCTAAGCCTAAAAAGCTACGTACTTCAGTCACTGACTTAGGTTGCTCCCAGCTTTGTATTGCCTCAATCTTCGATAGGTCAATAGATATTCATTGATTCGATATCACGTGCCCAAGGAATGCTACTTCCTCAAACCAGAACTCGCATTTCTTCAACTTGGCGTACAAATTGTTTTCACGAAGCTTTTGAAGTATCAGCCTCAAGTGTTTCTCATGATCTTCACGACTTTTGGAGTGTATAAGGATGTCATCAATAAAGACAACCCCAAAATGATCCAAATATTCCTTGAATACTCGGTTCATTATATCCATGAAGGCAGCAGGAGTATTAATCAATCCAAAAGACATGACTAGAAGTTTGTACTACCCGTTCCAAGTTCTGAAAGTAGTCTTTGAAATGTCATTAGTTTTAATCTTTAACTGATGATATCCAAAACAAAGATCGATCTTTGAAAAGAATTTAGCTCCTTGCAACTGGGAAAACAGGTCATCAATGCGAGGCAACGGGTACCTATTTTTGATGGTGACATGATTCAACTCCCGATAGTCAATGCAAAGACGCATACTTCCATCTTTCTTCTTTACGAATAGAACAAGAGCACCCCAAGGAGACGTACTAGGGAGAATGAAACTAATGTCTAACAAATCCTGTAGTTGGGTTTTTAATTCCTGAAGTTCAATAGGAACCATTCGATATGGGGCTTTAGAAATGGGTTTTGTACCGTGTTCAAGGTCAATACCAAACTCGATTTCACGCTTTGGGGGTAGGCCAGGAAGTTCTTCAGGGAATACGTCAGGAAAATTATTAACAATAGAAATATCATTCAAATCTGACGTATTTTTGTTTATATTTGTGACATGGGCTAAGAAGCTTGACATCCATTTTTCAATAAACTAATAGCTTTATGGCTTGATATGACAGTGATTGACTTTAGTGGTTTGGTTGCTTGAATTTGCATAATAAGTTGGTTATGAATATGAAAGCTAACAACCTTACAAAAATAATCAATTTTAGCATGCTGAGTAGTTAACAAATCAATCCCTAAAATCACATCAAATGCAAAAAATTTCAAAGAGATAGATCGACAAGTAACGTGAGGGTACAAATTTGAATCAAACAAGATTTATAAATAGTGGATGTAATAAAGGTTTCTCCCAATGGAGTTTCAACAGATAAGTTAAAGTCTAATTTCTTCGGAGTTAAATTTAAACGTTGAGCGCAAGTAGGAGAAATAAAAGAATGGGTAGAACCAATATCAAATAAGGTATAGACTTCGTAAGAGTTTATGATTACCTTACCCATGATGACCTCATTTGGGTTCCTCTCTTTTTGGGAGGTCACGACAAACGCTCTTCCTTGAACTACCGGCTTTGACTTCTCTTGGACGGCCTTTGGTGCCTCCATCCTAGCTAGACTTGACTTCACTACACAACAAAATTGGGTTAGGTGACCTTCTCTTCCGCAATTATAACATACTTTGGACTTCATTGTGCAGTTTGGACTGATGTGTCCCTCCCCTCAGCATCTGAAACATATGATCAGTGGTCGTTCTCCTTCCTTGAAAATGGGCGTTGGTGATGCTGTCTTTCCATCATTGTTGAACTTTCTCTTATTAAAATTTCCACTTCCATTGTCTTGGCAATGATTACCACCGAAGTGGTTACCATTTCTGGCATGTTAATTTCCTCCACGTTTGTTGTCACCGCTTTGATGACTACTACCACTGGTGTTATCGATTTGTCGGCTGCTCTCTCTTGGTTGGGTTGACTCATTATCGCGCTTCAATAACTGAGCCCTAATCACAACATCTGAATACAAGCAAAGTTTGTAAAAAATAAGGTATTGATGTATTTTGGGTTTTAAACCTCGCAGAAACATTCGTGTCATTCTCTCCTCATTATCATCTACCAAATGGGATGCAAACCGGGATAACTCTGCAAATTTAGCCTCGTACTGTGATACGATCATATTGTTTTTCTCTAGCTTGATGAACTCCACCTCCTTCATATGACAAATACTTTCTGGAAAGTACTTGTCGTTGAACAGTTCTTGGAACTTTTCCCAAGAAATCTTTAGTGCGGCAGGTTGAGTATGTTTTACAGATTCCCACCAGTAATCTACCTCTCCTCTCAATATGAAGGTGGAAGAGGGAACCTTTTGCTCCTCGGAACATCCCAAGACATCAAATATCTTGCTGATCTGCTTTATCCACGTCTCTGCCTTAAGTGGTTCTGGCTTTTCCAAAAATTTTGGTGGTCCCAGCTCCTTGAACAACTTAGCGGTGACCGTCTGAGAGTTGCCAGTGTTTCAACATGCATTTTGAACAGGAGTCTTTCTTGCCTGATGTTGCACAAATTGTGGAAAGCTCCTAAACATTCCGTCATTCATTATTTGGTCGATGTTGTTGTGTACATGAGGATTATTGCCTTCTTGATGCACATTATCCTAGTTATTGATCATCGGTGACTCGACAGTCTCATGTGCTCCATTTCTTATCTCAACATTTTCGGATGTCATTTTCAAACACTGCCACAAAAACAAGGGTTAATTAACATTCCACATATTATCCCTATATTCTGACCGACCAATTAAATAACAAATAAGCTTAGGTAGGTCATACTAGCGAAGAATTTACCCGTCTCTCCCCTCCTAGTTCTAGTCTCACAACTCAACCATGGATCATATCCCTAAGCTTTGATACCAACTGTGACGCCCCAAAATAGGTATACATCACCCATTCTGAGTCGCCAAATACATGGTACATAATACAAATACAAACTTTATTATACAACATGAGCTGAGAGTTTTAACACGAATATTGTCTTCTAGACAATATCCAAACTCAAATGGAGTCCTCATTATAATTATTATCACACTATTTTATAAAATAGTGAGGACTACTACAGCCACAATCTCGGACCATCACTCCATTCTCCTACTATTTTCGGCTACGTTCTCATTTTCTGAAGAGAACAATGAAAGCAAAAGAGTGAGCTCAACTAGCCTAGTAAGAAATATTATGACTAACATAATGCAGAATAAATTATCATTAGCCTTCAATAGTGTTAAACTTATAGAATACAATAAACAACAAGTTTAACTACAACGGAACAAGCAATCCATTAGAAGTGTCAAGTAGAGCATGATATCTACTATCTTCTATGATTTAAAAGTTTATCATCAATTTTATCGCTGAGACTCAGCTTAATAAATAATCCACGTCACTAAATTATCCATTTACTACGGGCCAAGGATATTCATCAGTATCACGTCCACGAATTATCCATGCACTACGGGCCAATGAGGACTTTTACCACATCATTTGTAACTTTACAGGTCATGATTACACCGAATAATCCCTGGTCATAATCATACCAATCAACAGTTCATCTATGCACTACGAACCAAAGATGACTTTTTATCACAATATATGCATGAGGATGATGACAATGATATAAGAATTCAATTAAATGAGAGCAAGGATAAATTTTAAAGATTTATATTTAATTTATGCAGAATTCAATAATGTCTAAATTGTCAACATGATACTTCTTTGTGGAGTAAAATTCAAGAATAATATTGTATCAAAAATGATTTGGACAGAAAAGAAATCAATTTTTGTCATGAATAGTACCCCGGGTGAATAATACCCAAGTGAATAGTACCTCATGAATAGTACTTCGGGAATAGTACCCTGTGAATAGTACCCCAGCATGAAAAGATCAAAATTTATCAAGAATGTCCAGAAAAATATTCCAGTGGAACGATACTAGATGAAACGCAAATTTCAAGGATATTCCACTAATTTCAAGGAGTATAGAAGCAATACTTTAACAAAATGAGTGTAGAATTCAGAATATAAAACGGATTAAAATTACTTACATACTACCGAGTATGGAAGAAAATATTATTTCTTTCGAGTATTGAACAAAAATAATATCCCTTACCTTAAAAGGAGAGTATTTATGACTGGTAGGGCAGGGATATTCTTGAAGAAAACTTTCATTATTTTCTACACTCAAAGCTTCCTTAAACTCTAAAGAAATACGCTCAATATTATAGAAGAAGAATTCTCTGATTCGGGTGTTATTTTCAATTCTAAACTAAGCATCATATTTATAGAAGAATGGAAGGATACTATTTAGGAGAAATCACGGACTACACAGTGGGGGAAATCACGGGCGCAACGAATCCGTCTAAATAATTTTGATTTTACTATGCATACACTATGCAAACACTATGCATAATAAAATATAATATATTCTATTTTTAATAAAAAAACAAAACTTATAAAATATATTTATATATATACTCCCTTCATTCCACGCCATCCTTACTCCACCCACCATCACAAATTCACATGCACACGCCTGCACATTCACATGCACACACCTATATATATATATATATATATATATATAAGTAAATAAACAAAACTGAGATAACTTTTTCCCGATGATTTTGAAAAATGAGTAAGTGGGGGTCCATGTAATAATCCAAATTTACAACAAATACTTCATAAAAATCCCCTCTACTTAGTTTTAACAAAATTTATTTATCATTAATATTATAACTTGCAATATTAACAACCAGATCATTCCCAAGAAAGAGGAGACTTTCCGATAAGGATTTCTCTCTACTGGCTCGCAATTAGATGACCAAACCACTTTCCTCGATAAAACTTTCTAGACATCGTTAATAATGCAAATAATAATATGAATAACTGTGTCATCTCAATTATTAATTTAATAATATAAAATATTGTAACAATAATTGAATCAATAACGTGAGATACTATACAGCAATTACTGTGGAAATAATTGAAAAAAACTAAGTGACTTCTCACGTAAGCATCAATAATTAAGATACTGTACAATACCATGTGCTACTATGCAACCACGCGTGTTACTGTACTTTTATCACCGGGTATTTTAACAGTTAACGGTAAAACTCTTACCATTGTTTTTATAAAAAGATATTTTTTTCGTTTTTTAACTCCGATAATAATTCCGTTGTGCGGTCCACTAGTGATTGTGCCGCCGTACGAATATTCCCTATTAAAACGAATATTCCCCGACCAATCGAATATTTTATAACAACTTGCTTACTTTGCAAAATTTATAAATATTACCCACAACTATAATGTTATATCAAATCCACACCATAATATTCAAAATGATATTTAGAGAAAATTAATCTTTATTCATAAAAGTTGGGGTCTTATAAAAACTTCCTCTGCCCTGTAGATAGCAATAACTGCTTACTTATGTTGTACAGTATTCGCAGTTGCTTTTGTCATTTCATGCTAACACTTTGTATGATTAAACAGTTTCATATAATAAGTGAAAGCATTTTGTTTCAGGACTCTAAAGTTATGTGACGCCCCCAAAATAGGTATACATCACCCATTCTAAGTTGCCAAACACATGGTACAGAAAACAACTACAACTTTATTATTACAATTGTCGTGCAAAATACGACAACACATACTGTGAGTTTAAATACAAATATTGTCTTCTAGACAATATCCACACTCAAATAAGTCCTCTTTACAATTATTCATAGACTATTTTACAAAAATAGTGAGGACTGCTAAAACAACTATCTAGGACCATCACTCTATACCCCGACTGGTTCCTGCTATGTTCTCGCTTCTTGAGAAGAAAAATGGAACAAAAAGGAAAAGGGTGAGCTCAACTAGCCCAGTAAAGAATATTATGACTAATATAATATAAAAAAAATTATCCTTAGTCTTCAACAGGAAAAAATTTGATAGAATATAATAGACAATAAGTTTTAGATCAACAATTGCAGCGGAAACAACAATTCATTAGAAGAGTTAAGTAGAGAATGAAATCTACTAATATTAATAATTGGATAAGATGTGATTAATTTACAAAATATTATTAATTGATTAATAATATTATTAAGAATAAAATATTATTAAATAATTAATAATATTAATAAAGGATTAAAATATTATTAAATGGTTAATAATATTAGAAAGTGAATAAAATATTATTAAAGGATTAATAATATTAGACAAGAGTTTAAAACAATGATTATATGATAATAATATATATTATCAAGGGATAAAATATTACTAATGAGTAAGGTATTATTGAATGTTTGATTACATGATTACATGTTAGATAATTTATTATAAGAATAGTGGTGTTATGAGTTATAATATGTTATGCTAATTGAGAAATCAATATGATTAATGATAGGTCTTTCAAACGAAGTTAGATTAAATTATGTAGCAGTAGTCAACGACCAAGACAAGTTTCTTTAACTCAAACTCGAGTTATTATCTTTCAAGCATGTTAGTCGATAATTATTGTTGGTTATTCACATCCATAATGATTATTGTTATTCGCACACAGTGCAATTGATTCATGTTCTATTATTTGAACTATTTACGAACCATGTCGCAGGTATTTGTTTTGGCGAGACTAATATTTGTTAAAGCATGAAACGTTCTATTTATTATGAATTGATTTATTATTAGAAGATCTATGTCATTTATTTCGGCTAGATCAATATGGATATTATATGTTGAAATCATAATATTTCTATAAAAGCAATCCAAACCATATTGTTTTGGTACGGACTCATGATGTAAGACTGAGATGAACAACCCTTATAAAAAGGGGAACTTTATTATCGGACATCCGATTATTGTGCTATTTTTGAGTGTTATGCATAATATAGGGTACAATGGAGCGATCACTTCAAAGTACTCGTAGAAGAGTATAATTAGTTTTTATAACTAACTTATATTCTTAAGGTAATTTAGTTTTAATAACTAAAAATTCCTCTATTAGTTCATGATCCATTTGTGATCACTCAACATGAAATCTGAGAATATCCCACTTTATTGAATATTATTGCAGTATTGTTAATTCTTCATAATCAATTGAATATTATTGAAACTTCGAAAGAATTTTACTCTTCCATCCTTGATATGTTATTCAGCATGAAATTTAAGAAAGTCTTGTTATTGAAAATGATTTATTATTTAGCTACTTCGAAATCCTTTGAACATTGTTGAAGTTCTATAGAAGCTGGACTTTTCTATTCCTGATATATATCTTTTTTTGTATACTTTAACTTGCTGAGAAACTTGTTGCTACCCTTGCTTAAATAAAACATTTCAGCTAAGGACGAGGTAGCCAAAGGGTCAAAAAAAGACAAAGGCAAAGGCAAAGTTCAAGAATAGTTATTGTGAACTTTAATTATTATGTTACTTTATGTAAATTAATTATGTAAACCTTTTGAGTATCTAAGGGTATATAAGTTATGTTAAGGTTAGTTTACCTGTGATATTGTTATAATTTATATTAAGTAATGGTATGAATGATGTAATTCATCATTTAATGGGTAGTTAGTTGCGATATGTATGATGGATCGTGAACACCAAACCCGAGGTTAGGGAACCCAAATTTGGGGGCGTCACATAAACCTAGTTATCCTGATTTCTATTCCCATTCATATATATATATATATATAAACAGTGAGTTCCATATAAATATTTTATTGTATATATACTATTTATTTTTGAGTTCGAGGAAGCAAAATTAGAAGTTGTCTAGGTCATTCAACTATTTCGAGTGCTGATTAGTTGGGTGAAGATTCGTTGAATCCTGGAGTAAGATTTCATCAATGACATTAGCACCGAGAAAAGTTCTCTGAGGGACGAATTTTTTACTTAAGGACAGTGCACTGCACGCCTCTGTTCAACATAATTTGTTATAACTCAATAAGTCCTTCTTTAGCCTCTCTTTATTTTATAATTGAATCCTATATTTTATTCATGTTCTCCAACAATCTTAAGTAGAAATATGGATTCTGTTATGCTTACCGCCACTAAATATGTCCCTGAATTGACCAAAGTTGAACCTTTTAATGGATCCAATTTTAAACGATGGAAAACCAAATTACTTTTGATTATGGACATTGCTAAAGTTGACCATGTTTTAACCAAACAAAAACCAGTTGAACCCCCTAAGGATGCTACCGATGAACAAAAGAAAGAATATGATTCTTCTATTAGTACTTGGACTTCTGTTGATAAAATTTGCAAGGCTATCATTCTTAACTCTTTACTGAATGAACTTTTTGATATCTACTGTCTATATAAACATGCTGCTGCATTTTGGGATGCTTTAGTTTTGAAATATGTTGTGGAAGATGTTAGTGTCAAGAAGTACGGAATTGATAATTTTCTTAATTTTTACATGACCGATGAAAAAGATGTCTCTTCCCAAATTCATGCTTTTCATTTTGTCGTAGCCGAACTTAATAATGAAGGCATGATTTTACCTGCTCCTTTTATTGTTGGCTCCCTTATAGAGAAATTTCCTGATTCTTGGAAAGATTATAAGAATACTATGAAACATAAAAGGAAAGATATGACTTTAGAGGAGTTAATTGTTCATATTCGTATTGAGGAAAAGAATAGAAATTTAGATAGAACTCTCAAAGCCAAGGAGTTGCCTTCCAAGGCAAATTTGGTTGATGACCGTAAACCTTGTAACTCGTTCAACAAACATCCTAAACATGGGCATAAGTATAACACCTGTCCGAAGGCAAAAACAAATTAGTTCAAACACAAAACCTCAAAACCTAAAGGTGATTGTTTCGTGTATGGAAGGTCGGGTCATTATGTTACTCAATCCAAGTTCAAAAAGGGAAACAATCAATCTATTCCTCCGAGAGCTAACTTAGTTGAGGCAGACAATACTATTGTGGCGGTTGTCTAAGAGGTGAACATGGTAGTTGACAAAGAGGCATGGGTAGTAGATTCTGGTGCTACCAACCATATTTGTGCGAATCGTGGTGCATTCATCTCTTACACTCCCCTAGAGGAAAAAGATGAACATATTTACATAGGCGATTCAAGGCCTACACCACTGATGGGTAAAGGGAAAGTAAATTTAAAATTGACTTCTGGAAAGATCCTTTCTCTTATCGATGTTCTTCATATTCCTGAGATTCACTATAATCTCGTATCTGTTTGGATACTTGGGAAAGTTGAGGTTAAGTTTATGTTTGAATCTGATAAGGTCGTGTTAACTAAAAATGGGGTGTTTGCAGGAAAAGGGTATCTTAATGCTGGTTTATTTCATTTGAATGTACTTGAACTCGTGAATAATAATGCTAGTACTTCTTTTGCTTACTTGGTTGAATGTTATTGATATTTGGCATGCGAGATTAGGCCATGTGAATTACTCTTATATAAAAATGATGAAAAATTTGGTAATTTAAAAGATGTTAAAATTTCAAATACCAAAAAATGTCAAGTGTGTGTGGAAGCCAAAACTACTAAAAAACATTCAAACCGGTAGAGAATCTGAACCTCTTAGTTTAATTCATTCAGACTTAGGTGATATGTCTAGCAATACTTCTAGAGGTGGTAAAAATTATTATATGACCTTTATAGATGATTATTCTAGATATACTAAAGTTTACCTTCTCAGATAAAAATGAAACTGAAGATAAATTTTTAATTTATAAAACTGAAGTTGAAAATAAATTAGATAAGAAGATTAAAAGACTCGGGTCCGATTGAGGTGAAGAGTAATATTCTGGACCCCTTAATAAATATTGCGAAGAACAAGGAATTATACATGAGGTAATACCTCCCTATTCTCCAGAATCTAGTGGTGTAGCCAAAAGGAAAAATAAAACACTAAAAGAAATTATGAATATTATGTTAGTAAGTTACAGGGCTCCGCTAAATTTGTGGGGGAAGCTCTTCTTTCTGCTTGTCACCTGCAAAATAGAATCATTTATAAGAAAATTACAAAAAAAAACACCTTATGAACTTTGTGAAAAATATTTACCTAACTTGAAATATCTTAAAGTACACCTTATGAACTTTGGGAAAAATATTTACCTAACTTGAAATATCTTAAAGTGTGGGGGTGTCTTGCTAAGGTAATGTTAATCAACCCTAAAAAAGAAAAATTGGTTCTAAAAATGTTGATTGTTTGTTTATTAGTTATGCTAAACATAGTGTTGCTTATAGATTTTTTATTTTAAAAAGTGACGTATTAGATCATAATACAATCATTGAGTCAAAAAATATTGATTTCCTTGAAAATATTTTTCCTTTGAAATCTAAAGTGGATCAACCGTTAGTAAAGCTTCCTACGAGCTCTTATATAGTTCCAATTGAGGAATCTAAATTTGAACTAAGGAGGAGTAAGCGTACTAGAAAACCCATTAATCTGGAAGATGATTTTTTTACGTTTTTATTGGATAATGACCCATTAACCTTTAGAGATGTTGTTTCTTCTCCCGATGCTCCTTTTTGGAGAGAAGTCATAAATAGTGAGATTGAGTCTATTATGGCTAATCACACTTGAGAATTAGTAGATCTTTTTCCTGGTTCTAAAACTATTGGTTATAAATGGATTTTTAAAAGGAAATTAAAACCTGACTGATCAATTGATAAATTTAAGGCTAGGCTTGTTGCTAAAGGTTATAAACAAAAGCAAGACAGAGACTTATTCACCGATTGCAAGAACATCATCCATTAGAGTTTTAATTGCACTAGCCGCTATTAAAAATTTAATAATTCATCAAATGGATGTTAAGACTGCGTTTCTTAATGGAGATTTAGAAGAGGAGATTTATATGGACCAACCCGGGGGATTTATTTCCCTAGGCAATGAGCATAAAGTTTGTAAATTAGTTAACCTGAGGGAATGATAAATTTGATAGTGTGAAGACTTCTAATGATATATAATAAATGATGGAGATAGATGTATATACCAAATTAAATAATGAGAATTTTGGTGTTATTATATGTCTTTATATGGATGACTTGTTTATTTTTGGAACCAATATTGATGTTATATATAAGACTAAAAATATGTTATCCACTAAATTTGATATGAAGGACTTGGGAGAAGTAAATGTTATTCTCAGAATTAATTTGAGAAAAGTTTGTAATGGGTATATATTTTCTCAAGATCATTATGTGGAGAAAATTCTTAAGAGATTTGGACATTATAATGTTAATTCTGTTAATACTCCATACAATTCTTGTTTGCATTTAAAAAAATATGAGGGACCAAGTGTATCTCAATCTAAGTATGCCCAAATCATAGGTTGTTTAATGTATCTTACGAATTGCATAAGACCTAATATATCATATGCAGTTAATAGACTCAGCAAATACACTCATAATCCTAATAAGGATCATTGGACTGCTTTATGTAGAATACTCAAGTATTTGCGAGGTACTATTGGATTTGGTTTATATTACAGCGGTAATCTTGAAGTTCTTGAGGGCTATAGTGGTGCCAACTGGATCTCTGATTCAGATGAAATCAAATTCATGAGTGGCTACATATTTACCTTAGGAGGAGGAGCAGTTTCTTGGAAATCTACTAAACAGACGTGTATAGCTCGCTCTACTATGGAGTCTGAGTTTATTACCTTAGAGAATGCATGTTCTGAAGCAGAGTGGCTCATAAATCTTTTGAGAAATATTCCCTTATAGACGAGACCAGTTTCATCTGTGTCTCTACATTGTGATTGTCAAGCTGCTATAGGCAGAGCTAAAAATAAGAGATATAATGGCAAGAGTAGGAATATACGCCTAGGACATAATATTGTGAGACAACTGTTGTGTGATGGGATTATATCCCTTAACTTTGTTCTGTCAGAGATAAATCTTACGGATCCTCTGACAAAGCCACTAAGCCAGAAGCTAGTGAGCAATACATCGAGGGGGATAGGACTACTGTCTATTACAGAAATCATTAGTGATGGTAACCCAACCTATATGGTAATCCCGGAAAATAGGTTCATATGGGTAACAACAAGTTATTGGTTGATTGGTTGAGACACTATCCATTTTATACATATTTGAGTTCATCCCTATGATGTAGGATAGTGTAATTCTACAGTGTTAGAGGTTAAGTTATATACTCTTAATGATTTTCATAGTCCCATTGGGTGATGTGTTTAACTGTAGAACACATTTGATGGAAATACTTATATCAGTGTAGAGGTGGGGCCGCCTCTTATAAAAACAAGACAGGTTTTCTAAAGCGCTCATGAACTCCTGGTATGGTGCAAGGCCAAAATCTGCCAAATCGCGTAGAATAGCTTCAATTATAGCTTGTGGTGTTAGTAATATGATTACTGATTCATAATAAGGAAGAAGGTTCATAGAAATTTTTATTTCACTGAATTCCTTGTGAATCAAGTCTTATTTATTCTATACATTGGTTCATAGTCCAAAAGACACCAGTGTTAACGCACTGCATTCTTATATTTCTTACTTAATTTTTATTTTTATTTTTACTTTGTAATATGTGGGGGATTGTTATATTTTATGCAAAATAAAATATTACAAAGTTAAATAAAATATACATATTAGTTTATTAATAGAGATTTTATAACTATTCAAAATGTGGAGATTTTGTAACTGTTCAATATATATATTAAAAGACCTATTATTAGAAATAATGCTCTTAATATTACCGTTGCCATCTTTTCCTTCTATAAATAAAGTTGAGCTCTTACTAATGAATATACCAACAAAAAGCCGACTTACACCAACATAAAGCTACTGTCCTCGTACATCTTCAAAAAAGTGTTGCCCCTTATATACAGGGAATATTTTATTATATATACACGGTTTATTTTTGAGTTCGAGGAAGGAAAATTAGAAGTTATTTTTGGGTAATTCAACTATTTCGAGTGTTGATTAGTTGAATGAAGAGCTGTTGAATCCTATAGTAGAATTTCACAAATGACCTTAAAGATGAAAAAAGGTTCTCTATAGTATAAATTTCTACTTAGGACACGGTCTTATTCTGTGACGCCTCTGCTCAACATAATTTGTTATAACTCGACAAATCCTTTAGCCTCTCTTTATTTTATAATTGAATCCTATATTTTACTTCGTGTTCTCCAACACAGGTTTGTGAACTTAACAGGTGATCACGTGAGGGAAGAGGGGGAAACAGGGAAGTTGGACGAGCAGAATGAGGGCTCAAGCAAAATATGCATAAAAGAACTGCATTCTGCATTTGTTGAACTAATTGTATTCTTACATTTATTTGTTCCTCCTGTTGAATTATTTGTTTGTTATTTGTTTCCTAGGTAAAAATTATTTATTCTTTTTGAACTCGAATTGTTCATTCTTTCAAAATCAAAGAAAATCTAAAAGCTCTTTTGTTAACTGTTTCTACTTTCAATTGTTAGTTTATACTTCGAGTAATACTATAAACATAAACTATTCTACAAATATTTTATAAACTGCTAATGTGACATACTCCACCTCAACATATTAATCAATAAATTGCTACAATGTAGTCTTTACTTTTGAAATTAGTAGCCTAAAACATTGTTTGTTAGGATTAAATGCTTTTTAGGTCACTGTACTATAGGTTGACTTATAAATGGGTCACTGAACTTTAGTTTACTAACAAAAAATTTACTATTCCGTTAAGTATGTTGACTTTGGACAATATTTGACATGTAAGGTGCAGATGTGTAAAAAAATTCTGATGTGGCACAGATCAGTCCCATGTGGCTTTCATTATGTGGAAATGGAGGAAAATTTTCAAATGTAATAATATAACTTAAAAAAGTTGGCCAAAAAAATAAGAAAATAAATAAATAATATATTTAATTAATTTTGTAATTAATATCAAATGAATTTTATTTAATTTTTACAAATATAATAATATAAATTAGAAAAGTTAGCCAGGAAATAAGAAAATAAATGAAAAATATCTTTACTTATTTTTGAAATTAGTATCAAATTAATTTTTGTTTAATTATTTAAAAATATAATAATATAAATTAGAAAAGTTTGTCAAAAATAAGAAAATAAATGAAATATATATTTAGTTATTTTTGTAATTAATATCAGATTATTTTTGTTTAATTATTTACAAATGTAATAATATATATTAGCAAATATTGCCAAAAACAAGAAAATAGATGAAATATATATTTAATTTTTTGTTATTAATATCAAATTATTTTTTTTTAATTATTTACAAATATAATAATATAAATTAGAAAAGTTGGTCAAAAAAATAAAAAAAAATAAATGAAAAATATCAAATGAATTTTTATTTAATTCTTTACCAATATAATAATATAAATTAAAAACACATAATTTTTCAAATTTGTCTAAAATATAATTTCAACAATCGTTTCCTTCACGGACAACCTAAAATCGGCGTCCCAATCTCCAACTCTCTATCCCTCCGCGAATAATCATACACATACATATATTGATTTCATACATATAGACAAATACATATAATTTCTCTCCCTATTTTCTCTCTGCAGTTGTTTACAGATTCGTTGAATCTAGTTTGTGGTCGTTAGATTAGCAAAGGTTTTGTGACAGATCTTTTGATACCGAATTTGAATGATTTGTATATAGTCATCGTTTTCGTTAGTTATTGTGGCCAATGATTGCATTTAACCTGTGAAGATTGTGGTAGTTTGTTTCAGGATTTGGGTGGTGGTTTTTCAGGTCAATGGGGGGCGACGGCAACGGCGGCGGTGGATGAGGGTGGTGGTTCATGGTTAAGAGAGAAAAAGTGTGTGGTGGTGATTGAATTGCCTCAACTATTATTGACATGTATTATCAAAAAAAAAAAAAAAAATTTGCAATGAATTTCACATGTCCAGTTCTGGGTGAATATTATGCTGATATCTTTAAAGTTTAAAGTAATGGCGTCCTCAATTTTATTATAAATTTTTTTCATTTACCCCTAAATATATTTCACATTTCCTTTAATTTTAATTAACATATTTTTAGATTTGGTATTTTATAAATGGCTTAATTATAAATAAAAATTTATTTGATATTAATTAAAAAAATTAAATATATATTTCATTTATTTTCTTATTTTTTGACAAATTTTTCTAATTTATATTATTATATTTGTAAATAATTAAACAAAAATTCATTTATATTAATTACAAAAATAATTGAATACATATTTCATTTATTTTCTTATTTTTGGCTAACTTTTTTATTTATATTATTATATTTATAAAGAATTAAATAAAAATTAATTTGATATTAATTTTAAAAATAATTTAATATATATTTTATTTATTTTCTTATTTTTTGGCAAATTTTTCTAATTTATATTATTATATTTGTAAATAATTAAACAAAAATTCATTTTATATTAATTACAAAAATAATTGAATACATATTTCATTTATTTTCTTATTTTTTTGGCTAACTTTTCTAATTTATATTATTATATTTGTAAAGAATTAAATAAAAATTAATTTGATATTAATTTTAAAAATAATTTAATATATATTTTATTTATTTTCTTATTTTTTGGCAAATTTTTCTAATTTATATTATTATATTTGTAAATAATTAAACAAAATTTATTTTATATTAATTACAAAAATAATTGAATATATATTTCATTTATTTTCTTATTTTTTGGCTAACTTTTCTAATTTATATTATTATATTTGTAAAGAATTAAATAAAAATTCATTTGATATTAACTACAAAATTAATTAAATATATATTTTTTATTTTCTTATTTTTTTGGCCAACTTTTTTTAATTTATATTATTACATTTGTAAATTTTCCTCCATTTCCACATAATAAAATACGCATGGGACTGATCTGTGCCACATCAGAAATTTTTTACACGTCTGCAGCTTACGTGGCAAATTTCATCCAAAGTCAACATACTTAACAGAATAGTAAACTTTTTGTTAGTAAACTAAAGTTCAGTGAGTTGACTGTAAGAAAAAAAAAATCCAGTGACCCATTTGTAAGTCGACCTATAGTACAATGACCTAGAAAGCATTTAACCCTTGTTTGTTAACTGCTTTAGTTTCAGAACAATTGGGAACAAAAGCTGCGTCTATTCCACAAAAAAAGTGAAATTTGTTAGAAATAAAGGAGTGGAATGTGGAAAGTGGAAAGTGGAAAGTGGAAAGTTTGGAAAATGAAAAGTTCCCTCCTTATTAATCTTCATCAATTATTGAAAGATGAAAAGGTTATGTTTACCTTTTTCTTTCTCCCACATGCCTATATATATTCACATCAGATAGAAGAAGTGTGAAAGGAGAATAAGGAGAAGTGGCAACCAAAATTATAGAGAGAATAGTAAGAGACACACTATCTTTGTAAATACAAAATGAATTATGGATGACCGCTTGAATACAAAAGATTATCTATATACATTTTGTTTGATATACATCTTGTTTTATTTATCATTTTATAACACGTTATCAGCACAAAGTTCTACCCAATTTTGGAAAAGGAGTTCTCTCAACTCAATGTAAGTATTTCGAAGTAGTACTTTGTATTTCTGATCTACTTGATCTATATTTTTGAATGATATGATTTGAGGTGAATGATAGTCCTTGTATTATGTAGTTGTATTATATAATGCTTAAAATCAATGAATCAAATTGTCTTAATCCCTTGTTATGTGGTAAGGTAGAAAGATTATACTCGTCAAGGAAATGTGGGTTGTGCAATAATGGATAAATTTCATAAATTTAAAACTTTTATTTGATACAGGGCAACTCAATATAATACTGTAAGATCTAAGTTTTAACCCTTCCTTCACACAGGTGTTGTCCTTTGTGTAAGTTTGTAGGTAGGTATGACCAACGCATAATTACGCTTTTTGAAATTGCACAACATTGGCTCTATAAATAAGCTTTTATTTGCTGAGATAAATGACAAAGATAAACTGGAAAGATCTCTTATCATTGCTTTGCCCGTTGTGTCGCTAAATGTCTCTTGACCTCCATATGATAGTTAGAACGAACAAGAGATCTCTTTCTTTCTTTTTTTTGTTTTTCTTGTTTTTATCAAAATTAGAAAACAAAATAAATTACGATGGTAACATTTTAGAAAATATTGGACTTGGCAGTAGGGAAAGGAGGCCTCGATTGTGAATAACTAGGCTTGAAATTTTAAACTGAGTAATATATTTGATATATTTCTAATGATCTTTTGCTATATATTTTTTTGGCATTGTAGTATATTTGATAAATTTCTAATGATCTTTTTGATATATTTTTCTATGAAGTTACAATGACAAATATACTTAGTAGTGTTGGTTTGTTATTTAGTTTTAGTGGACAAATTTAGTTTCGTGTTTTACTGCATTTCTATAAATTGTTTCATTACAATTAAATCTGAACATATATAATTATTTAATTTGATGGGTAATATGTTTAGTTATTTAATATTCAAATCTTATAAATTTGAATTTGTTGCCCTTGATTTATATCGAGCAAGAATTATTTGTAATGGAACTTAATGCTGAGATTCATATAAAGGCAAAGAACCTTGGAGATACAATTAAAGTTGGCAATTATGCATCCATGTAGGATCATGCAAAATTAATGATTTGTATTCGTTGTCATCTTCATGAAAAATTAAAATATGAGTACATTACAGTAAAAGACTCATGTGTCTTATGAAATAATTTTAAAGGAAAGATATGAGAATCAAAATTTGTAATTCTCCCAAAAGCTCATTATAATTGGTTACACCTGAAGTTGCAAGATTTTAAAAGTGTTGAGTGAGAACAATTCTACATTTTTTTTAAAAAATAATCTCATTATTAAAATTATGTGAAAAAAACACTGATGAAGACATGTTAGAGAAAATATTTATTATATTTCATGCCTCGAATATGCTCTTGCAGCAGCAATATCGAGAGTGGAAGTTCACAAAATATTCTCTGAAGCGATAAAGGAAACTATGTTCTCAGAAGTGATATTATGTCTTCTAGTGGTTGTACAAAATAATGTGTTTTTGCTGAAAAATCAACAATCTCGTTCAACCGATTCTATTACATTTCCTGAAGTGAATGGAACCTCATTTGATAATTATAGAGGAAATTATGGTTGTGGTTGTGGTTGTGGTAGTGGACGTAAAAAGAACAATCAATATAGAAAAGAGAATATACCCGTCGTACTCCTAAACATTTGGTAGATTTGTACCAAGACTCCATAAAAGAAAAGCAAATGGAATTAAAATAAATTTTATTGATCATAATGATCCTGAAGATCCCATAAATTATTTTGACTTTTCAAATGGAGTGGATATAACTAATTTTGATATATATGATTTCCTTGATGATATGTTGATAGAAATGTTCATACCAATTAATTATTTTTATTTCATTATATTATGACATTATAATAAGTATTTTTATTATATGTTTCAATTAATAAAGTTAAATTTATGTTTTGCATATATGAAGTTGTATGGGCCAAAAGCTCATCAAACTTAATTAAGGACTCTAGAAGAGTGATTATTCATCAAACATAATTGAAGACTCTTGAAGAGTGATTATTCATCAAACTTAATTAAAGTCTCTGGAAGAGCGATTATAATGTTGTCAAGGGGCACAAAACTTTGTATTGATGATTCGTTATATTCCTCTGAGGCAAGCAGAAATTTATTCAGCTTTAAGGATATATGTTATAATGGTTATTATATTTTCTTTATATTACTTCAATAGTATTAAGCCAGAAGCTCATATTATAAAAACTGTATATTTTTTCTTTTGGGTTATATTATACTAAAATGAGAATAGTTGAAACAAATATTGTAATACACCAGAAGTGTGCAATACACCACAAGTGTTCGGATCCAAATAATTTTATGATTTGGCATGATCATTTTGTTGGGTTTATAATATTCAAGAACGCAATCAAATTGCATAAAAGTGCGGAAACGTGGAAAATCAGAGTTTAAAAATTTTTACAAACCATATACCCGGATCACCCTTTATGCACAATTATTAATTAAACGAAAAGATAAAGAATAAAATCATACCCTTGAAGATCGAGCTTCCTCAGGTACAAGTTCACCTCAAAAGCCTTTCGCGTTCAACTTGAATCCACCAGGTTTGGTTCCTTCCTTTGATCAACGTTAGCCACCCAAGTGTTTGGCCTCTAGAGGTGATCCACCAAGGAAGAAGAAGGATTTAAGAAGATGGGTGGTTGGCTAAACCCTAGTTTTTCTATCTCTATAGAAAAGGCGTACTCTCCCAACTATTGGAATTACGTATGTTGTAAAAGTCAACAACCTCTACACCCATAATAAGACTCCTCTTATTTATAGATGTGGGCAACCCACTTTAACAATTAAGGAATTGGGTTTTATTTAATTAATTAAATTCTTTTAATTAATTAAGCTCCCTAATCTTATTAGGGATAATTAATTAAACTCCTTTAACTAATTTTCCTTCCTAATCTAATTAGGAATAAATGAGAGTACTTATATTAAATTAATTCCTAAACTCTTTTAGAAATTAAAATAATAATAATAATTATAATAATATTAATAAGACACCTCTTATTAATTTATATTTAATATTTCTAAAATATTAAATAATAAATATTAAGCTATTTAATTTATTCTATCACCATAGATTAAATTAAATATATATAACATATTATTACGATTATGTCATTAACTTCTTAAATAATTATTCTTCCTTTTATGGTGTGACCCTTTAGGTTCTCCATATTAAACCTAGTTGTGAATAAATCAATTAGAACAATTCTAATCTTATTTAAATAAATAAATTAAACAATTAATTAATTTAAATAAATAATATTTATTCTACATAGGGATAAGCCTCCCTAGCAATCAACGACTTTCCGGATAATATAGATTTCAACATTAATCATAAAAGAACCTTTGAGTAAATAGTTACCATACAATTCAATCCTTCCACCATACAATGTCCCAATTAAATATAAGGCATGGAATTCTTTATCGAGTCTTATTTTATTTAATTATATGTATTTCGATCCTTAAATGCACAACTCAAATAATGCAAATTAGAAACTTCTTTCTAATTTCATTCTCGCTTTAAAGAGGACTCTTTGGGTTGTCATTTATCGAATCACATAGGACATTTCTCTTCTTTTATTAGAAGTGGTAGATTCTTTATTGATCATATATTATCTCCATGTACAACTTGTTATACCCAAGCATACCCTTTGATATACCCTAAGGGTCTTAAGGAATAAGTCAAAGTATAACTCATCATACACAAATATACTATGATGATCTCAAGTCCAAGGATTACTTGTATTACTATCACTACAGAATTCCTATTGACGAAAAAGTAAAACTCCATTAGGTATTCCTTAGCGAGCCACGCGTTAAATGAACTTATTCTCCAATAAGCACCTACATACTTTGCTTTAGTGTCTCCACACAAATGATCGTGAGATCAATCATCCTTATCCAATGAGCAAACAGAACGTATGTACCAATTTATCCGGATTCACTAATCCCCAATTTAGTAATCCAACGATTGAGAACTATTTTAGTTTTAAGCTTTCTAAGAATTTAGATCTCATTAGAATGATCATCATCATTATTCTAAAAGTATTGCTTAAAACTATGGGTTTATCACATATTATAAAACAAAGATCATGTAGATAATTAAAAGCCTTTAATAAATTAATACTTTTTATTAATAAATGAATAAGATTATTCTACAAAGTATATGCTTTATCATCAAACATGATTGGCTTGTGTGCATATTACTTTCAATCTCCCACTTGCATTAAAGCCAATCGCCATTGTATCTTATACTCTTCTTCTCTAAGTGACGATTATCCTGCTGTTGGATAAGCTTTAGTTAATGGATATGTAATGTTGTTCATGAGAGTTCACTATCTCTATAGTGATTTCTCATCTTTCAATGATTCTAATAATCAAATGAAAGTGCCACAACACATGTTTAGATCCAAGATGAGACTTAGGAACTATTCCTAGTTCTGTAATGAACTTTTAATCCAAACAATCAACTTGCAACTTCATTTATAGCTATTTACTTTGTCTTTATCACTAAACCAGCAACTCTTTGCTGTTTGGAACCTTTCCGATTCACTGCACCACTGTTCAAGGTAACCCTTTACTTTAAAGTGGATTTTCTGTCATCTTGGTCTGTCTGAAAAACTTGAGTCTGTTAAGCCCTCTAGTTTTAATTAAGACCCACCATGAATATGATTACATCCTTAGTGCCGATTAAGCACTTTAAGATATTTTTCACTGACTCATAGTGAACTTCTCCATAATATGACTGATCAACATCAGGTCTCGTATATTTCATTGCCTACATGATTGTCACTCATGCGATCTCTCTTCTTTTAATAGTTTGTGGGGACTATTAAGAGAGATACACTCCATGGCTCATCAACATGAAACATCTTTTGGAGTTTTCCATGCTAAACGACTTTAGCATCAAATGAATATACGTTCCTTAGGTTAAATTGAGCATCCTTTTAAATCTATCTATATAGATTTGCATCCCCAATAATGATACTCTTCCCAAATCATTCATGGAGGAATGTTTAGACAACTTTATCTTTACTGATTGTAGCATTGGTATGTAATTCCTCATCCGTAGTATATCAACATATAATACTAGAAATTTCAAGACGCTCCCACTAACCCTTTTGTACACACTAGAACTCTTACCTCATCGTATGTAACTCGGATCATCATCTTCTATAATGCGTATTTCATCATCATCATCATCATGATGAATCCATACCTCCTAGGTATCTTGATTACTATTTCAGATTCTGATTCGGGTTGTGGTACAATAGGTCCATCTACTGAGTTCCTCTTATTTGACTTATAGTGTTACTCGTGGTTCTTGAACTCTTGAAGATCTATTATCCTCCACTAGTCCTTGAATGATAAACACCTTTATCTTAGAAGGAAGCGTGTTTCAGAACAAACACCTTTTTGCTAAGTAGGATTATAGAACATATACCCTAAACTTACTTTAGGATGTCCCACAAATTTGTACTTGTCAAATATTGTCCCAAGCTTATCCTTTGAAACCTTTTCACATAAGTTGGACAACCCCTTATCTTAACATACTTAAGATTAGAATCCTCCTCATCCATAACTTTTATGGAGTCTTGGGGCGGATTTTGAGGTTACCAATTTTAAATAGAATGCGACCATTTCTAAGACATGATCCTGAAGGATACTAGAATGTCGGTAAAATCATTATGGACCGTACCATGTCCAACAAGGTACGATTTTTCCATTCAAATACATCAATCAATTATTGCGTATCAGGAGGCGTCCATTATGAAAAAACCATTTAAGATGATCTAGAAACTTATTTCACAAGTATTAATTCCTTGATCTAATTAAAGAATCTTAATACATTGTCAATTTATTTCACTTCTGAATTCTTTGAACCTTTCAAATAATTCATACTTGTATTTCAGTAAATACACTCATTCAACTCTTTGAATGATCATCTCCTTTTCTTATACTAATTTGTTCAATATGCAAAATAATTTTTCACGTAAGTCAAGTATACAAAATCCATTAAGTAATCTTTCAGTTCTATACGAAACATTATTATTATAAATAGAACAACAATTGTTCTTAATTATAATACCAAAGATTTCATTGTCCAACAATAAAATGGAAATAATATTTTTAACAAGAACTGGAATACAATAACAACTTATTGACTTAATAGATTTTCCCGTAGGCATTGCTAAACTATAAGTTTCTATGGCTAATATGGCAACCTTTGTTACATTTCCCGCACATAGGTTTACTTATATTTGTTTAGCTTTCTACTTCTGTTTGGTCCCTTCATAAATCTATATTTATGATAACCAAAATCGGTATCCAATACCCAAGTAGAACCTTAACTTAAAGAAAAATTTATTTTAAATCATGAACAAATTTGTATTTGTAACCGAAACTTCACTAAGCTTCTTTTGGTTAGCCTCTGCAAGATGCTTCTTGCAGCTTTCTTTCCGATGTCGAGCTTATTGCGGTGGAAGCAAACTCCTTTGCTATCTGTATGTCGATTTTGTTCTTATTATCCTTTGTTTATGCCTTTCTATTTACCTTCTTTGAATCGTTCTTCTTTTGAGGAAGATCCTTTGGCCCCTACTAGTAAGACTTGATCTTTCTTGGTTGGAAAGTGACTCTCAACATTTTTCAATATTAAGCAAATGTTGATCATACATATCTAGCTTGTTCATATGAAAAATTCACAACAATTAATGAAAGGAGTCTAGAGTGAGTGCAAGATCAAATCTTGGCTCAAATCTCCATCCATGATGAAAACCGTTGTCTAATTGATCAATCAAATTGATTATCATTAGGACGTATGTAATACTATCTTGTAGTGTCTTCTTGGTCATTCTAGATCGGAAGAGCTCCTTAGATATCTCGATATCTATCGGTCCTACTTTCCTCGCCATCAACTATTTGATGTGCGGGAATATAGTAGGAGCATCCATAGTTTCATCTTGTGGCTGAAGCTCGTTACTTTCATGGATGCGAGCATGATGCATTGAGCCAATGTGCATCATCTTACCACTTTCTAAAAGTAGCAATCTCTTCCTCGAGGCATTATATGCATAGCGATTGCGGGGATAGGCGTACAAGGACATAAGATAGCTTTTTAGCTATGAGAACTATTCTCAAATTCCTTAACCAATCCGTTTAATTGATTCAGGTTAATTTAGCATCTAATATGCTTCACAAAGTGATAGTAATTTTAGACATTGTAAAATTACGTAAATGAATTTGTAATTAACAATATTTTAACATACATTCTTTTATTAATTACCAAAATAAATTAGGTCTTGTTTTTTAAAATTGGTATCTCCCACTATTTTTCTTCAAACTATATTACCCTCACTTATATAGTTCGGCAAAATCTAATTAAAGATCTGCTTTGGTGAGAATAAGGATCCCATTTCAAATGTATATAGCCTTGTGGTGACACAACAAACTATATATAAATAAATAGGTAGACAACTTTTGTCAATTACATCAACTATGAACTCCTTGTATTTTGCCTCTTAGATTATTTTGATCAGTGGTGGCACATCCAAATCAAAATTATCCAAGTTAAGTCCAACCTAGCACTCCATATATTCAAAAAGAAAAATATTGTCCTTGTGGTGACCAACAAAACAATCTTGTTCAATTTTCTTTATAAGCATCAAATGTGATAAATTAACATCTTAAATACTTAATACTTGCCTTGTGGTGACACAACAAACTCATATTAAATATTTAATACTCTATTAATTTTATCATGCTAGAAAAGCGACGTTAAATTATTCCAAATATCTTTGAGCGCTTAGGACTTAATATAAAAAAAATTTGAGGGGTTTTGTTATTAATTTGTCTCATCTTGTTTAGCACGCATTTATACATATATATATAAAATACGCGTCGTATTAATGAACATGCTGAAGCATGTTTGCATAATATATAATATATATAGTATAGCATGCACATATAGAATACTATATTCTACCCGGATTTATTATGGACTTTTATTTAACACTAGGGGTGCAAAAAATAATATTTAAATATAACTATTGCATTTAAAACTCGGGCTCCATTACAAACGGGTCTTCAAGCGCTCCTTGCTCCTTTGATCTCCAATTTTTCAAAATTAATTCTAACTATTCTTATTACAAAACTATTTAAAATAAATAGAAGCCTTGATCGTGATCGAGGGGAAGTACATAGGAGGAGATAGAATTTACATTAAGAAAAAATTAGAAGAAGCGAGTCTGTGCAGACCCCATTTAATAAAACCCATACATTCATGCATCCAACTAAAATAAAATCCAATCACATTGGTTGATAGTCCATAATCAATCCCATTTATTATCATACACATCACCATATGCATCAATAAATAACATTCATCTTATAAATAATAAACATTTAATATATATATTGATATCATTTAATGGGCAAATTTAGTTAGTATAAAATTCAATTTTGAATCAAAATAAACTCCTTTATTTTAATCCAAATTTAAATCAAAATAAAACTATTTTATTTTAATTTATCCAATTTTGAATAAAATAAACTATTTTATTTTAATCAAAATCTTTAATCAAAATAAACTCCTTTATTTTAATTAATTATGGAATCCAATTTCATGTAAAAAAAAACTCCTTTATTAAAGGAAACACGGATTCTTTTCTATTCACAAATAAACTCCTTTATTTTTGAATAATATAAAATCTTATTTCATATTTAAATAAACTCCTTTATTTAAGGAAACATAGATTCTCTTTCCTATTCACAAATAAACTCTTTTATTTTGAATAATATGAAATCTTATTTCATATCTAAATAAACTTCTTTATTTAAGGAAAGATGGATTTACTTCCTATTCACAAATAAACTCCTTTATTTTGAATAATATGAAATCTTATTTCATATCTAAATAAACTCATTTATTTAAGGAAATATGAAATCCAATTTCAACTCCAATTAGTTATCATGGAATCCAATTCCAACTCTAATTAGTTAGCAAGAAATTCAATTTTAAAAATTAAAATAAACTTTTTATTTTAAGATTAAAATAAACTTTTATTTTAATTATAAAATAATAAGATTAATATATATATAATCTAGATTGCACGTGATTCATTTTATACAGTTACTATTAATATATATATATATATATATATACACTATATAGATTATATATATATATATATATATATATATATATATATATTAATATTCATATAAAGTGAAACATATATGAACCGTACTGTCCAGCTTTCATAAAATAAATCAGGAACCATAATAATTTCCAACGGAAATCTGGATTCACGTGTATCCTGCTAAGTAATCCGTGAATCAATTTTTTTTTATTTTTTATTTTTAAATAAATTCTATACAACAAAATTATGCCCAATTAAATTTCTAAACACATATCAATATACATATCAAATCTGAACAATTAATAATTTGCATAAAGATTTGGCTCTGATGCCACTGTTGGGTTTATAATATTCAAGAACGCAATCAAATTGCATAAAAGTGCGGAAACGTGAAAAATCAGAGTTTAAAAATTTTTACAAACCATATACCCGGATCACCCTTTATGCACAATTATTAATTAAACGAAAAGATAAAGAATAAAATCATACCTTTGAAGATCGAGCTTCCTCAGGTACAAGTTCACCTCAAAATCCTTTCGCGTTCAACTTGAATCCACCGGGTTTGGTTCCTTCCTTTGATCAACGTTAATGACCAAGTGTTTGGCCTCTGAGAGGTGATCCACCAAGGAAGAAGAAGGATTTAAGAAGATGGGTGGTTAGGCTAAACCCTAGTTTTTCTATCTCTATAGAAAAGGCGTACTCTCCCAACTATTGGAATTACGTATGTTGTAAAAGTCAACAACCTCTACACCCATAATAAGACTCCTCTTATTTATAGATGTGGGCAACCCACCTTAACAATTAAGGAATTGGGTTTTATTTAATTAATTAAATTCTTTTAATTAATTAAGCTCCCTAATCTTATTAGGGATAATTAATTAAACTCCTTTAACTAATTTTCCTTCCTAATCCAATTAGGAATAAATGAGAAATACTTATATTAAATTAATTCCTAAACTCTTTTAGAAATTAAAATAATAATAATAGTTGTAATAATATTAATAAGACTCCTCTTATTAATTTATATTTAATATTTCTAAAATATTAAATAATAAATATTAAGCTATTTAATTTATTCTATCACCATAGATTAAATTAAATATACATAACATATTATTACGATTATGCCATTAACTTCTTAAATAATTATTCTTCCTTTTATGGTGTGACCCTTTAGGTTCTCCATATTAAACCCAGGTTGTGAATAAATCAATTAGAACAATTCTAATCTTATTTAAATAAATAAATTAAACAATTAATTTATTTAAATAAATAATATTTATTCTGATAATAGGATAAGCCTCCTAGCGATCAACGACTTTCCGTATAATATAGATTTCAACATTAATCATAAAAGAACCTTTGAGTAAATAGTTACTGTGACAATTCAATCATTCCACCATACTGATGTCCCAATTAAATATAAGACATGGAATTCTTGTCAAGTCTTATTTTATTTAATTATATGTATTTCGATCCTTAAATGCACAACTCCAAATAATGCAAATTAGAAACTCCTTTCTAATTTCATTCTACCTTAACCCAAGGACTCTTTGGGTTGTCATTTATCGAATCACATAGGACATTTCTCTTCTTTTATTAGAAGTGGTAGATTCTTTATTGATCATATATTATCTCCATGTATAACTTGTTATACCCAAGCATACCTTTGATATACCCTAAGGGTCTTAAGGAATAAGTCAAAGTATAACTCATCATACACATCTTACTATGATGATCTCAAGTCCAAGGATTACTTGTACTACTATCACTACTGAAATTCTATTGACGAGCAAGTAAAACTCCATTAGGTATTCCTTAGCGAGCCACGTTAAGTGAACTTATTCTCCAATAAGCACCTACATACTTGCTTTAATGTCTCCACACAAATGATCATGAGATCAATCATCCTCATCCAATGAAAGCAAGAACGTATGTACCAATCTATCCTGGATTCACTAATCCCCAATTTAGTAATCCAACGATTGAGAACTATTTTAGTTTTAAGCTTTCTAAGAATTTAGATCTCATTAGAATGATCATCATCATTATTCTAAAAGTATTGCTTAAAACTATGGGTTTATCACATATTATAAAACAGCATCATGTAGATAATTAAAAGCCTTTAATAAATTAATACTTTTTATTAATAAATGAATAAGATTGTTACAAAGTATATGCTTTATCATCAAACATGATTGGCTTGTGTGTATATTACTTTCACATTTAGGATCAATAATGATGCATTGAATTATTGAAAACTCTCATGAACATCCCTTAAAGAACCAGAAGAGTCATTTACCTGTTGATTATATCAAAGTAAATTAATTACTAAACCATCACATTTAATTTTTGTTATTTAGTATTCATCTTTCTAAGAAAGAATTCAGAGTGATATATGTGGACCAATACACCCACATTGTGGTATATTCAAGTATTTTATGTTTTTACTTGATGCATTAACCAAATTGTTATATTTATGTTAAACATCATGTTGCATATACACATATTCAAAATGGTATAGCTGAATCACTTAGCAAGAGACTTCAATATATTGCTTGACTTTTGATTATAAAATCAAAATTACTTGTTTATGCTTAGGGTCATGCTATTTTACATGCTGCATCATAACCTCAATAAGTGATATTTCTAAGGTATATTTTGATGATTGTTATTTTAATGAAACAGTCTTCCCACCATTAGGGGGAGAAAAGTCGTTGCCTGAAGCACGACGTGAGATCATTGCCTGAAACATGATGGGAGATTAATTGGAATGTTTCAACGTTATTTAATTTTGATCCTTATACAAATCAATATGAACTAGAAGTTCAAAGGATTATTCATTTGCAATGAATTGCAAATAAATTACCAGAATTATTCACCGATAATAAGAAAATAGTGATATCTCACATTTTAGCTGCTAATACTCTAGCAGGGATTGAAATCCCTGTAGAACAATCAGTTAATACAGTAGCAAATTGAATCAAAGTCACACTTGAAACGTGGAAGAATGATTTGTGTTAAAGATAAAATTCCCCATAAGAAGAAAGTACAAGAAAAATAAGTTGCAGCCTATAAAGAGGCTATACCCATGAAACAGGCTACAAAATTTATCGATCTATCCAAAACTTATGAACAAAAATCTCCTGTAAATAAAACTCTTGAAGAGTTATCCCCTTAAGAGGATGAGTTATCCCCTGAAGAGGATCAGGTACCTGAAAATAACGAAATCTCGATACATTATGTATATACAGGAGACGGATATATTGGATAGAAATAAAATTATTATCGACAACATATTTTCATATAAAATTGTTCTTGATATTACCTGAAGTAATGATCATGAATATGAACCACAAATCGTTGATGAATGTAGAAATGTTTGGCCAATGTGGAAAGAGGCGATTCAAGCATAATTAAATTCACTAAGTAAATGTGAAGTTTTTGGACTTGTAGTCCAAACACCTAAAGGTGTAATGCCAGTTGGATACAAATGGGTATTTGTACGTAAACAAAATGAGAAAAAAAAATTATAAGAAACAAAGCGCGACTTGTAGAACAAGGTTTCTCGTACAGACTTGGTATTAATTATGAAGAAATATATACTCCTGTAATGGACGTAATTATATTCAGATTTTTAATTAGCTTGGTAGAAAAAGAAAATTTGAATATTCGATTAATGGATGTTGTTACAACATATCTCTATGGATCATTAGATAATGATCATATATACATGAAAATCCCTGAAGGATATAAAATGCCTAAAGCATATAATTTTACATCTCAAAGTATGTATTCTATTAAGCTACAAAGATCTTTATATGGGTTAAAGCAATCCAGATGCATATTGTGGAATAATCGCTTGAGTAGATATCTTTTGAAAGAATGATTTGAGAATAATCCAATTTGTGCATGCATTTTTATCAAAAGATCATAATATGGATTTGCTATTATTACTGTATTTATTGATGAAAGATCTTGCTCTAGAAGAGTCTACAAAAACAACAAATTTGATATGAAAGATATTGGTAAGATAGAATTTTATCTTGGCCTAAAAATTGAACTATGGAATTCTTGTTTATCAATCAACATACACAAAAAAGTACCGAAACAACTTTACATGGATAATGTTAATCCTTTGAGTACTCAAATGATAGATTGGTCACTTGATATCAAGAATGATCCGTTTTGACCACAAGAAAATGTTGAAGAAAATTTTGGTCCTAAAGTACCATATCTTCGTGAAATTGGTATTTTGGTCCTGAAGTACTATATTCTAATGTAATTGGTGCTTTGATGTATCTTGCAAATTTCACACGACCTGATATTGCATTTGCAGTTAACTTACTAGCAATATGGATCAAAACCATAGTTAGTTGGATCTGCTGATGCAAAGATTATCATAATTCATGAAGTAAGTCGTGAATGTGTTTCGTTGAGATCAGTAATTCAATATATTTTGTGTGAACTGTGGATTATCATCGATCATAAATAGTCCAACGCTATTATATGAAGATAATGTCGCTTGTATCACTCAAATTAGAGGAGGTTATATCATGGGTGATAGAACCAAGCATATTGCACCAAAATTCTTTTATACACATGAGCTCCAAAAGAGTGGCGATATTGATGTCAAACAGATACGATCATGTGATAATTTGGCTAATATGTTTACTAAGCCATTACCAACTGCGATTTTTAAGAAGATGGTGCACAATATTAGCATGCGTTGACTTAAGGATATTTTTATCATGAATAATGGAAATTCTATGCTCTCATGAGGGGGAGTAAAATGGATATGTGCTGATTGTACTCTTTTTCCTTCGCTAAGGTTTTTTGTAAAATCCCAAATTTTACGAATAAAGATTTAATTTTCTCGAAATATTTTTTCAAATTATGGTGTGGATTTGAGATAATGTTAGAATTGTGGGTAATATTTATAAATTTTGAAAAGTATGCAAGTTGTTATATAATATTCGATTGGTCGAGGAATATTCTTTTTGTCAGGGAATATCCATACGACGGTACAATCATTGGTGGACCCCACAACGGAATTATTATCGGATTGAGAAAACGACAAAAATATTTTTATGAAAATAATGGCGGAAGTTTTACCGTTAAAACTGTTGAACTACTCGGTAGTAAAAGTATAGTAATACGCATGGTTACATAGTAGCACACGGTATTGATTATTGATGCTTACGTGAGAAGCCACTCAGTTTTGTTCAATTATTGCTACAATAATTGCTGCATAGTATCTCACGTTATTTGATTCAATTATTGTCAATATTTTACATATTATTAAATCAATAATTGAGACGACGAAGTTATTAATATTATTATTTGCAATATTAACGATGTCTAGAAGTTTTGTCAAGAAGAGGTTTGGTCACCTAATTGCGCGCCAATAGGGAGAAATCCTTATTGGAAAGCCCCCTTTCACAGGAACGACACAGTCGATTAATATTGTGAATTATAATAAAGGTGATAAGTTTTATTTTATTATTATTATAAATGTAATAAAACGAAAAAACTTTTTATATAAAACAAAATACTTTTATATAAAGTTATTTGTTTTATTAGACTATAAATAGAATATATAATATTCTATTATGCATAAATATTTGCATAGTTAATGCATAGTATTTTGCAAAGTAAAATCTTTTTTATATAAAACAAAATACTTTTATAAAGTTATTTATTTTATTAGACTATAAATAGAATATATAATATTCTATTATGCATAGTGTTTTGCATAATTGCTGCATAGTGTTTGTATAGTAAAATCTTTTATATAAAATAAAATACTTTTATAAAATTATTTGTTTTATTTGATTATAAATAGAATATATTATATTTAAAATATTTTGTTTTATTAGAATATTTTATTAATACTTTGCATAGTAAATCAATATGGACCGTCCGCTTAAAAGTAAATCAATCTGGACCGTTCATGAATTAGTTACTATTCACCCATTCTCCTATAAATAGAAGTTCATTCCTTCATTATTTCTTACAATTCAATTTGAAACTCTGAGAGAAAACTATAGAGAAAGAAGAAAAGTATTCTACTTCACTTCTTCTATATCCGGGTTTCTTCTACAGGTAAGGGTATTATTTCTTTCGTATTCATGAAGAGAGCTTACATTATTCCATTCTTTATTATTATGTTGGAATAACTTTATACATGCTGAAGTCTGCATACTTGGTGAAATTCTTCTGTTATTCCATTCTTTATTATGATGTTTGAATAACATGTCTATGCGAAGTACCGCATACATGGTGAAATTCTTTTGTTATTCCATTATTTATTATTCTGTTAGAATATCCTGTATACGTGGTCTACCATATACTTGGTGAAGTTCTTCTGTTATTCCATTCTTTATTATTATGTTGGAATAACTTGTCATCCGAAGTACCGCATACATGGTGAAATTCTTCTGTTATTCCATTCTTTATTATTCTGTTGGAACATCCTGTCGGTGCGTTTACACATGACCTGGTTCCGTTATTTATTATTCTGCTGGAATAACTTGTCTATGTGGATTATCACATGCATGGTGAATGATCCTTTTGTATTCATTCCTTATTAAATTGTGGAAATGATCTGTCTAAGTGGATTATCGCATGGCGGATGAAAATCCATTTGCAGTTTCATATATTCTCTTATACTCAGTTGGTTAAAGCTTTGACTTCTATACTCCATGAAATTAGTGGAATATCCTTGATATTTGCGCTTTATCCAGTATCTTTTAATGGAAATATTCTTCTGAGCATTCTTGAATTTTTACTCCACAAAGTAATATCATGTTAACAATTTGGACGTTATTAGTTCCTGGATAAATTAATTCTTGAACTTGTTTTATTGAATTATTATGTCATTGTCATCATCCTCATGTTTATATTATGTTGAAAGTCATATGTGGCCTGTAGTACATAGATGGACTTGGTATGATTATGACCAGGGATTATTCGATATAATCATGACCGTAATGTGGCGAATGATGTGGTAAAAGTCCTCATTGGCCTGTAGTTCATTGGTGGACAGTTGTTGGTATGATTATGACCAAAGATTATTCGGTATAATCATGACCATTGATGATTACATGAATATCCTTGGCCGTGGTGCAGGGATGATGTGGTTTATTTATTAAGCTGAGTCTCAGCGATAAAAATTGATGAAAACATTTTAAATCATAGAAGATAGTAGATATCATGCTCTACTTGACTCTTCTAATGGGTTTTCCTTTGCAAGGTTTTAATGAGGCAATCCTAAGGCACTAGAAGTTATTCAAGAATATTGTACTCTTTTTCTTGGCTAATTTTTTTTTCCCACAGAGTTTTCCTTTGGTAAAATTTTTAACGAGGCATATTTTTTGAAAGTGGTCATCCAAGGGGGAGTGTTAGAAATAAAGGAGTGGAATGTAGAAAGTGGAAAGTGAAAAGTTTGAAAAATGAAAAGTTCCCTCCTTACTAATCCTCATCAGTTATTGAAAGATGAAAATGTTATGTTTAACTTTTTCTTTCTCCCACATGCCTATATATATTCACATCAGATAGAAAAAGTGTGAAAGGAGAATAAAGAGAAGTGGCAACCAAAAGTATAGAAAGAATAGTGAGAGACACTATCTTTGTAAATACCAAATGAATTGTGAATGACCACTTGAATACAAAAGATTATCAATATACATTTTATTTGATATACATCTTATTTTATTTATCATTTTATAACAAAATTACTAAAAAATTCCTTATTCAATTTTGGCAACAAACGGTGCCATTATTTAAGGAAGTCCAGACATCTAATCTCATCAACAAAAAAAATTAGAACTTTATTTCTTTATAAATTAAGATAAAAGTAAAATTTTAACATTGTTAACAAATAATGTTGCCTGTTACCTGATATATATTTCCAGTAGTGAAATCAAATGATTAGAAACAAATAGAAAGTAAAATATGAAAGTAGAAACAGTTAACAAACAAGCGCTAAATTTTGAAATTCGTTCTTACAATAAATGTAGTTTGTCAATGTGATCAGGTATGAACTACTAATGTTTTTACCTCATCAGAATATTTGCAGAACTCAAACAGAAAGGATGCCGCTGTTGAAATCTAGATTTAGCCAACATCGCTTGATAAAATTAACAATTTAATTATATAGATCGTACCACATGGTCCACATGTAAATATTTGCAGACCTCAGCAAAAAGAACTCTGAAATAATCTAGATTTAGCCTAAAACCATATTGCTAAAATAAACAGTCTAATTACATAAATTGTAACAGGAAACAAAATCTTGATATTTACGTTCTGTTAAATAGTTCGGTTACTAAAACTATTTACCAATACAAAATTTGCTAAAAATGCTAGACAATACTTCTTCAGATATATCTTCTCCACTTATCTGCCCAAGAGCCATGGCAGCTTCCCTTAAATCAATCGGCCAAAAGTCTAAAGGCAATTCCTCCTCTATTGACGATTTCAACCTTACAAGAGCCTCCTTGGTCCGAAGAAGCTGCTCACAGTGCCTCTGATATTCAGTAAATCACAAACAAACAAATGAGACCTCAATCAAGAAGTTTAAATTAAAAAAGAAAAAAAAAACTGAACTGTACTGAACTAATTTGTACAGTATGATATTTGAAGAAAAACAATTCATAATGCTTATAAGAGTGTCCAAGTAGATTTCATATGATATTAACAAAGGGGCATGCTTCCAAAGGCATATTAGTTATCTACGGGAATAAATTGAAGTTTATAAAAATTATAGGAAGCAAGGATACGGGTATACTGGAGCCCGACACGAGGTACAACAGTTTGTCAAATCTTTAAAGTGGGAACAAAGTTTGTGTAAACAAAAAAGTGAAGCTTTTTTACTTTCCCTTTTTACCCTTAAAAATTAAAAAAAGAAACATAAATCCTTTTACTCACGTTTTCTTCTCTCCGAGTAATATTAGTTACTTTTTAAAACTCAAAAACTTCCCTTTTCTCTCTCCCCTCCTTTACTATCCCTATTATCTCTCCATTTTCTCATTCATTCTACACACGTGGTATATGTCAGGATACTAGTATATATAAAGTCAAGCATGGATATATCATTAAGAGTCGTGCTACATATGTCCACAAATTTATGTCGATAATAAATACTGACATGTGCGCATATATGGGATAGACAAGAATTAAAGAATGGTATCACTCTAATTTATTCTATCTTATCACTTAGAATTCCACACTAATCGCAACTCAATTTAGTCATAAATTTGTCGACATATAAATCATTTCCCTAACATTAATTATCATGGAGTGATGCAGATCATTGATCAAGGGGCCGGCACACAGCCTGTCATCCGCACACCTGCTTCTAGTTAATCAATCTGTGACGTTGATTTAATGGGATACCACTCAAGCACTAGTTCGTGGTGGCACTTTGAAGCGAGTGAAGACCCGAGCCATCATTTATGATATAAACAAATTGAAAATTTGATTTGTAATCCCCCTCCAAAATTTTGAAAAAAAATAAAATAATAAAACCACCAAAATCTACCAGTTCAAAAAACAAATAACAAAACGATATAGTAGAAGTTGAAAAAGATCAAATTTAACTTTTTGTTCAACAAGTAAAAATAGCAGATTTAATAATTTGAACACAGAATTTTAGAAGCACTAGATTTTATGCAAGCTATTTCAATTAAACAAGATGAGAAATCAATATGAACTCCGGGAAAAAAAAAGAAGAAAAAATAGTAGTAACTATAAACTCCATTAGAAATAAAAGATCAACATTACAGTTTTAAACTACAATTTCAAAATTGAATCACTTTAAACTTCAAAAACAAAAAATTGCAAAAGCATCGAATTTTACAATTTAAAAGAGAGTGAAAATGAAGGAAGGGGGTTTAATTGAAACCTATAATACTTTTTGACCCTAAAAGATTTATTGGAAGAGTATGTTGGTATTCCAATATTATTATTATCTCAAACAATGTTACTTGGTGCACAGATTGTTTCGGTTTATAGAACCGATATGCGATAATGGTACGCTACGTAGGCTAAAACGCGCGGTATGCTAAGGTAGCTTTACATGGACGCTTACAGAAATTCTACTAGAATCTAATGTCATGAAGAAAAATTTCATAAATTATTCTTACTTGAATCAAATAAATTGATTATTCTATAACTAATTTAGTACAAATGTGATGTTTGAGCATTCAATGCTAAGGTGGTGTTTAATTACATCGTATTGCCTTTAAAAACTTGTTTTGTCAAAAATTGATTGCCTATGTAAGCCTCTATTTCGGAAAGACATGAAAGCATGTTTGTTTCGAAGAGGAACATTTGAATTCCTAACTACACGAGTACCCTCACAGATTTAAAGAAATTACTTTCCATATTTGTAGTTGATTTCTTCTTCTCCAATTTCATACAGCGAGACCATCAACGCCTTTCTTCTTTGCTATTCCGACAAAAGTTCCGGCGAGATCCCCTTCTTCCTTGAGCCTCACATCTCTTCAATAAGCATCAAGCTTGTTGACAATAAGGATCAAATTCCCCGTTGTAGATTCACATAAATTGGTTATAGAAGAAATTGATTTTTCTAGATCCTCTGCTCATTCGTAATTGCATATGGCAATACATGTTTGTTGTCTCAGTTCTGTAACTACGAATTTTTGTGGTGTTTATGAATAATATGAGTAATTGGGTTATTTTAGATGGATAGTTGTTAGCCCTTTAATGGGTTGACACGAACTTGGCATGCGGGACGCCCAAATAGCATGCCAAGCCTTGGCACTCATTTGTGGGGTAAGGCGTATGTGTGGCGGCGATGAAACAGCGGCGTCTGTGTGACGTCGACCAAGGGCTTGGGCACACTTAGTCGGCAAACGGGTTTGACACTTAGTCAGTTGGCAGCGTTGTGTAGCAGTGGGCGACACTAGGCAGCAAGTTGGGTCATTGTGCAGCAAATGGGATATGTTAGGAAACTAGCAAATCTACATGGTTTGCATTATGCTTCCTCAGACAGGTATGATGTCTAGTCGTGACACTTTGAAAATTTTCATAAGTGCTACTATAAGGGGGTGGCCCGTGAAGGTCATCCGAGACCATGGGCATGTGCCATGGGCGATGCGTGCTGGACGTTGGGACATTGTTGGGCTCCCCTACAACAATGTCAAACATCGGATTGTTGGCTTGGATCAAATCAAAGACTTGTTCATGGGCTGGGCATGAACGAGCAAGAACGTTGGGCATTGCACAGGCGCTGAGCTTGGCACGTCAAAGCATGGCATGGGTTGGTGCCCAGCATGCAACGAGGCTAATGCATGTGGACATACGCATGGGCTAGACGTGCACAGCAGACTTGGACAACACCTTGGGCAAGTGCTGGGCTAGTTGGAAATTCGTGGGCTAAATGGACAGAGCATTTTGTGACAACATGATTGGGCAACTTTGTGGACTGAGACACCAACAATGTGGGCTGACACTGGTGGGTGAGGACATCAAAAAGGTGGGTTGAAACTATGGGCAGTTAGGATTGGCTAACTAGAGCAAGACCCAACTGACAGGCAGTTGTTAGCCGTTAACCTCCATGCACATGACTGACATGTCTCCAGCCAGTTGCACATCATGGGGATCACACATCTGCTAGTGGGCAGTTGAAAATTCAAAATACTGGTTTCCTATTGGTTCTGAATGTCCTAGCAGTTGGGGGTGTCAACTGCAGCCTAATGTGTATTTATATGTACAACAAGGGGCTTGGCAAGGCAGAGATCACTGAGCAAGTGTGAGTCTGCGAGCCCCTAGTCATATATTGTATTCCTTGTTATTGAGTGAGCAATAAAGGTTGGGACGTTGTTCTGTAAACACTGTGTTGGCTTGTGTGCATGGCTTGATCATATAGACTGTGCTTGTGTGATTGACGAAATTCTTTGTTGGTTAGGCGAACCATGCATCACTAGAAACATGAAGCGAAAAAAAATAGTGTCGATCATGTACATCATGTGACAATAGTTATCTTGTGTTTATGATAAAGAAAAAATTATATAAATCATATATCAAATACCATCTCAGTAGAATCTATTTCATATATACGAATATAATTATTTTTAAATGTTTTTATACATATTAAAGTTTGTACAAAGTTCATTTAAATAAAAAAAAAATCAAAATTAGATTTTAATCTTTAATTATATTCTTCCTCTGTCAATGTTATTAAAGGCGCACCTAGGCGTGAGGTGCAATGACACGGGAGAGGTGAGCCTAGCTTGGGCTGAGGCGTATCGCCTTCAATGAGGCGTGCGCCAAAGGCGCAGAGACGCATGGCGCTAGCTTTATCAAAGCTACGAGACAAAATCTCATCTGTTGGCTTTTTAACTTAAACTCCATCTTAGCCGTTGATCTTCTACATGGTTTTATCAAAAGCAAACTGAATCAGCAACCAACAACCTTTAATTTAGTGATTCCTTCTCCTAATTTTGAAAGTATAAACATAAGAACAAGTGTTCGATTATCCCTCCCAATTGGCAATTTTTAATAAGCGTAATAGGTGTATACAACCTTCTGTGTTCTTAAAGAGATTTTATTCTTCTATTAAGATAATATGTGGATGATTTACTGAATGTGAACATGTCCATATATCAGTGAATGACCCACGTGTCCACTACTCCACTAACTTCTTATTGAGAAAACACGTGTCCACTAACTTGTTATTGACACCACACTCAAACCTATTACTGAATGAGATCATGTGGTCCACTAAAGTAATAAATATATTATATTTAATTTTTTATATTATACTATCTTACAATATCTAATATAATCATTATTATCAAGTAAATACATATGACAATCTATATATTGTCTTAATATTTTACCAATGAGTAGGCTATATTTTATTTTCAGTATATTCCACCTTTTAATGTGTAATCATATATTTTCACTACAATTATCATTTTAAATCAAAGTAGAGCAATGTTTTTCCAAGTAATATTTCATGTATAATTTAGACTTTTTATAACTAATATCTGCTTTTACATTAGACAGCAACATCAAAATGGCTTCTTGAACTTGTTAAACTTGATTATAAGTTTGAATAATTAATTGACATAATTATATACTTGTATATATACTCGTATATATATTTTGTAATATTTTTCAATTTGTGCGCCTCACTTCGACAATGTGTATCCTTCGCCTCGCACCTAGGCCTCGGGGAGACCTTAGCGCCTCGGTGCACCTCACGCCATAAATAACAATGCCCTCTGATGGGGACACCAAGTCAAGAACAAAAAATAGATTTTTTATATTTATTATTTGGAGTTTTTATTATGTTTAATATAAAAGAAGTTGATGTGATTTATGTATTTTATTTATTAGTGGGGATTTAGGATATTAGTTAGTGATTATGAATTATTAATAAAGGTATTTTAGACGTGTAGTATTTTATTATTCCCGGAGTAAAATTAGGGTTTGAATCTCTTTAAATAGTGATTAATCCTCACATGTTATTTAGATTACAGAATATTGATATTGAAGTGAATTATTTCATTCATACTGTAGATGTATCCTACTGTAGAGGTATTTTATCTATCTTGATGTTAATACGTGGAGTGGATACACTTGGGAGATCCTAGTGGTCTAAACATATAGTTTATATCCTAGTTTATTTTTCGTTAATTTTTTATCTTAAATCAGCCCTACATCATTTTGGTATTAGAGAATAAGGTTTCTCCATTAATTTTTCAATTTTTGGGAGATCTTGGGTTGTTAAAAAAAATATTGTTCATCGATGTCGGAGCTACTGTCCATTGCCAGAGTTACTGTTAATCACGTGATTACTGTTCTCAGGAAAAAAAAAGACAGAGAAAAACTTGCCTTGCTGCTTTGTTTCTTGCCCATTGTCTAAAGGGGGCTGCTTGTGGATGTTGCTAATGATTGTGGTAATAAGAAACCATGGTAACCCTAATCTTATAAATATCATTCCAAAATTACAGTTTACACCCCATGGTTTTCTTATCTTTTCAATTTTGGCCCCGTAGTTTATACACTTTTTAATTATACCCTTTCATCCTTTTTAAATCAGCCCCTAAATTCATACCTTAGCCCCTGTTTTTTTTATTTTCTTTTCAGTTAGGCCCTCAAGTTATCAAAAAAAAATGTTTTATTTTATTTATTTTATAAGCCAGTGTCCCAAACACCCAATGTCTCAAGCCACTAAAGAATTGATTGCCGAAGCAAAAGAGTATATTAGGTTTCTTGACGATGAAAGTGACTGAATATACTACCTTATTAATACATGTGATCATAGATATTTGAAATACAAGTCGGAAGAGCTTAGATGGGATATGGTTGATGCACAAGATTACCTTGAAAAATTGGAACGTCGATATTAAGATGAACAAAGGAAAGTTGAAGCAAGGAAACGTCAACAAGCTAAGGCAAGAAAATGTCAATAAGTTACAACAAGAGAACTTTAGAAGTCTACACGTGATATGGTTTATATATGTTCTTCTTTAAAAGATCACATCTCTTCTATAAAAGAAGGCCTTACTGACTTGCGGGCACATCTTCAAGCAGAGCAAGAGAAAGAAAAAGAGGATGTTCCAAATTTTGGGCCTACAAACAGTTGTGACGTGTCCATGAAAATTCTTGAAGTTCCAAAAGTTGAACTAGAGCTCATGTATGAGGAACAAATTGAGGAAACATCTAACGTTGCTTTTGAGTTGTTCACTATCGAAGAAAGGACGATTCGAGAAGTTGATTCAATCCAAGTTGACATTGTTGACTTCGTTGTTCCAAAAAGCTTATTTTCAGCACCTTTGAATACGAAAGCAATGCTCTCATCATTTCTCTTTCCAAAAATTTTTGAGTCTTACTGCGTGATGATGTTGTCAAAGGTGTTCCAAAATGTTCTTTCGCTGCAGAGGAAATCATTGCTTATTCTTTCATATTATAGATTGAAGTCGAGTTTTCTCTAACAAGAGTGGTTGGGACTCCAAGTCAAGAACAAAGAAGAGATTTTTTATATTTATTATTTGGAGTTTTTATTTTGTTTAATATAAAAGTAGTTGATGTGCTTTACGTATTTTATTTATTAGTGGGGATTTAGGATATTAGTTAGTAATTAGGAATTATTAATAAGGGTATTTTAGTCGTGTAGTATTTTATCATTTCCCAAGTAAAATTAGAGTTTGAGTCTCTTTAAATAGTGATGTAATCCTCACAAGTTATTTAGATTATAGAATATTGATATTGAAGTGAATTATTTCATTCCTACCATAGAGGTATCCTACCATATAGGTATTTTATTTATCTTAGTGTTAATACGTGGAGTGGATACACTTGAGAAATCCCAGTGGTCTAAACGTGTAGTTTAGATCCTAGATTATTTTCCGTTAATTCTTCATCTTAAATCAGTCCTACATCATTTCTTCCTCAAAATAATGAGTAAAGTACAATTTGCACACATATTAACAAAAGTAAAAGTAGAGGAAAGAAAGTAAAACGTTCTAAATTTATTATTAGTGACCCCACAAGATTATATAAAGTGATGAATACTTTTATTTTTTATACTAATAGACCTTACTAAATGACCAAGTTACCCTTTACTTTATTTACTTTATCTCATTCTTTTGAAAACAAAATATATACACCTTTAGTTATCCTTTTTGAGGACGGTTAATAAATATTTTTGCGTAAAATTGACATTTTGATAGTGGATGTATATCATAATTTTTCGCATATAAATGTTTGAATTATTCAAAACAATACATAAGGTTAAATTGGTAAAATATTGTTATTAAGATGTTTTAGAAAGTTCAATTATCAGACAACTTTGTTCATTTTGTCTCTATTTTGAACAGGCACTTTTTATACAGACCTTTAAATTATATAGATCTTAATTATGTAGTTTTATCAAACAACACCTAAATTAAAATATCAATATTTGTAATGAGAGGCAGAAACAGAGAAATATTTTGGGACACCAAATCTAGATTTTCGAGACATAGAGTACCATGTTTGGGAATACAAGAATTAATACGTAGTTCGCTAGGTTAATATGAGTATCTAGTAACTCTAGTTCACAAGAAGTTGGGTAAACTCAGATCCTTAAACAATTTATTCTAAGGATTACTGATCCAAGCTCAATATATTTTATTACACATGCCTACGTTATAATATGCTAGTTGCACCCAAGTTGAGTCATTGTAGGGCTCATATAATCCTCAATAACTTGTATGCAAAGGCCGAAGAAACAGAACTACAAAAGTTCAATCCAAAGCCTGAACATACACATTGGTCTGTGAGTTGGCTTCTTGACACGAGTCAATAACCATGTCAGAGACATAAATCCCAACATACTATATCTTTATCAGTGGCAATGATAACAAAAAGGTCAGACCAAGGCCATTATAGAAGTTCAACTATGACAATTATCAGCTACGGCTTACCCAAGAAAAGCTAACTTCACAAGGATTCCATAATCTAGTCTTTTCCAATCATTCAGCAACTCAGCAACTTATTATATCATTAAAGCAATAAAATGAAATAGTAACCAATTGTAAAGAGCAAAGCATATTAAGCAGGAAAACTGAATTAAATTGATTAGTATCTAACCTGGTTCACCACCCATTTGCGCCCCCTGCAGGAATCATGTCAAGACCAACAATTTCCAGAATTGCTGTCTCAAGATCTTGAATTCCTTGACCAGTAACAGCACACGTAAAAATTTTCTTGTTGAAAGAAAGGCCACTAGTATTGACCCATTGGGAGCAAGTATTTGGAACACAGTCTATTTTATTGATTACAAGGATCACTCGAGAAGAAGATTCAGATGCGCCCTGTAAACGGTAAAGGAAACAAAATTATATAAACTACTAGATAAGAACTTGGTTCTAAACTTACACAAGGTATAATAGACAGTACAACAAATGTTGTTTGTTGATGCAAGTCTTCTGATATTTACTTCCCACTATTCCCAGTCTACCACACCTCTGAAGATAATTACAGCTCCATTATACATGTCCATATCAATTAACATATCCAATTATCTCTCTCTCTCTCTCTGTAAATATGTGTATATATATATATATATGTATATGTATTATATACATAATTATCTCTAAACATATAAATGTCTCTAGAAAGAATTCGTTCTTTTCTGCTCCAGTTCAATTACGGTCTCTAAAGACTTGTAAGATTCTCCCCAACTAAATCAAATCCACATGCTGGTCTTATTTCTTTTCTCAAAAATTATCCACCACTCCCCTGAACAGGATTATAACTTGCAATCTACATCCTATAGGAGTAATAAGTAACCATAAAAAACAGACAGATAGGTAGGCGAGGACCTTATTGCAGGTAATTATTTCAATAAGTTTCCTGTCTTCCAAAGTCCAACCATCGAGCGCACTTACTGTCATTATAATGACATCAGCACCCATAGCAACTGCTTTAGATCTCTCTACACCTGTGACAACAAGATGCATAAACTGCCAAGGCCAAGACTGGCAACAAAAACTGGAACCTCATAGTGGTTGCTTCAATACTTTTTCTAAGTATAAATTGCTAACATAATTTATTCCATAAAGATGTTCCCCATAAAAAAAACACCAATCTTTTCAACAATGTCTTCAGTTTCCCTTATACCTGCCGTATCAAGGAGGGTGACTGGTATACCCCGAACGGTAATATTAGCTTCTACAACATCCCTTGTGGTTCCAGCAATATTCGTAACAATTGCCCTCTCACTCTGCATACTTAAAGGTAAATATGGCATGCAATAAGAGGAAATGTCATGAGAAGAGTCAAAGGCAATAAATGACAAATCAAGGACTCAATTGTAAGATAGGTGGTCCCAGCCAAAGCCCAAAGTCCTTCATGGAATTCTTATTGGGTCAAGAAAAACAAAAATGAAACAAAAGCGGATGAAGAGGCGAGACTGTATCATATTACAATAGGTAATAAAGACAATATCAAGTCAGCGACGATAATAATTAAGATCACAGTTACTTTAGAATTCAATGCTAAATACCACCATCCAACATAGTATACACCAAAAAGGATTAGAGGGTGTTTTAGATTTTCCAACACTGATATTATGGAATAATATAAGGCACTCAATCAGATTTAATTGAAAGATGATGTCTCACTTGGTCAACCAATTGAGTAAGCATCCAATAAGTGCCAAATTAATAACTAATTTAGGTTGGAGGAGGTGGTGCTCTTTTATAGAGTTGGTACATCTGTTCCATTAAGGACTATAAGAAGTTGATTATGAAGGTCAGCTGGATGCAGAAGTTGCAGTTCAAGTGGGTTTGAGTGGGAGATTGCAACTCTAAGTTGTTTCATAAGGTGGATAGTGATAGGAGGATGATATTTATTAAAAAAAGATTGAGGGAGATTAAGGAGAGCTCTGAGGAGCAGTGGGCGTATCACAGACATTGCTATGAGTTGTTACTAGTTTTTATAGATCATTGTTCAGGGAAAAGTATAAGGAAAAAGACCTATATTTAAAGGATTAGAGTATTCCACGATTGCTAAGGAGTCTAGTGATAAAATCATTTGAAGAGCAAGAGGGGAGACGGGCTGTGTTTGATATCTCATCTCCTGTTTGTTAATGATACGATTAAGCCTGTCAATGGGCCGAGCTAGGTTACGCTCAAGTAGGTTCGAACTACATACTGAGGGTTGTACGGTGAACCCAAGCTCAGTCTAGCCCCTCCTCAGACTTAATTTCTCTGCGCAATCACAAGCCCACCCTTAATATTTTGTTAATCAATATATATTTATTCAATTCCATTTTGTACAAGAACACAAAAAAAATCAAAGCCACAGGACATTTCAAAAACTTCTGCAAATTAGGTTGGCATAAAGACAAAAGGAGGAGAGCAAAAGTACGATTTAACTGGTTGCATTTACTGTTTAAGGCTTACAAATTACATTTTGTATTGTACTTATTATGTTAGAATGTAAAAAACAAATTCGATGTATATATAATAAAATTTTAATTGAATTCCAACTGTTCGGGACAGACCGAACTGGTCGAAGTTAAATTTATGTAAGCCAATCCAAGCCTTATTTTGCTTCGACCTCAAAATTCAACCCAGGTTAGCTCTACAGACTTAAGTTTTTAACCCAACCCTGTATTAATCAGACTGAGCTGGGCAGGCTCAACAGGCCAAGTGTTACCTAAATCGTGGTTCGATGCGGTACGTGGAACAAAATTGAGAACGGAAAACGTCATTTTTCCTGGTACGAAGTAGGGTAATGGTAGGTTTCTTCGAATCGCTTAGTTGATACGAAATATGTTGCGCATAACTTTTTAAAAAGATATAGTTAAAACTAGTATAGTTGCTTCTAAACGTAGTGTCACAATAAGAGCATTTTCAATGAGATTTACACCATGCCATAGCTTACTTTACACTCACAAGGCGCTTTGGCTACATTAGTTGGCATTTCCTAGAATCTTCTTTTATATATTAAGGTTTTTAATAGAGTGTTCTAGATTTACTCATGTGATTTATATACTTCGTAAATATCATAAATATTTTAGAAGTTAATTCTAGAAGTCGATCCTAGTATTCCATTAGATTTTGATCGTAGTCACCCAAGTGCTATATAAAAGCATGCTCCTCATATATAAAGCATTAAAAAAAGTTGTGAACATTCTTGTGCAACAGAAGTTTAAGTAAATAGAAAGAAAAAAAATTGGATCATCACATTTGATATTCTAGAACAAAAGTGTACCATGTCTTAGAACATTTGTACCAAAACGCAATTTACTATCAATATAAAATTTTGGTAACCATGGCCAGGTCACCGGATCCATGGACAGGCCTAGACACAATCTTTTTTTTGATCTGAGGAGGTCCAAGGCATTTAGAATGTAATGTCTAAATTGAAAATTGTTTAGAGTGTTGCCATGATATTAATTGGCCATTGGTTGGAGTTCTTTATGGAGTAGGGGGGAAGAAGAGAGAAAGTAAAATTAGGAAAAAGATAAAGACAGGGATGGAGAGAAACATAAATATGATTAATAGAAACATTGATTCTTATAATCATAAAACCAATCAACAATAATTTTAATTTAGCCTATGAGCATAAATCGACCCTGTTATTATTCTTGTGAACAAAATTCTTTTACAAAGCAAGTACATCTCAATGTGGCTCAAAATTAATACAGTTACGGAGCTTTACAAAATTAATAGAGTTATTTAGCCTATGAGCAAAAGGAAAGGAGAAAAGTTGCTTTAGAAGCTCTTAAGGAGGTATCAATTACTACCAGAAACAACAGTTTCAAACAGGATTGTGAGTCTCCTAAAATATATCAGCCATTGGGTAAGGTTCTTAATATGAAATTCTAGTCTCAAAATTATTTTAGGGGATGTTTTTCATATGAAGAACCCGACACTACATATAGAGCATTTAACTTGATCCACATTGAGATGTACTTGTTTTGTGAAATAATTTTGTTCACAAGAATAATAACAGGGTCGATTCATTGTTGAAACAATTTCATGAAAGACATTGGTAATCATAGCTAGTAAATTTCAGTTATCATTAGCAAAAATACCATGGTTGATTCACTGTGTACACACACTTCCACGCATTAGCAAAAATCAAACTAAATAGCTACTCATTAATTCATATCAGCCTATTCATTACAAAAATATATAAAATTACAACTCAGATGCAGTAGAAAATTAACTTATCAAATCTTTAAGGCAAATTCAGTAAATGAACATACAAAATCTTTCAACATCTCAAAAATTTGAGCTACCAGTTCAAAACTACTTTTTTAACAAACCAATTCAATACCATGAATTCAACTAAATTCTAAACAGAAATTCTACCACCTAATAAACCCTAAATTTCTTACGCTAGAAACAAAAATTACAAAATTAATACACTTATGGAGCTTTACCTTCGTGTAGAGAGAGAGAAAGAACATTACGAGTGTCGATATCGCCGGAGCCGTGTCGATTTGGCCGGAGCCGCGTCGAAATCGCTGGAGCTTTACCTTCCATTTCTTTGGTTCGTAGTGAGAGAGAGAAGAGTTAGAGAGCAAAAGAGGTAGTATGTTTGTTTTTGGGATGGGTTTTATTTTGTTTATATAGCTGTATTGACACCCCACCCGATCAAATGCAACCCACGTGTCTTTTTTGCTTAAATTCGTCTTTGGTTCGCTGGAGAGATGATTGTATATATATATATATATATATATATATATATATATATGTTACTTATTATAATAGCATAAACAACGATTTATTGTACAAGTTAACCAGGATTTTTTGTTTGGTCCCAAGTTAACTCATACTATGAATTTTTTTAACCTATATATCTTATCTAATAGTTACTATTATCTTATCTAATAGTTACTACTAAATTAGTAATTATCCATTTATATAAGAACTAATATATCTAAATGTCCCATATTGTGTAGTGTTAAACTTATTTAAAATCAAAATAAGTCATCCTTCCAAAATATAAATTAATATTAAAATTTAAATATCAATTATACGTATTTTTTATTTCAAATTTGAGTGTAATTCATTCAAGTTTTAAAATAATAATTCTTATAATTATTAATACTTATTAGATATTTTATAGTATTTATAATTGAATATAATAAATTTAAAAAATAAATTACATTAGGAATAAGCATGTGAATGATATTCTGTTTATATATGATTTGATTGTGATATATATATATATATATATATATATATATATATATATATATATGAATGAATATGCAAGTATGCTTGCATTAAGAAAAGTATAAAGTCCTTTGATAGAGAATACAAACATATGTACAAGGACTTAGAATGAATTGATCAAATGTGTTAGGTTGATCCTATATAAGCAAAATGACTTTGTGAAGTCCTTAAAAGAAATAATGTACAAGGACTATAAATATAGAAAGATCAAGCTTGTTAGGTTGATCTTATGATGTAATAGATAGGCTTGTACGATCGTCGAAAGCTACTTGCAGCCAGTAAATCGTGATCTGCGCCGAAAGTCGAGGAAAGCTCGAGAGTTGTCGAGGCGTAATCGTGAGTCTGCAAGACGATGAGATTTCGGAGTTCGTAGACTGCCAGGAGAGACGAGGAAGGATCGTAGTGTGTTGAGAAGAACTTCTTCAGAGCCATAGTCTGCTGAGGAAGTCATGTGCAGAATCGTAGAGACGGCCTGGCAACAAGCCGACCGAACATCTGCCGAAGCTCAGACAAGAATCGTAGACTACACTCAGAGTCGTGGAGTCTACTAATCGTATCAGAGGCAGAGATCGTAGTCGAGCAAGATCAGATGAAAACATCAAGCACAACGACAGAAATCGTAGAGTGTCAAGATCTGATCTCGGAGTTGTAGTGTCTGCACAACCGAAGCTGAATCGTAGAGTGTAGAACTAAGACTTCAACAGATGTGCTCACAACACCAAGGCAGAATCGAAGAACAAACATGATTCTCAACATTTGAGCACTCCCAGAATATCCAAAGGAACGAAGCCTTTGGTTGGTCTTTGCATGAGGACATCCCACTTAAAAGGAAACCAGAGGGCACTCAACAAATGGCATATAAGCTAACAGAAGATCTAAGCACCAACTTAATCTACATCCAGACTAAGTTGTGAAGCCATTTGAGATGAAATCTTCCACGCGTTGATCAGAAGAAGACTTGATGGCCCGACTAAGGAAAATCGTCAAATAATGATGAATCGTCGAGAAAATAGAAGACAACGATCTTGAAAGCAACCAGAATCGTAGTGTTTGCTAAACAAAGAAGGAACTGATAGAGTGTACACAAAGATCTTTGGTCACCTCTCACGAAGAAAGGCTAAAGTGATTAAACATTGGGTCACCCATTGATGATAAGGGAACGGGAGATCACAAGGAGAAAGCGAGTTGGACACGCCACAAATCTGAAGTGTCTTGCTATTCAGAAGGGGCCAGAACAAAGACTCAAGCCATCATGATGTCGAGAGCGATCAAGCGAAGAGAAGTGTTGAAGCAATCGTCTGAGTGAAGGAAGAGGTGTTCTACATTAAAGATCCAATCAACACTCTTCAAGATCTTAGTGTTATCTCTATCTATCAACTAGACACTACGATCTAGTCCAAGAAGGTATGCATCGAAGCGTAGAATTTCGATTAAATCGTCAAGGTTGAAGCATTGGCAACGGTTCAATCTGAAGATTGATGGTCGAACAGGGCTTATTGGAGAGCATCATGGCAAAAGGACAACCTCTGATCGAGAAATCAGAAGAAGGAAATAAAGTTGACTACCTACCCGAGACATCAAAGTGACATCTCTGACAGGTTAGGTGAAACAGTAGACTGCAGTGTTAGAAAGTCAGAAAAGGGGATGTCATTTCACATCTGCAGTCTACATCAAATAACTCGAGATCTGCGACACAATTCAAAAGACTTTTAAAGGCTACTTTCCAACGGAAAGATTGGGAAGGAGTATAAATCAACAGAGCTTCAAAGATCAAGAGTTGCTTACTTTTTTGCTAAGTTGCAGAATCGTTGAGTTGTTGGAATGCTATTGTTGACTCTACGAGTTCCACCAGAGATCAACAAGAACAAGTCTCAGTGACAGTGAGACTACATAGGTGGAAGTGAAGCAGCCTTGAAGAAGGACTTAAACAGATTAGAGCTTCACTCAACAAAGATGAGAATGCCATTGAAGATGGCAGCTAAACTGAAAGCCGAGGACAAGAAGATAGCATTCAAAAAAGTGGCAGAGTACAAAAAAGATCAAGAAAGTCACTCTACATATCACCATAGAACGAAAGGTCGAAAAAACGGATCGCGAATCATGTCTATGAAGCATTGAAGGGTTCGAGAATTGCTAAGTGTCGAATTTAAATCTACCAAAGGCTCGGAGACTTAGCAATCCTCGATGGTGATAGTCTGCAAACCGACATCGGATGAAGATGAGCGAAAAAAGAGTAAATATCAATTTGCACCAAAAAAGATGTAGTCCGGACTCAAAGCGAAATGCCAAGAGAATTACGCCAAGTCGCTAAGTACATAAGATCTTAAAGACATCTTAGCATTCGGCACCAACAACAACAACTACTGACTCTGACTACAAGAAGCCGTGGCACGAGGGGTCCTTGTCCAAGAAGGACTAAAAAGAGTTCTGAAGCTGCTTTGGGCTTGAAGAGTTCTGAGGAACTAGAGGAGTTCTGGGGAACTAGAGGAGTTCCAAGGTTCTTTGGCCTTGAAGAGTTCTTAGTGAATTAAAGTTCCAAGGTCATTGGCCTTGAAGGAATCTTAGTGATTCGGTCTTTGCCCTTCCTTGGTGGAAATCCTGCTTAGTTGAAAGCGGAAAGAGTGGATTAGGAGCTTGAGTCTCTGAACCACTTAAAATTCCTTATGTCATTTACATTATGTACTTAACTGCTATAACTGTTATGTATGTATTAACTGCTTACAACTTAACTAACTCTAAGAACAATGTTTGTATGATTATGAATATATCGATGAAGGGAATCTTTTACTTATTCCGCTGTGCTTGAAAAAGATTCTTATGTTTGTCATATGCTAATTCATTAGCAATACAAAATGAAAGTGAAAAGAATTTGAAATTAAAAGGATCTATTCAACCCCCTTCTAGATCTATTGTGTGCCTACTGGGAACTAACAAATTCATTTAACTTTTATCAATACAATTATAAATATTATAAAATATCTAATAAATAACTAAATATTTTAAATCGGGTTTAGAAAAATATTTATTATATTCTAAAATGGGGAATATTATTTAAAGGTTATACTATCAAATTGAGAGATATTTATTACTTATTATAATAGCACAAACAACCTTTTATTGTACGAGTTAACTGGGAAGTCTTGGTTGGTCTTGAATCGAGTATACTTGGATTTAATTAGTTGATGTTTTTACTTTTATTTATTTTTATTATCTCATAAGATATATATGAGAACTAGTAAATTCCATCTCTTTGTAGGTATAACTCATTCATTTTTGTTATTTTTTTGGTTTGACCAAAAAACGAATATGAATACTATTATTGCCTAAGATTATATATCTAAGTATTTTGATAAATAATGATGAAAATAACATTACTAAGTCACTTTTGTTTTAAAAAATTCGGATACAATTTTCTTTTTAGTTCAATCCAAGATTAAAGATATATTTTTATTTTATGACTATAAAGTGACGTTGGTCTTAATTTGTTATTATTTTTTAGTATTATTTTTAGCATCACACTATCATTACTTAACTAATATTCAAGGTACGTTTGATGATATGAATTATAGTTAATAAATAAAATACAATTGTCAGTCCCGTGCCAAGCACGGGACACCGAGCTAGTATACTATAGAAGTCGTGCTTATCTTCCAATACGTTTTATATTTTAATTTCATCACCAATTATCATTGCAAGCAATTTAGTTGAAAAACAATTCTCTCAATAGCTATTTTACACGAATACAGCTGATTAATTTGAGATATTGTTCAAAAACGAGTTTTGAACGAGTCTAAACACTGTAGAAAGTTATTAGATTAACATCAACATAACCTAATAGCATTCGATCTAAAGCTCACAAAGTCGGTATGTATATAATGTTTTTATTTTCCATTGCCATTAGTTACTTTAGTTTTTCCGGGGAAAGAAAAAAGGACTATGCTAATGGTCTAAAATTTGAAATACTACTTGAAGGAGACAATATATTGAAAGAGAAAATCAGGAAAGTGCATAAGGAGCATTGAGACACAATGAAGAAGAAAAACATATCAATTACAGATTAAGCCATATGCATTAGTTTTTTAAATATTCTAATATTTAAAATATTTATATATTGAACAAAAAATTGTCTGCAATATTCATTAAATTATTGCTAACTGGATTAGCTGATTAAATTATTAATTAACAAATAAAAAGACAATAACAGTAACTTAGAGGTATTTCTATTTATTTCATGCAAAGGTTTGAATACATAAAATTGCACGTTCACAATTAATTAATAGATCAAAAATATCTCCAGAATGCATGTTCCTAAAATACACTGTAAAAAAACATACATTAATGTCCATTTTCTGATACTATATTTCTTTCTTTGGTTTCATTATTTTCTTTTTTCCTTCTTAAAATAAAAGGAGGAAACTAATAATATATAAATAAATATCTATCGAAAGTATGATTGATTATAAGATTATATATATATATATATATATATATATGATAATAAGAGCATAGTTAAAATTTAGCCTAATTAATAATTAAGAGAGCTTTATGTAACTTATGCTTTGATGATGCTATATCTTAAAGTCAAGACTTTTAGAAGCATGACAGTAGTCGTTTTATATTTACTGAACAAAAATGTGTCAATGTACAATCTTAATTAAAGTAATTGCCAATTGGACCTTGCGATTTAAAATTCTTAACTAAAATATTAATAAAAAAATTAATATTAAAGTATTGCTAATTGGACTGGATTTTAATTAGTACTCTTTGAATGATGTAATTAAAAATAAATATTAATGTATATTTTTGAAACAAAAAAAATGATTTTCTCTAATTACGACCCCTGCTTGGCACGGGCAATCATGCTAGTATATATAAACACAAAAAACTTTTAGTTCTTCAAATCGACATTTTAATAAAATAATCAATTTTATAATAATAATATATATATATATATATATATATATATATATTATGCTTTGCTATGAATAAAATTCATTTGGCTATTTTTTCATCCTTCATTCAACTTCCAAAAAATTTCATATGATTTTCTTACTACCATAAATATTTCATTACCATGGTCTCCTATATCTATACATATTTGAACTAGTTCACAAATATATATATATATATATCTTTTTTAATCCTTTAACCCAAAATTTTAGGAAAAGAATCTATCAAATAATTATAATAACAAAAAAGAATGATGTTTTGTTATGAAAAAGAATCACTTTCGGCTAGTTTTCCATCCTTTATTAGACTTTCAAAATCTTTTCATTCATATTCTTACTATCATAATTATCTCCTTATCATCATCTCATATTTCCATATATTCTTAGATTTAGTTTATATTACAATTCATATTCTTAATATAAATAATATTTAATTATGTAATCATTTTGTTATTATTAAAATATATAAGTATAGCTATTTAAGATTAAATTAGATTTTATAATAAAATAAATAGTCATATATCAATAAGTATAAATAAAAAGACGTCGGACGATCCTCAATTTGAAAACCAGGTGAGTGATCTCGGTTGGCAATTGAGAGTCAACTCGATAGGATTCAAAACAATTAAACGACTCCTCTTCTTCAGCCTCGATCACATCTCTACATCTCCTCAATAAATTCCATCTCTTGATCAATAATGAATCAATCGGTTTGATGTCCTCTTCCTCCTCCCCTATAAATCCCCTCAAATCGTCTGTAGATTTCAGCGATCCCATCTCAATCTCATCATCAGACCGATGGATACTGTAGACAACAATCAATCTACACTCCTTAAAGGTATGTATGACTCTTTTGTTTCCCCTTCATCTTCTCGCTCTAGGGTTTCTATTCCCCTCTCCATGCCCATGGCTACTTATCTTTGTCCTCTGTGCAGGTTTCTCCGCCAATTTCTTCTGGCCAATTTCTTCCTAAAACGGCGAGCAGACTATGTTTATGGATTCAATCGTCGGTGTTGATGTTATTGAACTTATGAACCCAGTGAATGACGTGTGTAGGTTCAACTTTGAATTTGTGTTATCTGTTTAATTTTCATTAAAGTGGAAATCAGATTACTTATATTTATTGTCTAGACGTAAGAAATTGCAACAGCCTATTTGGTATTTTCACAGCAATCAGGATATTTCTACAAATTTGGTAGTAGCTAGGTTTAAGCGAAGGTAAGCCACTTCCCTCCCTCACATCTCTCCACACAAATACATACCATATGCTTTTCAATCTCTTAATTTTATTTCTGGTGTTAATTTAAGAATTTTTATTCTTCGATCTGCCTCCAGTGCAAGCTAACAAAAGCACTTTAATTTATGTAAGATATTGTGTATTCAATGTGTGAAAAACTGAAGGGAATTATGTTCAGTGAAGATTTGGGTCTTTCATTTGTATAGGCTGTTGATATTGTCTGTCATATCTCAATATCATGAAAGCTGCTTCTAAACAATCATTATAGTATATTAGAAGTTTTTCATATTAGCAATTTTCAATTCTTTCTTGATCCAGTATAACATAAACTATTTGTATAATGATATGATTTCACTGGTTTGAATGAATAATTTTTTGTTGAAAATGTATATGAAATTGACTAATTTTAGTAGGCAAGATATTGGGCCTACTTACCACTTCATTGCCATTAGTTATGCCAGATTTTATTTCCCAAGATTATGTTCTGCATTTCTGCCAACAAACCTATTTGGTTCACTTTGAAAAGATTGGAACTTGGAGGTGAAAATAAGAACAGAATGGATACTGAATCTGGTATTGAAATTGAATTGGATGAGAGCTTACAGAGTAACTTTGATTTGAGAGGGATAGAAGAATTAGAGATTGAGTATATAGACGTTTCAACTTTTGACCCTGTTAAAGGTTTGTCTTTAACTGTCATTTTATGAACTCATTCTATTTTTATTCTGCATAGTATTGTTTTGGGTATTTAATTATGTCTAGAAATAGTTCACAGAAGTTAGAACACACATTTCGAATGCAATTTATATTTTTATTCATGTCACTGCAAACTATTAGTTGTTTCAAATGGTCTAAGTTGGTTATTATTTGTGTTGACTTGTTCATATTCTAATCTTAATGTTTTGATGATGACTTGATTTTTGTACTAAATTGTTTACTGTAGAATTTCAGGAACTTGATAAAAGAATCCTTGGTGATTTGTTTAAAGAAATTGAAGACATTTGTGTCCTAAGATTTAATGTAAGGTCATTGCAAATATTTGATTTTCCAATTCAAGGCTCTAGGTCATATTATATGCATTTGATAATTTATTTAGATTGAAAAAGAAATTTATTTTAGGATTCTAATTTTGTGATAAAACTGATATGAATAAAGAATCCTGATAAAATGAGTTTGTTGAGCTAGTTGTGATACACGTGGGAATAGTTTAACTTGGCAGCATATATATATATATATATATATATATATTTGGAACGTAGTAATTTTTCCGTTACTTATCCTCATTCCTGATGCATTCTGTCAGATTTATTTAGTTGAGATATTTGAAAAAGTCAAGTGTAATGATGAAGTGTTATATATATTCTGACTTGCTAAAATCATATATCCTTATTTAAAGGAGGTATACTCGGATGGGTTGTACTGACTAAATCATAATATTATCCTTGATCCTCTCGAACGGGAGTTATTTTTAATTTAAGAATATGCCATGCGTAAAACGGTAATATTTTTTATGGCTATAAATTCAATTGAGATTTATCAGTTTAATAAAACACACGAATAAAACACATGAATACTATTGCACTAATATACATTGAAAAGTCACAAAATTATTTTGGTGCAAATTACTTGGCTGCTGTGTAATTAAATTCATATTAAATTGGTGATATCTCTTTACTCTTTGATCATTGCATACATTAGTTGAGCCTTGCATTGTTAAATTGATTATTTGCTTTGATCATTAGACCTCTATATTTGTAATCTTCTTATTTAGACTAAGTGTTGTCTAATCCGGGTGGATTAAGAATTGTTTACAAACAGGTTCAAGGAAGCATAGGTGCTTAAGGGGTGCATTGGTGCACAAGAAGCAAAAGTGCTAAAGTGAAATTTGTAATTCTAGTTTTTGAAAGAATCTGTTTTGTAAAAGGAGTCGTTTTAAAGAAATAAAGTGAGTCTCCAATACTAGTTGGTATTGGACATGAACTAGGCTATTATTATAGAGGGTAATAACTGAACCACGTAAAAAATCTTAGTGTTCATTTTATTACTTGTTTTACTTTATTTGACCACAAAATTTATTTAATTACATTGATAATTAAAACTTGGATATTTTCATTATCTTAAGAAAAAGTGTTAACACTGAGTATTTTTACAAAACTATAAATTCAATAAGTTATTTTCATTAAACAATAAAATCAAATACTCAATCCAGTAGGCCGTATTTATCCAGCAAGCTGCATTCATTAATATAGTAGGCTGAATTCAGTAGTTTGGTTTAAGTTTAAAAATTGGTCATAGTTTGTTCTCACACTTATTCAACCCCCCTTTTAAGTGTGCCTTATCTGAATTTCATTTGGTATAAGAGCTTAGCTCTACTTATCTTGGTCTTAAAGGTGACTTGTAGGGAAAGATTCTAACATGACACAGTTCGGGAACAACAATCAAGAATATCAATTAACCAATAGACCTCCTCTGCTGTATGGAACAGAAAACTACAACTTCTGGAAATTCCGAATGAGGATCTATCTTAAAAGAGATCCTTGGGAATGGTGGGTCGTAGAGAATTGACTGGTTATTCCAAGGAAAAATGACGGTACACCAAAGACTTTGCTAGAAATAGACTCAACCGAAACTTTCATGGTTTCCTATGATTTAAGGGCTATGAACACATTACTCAGCGGCATGGTACAATCTGAGATCGACAAAGTTTCCTCATGCAACACAGCTAAGGAAATTTGGGACACTCTAGTAGTGAGCCATGAAGGTACATCCAAGGTACGAGAAGTCAAACTGAGCATACTTATGCACGATTATGAAATGTTCAAACTTGAGAAAGACGAACCTATAAAGATGGCTCAAGCAAGGTTCTTAGTTCACCTAAATTCTTTAAAGCTACTTGACAAATCCATTCCACAAAGCGAGATTAACCGTAAGTTACTTCGGGCTATGCCCAAGAGGTTTGCTTCTAAAATTACTACTCTTCAAGATTCTGCTACTATTTCTACTATGGATACTCTAACTCTTTTCGGTGAACTTGAGGAATATGAACATCAATTAAAGAGATGATGAGGAGGAAACTCCTCGGAGAAAAGTTTTAGCTCTTAATGCAGGAAATGAAGAAGAGCTTGATGATGACTCGGATGAAGAGATAGCCATGATGTCAAGAAGACTCAAAGGACTACTACAAAGGAAGAACAAAAAGAAATATACTTTCAACTCAAATATATTCAAAGGAAAGCAAACCGAGGAGACATGTTTTGAATGTGGACGTCCGGGGCACTTCAAGAAAGACTGCTTTCAACTAAAGAAAAAAGGAAAAACGAGTTTCAAGGATAATAAAAACAAAGCACTTGTTACTTTGAGTGATGAGGAGGAGTCCGAAGTTGAGGTCGATGCCAAGGATGAAATAGCTCAAGTATGCTTCATGGGAATAGAAGGTGAATCAAATGAGGTATCTATTTATCAGTTTAATTTTTTGAAACAAGAGAATGAAACATTAAAAGAAAAGAATGCATTTAGTGATGAATCTCTTTGCAAAACTATTCTTACTAATGAACTTCAAAAGGAAATAGATTCGTTAAAATTATCTCTTGCTAAGTTCGTTCAAGGAGAAGAAAACTTAAATGTCATATTGGGTAAACAAAGACCTAGTTTTGAAAGACAGGAAATTGGCTATAATCCTATGCATAAAAAGAGAGATCTGAAAATGCTAAAATTTAAATCACGTTTTAGATTAAATTATTGTTCTCCTTTCACAACATGTAGAAATTGTGATATTAAAGGTCACTTGGATATAAACTATTTTAAGAAATGAATTCTTGATAGTGGATGCTCTCGCCACATGACTGGTGACAAATCAAAGTTCGTGGAGTTAAAAATCAAGAAGAAAAATGGAACGGTTACATTTGGAGATAATCGAACTTGCGAAATAATCGGAAATGGTAAAATTGGTAATATGATAAGGTCAATATTGATAATGTACATCTTGTTAGTGGACTTGAATTTAATCTTATAAGTGTTAGTCAATTAATGGATAATGGTCATCAAGTAAGTTTTGAAAAAGAAAAATGTACAATTTCTCATGGTACTAACAATACTACTCTAGTTGCACAAAGGGAAGAAAATATATATACTCTTGATTTTAAGCAACAAGAAGAAAAACTATGTCTTGCCTCTGTGCAAGATGAGGCTAACTTATGGCATAAGAGGATGGGGTATGTTCACATGGATTTAATCAAAAAATTATCCTTAAAGAATCTTGTCAAATGATTGCCAAAAATAAAGTATGAAAAGAAGGAAATATGTGTTCCTTGTCAACTCGGGAAACAAGTAAGAACATCATTTACGGCAAATAACATGGTATCAACTTCTTCTCCCTTGAAATTACTTCATCTTGACTTATTTGGACCAGAAAGACATGTTAGTATTAATGGTAAATTTTATGCATCTGTAATAGTTGATGATTTCTTTAGATATACATGGGTATTGTTTTTGAGAACTAAAGATGAAGCATTTAAAGAATTTGAGAAATTGATAAGAAATTTAGAAACAAAATATAGTCTCAAACTTGTAAAGATAAGAAGTGATCATGGCACCGAATTTCAAAAAGACTTTATAATGGTTTGTGATCAAAAATGAATTAGCCATCAATTTTCAGCCCCAAGAACCCCTCAACAAAATGGAGTAGTGGAAAGAAAGAATAGAACGTTACAAGAAACAACTAGAACTTTGCTACAAGAAAGTAAACTTCCTAAAAAGTTTTGGGCCGAAGCTGTAAACACCTTTTGTTCTGTTTTGAATAGAGTACTTATTCGTCCAATTATTTTGAAAACTCCTTATAAACTCTTAAATAATAAGATTCCTAACATAAGTTATTTCAAAGTTTTTGGGTCTAAATGTTTTATTCTAAATACTAGTGATAACTTGGGAAAATTTGATGCTAAATCTTATGAAGAGATTTCATCAAGGCATATCGTGTATTTAATATTAACAAGCTATGTGCTGAAGAATCAATTCATATTACATTTAATGACTAACAATGATCTTCCAAAAGAAAAAAACGAGGATACTGGAAATTTGGAGACTTCAACAAATCGAGCAAACCGGAAAGGTCTATTCAGCAAGCCGAATGAACGAATTCAGCAAGCTGAATTGGATAACTCGCAAGAAGTGGAACAAGAAACAACACAAGAGCTTGAAGAAGTTTTCCCCCAACAAGAAGAGGTAATACATGATGTCCAAATGCTAAAGACTGCAAGATATCTCAAGAATCATCCACCGGAAAATATCATTGGAGATATAAACAAAGGAATCACTACACGGAGAGGCTTGCAAAATCAATGTGCATTCTCTGCATTTTTATCACAAGTCGAGCCAAAGAATGCTAAGGAAGCTATCCTTGATGAAAGATGGCTAATGGTAATGCAAAAGGAAGTTCAACAGTTTGAACGATGCCAAGTCTGGGAACTTATGCCTCCTCCTGAAGGTGTCTCCATTATTGGAACAAAATGGGTATTTAAGAATAAGTTTGATGAGCATGGAACAATCATTCGCAACAAAGCTAGGTTGGTAGCTCAAGGATACAATCAACAAGAAGGGATCGACTACGAAAAAACGTATGCCCTAGTTGTAAGGCTAGAATCTATCCGAATCTTGTTAGCATTTGCTTGTTACAAGAAATTCAAGCTTTATCAAATGGACGTGAAAAGCGCATTCCTCAATGGATACATTAATGAAGAAGTATATGTAAAACAGCCTCCTGGATTCGAACATGAGAAGTATCCAAATCATGTTTATAAGCTCAAGAAAGCTCTCTATGGTCTCAAACAAGCTCCAAGGTCTTGGTACGAGAGGTTGAGTAAGTATCTTCTTTCAAATGGTTTTACTAGAGGTAAAATTGATTCTACATTATTTATTAAGCATGCAAATAAGGATATTATTGTTGTTCAAATATATGTAGATGATATAATATTTGGTGCTACTAATAATTTTCTTTGTGAGTGGTTTTCAAAGTGTATGCATAAAGAGTTCGACATGAGTTTAATGGGAGAACTGAATTACTTTTTGGGACTCCAAATCAAGCAAACAAAGGAGGGTATTTATATCCATCAAACCAAATACACAAAAGAGCTACTTAAAAGATTTGGTTTTGAAGGATCCAATTCAAAGGCTACACCAATGAGTACTTCAATAAAGCTTCCTTCTGATGAAAAAGGTATATGTAGAATTGACCAAATACCGAGGTATGATTGGCTTTCTATTATATTTAACTGCATCTAGACCTGATATAATGTAGTGTGTCTTTGTGCACGGTTTCAAGCAAAACCTAAGGAATCCCACTTACAAGTTGTTAAAAGAATTTTCAAGTATTTAAGTGGTACTATTAATTTGGGATTGTTTTATCCAATTTGCAATCATTTTGAACTAATGGGCTACTCAGATGCAGACTATACAGGATGTCAAATTGATAGAAAAAGTACCAGTGGTGTTTGCACATTTTTGGGACAAAGTCTTGTGACGTGGCATAGTAAAAAGTAAACTTCAGTTGCGTTATCAACCACTGAGGGTGAATATCTAGTTGCAAAGAGTTGTTGCTCTCAAATATTATGGATGAGATAAACTCTATGTGATTTTGATATTTTATGTGATAGTGTGCCTATTTATTGTGATAATTCTAGCACTATTGACATCAAAAAATCCTGTTTTGCATTCACATACAAAACATATAGAGGTTAGGCATCATTTTTTAAGGGATAATGTTTGAAAAAGATTAATTAAATTAATTTTTATTCCTACAGAAAATCAACTAGCTGATATTTTTACTAAACCCTCGAGTGAAGAAAGATTTTATATTTTAAGGAGAGAACTTGGAATGTGCATAGTATAATTTTTAATGCTCTCTGCATGTTATTAGAATACATCTGTTTGACATTCATTATCTGTTCCTGAATCTAATAATACCAACGGCTATTTGCTACTGGGAAACGTATCGATTTATTTGGCTTAATACACGGTATTATCTCATCAAAATCTTGAACAGTCTTTTAGATATAATTACTTTGGAGATTTGAAAAGATATGATAGCTGAAGAGATTTATCTTCTCGAGACGTCTACTCGGTTTCCAACTCTTCAATATTAAATCATCCTCTTATCTCTCACTTTACCAAAGCACATTAGTTGGTGTTTTTGAAAACCCTTTTTCTCTCATCGTGATAACCATCTCAAATCTCTGTAACAATGAAAACTCGAGCAAGCAAGCAATCTTCTGGCATTTCCATCAACAACGGCCAACAGACTCGGTCTCCATATAAAGTTAGAATACAGAAGAAGTCCAAGCGACAACAAAGGCAGGCGTCTGTGCATGTGTCGTCTGATGACACCAGTCTCTCAGATAGGTTAGATTCAAGCTTCTCGTTCTTAAAATTTTCTGAATCGTCTCAACATGAGAAGATGAAACAGTCCCTAGATCCTTCTTCTTCTCAACCTGAGTCTCCTTCGGTTCTGGTAAATTATGTTTCTTCCTTTTCTAATTTACCGGAAAATTTCTTCAGAGGTCATAGTTTTGAAACTCATTTTAAAACCTCGATTGCTACAAAACAGATCGTTTATGAAAAAATTATGGATTTGTTTTATTTTAAAAACTCTCCTCTTGAAAAACTTTTTAATTCACGTGGTATATCTGCTATACTCTTTCCACCTACAAAAGCTTATCCTCGTTTGGTCCAACAGTTTTATACAAATCTTGAGTGTAATGGTGAATGTTATACATCGTTTGTTAAGGGAAAATCTGTGTTCTTCACTATTGTTGATTTTGGAAGTATTCTTAACATTCCTTCTACTGGTCCATGTACATTCACCTTGAAGGGTGCTGCAAATATCCCTTTTCCACCTCTTGAACAACTCCAAACTATTATGGATAATCATACTTTATATTCTCTGTTTACTCCAAAAACTGTTGATGTTTGTCCGACTGCTTGTGTCATACATAAATTGGTACATTATAATCTGTTTCCTCGCCTTGGTCGTGGTGCAGATTTTACATATCAAGACTTGGTGATTGTGGCAATGATTCTTAAGGGTGTCTCTTTTAATTTTTCACTCATTATGCTATCTCACATGTTAAGTTGTATTTGTCAATCCAAGAAGTGTCTTCCATATAGCGGTTTTTTAACCAAAAAATTTCAGCATTTTAAAATCCCTTCTGATGATGAAATTGTTGTGTCAACCAATGACTTTGTTGATTCTGCAAATTTGAAACAATCCCATATCTCTCTTGTCAATGGTATTGTTCCTGATCCTTTACCTATCCCACATACTTCTGTCTCTTCTGATTTGCCTTATGATAATCCATGCCAAACTCTTCTGTTTCAGCTCCTGAAGTGTTAAGATTACTGACTCAAATCCTTCGTAATCAAGAAACTATGCAGACTGATATTGTTGATATCAAAGACAGACATAGTGTCTTAGAAAAAGGCAAGCTGCCCATACGGGCTAATGATTTACAATAGTTTTTTTCTCGAATGGAAGATGAATTCATTGATTTACAGGCGGGCTTGGCGATGGTTGAAGCCCTACAACGAAAGATCAATAGGAATTCATTCTAACTAAGTCAAGAAATGAAGTTTGTCAGTTATCAAATTGGTGAGTTCGCTGATTTTATGGCTACAAGATTGAATGATGTTGGTCAGAAGTTGCATTTTCAAAGGATGTATTCACCTATTCCTGAATGGCCTCGTTGCAATTGGATGGCCGAATATGTTGGTGATTTTATGGATCTTCCTCATTCCAATGCTACTTTTATTCCTCGTCCCCCTCGTTTTGTTGATACCTTGTCCTTGGAAGAAAGACTTCATCGCATTCTTCACATCCCTATTTTACTCGTCGTAGTCCGGACAGAGCAAATGTTGAAGATATTGATTGAAATTCTTCTTGAATGATGACAAAGGGGGAGACACATTGATTTAATGCTCTGGCTGGCTGGTTGATTTTCTGCTCTAAGATTTTTTTTTAAGATGATTTTTAAGATTTCTGTTATGTTTGTTTTAAGACTTTGATTCCTGCACCTGCACTGCACTAGACTTTTGCTACACCAGACTTTTTGATGAAATTTTGGGATAATTGCTATTGAATAGTTTTGATGAATGTCTAGTATATGTTAAAACTAACACGTCTGCAGGTTTTGAATAAGGCTAAACAAAAGGCATGATGGGTAATTTGATTTTATTTATATTCTAAAATACAGTTTTTATATATGTGCATGGATTTAGGGGGAGCTATAATTTTTGATGTTGTCATCATCAAAAAGGGGGAGAATGTTGACTTATTTATATTCTAACCTTAATGTTTTGATGATGACTTGATTTTTGTACTAAATCATTTACTGTGAAATTTTAGGAACTTGATAAAAGAATCATTGGTGATTTGTTCAAAGAATTTGAAGACATTTGTGTCCTAAGATTTAATAAGATTTAATGTAAGGTCATTGCAAATATTTGATTTTCCAATTCAAGGCTCTAGGTCATATTATATGCATTTGATAATTTCTTTAGATTGAAAAAGAAATTTATTTTAGGATTCTAATTTTGTGATAAAACTGATATGAATAAAGAATCCTGATAAAATGAGTTTGTTGAGCTAATTGTGATACACCTGGGAATAGTTTAACTGGACATCATATATATATATATATATATATATATATATATATTTGGAATTTAGTAATTTTTCTGGAAAGCAATTAATTCTATTATATCGGAAGACTAGATATATCTATTTGTTTTAAATAGGTTTCTTATGAAAAAGTGATTTTCATGGTGGGTTGTAGATTGAATAAGTCATCCGTGCATATCTCTTGGAGTAATCTGTTTGCTAATTTCTTGGGACTAAGTATTGATTATATTAGAAAGATTTACGGAAGTATCACTATGATTACGTGCATTATTTATCCTCATTCCTGATGCATTCTGTCAGATTTATTTAGTTGAGATATTTGAAAAAGTCAAGTGTAATGATGAAGTGTTATATATATTCTAACTTGCTCAAATCATATATCCTTATTTAAAGGAGGTATACTCGGATGGGTTGTACTGACTAAATCTTAATATTATCCTTGATCCTCTCTAACGGGAGTTATTTTTAATTTAAGGATATGCCATGCGTAAAATGGTAATATTTTTTTGGCTATAAATTCAATTGAGATTTATTAGTTTAATAAAACACACGAATTACTATTGCACTAATATACATTGAAAAGTCTCAAAATTATTTTGGTACAAATTACTTGGTTGTTGTGCAATTAAATTCAGATTATCTTTCAGCAAATTTTCGTGAGCTCTAAATTGGTGAAATCTCTTTACTCTTTAATCATTGCATACATTAGTTGAGTCTTGCATTGTTAAATTGATTATTTTCTTTGATCATTAGACCTCTATATTTGTAATCTTCTTATTTAGACCAAGTGTTGTTTAAAGGTATTTAATCCGGGTGGATTAAGAATTGTTTACAAACAGATTCAAGGAAGCACAAGTGCTTAAGAGGTGCATTGGTGCACAAGGAGCAAAAGTGCTCAAGTGAATTTTGTAATTCAAGTTTTTGAAAGAATCTATTTTGTAAAAGGAGTCGTTTTAAAAAAATAAAATGAGTCTCCGATACTAGTTGGTATTGGACGTGGACTAAGCTATTATTATAGAGGGTAATAGCTGAACTACGTAAAAAATCTTGGTGTTCATTTTATTACTTGTTTTACTTTATTTGCCCATAAAATTTATTTAATTGCATTGATAATTAAAACTTGGATATTTTCATTATCTTAAGAAAAAGTGTTAACACCGAGTATTTTTACAAAACTATAAATTCAACAAGTTATTTTTATTAAACAATAAAATCAAAGACTCAATCCAGTAGGTCGTATTTATCCAGCAAGCTACATTCATTAATATAGTAGGCTGAATTCAGTAGTTTGGTTTAAGTTTAAAAATTGGTCATAGTTGGTTCCCACACTTATTCAACCCCCCTTCTAAGTGTTCCTTATCTGAATTTCAATTTGTTTGGATTCACATTTAAGGAATTAGTTCAGTATCGATGTTATTCAAAATTAATTTTTGTTTTTGGGTTTGTAGATTTTGGTTTTGTTGTAATGGGGCATGAGTTTGACTGCTATCAGGAATTGGGATTGGTTTATTGATGAACCTGGAGAAGACAGTGAAAATGATGATGTTGGTGGGAGAAAAGGGAAGAGCGGTGGGAGGACAAAAAGGAAGAAAGGTTGAGGGGGCAAGAATGATGAGGAGTGGACAGATGAGACCGAAGAGGATAAGGAACTAATTATAAAAGCAAGGAAGGTTCAAAGACCAAAATATTTGACCGGATCAAAGGACAATGACATAACCATGAAGGATGAAAAATTGGTAGGAATTATCGATAGAAGAACAATAAAGTAGAAGAGGAAGATGAAGATGATGAAAACCTTGGAAGTTTTATTGTAGATGAAGATGATAAAGAATGTGGGAGGAGAAACAGAACGTGAAGAAGAAGAAGAAGAATTTGATGAAGATAATGATAAAGAAGAAATTGATGGAAACTAGAAGGCAATGATGCTTGAGATAGTTTTTAGCTGTAAATTTGTAGACCCAAGTATCTTTTTTTGGTACTTTGTATTAAAAACAAAGTTTCAATATGTTTTTTCACTTGATTGTTAAATCATGCATCATATGTTTATTTTCATCAATATTTCTTCTTTAGTGTTATTTCGGTTGACTTCATATGGTTTTTGCTAAAGGTGTGAAGAGTTCTATAAGCTTTGTAGGACAATGCTAACTGATATTAGTGCATTTGCCATTGTAATTTTTTATGAATCGGGTACTCACTAACCCACTAATTCTTCTTCTCAATTCTTACATAACTAAGTTTAAATTTTATTTGATTCCCTTTGAATGCCCAACAATTTAGACTATTGTTTTTTGGTTGAAAATGTATATGAAATTAACTAATTTTGGTTTAAGGCGAGATATTGGGCCTACTTACCATTTCATTGCCATTAGTTCTGCCATATTTTATTTACCAAGACTATGTCTTAGCTAAAAACAAAAACTATTCCTACTTCCTTTTTTCCTTTTTATTTTCTTGCTAAGTGAGATATCATGCAAAAATGTATTGAAAAATTTAAATGGCAAGACCTTATTGCAAATAAAAGATATTATTTGATCGCATGTTTGACAAATTATTCAACCTATTCTAACTAGCCTGTGCATTGCACAGGTTATCAACTAGTGAATATACAAAAAGATGAATATTAATTAAAGATAGATCTTTTATATTCTATCTATATTCTATTATTTTAATTATATGAGTAGATGAATTATTACTGTAGGACTTTTAAATTTATTTAGTTTTTTCATTAGTAATTAATTATATACTACTTTAGTTCCAAAATATAATATCATAATTGACTTTTTAAAGTCAAATTAAAACATATTCAAACTCAAAATTGAAATGAATTCATTTAATTTTAAATAATACAATGATGAATATTTCGGGTGAAAGGAAAACTGGACCAAAAAGTGACCATGCTTGTTATTCTCTCACTCCTCCAAGTCTTGTTGATCGACTCACCAAGATACTAACATGATGAAGGACTGTTAGAAGTATCAATGAAACCTACGCAATAGCAACAAAATCTAAAAGGAGTGAGGAGACCACGAGTGTGGGATCCGAAAGCCTTGTTTCATGCTTCTAGCTCATGCCTCTCTTCTCAGTTGAAGCACAAAAAAATCATCTACTTGTAAACTACTCAAAAAGTTTTTTTTTTTGATAATTCGGGGGTTGGGGTTGAACCCAATACCTCTTGCTTTGCAAGAGGCCTAGGGTACCAACTGAGCCGAGGCCAGTTGGTAAAAATTAAATAATAAATATTAATAATTGAAAGATTTATTGTTTCATAATTTTTACTAAATCATCTAAAATTTGAGTTTGAAAATAACTCAAATTCGCTTTCAAAAGTCGATAGTGATCTTATAATTTGGAACGAATGGAGTATTCAGTTAAATAATGTATATTAGAATAAATTAATTTTCTTATAAAGATCATCGTAGACAATATTAATCTGTTGTTATTTTAGATTACTATTTCTGCATAATAATATACAATCACCAACTATATGATTTAATTATTAAATTTAAAAATTAAAATTAATTAGCCTTTAATAGAAAAAATCAAATTATCAATAATATAATAGTTCTACCATAAGACCCATGTTTCGTATGGGGGATAATGAGCTAGTTTATAAATCATAAAGAAAAGTTGTAATCATTGTTGTGTAATAAAAGTTTATGATATAGGGGGGAAAAATTGGATCGCTACATTTGATATTCTAAAAACAAAAGTATGCCATGTTTTGAAACAATCGTACCAAAAGGTCCAAAACGCAATTCACTACCAATTTAGCATTTTTTTTAGCAACCATGCTATGCATAGCATCTCCGGACAAGGTCGGTAGTAACATAGCGGACAAGGTTAGTTTAGTTCTTTGTGCTTTTCAGTGATGGGTGTTTTTGGTGGGATTTCGTGTTCAGTTTTAAAGAGGGATTGGAGGGCAACCTTTTCTAAGGGCTTTGTAATAATTTAGTAATTACATTCGTGTCTTTAAGATTATGTAGATAGATGTATGTGGATGAATAGTTCCGTGTAGCACTATCTCCAGGGTTTGAAGGTACCCGAATTTGGGGGCGCCACATCTGTACAGTGAGGGGTAGCTCAACCAAACACCCAAATCCCTTAAAATCCATTATTTGATCAAATGAATAATATATCATTCAATTTCCTTATATAACGCACATATATTATCTGACGCCAAAGTCCAAATTTGAATGAATATAAGGAAAAAGTAAGAAGCTAACCTGGTTCTGCAAGCCTTGCCCCAGCTTCTAGACAGGATCTCAATACATGGCGCAAACACACCTCGCTGCCATGACACTGAAGCTCAATTACATCTTCTCGAGTGTAAGATTTTGGGGCCAACATGGGTACACAGCCAAAACCTACAAAAAACAAAATCCTCACTAGTCATTCACATATATAATCCTACTAGTGTTAAGCAATAAGCACATTAGTGAAGCTATATATTGTCGGATAGGGGCCTTGGCCTCACCCAAAATTTCAAACAACCCAATTTAAATGTTCTGTGCGAGTGTATGTGCATATAAATATTATATATTCACACAGACGCATATATATACATACATATGGAGAATGATCAATAGCCAAAGTTGGTTATTATCCTTACAATCCATCTAGCACCCTCCGGAGATCGAGCAGCTGAGAAAGAACATGTCCTTTAAGCGTCCATCCAACAGTTTGGCGGAAGGTGCAAATAGTTGGGCGAACTGCTATAATTACCATCTTGCCCCTGTTTTGTTTACATACCCAAAAAGCTTCTATTGGGATAAACTTTTTACCAATCCACCTAACTGTTGGGAGTTTTGGTAAAAAGTATAACAAAACCATAGGTTTTTTAACACTTGATTTTTTGGAGTGTAAATTATAAAACTTCACCACTTCATTTTTCTTCTTTGTTGGACAATATTTTTCCAATTTAATTTTAAGTTAAAATACTTAACTAAAATAACAAATAATGGTCTCACATATTGGAAAACAATAAGTTAAAGTATTTCATTCTGATTTCAATACTTAGAATGATGAAGCACATTAACTTATGTTTTTATTGATGTATTCTTAACAATGTAGTACTTGATAGCATTACTTGTTATTTGAGCCAAGTACATTATCATTAAAAAACGAGTCAAATGAAAAAATGTTGTCCAACAAAAGGGAAAAATTAAGTGCTAAACTTTAAATAATTTAAACTCTCCAAAAAAATTAAGTGCGAAAAGACACAAGGTTCTACTAAACTTTTGTCAGTCCTATCAACAGTTGGGAGGACTAGCAAAATGTATAATCTAAGAGAAAGTTTTATGAGGATGTAAACATAACAGGGGCAAGACAGTAACTACAACAGTCTGCCCAACTGTTTGTCGTCCGCCAAACAGGAAGGTGCACAATTAAATGACGCGTTCATTCTCAGCAGTTCGATCTCCACATGGATAATGATGAATAATCAATTTTGGCAGCATTTGAGATCAAATATATACTTTTCATCAAAGTGTTTGTCTAGATACATGACTAATATAATTTGGTGTTTCACAATTCCTAGTTGGGGTACATTCCCTACTTCTCGATTTGCTTTCATAAAACTGTAACAAATTATAATTAGATCAAAATTGGCTATGGATACTATTTTCTTATTGGGTAATTATGAACTTTAAGAACTTATGCAAACTAACCCAAAACATAGATATATTAGCATTTGGCAGCCCGCCATACAAATCCCTGGTGGTGCCCTGATAAAGGGCACTACACAAAACCAGGGTACAGCATCTTTAAACTAAATTGTTGCCCTACACAAAATAAAAGTAGGAGACAAAAAAATAGATAGCAATAGTTCTCAATGAACAACAATCAATAATGACAAATGCTACCCAATACATATAATGCAAGAATTCTGAGACAAAAAACTAACAAACGTAAATAAAAATATCGAAAATGTGCTAAACATTCAATTTTTCTGTTTCTATGAATTTATAAAGCACCAATTATACCTCATCAACAACATTCCCATCAGGGTCCAAGACCACACCATATTCCACAACATGGCTAGTTGGCTTCCAAATAAAATTCTCTCTCCTCTTCTTCCTCTTCCTCGGGCTGAATACCCGCGAAGCAATGGTCACCGCTGAGGGACCAGACAACCTGACAATCCCCACCGCACCCGGAGGTCCACCCAGTGGAGTAACAATGGCTGCAATCGTGCTTGAATTTGCAACCGGATCGGAGTTTACAGCTCCAAAACCCACCCTCTCATCTTTATTGAGTACTACTGTTCTATCTGCAGCTAGAAAAAAGGGAAGAAAATTATATGCTCCCTAAATTTCCAAACTTTAAGATCATTATTCACTTCTTCTAAGATATTTTTAAACACAAAACTGATATAATTCATTTACAATTACTAAACAATAAACTTGTAATTATTAGTACTTTTTAAATTCTATACAATATTCATCATTAAATTGACTAACATTAAATTAATCGCCAATTTTGAGTTTGAAAATATCTCAAATTGATTTTGAAAAAAAAAAACAATAATAATATTATATTTTGGAACTAAATTTCAATATATGTATGCATATTTATATATACAGAAAGCGAAGAGATTTACCATTTGAAGAGATCCGGGGTTTAAGGGTATTGGCTATTTGGGTGGGTTTAGGGGAAACAGAAAAAAGGAGAGACATTCTATTGGAAAAGATTGCAGAGGAGGGTATGTTTGGTGTGGGTTTTGAAATGGGGTGCAAATGGGTGAACAGACGACGAACTGCTGGAAGAAGAAGAGACATCTCAAGTTTTTACACTTTAATTTTCTGGTATAAATCAGACAGATAAACCCCATGTTTGTTGTGAAACAAGGGCTTGTTTGGATACGCTTCTTAGAAAAGGGGGAATTACAAGAATCTACTGTTCATAACTTACTTGGCAGATTCCACGCGCACTCGCGTGGGATTTTTCATAATTATTAAATTAGTTGTATAAGTTATCATTTTCATTTTAAAATATATAATTAATTTTAACATTTGAGAAATAATTTTGAATTTAAAAAATCTGAAAATTTAAAATTCTTTATTTGATATTTTGAAAATAATAAATATTATAATTAAAAATATTTTGTAGTTATTTTAAATACAAATTTTTTATATTGTGAAAATTTCAAAATTAACACATTTTTTTAAGTATGAAAACAATAAATAATTTTACAAAATGAAAGACTAAATTGATGAAGAATAAGTTAAATATAGTGATTCTAAATAACCAAGAGAGTACGTTAGAAGTAAAAGAAACTTTGGTATATATTTGGAAGAAGATTTGTGTAAACAGTATCCATTCTTTACCACTTTTACTCAGATAAGAACTGAAAGAATACTGTCCTTTGTTCTACTTCTTTTCTTTCAACTTTTCTTGCAGGTTAGTTTATCTTAAGTTAGTGTTTTATTTTTCTTTCAACTTTTCCTTGCATGTTAGTTTATGGATTGTTTGTGTAGGACTGAATACATCTTAATAGCTAAATTGGTCATCTATTAAGTGTTTGAAAAAAAATTGTCTAAATGGTTGAATCGGTAAGATGATTGAAATTTGAATAATTTAAATCGATTTTTTTTTTTGAATGGTAAATGAAAGCAAATTTAATAAACTAAAAAAATAAAAAAAATAAAAAAATATTAAGTAATATTAAATAAATTTATAACAACTTTCAGTGGCGGAACCAGAACGTTTTCATAGGGGGTCAAAATACATCAATAAAAAAACTTTATTTATTAACGCTTGAAGTACTTTTTTCGGTTGTACGACTGAGAGGAGGCAACTGTATCCTGGGAGTCTGCATAGTTTGAAAACGTCTCAAAATTTATTCGTTTTCAATTGTTGAAAAAAATATAATAATTCAATGTGTTTGTAAAAATTGTGGGATTATAGAAATGAGCATATTTGATTTAATCTCTTTACAAAGATTTCTTGATTACATGTTAACTAAAGGTTAATTTGGAGTTTCTCTTGCGAAGAATGCATGTAAAAATTGAGATGCTTATTATATCACCCACTAATTAAATTAAAGGCTAATTTGGAGTTTCTAATGCATCAAATAAGAAAGGAATTGTGTTTTCATGTGACTTTTAATTGATTTTGACTATTGAGAGCACATCAGAATCTTTAAAATTTAAAAAATTATATTAATTTAGAGTTTAAAATATCTTAATTTGACTTTAAAAAGTTCATAATAATTTTATATTGAACAAAACAAAATTGTCTCCCATTTATTAGTATTCATAAACAAAATATCTAATCAAGATCAATCGGATATTCCCGAAACTCACAAATAAATAAAAAAAAGTGAGTTAAAAAAAAAAAGAACTCTCCCATATTTTCATATTAATTATTACCCCTGTTGACAAAAAGAGTGCATTAAGCTCGACGTTTAGTAAGTGTTACTATTAATATACAATAACAAAGTTATTTAAATTTAGTAAGAAAATCATATTTAGAATTTAAAGTATACTTACTTGAAAAAATTGGATTCTGGAAAAACAAGACAGATAAATTCGAGTCCTTTGAATTCACAAAGTCTCCTTGAAGAAAATTTATTTTCTCACTGGTGCTAAAGGTTTTTGAATAATTATTTCCCAAGATAAAACGAATTTTCAACTCTTAATTGGCAGCACTTCGAAATTAAGAATTCTTCGAACACAATTTCTATGTTATGTACTTGAACCTTACTGTGTGATGATATGATATTGTTATGATATGATGAGTGAAGGAAATATACTGCGAATGAATGGAAAACCAATACACCGCAGTCTTGCGAATCTTAAGCGGAAATTCTATATGCGAGCGAGGAAACGAGAAATAGACTTATGAAGGAATGCACTCCCGGATAGAGTATTTATAGAATAATTTTGTGACTGATCAGATAGGATATGACCGTTGGCACATCCATTCGTCAAAACGACGTAGTATCTGTGATGATAATAAATTAAACAGATTTTGTCCAAAAAATTATATATCACTACTCGAGGCAGACCGACTTTGCTTTGGCCGTGCGTGGCTTTGACAACAGACAGCAGCATGTGGGTTTCGAACCAAGCCTTGGCTAGGTCCTCTCCTTCAAAAAAAAGTGGGGTGCCCTTGGGACCCTTCCCATTGTCTGAAACATCCCATACATAAGTTCTTCACATTTCCTTAAAACTTTCATGTGGAGAATCAAGTTCTGAACATTTCAAGTAGGTGACTTTGGAGTCAATTTTCTCATTCAATTCGTAATGGATTTCAACAAATAAGTATACCATGTTATACTTCTCGCGGAGGAGAACCCATTGGTGCATGGACTCGACATTTTTGGAGTGTTGGTCCCACCTTAAATTGAGCCTCAAAATGCTCTAGTGTTTAATTTTTCAAAGCCATTTCCAACATTCCCCCACATGAATGTAAATTTGGCTTTACAAAATGAGAAAAAAAATATTATGAATATGCAAACACTAGTTCGAGTACATGAGAAAAGATACTTCATCGGGTTAAGTAGCCTAGTGGCTTTGAACTTGCTCTAGTAAAATCTATCGGATTTACTTGGCTAATCAGTAGACTTGATGTATTTGAACAGTCAACTTTTCGTGTCAACCAAGATGATAGAATTCACAAAATATCTCTTCAGACATAGTTGGTTCTCACGTTTGTGTTCATTTTGGCCTTGAAAATACCTCTTGGTTCCGTGAGTATATTAGAGAATTTAGCCTTCAAAATTCTCACAAAAGTGCCCCCCTTCTTACTCACGTAGGTGAATTCTATCAAGTGTATCCTACAATACCCCACTTGAAAGTATTTCAAGATATAAAAGTCATTAAAATCGTAACTTATCTTGATTCTCGCAGCAGATGTGCACTGTCTCATCATAGGAATGGTTAGGAGTAAATATTTCCTCAGTGCTTTACTGAGTATTACATAGTTTGGTTTGCCCATTGAATCTAGATCTTGGGATCTCCAGTCAACTAGGTTGGGATGCCACTATGGCGACTCTTAATTAAAAAATAGGCTTTAAACCCATTCCCTTCGATGAACTTTCCACTTGCTCTCTGGTTAAACATTTCGTAAGCGGATCCGTAATATTATCTTTTGACTTTACATAGTCAATTGAGATAATTCCATTTGAGAGAAACTATCTAATGGTATTATGTCTTCGTCGTATATAGCGTGACTTACTGTTATATAAATGACTCTGTGCTCTTCCAATTGCTGATTGGCTATCACAATTTATACATATAGCTGGCATAGGTCTTGACCAATTTGGAATATCCTCTAAGAAATTACGAAGCCATTCTGCTTCTTCTCCAGCTTTGTCTAATGCAATGAATTCAATACACGTTTTTTTGAGGATTTCCAAGATACCGCTGCACCTCCAAGGGTAAAGACATATCCACTTGTGGATTTCGAGTCTTTATTATCAGATATCCAATTAGCATCACTATATCCTTCCAATACTAATGTATATCTTGTATAGTGCAGTCCATAATTTTGAGTATGTTTTAAATATCCCAAAACTCTTGAAATAACTTTTCAGTGATCTTTACCTGGATTACTCGTATACCAACTTAGCTTACTTACTAAATAAGTTATATCTGGTCTAGTACAGTTCATGACATACATTAAACTGCCTATTTTACAAGAATATTCTAATTGAGATATGATATTACCTTCATTTTTGGCTAGATGAAGATTTATATCAGCTGGGGTCTTATTTAGAATTATATTATACTTATTAAAATTTTCAAGTATTTTTTCAATGTAATGAGTTTGAGATAATATAATTCCATCATATGTTCTAGAAATCTTGATTCCTAATATTATATCAGCAACCCCCAAGTCTTTCATATCAAATCTATTTGCCAACATACGTTTGGTAGATTTGATAACTTCATTGTTGCTACCCATGATTAACATATCATCAACATAAAGACAAACAATGACATATTCCTTTTGAGTGCTTTTGACATAAACACATTTGTCACACTCATTAATTTTAAATCTATTTGATAATATAACATTATCAAATTTCTCATGCCATCGTTTTGGTACTTGTTTCAATCCATACAAGGATTTAACAAGTTTGCATACCTTCCTCTCTTATCCAAGAGCAATGAAACCTTCAGGTTGTTCCATATATATTTCTTCATCTAATTCACCATTTAAGAATGCAGTTTTTACATCCATTTGATGTATTTCAAGTCTATTTAATGATGTTATTGCTATTAGCATACGAATAGATGTAATTCTTGTAACTGGTGAATAAGTGTCGAAATAATCCAATCATTCCCTTTGTCTATAGCCTTTAACAACAAGTCTTGCTTTATATTTATCAATTGAACCATAAGCTTTCATCTTCTTTTTGAAGATCCATTTATACCCTAAGGGTTTGGAACCAGGTGCAAGGTCCACCAATTCCCATGTATGATTTTGTATAATGGATTCAATTTCACTGTTAATTGCTTCTTTCTAATGAGAAGCATCTGGAGAGGATATTGCTTCCTTGTACGTTTGAGGATTGTTTTTTTAACAAAAATGTTAGAAAATTCGGGCCAAAAGACTTTGAAGTCCTTGTTCTTTTGCTACATCTAGGTTCATCCACTACAGATTCTTTGTCTATATTTTCAGGATTATTACTAATAGCATCTAAAGGTCTTTTGTGTGAATTTAACTCTTTATTTATATTATATGGAAACACATTCTCAAAGAACGATGCATCTCTTGATTAATTAAAAGTATTAATATGAATATCAGAAATTTCAGATTTATGAACAAGAAAATGATAAGCACTACTGTTATTTGCATAACCAATGAATACACAATCAATGGTTTTTGGTCCTATCTTAACCTTTTTAGGTTTAGGAACCATCACTTTTGTTAGACACCCCCACACTCTTAAGTATTTATAGCAAGGTCTATGACCTTTCCATAATTCATAAGGTGTTTTGTGAGTTTTCTTATGAGACACTTTGTTAAGAATATAATTGGCAGAAAGCAAAGCTGTTGGAAGAATGCATATCTTAATTTGATGTTTAAAGTAAATGATCGTGATTATATGTAAAGTCCTTCAAAGAATATATGTACAAGGACTTAGTGATAGATCAAATTTGTTAGGTTGATCTTAGCTTTTAAGTGTTCATCATTCTATAAACAAATGTATAGATAAAGAGATCAAAGATGTTAGGTTGATCTATCGTGAAATGTATAGATAGGCTTCAACGGGAATCGTAGTTTATCAAGCTGATCAACAGATTGTAGAAGCCAAGGCAAGATCGTAGAGCTTAGAATATCGTAGTGTATTTGCCTTGAAGGATCTCTTCAGAAATCGTAGAGTGGTCCAGACGTTTGCCGAAGCTAACTCAAATATCGTAGTGTGCTCTCGAAAACGTTGAGTCTGCAAGACGAGCAAATGATGATCGTCGTGTGAAAAGATCGTAGTGTGCAAATCCTTGCGAGAAATTGTAGTGTTCTCTTAAGAGCAAACACCAATATGATAAGACACTACGATATGGGTAGTAGAGTGTCATCTGCCTTGTGTCAGAAGCATCAAGCCCCCAACTTTTGTTTGAAGACAAATTCCAACAAATGTGGAATGAGTTTTGAACGTTGAAGCACTCACCAGTCCCAACGGTACAAAAGATATCCTTAGTATTGATCAAAAGGAACGTATTCAAGAAGCTAAGAAAAGGACCATTGGGCAGAAGAAAACAACTTTTCAGGTGTTAGGTGAGAAAGCAGTCTGATGTGTCAGTGGGCCAGATTGAAATTCAGAAGATGTGCAGAAAAGTCTCCATCAAAGATTCAAAAATATCAAACGCATTTAATGCTTCATCAAAAGGCTTCAACGGATAGATTTCAAGATCACATATATACAGAACACAGACAAATAAGAGAAGCAAACAAGTATTGAACAAAAACGTGCAAGAACACTCAATGCTCAAATTTACGATCCGAGAAAGATAGAAAGCTTGCTCAGCTACTCAGTTCTTTCAAACAAGTGCTTAATAGCAACTGAGTAGTACCAATCACGATCTAAATAACAACCAATCAACTGAAGTGAGAAGTTCCAAGTCCAAGAACTTGAAGAGTTCTAAGTGAATCATAAAGAACCAAGTCTCTTTGGACTTGAAGAGTTCAAGAGTGAACTAAGAAGTGCCTAGATTGTTTGGTCAGAAGGAATCAGTAGATTCAAGAAGTGTAACAGACATCCTTAGTGGATTTCCTACTCGAGGAGTAGAAGAGTGGATTAGGAGCTTTTAGTGCTCGAACCACTTAAAACTACCGTGTCCATTATAAACATATAACTACTATAAGCGCTATAACCATCATAATCGCCTCACTCTCATTAATTCAAGATATCTCAAAGAAGGTTTATCATATACTCATTCCACTGTGCATTAATCACAATCATACTAATGAGTTTAAAAGAAAAGTTTTTAATTATCTATTTAACCCTCCCCCCTTCTAGATATCTATTGTGCCTCTGGGAACTAACAATTGGTATCAGAGCAGGTTCTATAATACAGCTTACAAAGCTTGAGTAGATCCAATGGCACACTTACCAAGCGAATCAAAGACTGGAGGAGGCAGCAAGCCACCTATGTGCAACAAAGATAAATTTGCTAACTGGAAGGTTAGGATGCAAGCTTACATGGATTCAATAGATGAAGATCTATTTGAAACTGTTTAGAATGGGCCCTATGTTCCTACAAAGCTTGTACCAACTACAGATGACCCAAACAGAGTACAGATCAAGGTCAAAGGAGAATAGACAGAGAACGAGAAGAGAGTTGTCCAGCTTGACAAAAAGGCCAAGAACATCCTATTTCAGTCATTAGAAGATGATTTATTTGAAAATGTGGTCAACTGCAAAACAACAAAGGAGGTTTGGGAAGCACTACTCATTATGCATGAAGGAACAGAAGAAGTTCGAGAAAACAAACAATCTCTCCTAACTCAACAATATGAGATGTTTGCTCACGTTCAAGGAGAGAACGTCACTGGCACATACGAGAGATTCAATATTCTGCTCAACTCTCTACGAGCCTATGGAAAGATCTATCCAAACAAAGATCTGATCATAAAGTTCATGAGAGCTTTACCAAGCAAGTGGGATGCCAAAACCACTTCCATAAGAGAGTCAAAGAATCTACACGAAATGACTGAGTTATATGGCAACCTCCTCACGTACGAACTGGAGCTAACACAACGAGCAGAAATGTTGTCTGAAGGAAGAAAGAAGGATAAAGGTGTTGCTCTCAAAGTAACCGAAAAACACCTCCAAAGTCAACACTGAAGTTGATTCTGACTACGATAAAGATGATGATGAGGACTTTGCAATGCTGATTAAAAGACTAAGAAGATTCATGCGACAAGGCAAAACCAAAGAAGCCAAAGAAAAGTTAAGAATTCACAATGACCGAGAGCAAATGAATGACCTATGCTACAACTGCAAGAAACCTGGTCACTTCATTACCAACTGTAAAAAACCTCTCAGAGAAGAACTCAAGAAGAAATCACATGCAAGGAAGGAATACAAAGGCAACAAAAGGACAGCAAAGAAAGACAAAGGCCTTGTAGTTGGAGGATCGTGGAGTGACTCTGATAATGACTCAACTCCAGAATCTGGAGACTATGAAGATCCTCAAATGGCTAATCTCTGCTTGATGGCCAAAAATGCAAGGGACAAACAGAACTCCAACATACATGAAGTAAGTATCAATGAGGTATTTGACTTCAACTCTCCTGATAAAGATATTGATGACCTTAGAACTGCATTACACGACATAACATCTGATCTGCACCAATACATGAAGTGGTTTAGAGTTCTGTCTAAAGACTATTCACTTCTTCAAAAAGAGAAAGAAAAAGTTCAAGAGGAACTAGAAACATCCCTTCTTAGTACTGATTCTCTCTCCAAGTTTGAAGCTGAAAATAAGTTCTTGAGACAGGCAAATGAGCTCAGTGAACAAAGAAAGTCTAGTCTAACCTCTAAGATTGAGGATCTAGAAAAGACAGTCTCTACATGGAATAAATCCTCTTCATTCATAAACTCCTTAATCTCTAACCAAAGAAGTGTCTCTGATAGAACAGGGTTAGGCTTTGGAGAATCTACCTCAAAGTCATGTGTTGAAAAGCAAAGGAAACTAGCACTGGTAATGCTTCAGGTTTCAGTAGAGGCATTATATTTGTGAAATCCTCACAGAAGGATGAGCCTGTCAAACCTTGCCCAACTAATTCAATTCATATTCCCAGGAGTAAGGGATCTCATGCTGGACTAAGTTTCAGAAAAGAGAAGAGTAATCTAGCTACTACTCATCTACCTCGAAGGATGTAGAGAACCAACCAGGAAGATACAGTAGAAGTAAGATACACTCCTCACAAATAATGAAACAAGAGAACACATGAAAAAGGGAATATCAGCCTAGCAGGAGGATGACCAATAACCCACAAAAGTCTAAATGGAGGAAGAACTTTCACACACACACAAACATGCATCATATCAAATGTTTTGTGTGCTTATAGAGATTAGCCACAAGGTATGAAAGTGTCATTATAATTCCATGCATGTGAGACCCAAAATTAAGCGATTTGGGTCCCCAAGGGTACTAACATAGTAGGACCCATGCAAGTATGGGTACCAAAATGAAGGTTTAATGTTACCTCAGGAAAAGAGCTCCACGAACTCAACCTGGTATCTGGATAGTGGATGTTCAAGACACATGACTGGGAACAAAGCCCTTCTGTCTAACTATATAGAGAAGGAAGGTCCCTCGGTCATCTTTGGAGATAATGGCTCTGGCAAGACAAGAGGCTATGGCTCAGCTGGAAATGGTACGGTATCCTTCAGCAAAGTGGCCTATGTGGAAGGACTACAACACAATCTTTTAAGCATTAGCCAACTCTGCGACAAGGGTCATCAAGTAATATTTTTCAACAATCAATGTCATGTCCGAGACCTGAAGACATCTGCTGTGAAGCTAACCGGAACAAGAGAAGGAAATGTCTACACAGTAAATCTTGGAAAACTGAGCTCAGACGAGACAATATGCTTTTTGGCTAAACCATCTGAAGAAACAAGCTGGCTATGGCATCGAAGACTGTCTCATCTTAACTTCAAAAGCATGTCCAAATTAGCTTCAAAAGATCTAGTTGCAGGCCTACCCAAGTTCAACTTCATTAAAGAAAGGCCATGCAATGCCTGTCAATTTGGAAAACAGACCAGAAGCACTTTCAAGAGCAAAACTGTCAATTCAATTGACAAGCCTTTGCAGCTGCTACACATGGATCTTTTTGGGCCAATTCCAACAACGAGCCTTGGAGGAAAGAGATAGTCTCTGGTCGTAGTCGATGACTTCACCAGATTTACATGGGTGTTCTTTCTAACCTCAAAAGATGAGACAAGTTCCCAGCTGATCAAAATGTTCAAGCTTATGATGAACGAGAAAGGAGAGAAAATCAAGGCTATAAGGAGTGATCATGGTAGAAATTCGACTTCTCGAAATGGACCAATTACGCATGCATAATGGCATTAGTCACAACTTCTCAGCTCCACGAACTCCTCAACAAAATGGAGTTACTGAGAGAAAGAACAGGACATTAATAGAGGCTGGAAGGACTCTACTAGCGTGAACTCATCCTGCTCGAGTACTTACAAGCGTAAGCGGTCAACACTGCTTATTATACTCAGAACAGATCACTCATACACTCTACGATTAAGAAGACTCCCTATGAACTATGGAAAGGAAGAAAACCTAGTGTTAACTACTTTCATGTCTTCGATTGTGCATGCTACATTCTTAACAATGGAAAGCAATATTTGACAAAGTTTCAACCAAAATCAGACGAAGGAATCTTTCTTGGATATGCCACAGACAGCAAGGCCTACAGAGTGTTCAACAAGAAGACACTGAGTGTTGAAGTCTCGATTCACATCATCTTTGATGAAACAAACTCAGACAAAACAATGCCTCAAGATACTGCGACTAACAGTTCAGACACTACGAACGAGGTCGTCGAGCTCAACACTATGATCATAGTACCAGACAGTGAAATCGTTGAGCAAGGGAATGAGATCGTAGAGAGGCCTATGCCAGACAACGAACCTCCACATCAAGAAGAAGAAATAGATCTTGAAGATCTAAGACAAGAAGGCATAAGAACCGATGTCCCAACAGAGGCGCGATGGGCAAGAGATCACACTCAAGATCTAATCATTGGAGATCCGAATACAAGAGTCAAAACAAGAGTCACTTTCAAAAATGAATGCTTCTATCTAAGCTTCCTATCTTAAATAGAACCGAAGAAGATAGAGGATGCTATGGGAGACTTCAGCTAGATAGAGGCCATGCAAGAAGAACTCAGTATAGCAAGAACTCAGTACCAGTGGCACTTGTCAACTACTAGGTAACAGACTTGTGTTCTGGTTTAGCAAGAAACAAAACTCAGTATCTACCTCAACTGCATAAGTTGAATACATTGCTGCTGGTAGTTGCTGTGCTTAGATCTTATGGATGAAAAATCAGCTAGCAGATTATGGGTTTGAATTCAAATCCATACCTATTCACTGTGATAACACAAGTGCAATTGCTATAACTCATAATCCTGTCATGTATTCTAGGACTAAGCATATAGAAATAAGGTATCACTTCATTAGGGATCATGTGCAAAATGGAACTATATCTTTACAATATATCCCTACTAAAAATCAACTTGTTGATGTCTTTACAAAGCCCCTAGATGAATCCAGATTTAATAAGTTAATAAGTGAGCTAGGCATGCTTAACTTACAACCATGAAAAATATGCTCTAGTATGTGCTAACCATACAGGTTTAAAGGCTATGTTTGAAATCATAGACATGATCAAAGGAAGACCACGATCGTAGAACTAAAGTGTCATCGCAGTGAAGACTCAACGATCGCGGTGCAGACTCAATAATAGTAGAGTTACATCAAAACCAAAGGAACTCCCTATGATGATCAAGTCTCAAACAAGGCAATCTCTCTGATAAGTACCTCAGGGACAAACCTAACCCTTGATTCATTCAATGAGGTTGGCCCTTCCTGAGCTACCTTAAACCAAGAAGAATGCTAAGTCGAAAGTTCATCATGAGGACTTGGTTAAGACTCTACGATTGCTAATTAGACTCGATGATCACAGATCAGACTCTAAAATTACAGCTCAGACACGACGATTGCTGAACAGACTCAATGATGGTAGAACAGACTTGACGATTTCAAGGGTCATCTCAACGATCGTAGTCCTCGTGAAGAATTCGTTAGCCTAGAAGAAGTTGAGGGTAATTCAGTACAATCCTTCTCTGTTAAATTCGTAGAGCCAAGCAAAATTCGACACCTGTCCCACTAAGCAAAATGGAGAGAGGGAAGTTACAAGTACAAATTAAAATCGTCTTTTTGAAATCTAAAGTTCAAAAGATCATCTCTCTCTTCCTCTCTCAAGCAGAAACCCTAAATTAGTAGAAAGCTCAGTAAATCACACTTCCTGCAAGAAAATCAATGGCGGCTTCCAGTGTTATCTTCGGCTATAGACTCTGCTTTGATGAGTTCAAAACAGCTGAACCCCAATTTCACAAGACTTTGTCGCTACTAAAGAAGGCAGGTCTTGAAGAAGTGTGACACCCCCAAATCCAGGTACTTCATTTCCACAGGATTTGGTGCTCACTTATCAAAACTATTACATCTAACTACCCATCAATAAAGGATAAAGACATAATTTAAACAATCTTAAACAATAATCATTCCCATTAAAGGGTTACATCATTATCTCAAATTAAATCCCAGGTAATCTAACCTTAAAATTATTACATAAGTTTGTGGAATACATCACATACTAAAACAAGTCTTTAGCATAATTTATTAAAATAAAATTCTCAAAAGTCTTCATCATTTGGACATCTTGCCCTTGCCTTTGCTAGTCAACGGCTCATCAACTTTCTCCACTTTAGCTGCAATGTTAATTGCAAGAGTGAGCAAACAAATGCTCACTAATATAGAACGTAGCAATGATAATAACATGAGAGTAAACAACGAAAGCTGAACAATAAGGAACTTGTTCTACAAATCAAAATAGAAAACAAGTTTGAACTTTATTTATTTGAGGGTCTTAAGACCACGAACTATGTCCCCGGTACTTAGGTATTATTACCCAACCTTAACAGTCATTTAGACTATACGAACCCTTCTTAACTTACTTCGGGGGATCAGCCCTTTGTACCATGTATTGTGCACAAACATCTAAAAGTTACACGTACAAAATCTCCTATGTTAGGGTTGTTTGTCTCAGTTTGAATTTAGAATTTTCGCACTAAAGAAGTTTAGTTTGGAACTAGCTTATCAGTGTTTCTAGAATTTTAGAACACTATTCGAATATAGATTAATTCAATCAATAAAGGTTTGCTTACTACTTGAAGGTTTAATACAACGATAAAGCTTTGAACAAGGTTATCAAAGTCAAAGATTGAATAACAATAATATATAATTGAGTAAACATGATATACATGCAAAGCGCTATAGAAGAGTTAAAACAATCTCCCTTGAATCAATGTATTAGAACAATATATGCTTTGAATAATAATTAGGAAACTAAATCTCGCTCGATGTAACGAATTAGGTTACATAAGCTTGTACAAACATACGCAAGATAGGTTAAGCTTGCTCAACTTCATAAAGAATGTTAGGAACTTGCACAATAATAATTTAGGAATGGGAACTTGCATTCAATATGAAAAGAATGAAGTTCGAAAGCTTTGCTCAATGTAAAGAATTAAGGTTTAAGAACTTGCTCAGTAATAACAAGGTAGAGTTAGAAAACTTACTCAATCGTAAGGAGATAAGGTTTAGAAACTTGCCTTGATTGTAAGCTACACAAATGAAAAATAGTCTCCAATTACCCTACATACATCATTGAAATCACAACAATAATTAATTGTATGAATATTAGCTTTTAGGGTTTAAACCATCATTCAAGTCATAACCCTAACCTAGCACCTAACCTCGTTGGTTAACACCTTAACAATTCTAAAATCACACTATGAATCTTATCATTTACATTTAACTTTTGAAAACATCCCATTTGGTTAATTACATAACTTATTTAAATAATCACTTAAATTCTTTTACACTTTATATAACAACACATGACAATCTGTTATTGTAGTTTATATTATACCTCGACATCATTAACATGCATGCTAAACTAATATAAGTCCATTACACATGATCTGTCTCGAGACCGGGGTATAATGGCAATTGCTAGGCCATACTTAAGCTTCGGGACAAAGCAAATGCCGCCATTTTAGCTTAACACCGGTAGCAATTTCTGCTGGTGCTCAATCAGAGAAACCAAAGAATAGTGACTACTGCTGCTTCGACTTTGGTGACCAGGCAAAATTGCATACACACTAAACGAAAATGAAATATAGCAACAGAGTTCCGTTTTTAGCCCAACTAACACAAATTTCACCATCAAAATAGTGAAATTAGCACAACCAATTGATATAAAACTAACACATACATGTTTTTTCACATATTCATCGACTTAGAACAACTAAACATCAAATTAAACTATTTTAATTCCTTAAATTTCATGGTTTCTCATGAAAACTCCATTTTTGACACCTTTAGCGAATTTGATCACAACGAATTCGTTTCTCAATCAATTGACATAATTTAAACTGCGTTGTTTTCATTTCTCAGTATATTTTCATAATCCATCAACAAATTACAGATTACATCATATATTGAACAAGAAATTTGGTACTTTTTATGGCCATATTATAAGAACACAAACACTGTGATTTTCCTTTTCTTCCTCAACCCAATTTCTCATAAATTTGATATCAAACAACATGTACACATGATAATCAATAGAGTTTGCAAACCTATAAGTGCACATATACAAACCATCATTTACGTAACTTAATAATTCACAGAAAATTCCCACAGAGAACTCAAAGCACAAAATATTAGAATTACAATATACCTTAATCCTTGTTTATGGAAGCAATTGATAGCAATCCTTTTCCAAAACCCTTCTCCTCCTAGCCAATATTACTGAGTTCTCTTCCTTCAAGTTCTCTCTCTCAACACTCTGTGATATTTAGCTAGGCCTTAGAGAAAAATAGAATGCGTTGAAATATACTAACTCTCACCTCCAACGTCGGGTAAAAAAATCCAATAGGTAAATACAGTTGAAAAAACCAAGGACCACAAGGCCCTCTGTTTACTAACCAAATTCCCCCAATCAAATTATTATTATATTATTTATATTAAATAGTTACTTTGTGTCACACTCTAATTAATTTAAATAACTTAGTTTAGTTAATTTAAATAACTTATATAATAATAATAAAAATCTCATTATCATTATACTTAAAATTAATAAATAATTATATATCTAATTTAATTAGAAACATCACTTTATTTAATTTATTTATTTCCTTTAAATTAAACAATTTATTTAATTTAATTATTTTCTTACATATTAAGCAATTGATTTAATTTAATTATTTCCTTAAATTAAATTCTTCAGATAAAATTATCAATACTCAATTTATTTAACATTAATCAATTTAATTACTAAATTAATTCATGACAATTCATCAAATATTTATTTTCCTTAATAAATAAATTATTTTAAATATCTATTTAATTCCATAAATATTTAAATTAAATTACAAATTTCTCGATCGTTACAAGAAGCCTTGGGTACAGACACATTGATCTACTCAAAGCTGGTAAAAGAATTCTACAATAACGGGGTATTTGAAAACAACACCATCACTGCGAAAGTCAGGAACGTCGAAATCAGACTAAAGGCTGAGGACATCAATCTAGCCCTAGGTCTCAAATCTAAAGGGTAATCATCCATAGATGGCATAGACTTCCATAAGGGTCTTAAAAAGATGTACCACAAGAAATCACCCTCTGTCAAAGGATACAAGAAGAAGCAGTTTCCACAGAGGTACAAATTTCTAGCTGATATTGTTGGAAAATGCATATGTTGCAAAAGCTCTGGTCATGGCTCCGTGAATGAGGTACAACTCAAACTCATGACTGCCATATGTTATGGAATACAACTTAACTATGGGGTTCTATTGCTTGAATGGATTGGGAAGTGGTTAATCAGCTCAAAGAAGACAAAGAGGATGATGAATGAGAAGCTATCAATCCAAATCGTCGAATGACCCAGCAACTGTTCGAGAATTGGAAAAGGAATCTAGCTGGAAACGTGCGAATGATGTCTGAATCCAGTGGTAGAACTGGTGAAATAAAGGGATCAGGAATGCCAAAAAATATGTCTGTTGTCAGAGAAACTAAGGAAGAAGAAGAAGAAGCTAACAAAGAAGAACCCATTGCTTTAATCAGAAAAAGCAAAAGGAAAAGGAAGCTGAAAGCCAGAACTATAGAAGAACCTCAGGGATCCACTACCGATAAGCCTGTAAAGTCCTCAGACATTGAGACTCTAAGGATCCTAAGAAGGAAGAAACATCAAATGAGGCGTAAGAAGATAGAAACAACCATATCTCGAAAGCTCTTCAAGAAGAATAAAATCAGCCACAAGACCAAAAGGCCATCAATCTCTTCGATCATAGAGTCTCTGCCGATCGTAGAGACCAGACCAAACAAGGAAGTAGTTGCAACAAACATTTTGGCTGATCAGAAGGATAAAACTGAAGAGAGTCCTAAGGCTGTGGCTCAGCCTAAAAAGCCAAGAAGGAAACTGGTCAAGAAATATATTCTTGTAAATGAGAAAGCACTAAAGAGGGAAGACAAAGAATTGACTGCTGAAAAGGAACCAGCAAATGAAAGCCAAATAGTCAAAGCTCAAACTAAGGGGGAGACACCTGAAGATCTGATGATAGAGGATACACCTACTGAGGGGGAGATGGCTGAAACTCCCATCATAGGAAGTGCCCTAGTTGAGGGGGAGCTATTGATAGTACAAGAAGATGATCACGGTGAGGGGGAGGCTTATGACATCTCTATGACAGAAGAAGAGATTCCGGGAAGAAATGAAGAAGAACCAGTGCAAGAACATTATGAGGCCATTGAGATAACAGAATCCTCCAACGAAAGCAGAAAAGAGGGTGAAGGTGATGAGGTAGAGATTATAGCTGTGGGCATTGATGGGCATAGAAGAGCCAACTATGAACAACTATATGCATATCTACCTATGATGCCTTTCCATCAAGCTCAAATTCTAAACTCTTGGAGTCACATGTTTTGGAGCTTCAAAGAGTATCCGACCATCTCAGTGCTAGCTAATGGATTCCCAGGGAGATTCAATTTTGCCAAGAAGCTTCTCACCAACAATTCTTCCTTAAAGAACAAACTTGAGGTACTATCTATCCCAACTCTTTTCAGAGTTAATCACTTACCATTATCCTCATTTAATCAATTTTATGAATTCCCACGATGGTTGGAAGTGATTCTTCATCCACTAAATCAATTTCCAGTTGCAAAATCCCAAAATTTTGTAACTGAGAAACTAAATGCGACCAACTTCATAATGCTCCCACATCCCATCATCTCTACGATCACTAACTCTAACCCCATTGTAGAGTCTACACCTCAAATCGTAGAGTTACCAAACTTTAACATCCTAACCCAGACCCCTACATCAGATATTCCTTCCTTATCCAGCAACGAATACTTCAATCTTGATCTTGCCCTCTACTCCTTACAAGATCAATTCAAAGGCACATCAACTCCCTCCTCAAAATTTCCCAAATTGGATGAAATTCTTTCAGAATTGTCCACAAAGGCTGATCTGTCAGCAATGTCTGCGAAAGTGGTCAAGGAACTCGATGAGAGCCTTGAGGATCACACTGAACTTATTCAGATGAGATTAACATCAATGATCAATGCTGCAAATAATCTTCTAAGCTCCCTAAGCTCTGAGCTCTCTAAAACGCTTAAGGAGATCATCAAAGAAATGCTTCAAAGCATAAAAGACAGAGATGACATCCACTTTCTCGCAGCTAAAAGACATAGGGATGCTGTCTTGATCTTATAGAAAACTCAAGAATCTCAGAACAATCTAATGATACAAAGCATCAAAAGTCTTCAAACTGCAGTCAAAGAATTTCAAGACTTCTCCATGGGTCAAATGCAACAGACTGAAACTGTTCTCAACATTCTTCAACGCCGTGAAACTCGTTCTGATGCCTTGATCCAAGAAAATTGTGAGGACCTTGCTCAAACTCAGAGTCAACTCAATGAGCTTGTCCAAGGAGTCACTCGCCTCTCCGAAGACATTCGAACCCTTGATGTTGACATAAAGGGGGAGAATAAAGGAAAAGGAGATCAGGGAGGTCAGGGAGGCAAGGGCAGAGGCAGAGGACAATTCCAAACTCAAGCCTCGAGGAACCCACTTACAAGGCAAATCATTTAGCAGACTCCACGATCCAGCCATCAGGCTCAACATAAAGTTTTAATGGCTCAACCATTAAGGAGTCTAGGGCCAACTACCAACTCTCATGAGGTGACAACAACATGCCAAAGAATGCCAATTGGAGATCCTGCATTCATGAATATGCATGATCACAATCCTAGACTAAGCCCAAGTGAGCTGGAAGATTTGGCCAGAAGAGATGAAGCAATTAGAAAGAGGAGAGCTGAGGAATATGCAAATTGTAAGACCCCAACTTATTATTAATGAAATTTAATTTTCTCTATTTATTATTTTGAAATAATAAGGGTTGATTTGATTAATGTGGATAGTTATGGGTAAAATATGCAAATATTTCAAAATAAGCAAGTGGTTATAAAATATTCATTGTTGTCGGGGAATATTCGTTTGGTCGTGGAATATTCGTATGCTTTGTCGGGGAATATTCAATGCGATGGCGCGACTATGTGTGGGCCCCATAACTAAAAAAGCGATTGGATGAAGAAAACGACAAATATAAGTTGTTTAAAAATAACAGTATAGTTATTACTGATTAATCTATTAAAATACTCGGTGGGTTAACACACAAGAAGCATTGCAGTATTGCACCAATTATTGATTCTTACGTAAGAACGCACTACTCAATAATGGTTACGATAATTCTTGATCGATATTTTTATTTTATTGATTTAATAATTGTTTGCGTTGATATTTTATATTGTTGTTGTTTCAATAATTGTCATTACACAAGATTTTTCATTATCGAAGCAATAATTCATATTATCTGAATAATATTATTAGATAACATTATTGGCAATGTCTAGAAAGTTACATCTAAGGAGAGGTTTGGTCACCTAATTGCGCGCGCCAAGAAGGAGAAATTCTTATTGAAAGCCCCTCTTCCTCGAACCTATGCGGTTGTCGATATTGTGATTCTCATAATATTATTTGTGAATAATTAATTATTGATTCATATGATGAGAAAATATTGATTTTATGTGGATATAGATGGAGAAAATTTTAATGTGACAATTGTTGAAAATTGAAATTTTATCTTTTTACGATAAAATAATTCATTTAAATATATTATTATATTTTAATAATATAATAATGGTGATATTTTTACAACGAATGTGGGATAAATGAGTATACGAGGAGGAAGAGTATTTTTGTTGCAATAAATGTTTAAAACATGTTAAACATGTCGGTGGACCCCATTTATTTACTGAAATTTGATTATAAACTGTGTAAAATCGTCTGCTTTGTGGATTTCGGTCAATTCCTATTTGGAATTTGGAAAAACTTTCTTCTGCAAAGTTGTAGAGAATTGAATTTCCTATAAAAAGACGCGAGATTCGAATTTTTTGACAAAAGGGCTATTTATTGTGAATTATTGAAGTTCCGAAGCTCCGAAATAATTGATTTTTGGAAGTTTAAATTATTTTAAATTAGAAAAACGTTTTTCCTTACTTTTTCTAGAAGGTGGCATGTGCTTATTGAGCTGAAATCAGATTTCAAGAGTGGCGTAGGAATTTTGATATATATAATAATATTAAATTAAATTTTACCTTTTTGTGTTCTAAGCGATTTCCTATAAATAGGGTGCTTAGGTTAGAATTGAAAATTACACCGTAAACTGAAGTTTTCTCTCTATATTATATCGGCGTATTCTTGTGAGTATTTTTTGAGTATACTTTGAGTATTGCTATATGATTAAGTTCAAGTCATAGCCTATATCCTGTTTCAACTAAAGACTTGTCTTTGTGAGGTAAGGGATATTTTTTTTTCGTAATGATATTATTTCTTCAATATCATTATGTTGAAATATTGATTTGAAGTTTTTTTTATCAAATTTGAAACTTTTGGTGTCTGAGTTACTATTCACGTATACAACACTATTCACGTGTCTGATCTTATTCACGAATACGACCTTTATTCATCGAAAAATGAAAAATTTTCTTTTCGTCCAAAATATCTATTCGGATACTAGCTTTGATTGTATCCATGTTTTGATAATTCTTGAATTTTACACCACTATAATTATTTTTGAGGTATTTTTTGGACATGGATAAAACAAAGTACTGAATCCTTAATCCTTAATCCTTGTCATTTTGTTTCACTTTGGATTCGCTTTCTTTAAAATATTTTTCATCATCCTCGGTCTTAAATGATGATATTATTGAATATCTTTGGCACAGAGTGCAAAAGATGAATGATTTCTGAAGAATATCTTTGGCCCGTGAGTGCAAAAGATGAGCAGTGTTTAGATGAACATGACCAATGATGAATATCTTTGGCTTTTGTAGTGCAAAGATGAATATTTGATTCGGATATATATTGATTGATGTTACGGGGATAAAAGATAGACGATGAACTTTTAAATTCATACATAGAAGATAGTAGTTTTCATTCTCTACTTAACTCTTCTAATGAATTATTATTTTCGCTGTGAATATCGATTTAAAATTTGTTATCTATTGTATTCTATTAGATTTTTCCCTGTTGAAGACTAACGATAATTTGTTGTATATTATCTTAGTCATAATATTCTTTACTGGGCTAGTTGAGCTCACCCTTTTCCTTTTTGTTCCATTTTTCTTCTCAGGAGGCGAGAATATAGCGAGTATGAGTCGGGGTATGGAATGAAAGTTCTAGAGAGAGTTATTTAGTAGTCCTCACCATTTTTGTAAAATAATGTATCAATAAATGTGATGAGGATTTATCTGAGTATAGATATTGTCTAGAAGATAATATTTGTATTCAAACTCACAGTTTTATTGTTGTAATAATAAAGTTGTAGTTATTTCTGTACCATGTATTGACAACTCAGAATGGGTGATGTATACCTATTTTGTACAAATCCTCCAAGAAGCAAAAGGCCGAAGAAATAGAGATAAGTTGAAACTTAAACTCTTATTGATGTAAAGCTTATCTATAATATCTACTCTTCAGACATCAATAAATTCATGCTTATTCTCTAGAAATTTTAGCTACTCACTGAAATATTAAGTCACGTTTACTTTACTGAAAATGCATCTAGATATTGATAATCATGACAACAAATCTCCTTGGTTATGTCAACATCAAATAGGGGGAGATTGTTGGAAGAATGCATATCTTGATTTGATGTTTAAAGTAAATGATCTTGATTATATGTAAAGTCCTTAAAAGAATATATGTACAAGGACTTAGTGATAGATCAAATTTGTTAGGTTGATCTTAGCTTTTAAGTGTTCATATTCTATAAACAAATGTATAGATAAAGAGATCAAAGATGTTAGGTTGATCTATCGTGAAATGTATAAATAGGCTTCAATAGGAATCGTAGTCTATCAAGCTGATCAACAGATTGCAGAAGCCAAGGCAAGATCGTAGAGCTTAGAAGATTGTAGTGTATTTGCCTTGAAGGATCTCTTCAGAAATCATAGAGTGGTTCAGACGTTTGCCGAAGCTAACTCAGAGATCGCAGTGTGCTCTCAGAAACATTGAGTCTGTAAGACGAGCAAGTGATGATCGTCGTGTGAAAAGATCGTAGTGTGCAAATCCTTGCGAGAAATCATAGTGTTCTTTTATGAGCAAGCACCAATATGACAAGACACTATGATATGGATAGTAGAGTGTCATTTGCCTTGTGTCAGAAGAATCAAGCCCTACCTTTTGTTTGAAGACAAATTCCAACAAATGTGGATTGGGTTTTGAACGTTGAAGCACTCACCAGTCTCAACGGTACAAAAGATATCCTTAGTATTGATCAAAAGGAACGTATTCAAGAAGCTAAGAAAAGGGCCATTGGGCAGAGGAAAACACCTTTTCAGGTGTTAGGTGAGAAAGCAGTCTGATGTGTTAGTGGGCCAGATTGAAATTCAGAAGATGTGCAGAAAAGTCTCCATCAAAGATTCAGAAATATCAAACGCATTTAATGCTTCATCAAAAGGCTTCAACGGATAGATTTCAAGATCACATATATACAGAACACAGACAAATGAGAGAAGCAAGCAAGTATTGAACAAAAATGTGCAAGAACACTCAATGCTCAACTCTACGATCCGAGAAAGATAGAAAGCTTGCTCAGCTACTCAGTTCTTTCAAACAAGTGCTTAATAGCAACTGAGTAGTACCAATCACGATCTCAATAACAACCAATCAACTGAAGTGAGAAGTTCCAAGTCTGAAGGACTTGAAGAGTTCTAAGTGAACTATAAAGAACCAAGTCTGTTGGACTTGAAGAGTTTAAGAGTGAACTAAGAAGTGTCTAGACTACTGGTTTAGAAAGAATATGTGAGATTTAAGAAGTGTAACAGACATCCTTAGTGGATTTCCTACTCAAGGAGTAGAAGAGTGGATTAGGAGCTTTTAGTGCTCTGAACCACTTAAAACTACCGTGTCCATTATAACTGTTATAACTGCTATAACTGCTATAACTGCTATAACTGTCATAACTGCCTCACTCTCATTAATTCAAGATATCTCAAAGAAGGTTTATCATATACTCATTCCACTGTGCATTAATCACAATCATACTAACGAGTTTAAAAGAAAAGTTTTTAATTATCTATTCAACCCCCCTTCTAGATATCTATTGTGCCTCCGAAAACTAACAAAAGCTTCCCCCCACAAATTTTGGGGTGCTCCAGAACTAGTTAACATAGCATTCAACATTTCTTTCAATGTTCGGTTCTTGCATTCAGTAATACCATTAGATTGAGGTGAATAAGGAGCAGTAGTTTGGTGAATGATACCATGAGTAGAGCATAACTCTTCAAATGGTGATTCATATTCACCACCTCTATCACTTCTTATAGCTTTAATCTTTTTGTTAAGTTGATTCATAACTTCATTTTTATAATGTTGAAACATTTCTATAGCCTCATCTTTGCTTTTCAACAAATATACATAACAATATCTTGTGCAATCATCAATAAAAGTAATGAAATATTTTTTCCCACCTCTTGTTTACACAAACTTTAAATCACATATATATCAGTGTGAATTAAATCTAGAGGTTCAGTTTTCCTTTCAATAGAATGAAAAGGTAATCTTGTCATTTTAGATTCCACATAAATTTCACATTTATGTTTTTGATTAATATCAAATTTAGGTAAGAATTCTAAATTAATTAATCTACGCATTGTATTATAATTAACATGTCCTAATCTAGCATGCCATATATTTGAAGATTCTAACAAATAAGCAGAAGAATTAATTTTATTATTATCAATAGACTTTGGTACAACAGTCATTACATTCATCTTAAAGAGCCCATCAGACATATAGCCCTTTCCCACAAATATATCATTTTTGGTAAGTACAAATTTATCAGACATAAACACCAACTTGAAGCCATTCTTGCTAAATAGTGACCCAAAAACTAGATTTTTACGGATATCCGACACATGAAGCACTTCGTTGAGAGTCAGTTCTTTGCCATATGTCATTTTCAGCACAATCTTTCCACGTCCTTGAACCTTTGAACATGAGGAGTTTCCCATGAAGAGTTTCTAGTCATTTTCTACTAGTTTGTAGGTAGAGAACATCCATTTGTTGGAGAAATGTGGTGAGTAGCGCCAGTGTCCACCTACCATTCTTTGTTCTTTCTTGAAGTTCTTTGGCTTGTGACATTCATTTGATTTATGTCCTTGAATGCCACAGTTGAAGCACATGCCTTTTGAATTTTTTCTTGGCTTTGAAAGTATCTTTGCCTTCGCGCTTCCTTTTGTTGTTATTGTTTGGCCTTTGTTCTACCACATTAGCCTTTGCTTCAATGAAAATTTTCCCATTCTTCTTCTCCAATCCTCGATTGTCCCCTTCAATCCTAAGTCGCACAATCGGTTCTTCGAGATTCATCTCTTTGCGTTTATGCTTAAGATAATTTTTGAAGTCTTTCCATGATGGTGGAAGTTTCTCAATCATTGCAGCAACTTGGAATGAGTAACTTAGTGGCATTCCTTCAGAATGAATGTCATGTAGGATTACTTGTAATTCTTGAACTTGGGTGATGACTGCTTTTGTAAGAACTGAGAATTTTAGGAATAAATAATTTTTTTAATATAATAAGAAAATGAGTGTCGACGTCAGGATTTTTATTTGTCCCTTTTCGTTACTTGTTCTTTGGTGTTCTCATGTTATGTGAGATTTGTTTGAAAAAATAAGTGAAAAAGGTCCGACATGTGTAATGTCGACGATTTGATTGTAAGAGTCGCCAGTTGGTATTTTTAACTGGTTGCACCAACGCAACCGAGAAAAGGTTTGCAAATTGACCCTGTGATGTAACACTGCTAAACGGGTTTGTGAAACCGAGATTCATTTGGGTTCGGGGGCTTGATTATACGGAGGGAAGGTGTTAGGCACCCCCCGACATCCGTGTTACCACGGTAACCGCCACTTTTCAAGAAACTGTTATATGAATGTGTGTGTGTGTGTGTGTGGATCAATGTGCAATTTATTTGGAAGTAGTACGAGGCCTCGTTCACACCTATATACAAAGGGTTTGAATTTGTAGAAAAATTTAGTTTTAAACAGGATATAGCAATGAAGTTTTGTAAAAGAGGGTTTTCAAACCCTGTGCTCAATAGTAATTGAGACCTTTTCATACTTCCATTTTATTATTAAATATTCTACATTTACTTTTATTTTTTAGAGATCGAGGCATCTTGAGAAAATAATATACTGGCGATCTTAGAACTCCTCATGGGCATGATAGCCATCTAAGGAAATTCAAACATCGTAAATAATGTACAAGCCGCTACAAATTTAAAAATGTCCATCACGGAATCAAATCTAGATTCAATGAGATCGAATCAGATCACATAATTCCTAGGCTCACATGATGCCGCATGATTTATATGAAAAGAAGTAAGCGATTATATATATAAAAGTCAGAAATATATATATACAGACATGATCAACCACCACGAAGCACCTCCACGGGGGATCAGAAATGTAAATATATAAAAGCGGTAAATATATATATATATATATATATATATATATATTGTTCATAAACCCCTCACCGCTCACACAAGAGACTTACCTAGGGTTGACAGCGAACAAGGTGTTCTACAGTAAGTTAGGTGACTTCTGATAAAGGATGAAATGATTTTTGAAAACAGTTTTAATGAAGCAAATCAGAAGATCTTACTAGTCGCTAGAACAGCGAACAATCACTTGGCTCTGATACCATTTGGGGCGGAATTGCATAGAACAGGAAGAACAGAGAGAGCGCATACACAATCAAAAATAGTACTATTAAAAAGAAATTCTTTCATTGGTATTATGTATTAATAAATTTCAAAATGACTTATTAAATCGAAATTTTGGTTCGCATTATTATGCAAGTCGACCAAGTACATTTTAGTAAAAGATGTTGAAAATTTAGCCTCTAAGCATTCTTTATTAGATGGCAAGCTTTATTAAGCATTTTTGATTTTGATATTGAATACATTAAAGGCAAAAATAATTCTATTCTGATTTTCTTACCGAGAGAATTTATTCATACAGTACTATCTGATCATGAGTTTCAGAGGTTCATCCTCCTCTCAGGGTCCGGGTCGCCCTAGTGGCCCAAGTAATCATCCCAGAGGTACCTTAGTCCCTCACCCAGTTACCCCAGTCTATCAGTCAAACAAATTTTCTGTTCTTGGGACAATTCCCAAGCCTTATAGTTCAGCTCTAGTTAATAAACCTGAACCCATTGACCCATTCAGTAATCCAGCAAAGACTTCGTCTTCAGCTCCCAGTCACTCCTCTTCTGAGCATGTGCTCAAGTGGGAAAGTTATTTGTTTCATATTGAACCCTATATGAAGCCAAAAAATGATCCAGTTAAGCTTGCTGCCCAGTTTTTCCCTCCTGGTTGGCATTTTCCTCCAGCCGCTCCTTATAAGTCTCTTGTTTATTATAAGGACATTCTCCTTGGCCCCGAGTCAAGAAATATCAAACCAATTTATGCAAACAATGATAAATCAAAAGTTCTTTATCATTCTTTGTATATTAAACAATTCCTTCAGATTTCTGATTGGGGAAAACATCCCTCCGATCTGATGGATCTCTCTAATCATAGTTATCCTTTTTGCTTTTATGATTATATTGAAGCCTGGTATAAGGTTCTCCTTCACCAGAACGAGTCCCATAGTCATTCCTGGTTTATTCATTTCGATCATAAATTCAAAAGCCCAATCCCTTATTGGTTCGTCCTATGGTGGTATAGGCATGGTTCTACCTATGACCTCCTTCCCGATCCCCTTAAGGTCCAAGTTACCCATTTTGCTAATAATAGTAAACGGATCCAAAGAATGAGAATATTCCTCTCACTCTTCTCTTCATTAGTAAATATAAGGTTCCTGGATTCTTAAATGGCAATACGGTATTTCTCCCCTCTCTTGCATTGCTAGTAATTCAAATATCGTCTCGATCCACTCCCTCGACTTTCCGCTTTTTCTACATTAAGTGGTGGGATAAGTTCGATGTTAATAGAATTATTGGTCGGGTTCAACAAGAATTTCTGTTGCTCTATTCCGCCTCGATCAATTCCCGATCATTCAAAGCTAAGGATTCTAAAGCCATCTCTTTAGAACCCTCTTCCTCAAGTCGAAAAAAAAGATTTCAAAAGAGTCTAAGTCAAAACCAGGTCAACAGATCCTCCTGTTCCGTAGCATTTCGATTTCAAAGATTGCTCGGTGAGTGAATTAAAACTTATTGCTCAAGCCCTCAATAGAAGAATTGATGAGTTACACGAAGAAGCCTCTAGGCATTCCTCGACTTCTTCTCGAGAATGACTCGATTAGCCAATTTGCGTAAGATGATGGTGCTCAGATGATCCCTACGGCACCATCAACCTTGAGATGCTCGAGACCCATTTGCACGACATCTACAAAAGCCGATTCTTCGCTCGATTAGCCAAGACTGCTTCCCGTGCCGATTCTTCGTTACGATTAGCGAAGACTGCCTTTCCGTGACGACCATCGCTATTCAGACGGTCAGGCGGTCAAAAGATTCCACTTTCCACCGAAAGCAGAGTCGAGTCAAAAGTTGTCGGCCAAAAGCATCTGTAATAGTCAAAAGTTAGCACTGTTCATCAACAGTTGCTTGTCTGTACTTTTACTTTTGCTTTTACCTTAGTAACTTGCTTTTACTTTTTGCTTTTACTTTAGTAATTCACTTTTACCTAAGTGAAATGTTTCTTACTTCTGCTTTTACTTTAGTAAATCACTTTTACCTTAGTGAAATGTTTCTTACTTTACCCAAGTAAATGTAATAGTTCCCTTTCCTTGTTCTATAAAAGGAAGGCGAGCTCATTTGGCAAATCAGTTTTCGAAACTTAGAAAGACTCTGAGCTCTCTCTCTCAGAAGAATCTTTAGTTTCTACCTCTGATCAGCCTACTTAACCCCTCTTCTCCAATTCTCTAGTTAAATGTTTTAAATTTGTAAGTTCTTGTTTTATTTCCAGTTCTTAGTTTGTACATAGTATGAAGCATTAATACAATTCAGTTACTTATTTATAAAACTGTATTTGATTGTGTATGCGCTCTCTCTGTTCTTCCTGTTCTATGCAATTCCGCCCCAAATGATATATATATATATATATATATATATATATATATATGGACATGATCAACCACCACGAAGCACCTCCATGGGGGATCAGAAATGTAAATATATAAAAGCGGTAAATTTATATATATATGGACATGATCAACCACCACGAAGCACCTCCATGGGGGATCAGAAAAGTAAATAAAGTTGTAAAGATTTATCAACCGCCACTTAAGTAAACTCCAAAGTAGACTAAATGTAAAGAAAGCGAAAAAGACGATCAACCACCATGAAGTAAACTCTAAAGTGGGACTAAATGTAAATAAAAGCGGTAAAAGGCCTCAAGTAAACTCCGTGCTGTGTAAAAATGTAAATATATATATATATATATATATATATATATATATATAAAACAGAACGCATTGTGATGTTTCTCAATCCCATTTCGGTTTATCATTTCAAATGATTTGTCATATATATATATATATATATATATATATATATATATATATATATATATATATAAAAGCGATGAACGCCTTCATCATCGATGAAGTTCGACAACAGCTTTATATATATAAGTATATATATATAAAAAGCAAGTAAACGCTCTAGACATAATTCTAGGCTCAATTGAGGCATAACTCGATAATGTTAGTCTATATATAAATATATACATATATAAGTATATATACAGACAGAAATGAAAACCACGGACCGAAGTCCGGGCATACACATACAACACGACTCTCAATGTGAAGAATAGTGTGTGCAAAGATGAAGAGAAAGACTTTATAGAGCGTGAGAAGGCTTACAGTGGGCTGCAAAGGCAGGCTTCTATGACTCTATATGGATAAACACTCAGCTCCCGCCGTTAAAATATAGCTATATGTGAGCTAACATGTGTTTAAAATGATAAAGCACTCAATATGGGGTGTGTATAGAGCAAATTGGACAGGGCCTCCTCGCCTATTTTTTTCCTCAAATGGCCACCCCAAGCCCTCTATTTATAGAGGGGGGAGATGCAGGTGTACCTGCAGCAGCCGTAGATGCACCCCACTGACGGTACCAAGAATGCACTGCGACGACCATGGATGCACTCATTTGCCGGGTGTGCCAGGCTCTGCGGGTCCCGCCTTCTCAAAGTACGTGCACTCGTGCACTGTGATGTCCGCTTGAACTTGCAAAACTTCAATCCGAGCATCCGAACGAGGTGTACAAGACCATCTTCGGAATACTTTTGTCGAGAGTTACGCAATGACATGGGATTAGAGTTTGTACGAAGTCAGGAAGAGGGGACCATGCCCATGGTCTTCAAGCTTCAAATTCTATTCGATGTGCTACCACGCGTAATAGTCACTCGGGATTGGAACTCCTTGGATCTTGTGGGACATTATTGTGTAGAAATGTATGTATGAAATGTTGAGATGGCGCGCTAGGGTTGAGGTGGCAAGATGACGATTTGACTCCTCACCGGGGTTATCTCTGGTTTGAGCTGATAGCAGACGTTGCTCAGGGTTACATCTGAGATTGGATTGCTGTAAGTGTTTGAATTCCGCAAGGTCATCTGTAAGTGTGCCTGTCTTCCTGGTGTTATCTCTGGGTCTTTGGAATGAGTGCCTCGGCAGGAGGTCTTAGATTAAACCTGATTACATGCATTTGAAACAAGCATTTTTAGAGTTATCGCCGAAACTATAACAACATTCCTTGGGATTATCTCCAAGGACAAAACTCGGGGTTATCTCCGAGGTTGGAATTGATACTCCCTTGTGTGTTTTCGGTTGAGATCGAACTTCCTAGAGTATCCTAAATGGATGTGAGCTGTCTTCCAGGGTTATCTTCGAAAGACGAATCTACCCTCCTACAATGTTAGTAACAAGTGTACAGAAAATTTTGAGTGTCTACAGATGCCCCTCTTTATCATATTCATGCAATGAAAGGCATGGATAGGATAAAGAATCCTAGACACTTGAAATGTAACAAGATAAACATGATGCTATGTGCAGCAACATGATGCAAATGTTTGATGCATGAATGAATGATTGTCGTTTCCCTGTTAATCCTACCGGGGATGACAATCAGTAATGCCTTGGACATGCGATCCAATTCTTCAAGGATTTTGATGTTGAGACTATCACCAATGTCCTGGATCCTTGATACAGACCTTTACTCCATAGAGGTGCCTCTCGTGTATAAGAGATCTATGGGGATAAAGCTTTGTCTGTTTGAGGATGTGTATAATATATCCCATCATCGGTCCTCTCTGATGAGGATGGTCTTCTCTGGTTTGTGTCACCAGCATATACCATGATCCTGTTAGAGTTACATCGCCAATGTATGTATTGTCGGGTTGCTCGACCTTGACGATGTGTGTATCACCGGATAGGTCCCTGTTGGGCAAACTGTCAAGGCTGCTTAACGTTCATTGATGTGTGTATCAATGATTGCATTGCGTTGTGACCCTTACTAGGGAATATGTCAAGGCTGCTTGACCTTCATTGACGTGTATATCAATGGTTGAATCGCGTTGTGATCCCCACCAGGGAAGGTTGTGGATAAGTGATGGATGAGATCATCGAATGGCCTCCGATGCTTCGATGGGTTTATTTGCCATCGGTTGAAATGACGTCAAGGCTGCTTGACCTTCACTGATACGTACATCAATGGTTAAATTGCGTTGTAACCCCCGTCGGGGATACGTGGATGATTGAAAGTTTGCGTTGTGCCGCCAGGGATACTTTATCAATGTCTGACTTCGGCATTGTAACCCCCGCTGGGGATACGTGGATGATTGAAATTTTGTGTTGTGACCCCCACCGAGTATACTTTATCAATGTCTGACTTCGGCGTTGTAACCCCCACCGGGGATACGTCTTTTAGGGTTACAACCCTGTATTTGGCGGCATCAGACCCGTGTGAGGTATTGCCAAGCATGATTTGCAAAAGCTGAGCTCATTGGTATAGTGTACCTTGTATTCAGGCGAATACCAATGAGTGATATGCGGAGCCAGAGTTTGGCCCGTGAAAACCGTGGATTTCAAAGCTATTTCGCTCAATTCATGTAGCATTTTATTCTGATTTGGCCTTTTTCACATGAGAGACCTCCTTTAACTTCGAATCGGATCGAAATTTGGGAGGTGTGGGCCCTATGTAGGGGTGCCATAGGTACACTTCGCAAGCGACCACATATGGACTCGCTACCAACCGTGAGTATGAAATAGCTGAAGGTTGCTTTCATAAGTCACTTTCAAGTTACGCCGCGAAGGAAATCCGAGAGCTCTTCTTCAGACCTGCTGAGTTCGGGTGACTTTCTGCACATTCTACCACCGTACAATTGTTCTACACTGTCCTGGTAATGTATGTATGTATTATTTTCCATTTTCTATTCGTTGGAAAATGACTTATCACATGAAATGCAATTATACACATAGTAGTGAATATGCATGCTGATATGACTTGATAAAAAATATTTAACAAAGTAAGTGTTAGTATTAAACCATGCTGAACATAATAATGTAAAAAAATTTGACTTTTGAAACAGTCAAATTGACACCTTTTACTGTCATTTATTATCCTATTTGAGGATAAATGAGCAAAGGTAGAAAAGCAAAATAATCCTAGTAATTAGACTACACTTACAGATTTTTTTACTATGATGTATTAATGCATGTAGGATGTATATGACTGTGGGTAGGTGTGTTACTAAATGGCCACCTAGTCACACCTATGTGCATGTGGATAGTCCCATTTACAAAGGGGGCTATGGCAAAAATTTTCCAAATCGTAGGCATTGAGTAGTCATGCATTTTTAACTCTACTGTAGACGTATGTTAAAATAATGCATGCATGTATGTAGTCATAAAATGCATTTTGAACAAAACTCCAGGTAAGAATTTACCACACCCTTTCTGAGGTGATTTGGAGACTTGTTGTCTAGATATTATGGATCCAGATCAGCTGAGTAGTTCCCGCAGGACCACTTCTGGTGTACAAAGAAGGGCTTCTGAAGTGCCTCGACCCCATTCTATTAGACAACCTCGTCGTTTGGTGGAGGCGCTGATACGCCCTATTCGGGTTGAAGTGCCGGACGTAGAGGATGAGGAGGAGGATGCACCGGTTGAGGTTCCTGCTCCTGCTGCATGTGTTCCCCGTAGGGATTTGCCAGGTATTCAAGTGACGAACCCAAAGCTTTTGGGCGACTTGAGTCGACATCCTTTATTTTACCTGCACGCAAACGAGGTATAAAGTTAGATCTTAATCTTCCTTATTTCTTATTGATGAGGAGTAAAGGATTCTGACGTTGATCTACATTTGATGTAGGTTCCCGGATTTACACAGCCTCGAGGGAATTGGTTCAGCATCCACTCTATGTATAAGGCTTTGCATGATGACTATAGATCGATTTTACATGGCCGGGGATTCAGGACGTTCTTTTCCATTCTTCCCCGTTGTTGTCCTTGGGGTTACCTCAGGGAATTATCTGAGCGCTGGTTTCACCAGACTCAGTCACTCCATTTGCTAGACTGTGAGGTGATGATGACGCTGATGGATTGGCGGTTTATCATAGGTATGGAGTTTGGAGGGGATCCAGTGCCTTGTACGACGGATATTACCCCTACTGCCGTCAAATCCTTGTTGGGAGTTCCAGACGGAGCGTTCATGGGCAGGACTGTACGTATAAGTCCTTTAAGCGTAGATGCTATGAGCGGGTTGTTGAGTGAGCGCATACCCGATGATATGAGAGTTAGGGATCACATTCTTCGACGATTGTTCCTGATGATCATTAGGGGCTGCTTCATAGCGGATAACTCTTTTACGGTGTCCTTCGCTTTGATCAGCACCACTCAACACGTGGATCGTATAGGAGATTATGATTGGGGTTCCTACACCTTCGCCTACTTCCTCAGGGGAATGCGCATGCGATCACAGGGCTTGACCGAGGCTTGGTTAGGATTTTACTCGTTTCTGATGGTGAGTATTTCTCTTGTCTTTTCCCATGTATAGGTTAAGAGCGTTGACTGACAGCAGATGTTTGCCTTTGTGTTGGCAGTTTTGGGCCTATGAGAGGCTTCCATGTTTACGTCCTGTGAGCGTGTTAGGTTTAGACACCTTTCCACGAGAACGGAGATGGCATCATTCCATACTGGCGGAGGTCCCTATTACAGAGGGTTTCACTTATTGTCGCCTACAACTGGAGTTGTTGACAGCGGATGTCATCACATGGGTTCCCTACTCTGGGGAGCATTTTAGCATTGGATTTGAGGATAGATATCCGACTGGTGTCGAGCACGTGATTTCCACCCGTAGGATTCCTCTCTTTACAGATGGAGGATGGGAGCTCTATTTAGGAGAGTGTGCTATTTGGAGCACTACATGAGAGATTCGCATGTCGATCTTGCCTCCTACCAGGCGTTATTGGCCCGTTTCACAGTCACACGTCATTGATATCCCATTGTTGGGGATTGTTGGTTTTACACTGTCAGAGGGTTCGTGCACTCAGGAGATGTTCCGGCATTGGTGGATCCCTCGTACTATTGGAGCTCAGACCCGCGCCACACAGTTTATGGGGGATATGGTTCCAGGATCTGTGATGATGATGGATTGGCTAGCCCATGTCAGAGATCCGACTCATGTGACACAGATTGACAGATTGACCCGACAGCTGGACCGGACACATCTTTTCATTCAAAGATCTGGCGTAGATCCTTGAGGTAGATACTTTTGAACCTTCCAGCTCTGGCCCTGGCCCCTCAGGTGACCCATATGGCTTTGTCGGTGCAGATCCTCCCTTGTATCGGCCTGACATCCCTGTAGATAGAGATTCAATGACTCAGGAGGAGTTACATCAGGTGGATAGGATTGATGATGTAGACATTGACACCATTGACTTCTTTTGATGTATATTCTTGTTATTTCTTTTGATAGGCCTTTGTTTAGACATTGGGTAGCTTCGCCCCATTCTCGCTATATCTTTTGATAGGCCTCATAGAGATGTAGGCGCTTCGCCCCATTTCCTATATTTTAGTTGTCAGATGTATTAGATGATGATATACTTAAGAATGTATGTACAATTTTCTATTCCTTATATCATATTGCCATCTATTGTATCATGCATGTTATTATGTTATACATATGTATGTATGTCCAAAGATATTCAGCATTGACCCCTGGATGGTCTTATGACACGGCCCGTACAGATGTCTTCTTCGACAGTTAGATGTATTGATCATACCCCACCATTTTTGGTGGCATCTGGTATGCGATCATGGTATGATAGCATGTCACCATCAGACAGGGTGACTGCAGATCATCTGTTGCAACATACTATGTGACGCCCCCAAAATAGGTCCAATCCATCCAACCTATTCTGAGTCGCCAAATACATGGTACAGAAAACAACTACAACTCTATTACTACAACAACACATATGTTGTGAGTTTTGATACAAATATATACCAACTATGACTCATGTCCCAACCGTGGTCAACACCTCACAGTGATACCTTACATAAAGGTACAATCAATAACTATTTTAGAAATTAAAATCTTTGGGAAATGCTCAAGGAAACCTTCGTACATAGGAGGCCATGAATCTAAGTTATGATAGATATCATATGTCCAGAGAATTATCCTTGGTTGATCCAATAGACCCCAAAGAAAAATGAGAAGATTACTATCATGTTCTTCCCAATGGCGAGTCTTCTCTTGACATATAACTATCTCCACTGTCTCCAGTTGAAAATTATATTTCAAATAAACTCCAAGATCATATATGTAGTGCTCGTAGATATACTCAGCAAGTGGATTTGTACAACCTTGTCTTATGATAACTCGTAGGTCATTAGACATCTTGTATGATAGTGGCAAAACACCCTTCCAAAGTTGGGTTCACCTTACCCTATTCGGTTCACCAAAATTAAATATCAAATGACGTATACAATACGACACACTTATCTAAAGTTCTCAATAAAATTATTTCCATACTATTTAGGGAGAACCTCAATAGCTATATACCACCGTTCTATTCCTTGTTATCCCCGTCAATTCGTAAGAACTCTTTTATTACCCGAAGGAATTGTGAAGCAAAAGGGTGAGCACAACTAGCTCAATAAAGAATATTATGACTAAAGATAATTAAATTATTAATAGCCTTCATCGAATAAATCGAGATTTAGAACATATACGTAGATGATAAAACTTTTCAACCATAGTCATGCGGTGAACGAGCAATCCATTAGAAGAGTCAAATAGACCATAAAGTCTATTATCTTCTCCATGTTAAAAGTCCACCAACAATGCTTTAACCTCAGTAACATTAATCAATGATCCTGCTCACGGTCCATGTGAATAACTCATATCATCATAATTGTAGTTCTAATTTTCTCTTCTCATCCAAGACGAAGATATTTTTCATCACATGTCTTTACCTGAAACATCAAAGATCATGGTTATACCAAATCACAGTTCTTGTTCATAATCATACTAATAAGTTCATCTTTACACTACGGGCCAAAGATATTCATTAACAGTTCATCTTTGCACTACATGCCAAAGATATTCAACAACAGGTCATCTTTGTACTACGGGCCAAAGATATTCAACAACAGGTCATCTTTGCACTACAGGCCAAAGATGTTCATCAACGATTCATCTTTGCACTACAGGCCAAAGATATTCATATCTCAAAGAAATATATAATCATTTCAGAATTTATATAAACAATAATTATAACCATGTTGATCAATTCACCTTTGCACTTAAGCTAAAAATATTCAATTATAAATTCAATGGTCATGATCATACCAGTCAACAATTCATCTTTGCACTACTGGCCAAATAGAACCTATAGTCACGATCATACCAATAATCTACCCATCTTTACACTTAAGTCAAAGAGAAATTTCATCACCGGGATTATAAAAATGTTATATATGATAATAAAAAACAATACGATCAACAACTGCATTTAACTTCAAGAGTAAGATTCATAAATCAATGATTTCATAACACCTTAATCCAAATGTTATAAATCTCTTAATAATCTCATAATCTAATATTATTAATACTACCACAATATTTTAATCATTTCTTAAACTTATAAACAATTTATTTTAATTGTTTACATTGTACTAATTAATGCATTTAATCATACTAAAATGCCAAACTCATAAGATTTCATCACCAATAACCAATAATGTAAGACCCCAACTTATTATAAATAAAATTGATTTTTCTCTATTCATTATTCTAAATTAATAAGGTGTTAATTTGATATAATGATTTAGTTATGGGTGAAATATGCAAATTTTGCAAAATAAGCAAGTGGTTATAAAATATTCATTTTTGTCGAGAAATATTCTATTGGTCGTGGAATATTCTTTTTGTTGAGGAATATTCGTACGACGGCGCAACCATTCATGGGGCTCATAACAGAATAACTATCGGATGAAGAAAACGACAAAGTATGAGTTTTTATAAATAACGGCGTAATTGTTACCGTTAACACTGTTGGAATACCTGGTGGTTAAAATACGATGTCTGGCGTGGTGGCAAAAGATATTACGGTATTACAGATGTATTGTTGAATTATTGATTCGCATGCGTAAGAAGCACACTACTCAATAATTGTTACGAGAATTATTGCTCAATAGTTTATTTTATTGATTCAATAATTGTCATATTGATATTTTATATTATTGTTGTTTCAATAATTGTCACTTTTGCATATTTTCTCATTATCGATCAATAATTCATATTATTTGAATAATATTATTAGATAACATTATTGGCAATGTCTAGAAAATTCTGCCTAAGGAGAGGTTTGGTCACCTAATTGCGTGGCGTCGATAAGGAGAAATCCTTATTGAAAGCCCCTCTTTCCGTCGAACCTACTGGTTATCGTAATTGTGATTCTGTAATATTATTTGTGAATAATTAATTATTGATTTATATATGATAAGGAAATATTTATTTGATGTGGATATAAATGAGGGATTTATTTATGTGGTTATTAATGAAGGAATTAATGCTGAGATGTTTTATCAGTATTTTGTTGGAATGGAGGTATTGAAAATCATTCGTTTGTGGATTTCGGATATTTTCTGTTGGGAATTTGGAAAAACTTTCTTCTGTAAAGTTGTAGAGAATTCGATTTCAGGCAGAATGGACATAAAATTCGTATTTTTCTGATAAACAGACTATTTTCTATGAATTGTTGAAGTTTCGAAAAATAAAATAATTTTTATTAAATTTTTGGGTGGGACCCACTTTGGTTGGTGTTAATAACACATGGGCTGCTATTTTCTTCCAAGTTGGTTGGCTTGGTTGGTGAAGGTGTGTGTTGAAATTGAAAAATAAATAATATTATTTTATTATTTAGTCTCCTTTGGCGTTCTAGCAATTTCCTATAAATAGACGCTTAGGTTAGAATTGAAAATCACACCAGAAATAAGTTTTCTTTCTCTCTAGATTATCGAGCGTATTATTGTGAGTATTTTGATACTTTAAGAGTTGCTATTCCGTGCAAGCTTCTGTCGACTTTATATCCGAAATTCAGTCAAAAGTACGGTTATTTTGAGGTAAGAAATGTTATTTTCTTCTTAAATGATATTATTTTCTTGAATATCATTATGGCGAAATATTGGTGAACTTTTTAATCAAATTTGGAACTTTTTGTGCCGGGGTTACTATTCACGTATACGACAGTATTCACCAAAAAATGAAAATTTTTCTTTTTGTCCAGGATGTCTATTTTGGCTACTATTTTTGATTGTATCCATGTTTTGATCGTTATTTTTGAATTCTTCTTCACAGCTGATTATTATGAAGTATTATTGATCTTGGATAAACTGTTAAACGAATCCCTAATATTTGTCCTTCTATCTCACTGGATTCGTTCTCTAAAATATTTTTCATCATCCTCAGTCCTTAATGATGATATTACTGAATATCTTTAGCTTTTGTAGTGCAAAAGATGAATGATTAATCGATGAATATCTTTGGCCGTAGTGCAAAAGATGAACAGTGTTGAGATGAACATACTGACCAACCGGTGATACAAATGAATATCTTTGGCACAGAGTGCAAAGATGAATTTTGATTTAAAGATGTATATTGATTGTTGTTACATGGATAAAATATTGATGATGGACTTTTAAATCTTAGAAGATAGTAGAATTCATTCTCTACGTGACTCTTCTAATGGATTGATGTTTCCGCTGCTGTTGTTGATCTAAAACTTGTTGTCTATTATATTCCATTAGATTTTTCCCTGTTGCAGACTAACGATAATTTGTTGTATATTATCTTAGCAATAATATTCTTTACTGGGCTAGTTGAGCTCACCCTTTTCCTTTTTGTTCCATTTTTCTTCTCAGGAGGTGAGAACATAGCAGGATCTAGTCGGGGTATGGAGTGATGGTTCTAGAAAGATGTTTAAGAAGTCCTCACTATTTATGTAAAATAGTGTTTGAATAATTGTAATGAGGACTTATTTGAGTGTGGATATTGTCTAGAAGACAATATTTGTATTTAAACTCACAGTTTGTGTTGTCGTATTTTACACGACATTTGTATTATTGAAGTTGTAGTTTTCTTTCTATACCATGTATTTTGGCGACTCAGAATGGGTGTTGTATACCTATTTTGGGGGTGTCACAGTTGGTATCAAAGCTTAGGGATATGGTCTCTGGCGGAGATCGGGATGAGTAATTCCTTCGCTAGTGTGTCCTATCTAAGCTTATTTGTTGGTTGGTCATAATATAGGGATATTATGTGATATGTTAATTTGTTTAATTAACCATTATTTTATGGCGATGTTAAGAATGGTCACGAGAACGTTAACAATGGAGTGTATGAGACTGTGGAACAACCTTTAATCACAAACCAGGAGAACGTGCAACAGGAAGGTAATATTCCTCCTGTAAACAACACTACCGAGCAAACAATAAATGATGGAATGTTTAGGAGCTTTTTGCAGTTCATACAAAATTAGACGAGGGAGACTCGTGTACAAAATACGGGTGGAAATGATGGCAACGCGCGGTCTGTCACAACCAAGTAGTTCAAGGAGTTGGGACCACCAGATTTCTGGGGAAAGCCCGATCCAATTAAAGCAAAAATGTGGGTCAAGCAAATTACCAAGATATTCGATGTCTTGGGATGCACGGAGGAACAGAAGGTTCCATTCGCCACCTTTATGTTCCGTGGAGAGGCATATTACTGGTGGGAATCCGTGAAGCGTACCCAGCCAGCCGCACTCAATATGTCTTGGGAAAGATTTCAGAAACTATTCAATGACAAGTACTTTCCTGAAAGTATTCGTCATATGAAGGAGGTAGAGTTTATTAGATTGGAACAGAACAACATGACGGTGTCTCAGTACGAGGCAAAGTTCGCGGAGTTATCCAGGTTTGCACCTCATTTGGTAGAAAATGAGGAACGTATGACGCGGATGTTTCTAAGAGGTCTAAAACCCGAGATTCATCAATATCTTATTTCTCATAAATTTTCTCTGTATTCAGATGTTGTCAACAGGGCTCAATTATTAGAGCGAGATAATGAGTATACTTAACCGAGGGACAACAACCAGGGTCATACCGATGACAGCAGTCATCGGAGCGATGATAACCAGTGAGGAGGGAAGAATACGGATAAAAGCGGTAACCACTCGGGTGGTAATCGTGGCCATGATAATAGAAGAGGTGAGTCTAGTGGACATTTCAAAAAGAGGAGATTCAACAATAACGGGAAGACATCGTGACGAACACCAAAGATCAATCATTGCTAGGGGAGGAGAACGACCACCGGTCGTGTGTTACAAATGCGGGAAAGAGGTACATATCAGCCCAAACTGCCCACAACAATCCAAGGTATGTTATAATTATGGAAAGGAGGGTCATATAGCCCGAGAGTGTTCTGTAGGAAAACCAAGTTCAGCGAGGATGGTGACTCCAAAAGCTGTCCCGGATAAGTCAAAATCAACGGTTCCTGGAAGAGCGTTTGTTGTGACTGGCCAAAATGCGAGGAACCCGAACGAGGTGATCACGGGTAAGCTAATCTTAAATTCTTGCGAAGTCTATACCTTACTAGATACCGGTTCTACCCATTCTTTTATCTCTCCTGCTTGTGCTCAACGTTTAAACTTGACTCCGGAGAAATTGGATTTTAACTTATCTGTTGAAACTCCGTTGGGTGAAACCTTCGTTACATCTACAGTTTATAAATCTTGCTTAATCCAAGTTGGCACTATCACATTACCTGTTGATCTTATCTCTTTAAAGATACTTGCTTTTGATGTGATTTTAGGAATTGATTGGTTAACCACTCATCATGCCAAAATTGATTTTTTTCGTAAGGTTGTTAGTTTTCATATTCCTAACCAACATGTCATAAGAATTCAAATAACTAAACCAATAAAATCAGTCACTGTCATATCAAGCCACAAAGCTATTCGTTTATTGAAAAACGGATGCCAAGCTTTCTTAGCCCATGTTATGGATTTGAATGAAGACAAGTCAGATTTGGATAATATTTTTGTGGTTAGAGAATTTCCTGATGTATTTCCTGAAGAACTTCCTGGTCTACCCCCGGAACGTGAAGTTGAATTCTTTATTGATCTTGAACCGGGTACAAAACCCATTTCCAAAACCCCATATCGAATGGCTCCTATTGAACTTCAGGAGTTAAAAGTCCAATTACAGAAATTGTTAGACATCGGTTTCATTCGTCCTAGTACATCTCCTTGGGGTACTCCTATTTTATTTGTAAAGAAGAAAGACGGGAGTATGCGACTTTGTATTGACTACCGAGAATTAAACCATGTCACCATCAAGAATAGGTATCCCCTACTTCATATTGATGACCTGTTTGACCAGTTCCAAGGAGCACAATTCTTTTCAAAGATCGATCTTAGCTTACGGATATCATCACCGAAGATTAAAATTGAGGATATTCCAAAGACGCCTTGAACTCGAAGACGGGCATTATGAATTCTTAGTCATGTCTTTTGGATTGACTAATGCTCCTGCTGCTTTTATGGATATGATGAACCGAGTATTCAAGGAATATTTGGATCAGTTCGTTGTTGTCTTTATTGATGACATCCTCATCTATTCCAAAAGCCGTGAAGATCATGAGCACCATTTGAAGCTAATACTTGAAAGACTTCGTGAAAACAAACTATATGTCAAGCTGAAGAAATGCGAGTTCTGGCTTGAGGAAGTAGCATTCCTTGGGCACGTGGTGTCAAAACATGGAGTATCTGTTGACCCGGCGAAGATTGAAGCAATACAAAATTGGGAGCAACCGAAGTTGGTGACCGAAGTACGCAGCTTTCTGGGCTTAGCTGGTTATTATCGGAGATTTGTGGAAGGATTCGAGAGTTATGCAATGACATGGGATTAGAGGTTGTACGAAGTCAGGAAGAGGGGACCATGCCCATGGTCTTCAAGCTTCAAATTCTATCCTGTGTGCTGCCATGCGTAATAGTCACTCGGAATTGGAACTCCTTGGCTCTTGTGGGACATTGTTGTGTAGAAATGTATGTGTGAAATGTTGAGACGGCGCGCTGGGGTTGAGGTGGCAAGATGACGATTTGACTCCTCACCGGGGTTATCTCCGGTTTAAGCTGATATTAGACGTTGCTCAGGGTTACATCTGAGATTGGACTGCTGCAAGTGTTTGAATTCCGCAAGGTCATTTGTAAGTGTTCCTGTCTTCCCGATATTATCTCCGGGTCTTTGGAATGAGTGCCTCGGCAGGAGGTCTGAGATTGAAGCTGATTGCATGCATTTGAAACAAGCATTTCCAGAGTTATCGCCAAAACTGCAACAACATTCCTTGGGGTTATCTCCAAGGACAAAACTCGGGGTTATCTCCGAGGTTGGAATTGATACTCCCGGTGTGTGTTCCAGGGTTGAGACTGAACTTCCGTTAGTATTCGGAATGGATGTGAGCTGTCTTCCAGGGTTATCTCTGAAAGACGAATCTGCCCTCCTACAATGTTAGTAATAGGTGTGCAGAAAATTTTGAGTGTCTACAATGAGTATTTATTTGAATATAAATATTGATGTGTCGTAAGACGAGTAGTTCAATTAATTCAAGTTGAATTTATAAGTGGAAAGTTGTGATGAGAATTGAGAAATGCCTTGTGTGGCGTGAGAAGGGAAATTTAAGCGATTAAACCAAGGGGAAGATTAATTGTGTATGATTATGTGATTTAATATAAAGAATAAATATACTCTTAAACTAGTAATATCACCACTATAGAAGTTAATTCATATCATGTAAAACTTGTGTGGTGATAGAAATTGGAACTTATTTGAAGCTAAACCATTTTGGCATCATAGCTAGACCCACAGTAGAATTTAGCGCTTTCCCAAAGAAGATAAATGATACAAATGCTGCTAGTGGCCAATCTGGGAAAAATTAGTTTTCTACTGTAAAAATGAAATGGAACATTATTGTAAAGTGTGAGATGAATAAAATCATATGATAAGAATACATTCTAACGATATAAAGTATCAAGTAGTACAATAAAATCATATGTGATTTTAATATAGAAATAATTAAATATATGTGTATTCCAGAAATTGGGAAAGAAATTACGTGTGTAAACTGAACAATTAATATTAAATAATGTGATTATATGAGTAGTAAAAAATAATTATGGGAGGTACCCGGGCAATAATACCTAATTGCATTAGTTTATTATGTGTACTTAATGTACATGAGTTATATGATGTGAGTGCATAAATAATCCCTAAATTTTCCTAACATGGTAACAATTATACATTAAAATTACATTTGGGAGTTAAAGTAACTAACTAAGCAAAATTGAACACGTTGCTGAGATATAAAATTCATCAGTTGAGCAAAAAATGCATGAACAGTAGCCTAAGGCTAATTTACGTAACTTCCAAGTCTGCACTCATTGGCTAGAAGATGGCTGGTGCTGGGTTGTTAAACCACTCTTAATTAACCAATGTTTCCTTTCATTACACCATGAACTCCAACCTCAGTGCAATGCAAATGCCCAGTCCAAGTTTCCTATATAAGTAGCAGACCATTTTTAGTTTTTACGTTGTTTGTTCTTGGCTATTGAAACACTGATAACTTGAGAGTGAGTGAGTTATGGTTCAAAGAAGAGGCTAGCAAACTCAGAAGGAAGAAACTAAGTTTATTAAGCTTCAAGAGGTATAAAAATCTTCACTTTTGTACTTAATTGGGTTTTTGCCAAGTTCTCAAAATTTCTTAAAATTCTTTGTCAATTGATGTGAATTAACATGCCATAATGTGTTTAGGAAGTATGCTTACATATATGAACTTTTTAATGATGGACTGGAACACGTTTAAATTGAAAAGAATCAGAGTTGAAGGAGGCTCTGCAAAAGCAGTCTCATTCTTTGCTCTTATTCTGTGTATGGCGCAATTACTTCTATTTATACTAGGTTGTAGTCTTGGCATTTATACCATACCACAAAATTAGATACTGATTTTTGTTATGATATGTGTTGCGGAATTGGTGTGATGACTTAAATATATACCTAAAAAAGGGAATAAATGAGATATAAAGCTTTCTAATGTAGCATGAAGTAATCAACATGAGTTAGTGAGAGATTTGTAATAAAAACTTAAAGTGTAAAAACAAACTTTGAAATAATACATGATCTACAAGTTCTGAACTTAGTATGTTATACACATGATTGATTTCAGATATGAATACGCATGATATGGTGTTTATAGTGTCCTGGTCATGATCAAACTTGTTAGCTTTGTGTTAAAAAATGTTTTAAAGGAAAAGCTTGATATGTTAAAGTAAATATGCATGAATGCTACATGATATACATTCTAATCTTGAAAAGAGGCTATCATGACTTAGTTACTTATGATAAGAGTTTTAAAGTTGTCTTATATGTGCTATATTACATCATTCATGATAAAGTGATTTCAAAGGCAACCTTGAACATATTTTCAAAATTTAGTTGCATCACATGAGTATCTAGATTCTAAAGGGTTAAGATGACATGTTTATGTTTATTATGTCTCTAAACATGATTCGTAGATGATGGACATAAAGATAATTTAATCAAACATGAGTTTAAAGCATGTTTCGAAGTTTTAAACAATGCTAGTTGTGAATAAACAATATGAACACCATGATCATATGTATTAACAGATTATGAGACCTCTCTAGGTAAACCTATGGCCAAAGTTATAAGGCATGATGATTACATGACCTTTTATGCTTTAATTCCATGGAAAGTCATAAACTAAAAACTTATAAAAGTGAACTCAAGAATGGTCATACATTTATATAAAGTACTTTAGTTTGTATGCATGTTAAGTATGATTAATTGAGTATACTAAAGGATGGCACAGAAATAGGAAGCCAAAGCTCAACCACAGTGCGGCGGAGGATGGTAATTGAGCCATCCCTAAGTCTAGATAGTATGTGAATCACGCCATCCTGCGATCGTATATAGTTTCTATTTTTGATACGATGTTAAAAGCATACTTATATGGTTACTTTAACTTGTATTATATGACCAATATGCTTTGTAATATGTTAAGAAGCATGCTAGGTGATAGAGTTGAATGTTTAATGAGTAATTATAACTTTCAAATGTTAAGTCTAAAAGAATGTTTACAAGCTATAAAGCAATGAATTAAAAAATACGTTGTTTGACTTTGTGGTGTCATACAATCTGATTTGTGCCATGAAGATGTAGGATATGTGATGTAGTAAGTATGAGTTACAACTAAGTTGGATGTTTAAGTGTATGTTTGAACTTACATATATGAGTTTATGTAACTAATGAAAGTCCTATACGTGTAAATATATTATGTTAGGATCCGAAAGAGGGTATTAAGCTTTACTTTGGTAAACTACGCTTGAGGCAAGTACTCGAACCTTACTCTTTATTGAGCATTATTGAACTTGTGCAATTATTGATCGTACAATTAGAACTTTGAAGAAACAATATTTCGTAATGAAATTTCAAACTTTGATTCGAACGATAACTGTTCATATATATATATATATTGTGAAAGAGCTGTCTAAGTCATTGATTCAGCTAGACTATTGATAATTTATCGAAAGCTATTCAAACCAAATTAACTTGGTGCAGACTCTTATAACTGAGAAGAACAACCCTCTTAGTAGGGGAATTATATATTTTCGGGGAACCGACGTGCGCATTTGAGAAAGACTAAATGTTATGCATGACATAGGGTACTTTAGGTTGATCACCTGTTGTACTCGTTTTGTAGAATTATCAGTAGTATCACTGTTAATTCTAGGAGAAGTTCATAGTCCTTAGTGACTGCTCAGTATTCATTACTTTGAAATCTTGAATTGATAAATCTTTGAATATTATTGAATATTATTATCCATAGTGATCATTGTTGTTAATCATTGATACTTCTTGTTATCTTGAACTATCATATACCCTTGAGAAATTGAAAACTATATTGAATACCCTTTTGCTATATTACTTGCTGGGTAAAATTGTTGCTTTGCTTTCATAAAACTTTCAGTGAAGGCAGAATGTGGTGAACCCTCCGGCAAGGGTAAAGGGAAAGCTTTGGAGTAGTTATTTCTATGTTGCTAGGAAAGTACTATGATTTGGTTATAGAAGAACTTATTAAGATATGTTTAATTCAAGTTGTGTTATATTATGTATTAGTTATGCCTAAACGTTGTTTAATTATGGTTAAGTTATGTAAGAGATGTTTAAGTTTCGAACCCTTGGGACGAGAATAATTATGTTATACCAATGTAAATTATTCTATTATCCCGCTATATAAGATGTTGATTTATTATTAGAGTTAGTATGTGGCAACCAAATTTGAGACAAGTGTGGTCTGAATTTGGGGGTGTCACAACTTTAGAGTCTACCATCTTATAGTCAAGAAATCTACCGACTATGAATTTCTTCATGCCAGCATCTTCAGTTTTATATTTCTTGTCTAAAGATTCCCAAAGTTACTTTGCAGTTTGAATTGTACAATACAAATTATATAGTGTATTGTCTAATCCGTTCAATACATAATTTCTGCAAAGAAAATCAGCATGTTTCCATGCGTCAACTGCAACCACTTTTTCCTTGTCAATTTCTCCTTCAACAAGAGTAGGACATTCCTTTTCTAGAAACCTTTCCAAGTTCAATGTTGTGAGATAGAAGAGCATCTTTTGTTGCCAATGCTTGAAATCAGTTCCATTTAACTTTTTAGGCTTTTCTCCATGAGACATACTCACAACAGGGATGATGCTAGTAGATGTCATTTCTGTTATACAAAGAAGGAAAAACATAAACAAACAGAAACAAATTTCTAGTGTATAAAGTAGAAAAAATTTAACAAAATTAATAAATTCTATTTCTACAGAAATTTTCATTTACAGAACCATTTTTCTGTTCAAATAAATAATCAGTAATTTCCTTTTAAAAAGAGATACAAATTACAGAATGATATTAAATAAAACTATAATTACAGAAAAGATAAATTTTCTTCAAGATTGTTATTCTATAAATATAGTAACATTTAATATACAATAACATAGTTATTTAAATTTAGTAAGCAAATCATATTTAGAATTTAAAGTGTACTTACTTGAAAAAAATTGGAATCTGGTAAGACAGATAAATCCGAGTCCTTTGAATTCACAAAGTTTCCTTGAAACAAATTTATTCCCTCACTGGTACTAAAGGTTTTTGAATAATTACTTCTCAAGATAAAACGGATTTCTAACTCTTAATTGGCAGCACTTCAAAATTAAGATTTCTTCGAACACAATTTCTATGTTTTGTACTTGAACTTACTGTGATGATATGTTGCTGTTATGATATGATGAGTGAAGGAAATATACTGGGAACGAATGGAAAACCAATACACTGCAAAGTGCAGAATGCAGAACGGGAAATTCAATCTGCAGAACGAAAAACGAGAAATAGACTTATGAAGGAATGCGCTCACGGATAGAGTATTTATAGAATAATTTCGTGACTGATCAGATAGGATATGACCGTTGGAGCATCCATTCGTCAAAAAGACGCAGTATCCATGATGATAATAAATTAAACAGATTTTATATAATTTAACGCAGTATCCGTGATGATAATAAATTAAACATATTTCATCTAAAAAATTATATATCACGACCTTAACCGACCTTTAATCCTTGACCCCCTCGACCGACATGCATACACACAAGATGTGGGTTCTAACCAAGCCTTGGCTAGGTCCTCTCCCTTCCACAAAAGTGGGGTGCCCCTTGGGGCCCTTTCCATTGTGCAAACATCCCATATATATGTTCTTCACATTTCCTTAAAACTTTCTATGTGGGACAATGCAAGTTACAACATTTCAAGTAGGTGACTTTGGAGTCAATTTTCTCATTCAATTCTTAATGGATTTGAACAAATAAGTATACCACGTTATACTCCTCGCAGAGGAGAATGCATTGGTGCACAGACCCGACATTTTTGGAGTGTGGGTCCCACCTTAAATTGAGCCTCAAAATGCTCTAATTTTTAATTTTTCAAACCCATTTCCAACAGTAAGTACTTCTCTTTTCTAGTGTGAATCTTCAATATATTATATTATATTATATTATATTATATTACTAGCTAGCACACTATCCAGTATCCACACATCTACCATTCCTTCTCCAACTTTTTACAAACATCTACTATCCACACAAAAATAGCCCTGAATTTTCAACCATTTTTCCTCATAATCCTCACCCTCTGTATTGCTTCCCTTTTCTCAAATGTCTCCGCCGTAGTGGGTGGCCTGAGAGGCCCACTTTTGGGCGGTTGGCAAACTATCAATGACCCAAAAGACCCAACAGTCCAAGAGATCGAAAAATTCGCCGTCACTAAACATAACAAGGCGGCTAAGACGAGGCTAACATACGAAGACGTGTTTAAGGGCGAGACCCAAGTCATCGCCGACACCAATTACCGGCCGGGCAGGGGCAGCACCACAACAACATGGTACTCTAGCCTCTAGGGAGAGTCGTCGGTATCAGCCTACCTGGGCCAGATGCCCCCAGCCCCCTAGTTCCGCCTTTGACAACTTTGAATTTTTTTAGAAGGGAAAATAATAAAATTCTATCATTCAGATGTTTTAGACATGTTAATTATCAAATAATTTTTTCATTCAAATTCAGATTCAGCTAATTCATATTCAGATTCAATTTTATTCAATTTTTATCAAACACATTAGTGTTTTATGAATTCCTCTTCTACCAACTCATCTGAGGGCGGTTTGGCTAATCATGTGCAATGTAGGGGATATGAATTGGTAGTAAACCCTTTAATGAATCTTGAGGAACAATTTGATTGGGAGCGTTTTAGTTGAAAGTGTAACGCCCTGAAATCCGGTCTATTTTCACATCTGGATTCCGTACGTCACGATCCCATCTTCTTCCAAACATACATCATTATATAGCTAAATATAACAACATACATCCTCAAATCCCAGGTTCTAAAACCTTAAAACCTCTTTCATTCCAAATAATGATAATTACATTATTCTTTACATCTTGTACAAGTGACTTTTATCCGCCACCAAGGATACATAATCGTTCATTAAACTATTTTGTAGTTTAATTCTATCATTCTATATTACAAGTCTTCGCTTGATCTTCACGCTCATTCATATAATGAATGGTACTTCTTCTGGATACCAATCAGCTTGATCTTTATGGGATCCTTAAGTTCTTTCTAACATCGTTCGCTGAAAATATTTTTATTTAAAGCAAGTGTGACCATTCAATTGCTCAGCAAGTCATAACAGGTGAACAAACAACTTTAAGAATTCGAACATTCTTGTAAGACTTTAATAACCGAACAAAGGTTATGAAGCAGCTTGAATAATAGGAATAATCTCGATTCCTATCATTTTAAAACATTAGTTACATTCCCTTTGAAATACCTTCATTCTCTACTCTTTTCATACACATTCATGCTGCTAGAATCAATAGCAGATGACTTAACAATAATAACAGTTCATGTATAAACAGAACATGCTCATATTGAACAGCTCAATCACGTAACAGCTCATATCATAGAAACACCGGCAGTGTTCACATTGTGGCACAAGGCCTCATACATTCTAACACCTTGTACAAATATCACACATTCAAGACATGTATGTAACTTCTCAAGTTCAACATCTGAGAAGTTTAGAAACTAGCATTCATTTAAAATATGAATGAAGTTAGGAAACTTGCCTTACGCACAACTACAACTTATAGTTACCCTGAACTGCTCATTTCAATTCCTATGTAGCACATAAGGAAATAACACATATACCAATTAGTCATATACTTGACTTACACATTGGTTTACTTTACTTTACTTCTTAGGGTTCATGTTCTTACAAACTAAGTTTACGTGACCAACTTCCTTTACCGGTTAATGACTTCATGACATACGGAGATGTCTTACTTAATACGTTCATCATCTTTGATGATTTATATTCTTATCTTCTTCTTATAACTCACCTAGGACTCAGCACACATCGTGTCTCTGCTAGTAGTCCATATGGTACTCTGAGTGGTTTCCCACAAACAACCAACAAACAAGTTCCCGTCTCATCTACACTGCCCATAACAGTGAGTTAGATCAGTTGCCAGTTTTGTATATACCTTCGCTCTCTGAAGGAATTGTTTAGCCCAGCTCCCATATGTCAACCATCAAAGGTTATGATTGTACTATAACCTAAACTCATCTTAACTTACCCGAACTATTAAACTATAATGTTCGTTAAGTCAATTTCTTAATCCTTATGGCTTTCTGGCAACTAAATGCCATACTTCAAGATTCATTCTTTATCGTCTAAGTCATACAATCTTTTGTATACTTAGGACGATCATTCAATATTCATTCTACGCATTTATAGCGTTAAGCATTTTACGTTACCTTATTCATATCTTACAACGTCCGATTCATTCTACTCGAAACGTCATCCAAGTTATAAACATTAACTTTATTTCTTTTACGCTATAATGCACTTGTCTTTAATTTAGCTTCTTCACCATTCACAGGTTTAATCATTGGTCTTGATTATCCTATGGTCAAACCATACACGGGGTGTAGGTTCTATCCGTTTAGTATTCGCGTACACTTAAGCTTTAACTCGGTTCAAGTGTCCAACGCTTACATTTCATTCTAACATTCTCATCCGACTCACATTCGGCTTTCATTAATCTTATTACCGTTTGCTATGGCTTTCTTGATAAATCATATCTTACTTACTACTCCCGTCAACGTCTAAGTCATACAACCAATGTATACTTAGAACGTTCGCTCAACGTGAATACGATTCACGAGGATCGTTTACGTATTCAACATTTACGTTACTTGCCTCTTAATTCTATTCAAACTTCATCCAAGGTTTTAATTACTTTCATTCATTACTCAACACCTAAACCCCATGTTCATTATTCTTTCTTAATGTCAAAGTCATACAGTTAGTTGTATGCTAAGACCGATCACTCATCGCAATAACGTTGCGTTCACAGCGTCTAAACGCTTTACATTCATCTCTCATGACCATGACATAACATTGAAATGTTATTCATTACCCTAGTCAATCAACGTTTAAGGAATCACAATTATAGCAATCCTCACGCTTCGTTTATCATTGTGACTACGGTTCCGGACATTGGTTCCGTAACCCGCGTCAACATTCTTTATCTTTTAATCTCATTTAATCTCTTCGTTCAACCTTCATCAAAGGTTTAATACACTTGATTAAGTGTTACATTAGTTGAATTACATGTTCATATTTCTTTCTTGCACATCCCCCAGTAATTGAGTAGTAAAAATCTCATTTTTGGGCATTGCCCTGCACCGGTGCTACGGCGCCATGCCCTTCCCTTTCTTTCGCGCTGTGGTGCCACTTAGCAGTAGCTAATGGCCTGAGCTCAATCTTTGTCATCACCCACCCCAGGCACGACTTCATGCACTGCGGCAAGCATGAAACCTAGAAAAATTTTCTAAGTCTTTACACAAGCTTGAGACGCTGACTTTGAAATCTCATATCTTATTCGTTATAACTCAGAACGAGGTCGTTCCAAAGACATTTTCTTCCTTATCTTACGTACTTCGATTACCCATGGATAGAACTTCATTCTAAATCCGTTAACATGCTATTCAGTTGGCTTAATCTTTGCTCTTCGTTCGTTTTACGTTATTAACGTTCTTCGTTCGTTTGTTCGTAATTCGGTCATCCAAACTCGAAACTCGTTTGTTCTTGAGTCCACAACTCACGTTTTATACGTTCTCTTACATTCTTATGAAACCCTATACGTTCGGGTTCATTTACTAACTTTCTAATTCTTGTTCTTCTTTTAAGAAATTTTTGCCATAACTTCGTTATAGCTCAATTTTAATCCGTTCTTCATGAACGTTTCTAACGTTTCTAACCAAGCAATAAGCAACTAACTTATACACGATGGTTTTAAACTTGTCCATCAACAACAATTATCCTACGATGGTTTTAAATTTGTCTATCAACAACGTTCTTCGCGTTCTTCGCGAGTTCTTCGCGTTCTTCGCGTGTTCTTCGTTTTTAATCGATATTTTGGATAGCAATTTTACTTTTTCTTGGAATTTGATGTTATAGAACATCATTACTTACTTATTTGACCTACTCATTCCTAAGATTGATTCGGATCACTCAAAATCCTTACGAATCTTACACTTCCTTAAGAAATTTATAAACTAAATTTCTAATTTCTAATTTCTTCATTTTCTCATGATTTCAACCATATGAAATCATTCTTAACTTCATCTACTTCTTATCTTCATTAAGTTATGTTTTTGAACATATTAAACTTAAAGAAAATTAGAAGAAACTAGGTTCTTGATTACTGCTCTTCTTTAATCCCTTCCGTTGGACAAAGCGTGAATTCGAGCTAGCTTTTCCTCATTCCTCTTCCTCTTCTTCTCCCATCCGAACTCTCTCTCTCTATCTCTCAAGTGTTGGTTGAAATTTCAAACCAAACAAATGAGCTTAAGGCTTGTTTATATAGAAAACCAAAGTTAGGGTATTTTGGTCATTTCACCCCCACCTCCTTACTATTCATGGCTTAGCCACCAAGTTTACTTGGCTACCACCCTTACTTGGTGGCCAAGTGGCTGCCCCACATGCCCATGGGTTGCCCCATGGGTTTTACCCATCCGGTGACCCATCGGTTTGATCCGCGGTTTATTTTCTTGGATTTGGCTTAATTAAATCTAACATTGGGCCTTACATTAATTCTTACTGGGCCTACCCTAGGCTTGATTACACATTCCATTGGGCTTGATATAATCCAAGTCCAATTAGATTTTTCAAAGTCCATGAACTCAAAGTCCATTTAGACTAATCGTATTCTACGCATTCCATTCTCGTATTCTCGTATTCTCTTCATATATCGTTCGTACGATATTTGTATTATATGTCGTACTAATCTTTGTACTATACTCATATAATAACTAGTATTATACTCGTATTTCTCATGCATAATATCTCTAATTATTATACGAAATCATAAAATTCTCGGAACTCACTTTCCCTAGCCCTTAGGTTTTAAGTCTGCAGGCGAAAACTTCGTTTTTGCCATAACTGAAATATTATTGAATATTCCATTTCATCTCAAAATTCTATCATTATGCGTTTCTCGAAAATTCAAAATAAATCTCCGAGCAGAAACGGATGAATAGTGCCTATTTCATCTTTTTCCCCAAAAAATATTTTGTTCCTGGAAAACTTTCATTTTCGTCTTGAAAATTCTTACTCGTTCAGTCTAGCTCGTAGCCAGAATCCTCCCGATTAATAATCATTCTAGGTTATAGAACGATTAATAAACACATAGCACAGAATAGTATTAATAAAAATTCATTTTATTAATAACTAATTCTTTTAACTTAAATTCTGGAAATCCAATTTTTTGGGTTGTCACAGAAAGATTCATTGATAATCGAAAATTTGATGAACACATGGTCCAAGGAATTGTTGACGCGTGTTGCAAAAGTTTGGGACAAGTGAAAGTTGTCAAAAGAGGCGAGGTAAAAACATTTCGTTTTGAAGAATTAGTGGATTGTCATCTTAGATTACTCAAAGTTCACGGTGAAGACAAACCTTAACATCTAGGATATTATTTTTGAATTATTATAATTATCTTTTAAAAATATTTAATTTATAAATTTTTTAATTGTAGTTTAGATCATTTTGTAAATCCTTTAATTATAACTTAAAGGCGGTTCTCATATATGTGTATATATATATATATATATATATATATATATATATATATATATATATATATATGACAACTCTATTTCTAAAGAAGATAAGAAAAAATAATACACAAACTTGTATTCACTTGTTGTCTAGTTTTACATGGTATCAAAGCCTTTTCTTAACAGCTCTTAAATTTTTCTCTCACCATGGTCGAAACATCTATCTCCTCTTCTGCTTTCTCTTTTCCCTTCATGTTCTTTTTAGTCCTTAATCCTTGTTATCCAACACCATCCTAACCAAAGAAGATTATTTAAATTAGCGTTCTCAATTTTTTACTATTCTATGCACCCACTCCCTTGAACATGTTGTCCATGACAAAAATTGTCCATCAAAAAAGTTAGATGATAAAACCATTAACCCCTAATACTCCAAATAGAAAAGTATTACTAGTCTTTTTCTTACATGGATTAAAGCTATTGTTTCTCCCTCCGTTCAAAATCTCCCTCTCTCCTTTAAAACAGCTCCTGAAGCTTAGGACATACTTCACAACTGCTTTGCCAAACCCATATCCAAACTTTGAAAAATAATTTTCACACTCTCAAGAAAGATTCCAACACCACTATAAGCAGATTCCATCTCTTCCCCCTTGGCCACACCAACATCTCCATTGGGCATTCAAAAAAATTATAATATCTTTTCTATAAGCCTAGTTCCTTGTCATTCTTCCTCATTAGATGAAATTCCATTGTCGAGGCTAAAAAATTCACTTTTCCTATGTTGTTCCTTCTACCCTTTTATGTTTATCATGTTAATTTTATTTATCTTCCTTAAAGGGTGAGTTTTTGGAAAAGGACCGACATAAATGTCGACGATTTTGAAAAAGATTGATTTTAATGATTTGGCTGAATTAGACAAAGCCGCCAGTTGGTATGAGTTTAAATGGTTGTACCAACTCAACTGGAGTTTTGATGGTTTTCGAAATATGACCTAATATGTGACTCCATTTAATTGGTCTGGAACCCGAGATTCATAGAGTTCGGGGGCTTGCTTAAGCGAGGAAAAAGTGTTAGGCAACTTTTTCATTCCCTAAGCATTTGATGTGTGTGTGTGTGTGTGTTGAAAGCTTTTGTTTCGAAAAGATATTTAGTGCTTTATTTTGAAAATAGTGTTGTGCTTCTTTGGACCTATGTACAAAGGGTTTGATTTAAAGAAAATTTCATTTTAGATAACATATGAAAGTAATGTTTGAAATATGATTTTCAAACCCTTTTGCTCAAATAGGAATCGAGCCCCTTAGATACTTCGAATTTTATTTCATATTTGGCTTGATTTAATTTTATTGAGATGCGAAGCATCATAGACAATATTGAAATATTTACAAGTGTCGGGCTCCTTGTGGGCATGAAAGCCATCAATATAAACCCGAGCACCACATACATGGTTTTCACTATTATGGGGCCTTAAATCCGGATACTGTTTTAATGCCCTAGATTACATGTACATTGGATTGCAAGCTGATATTTACAATTTAAATAAGTCCATCACTGGAACCGAGTTTTAGATTCATTGATTGAATCTTCAATTGTATAGTTCCTAGGCTCACATAACATTATTTAAAAGCTTTCAAGATGTATATTTCAACATAATATATGCATATATTTACAAACTTCGCTAAACAAATGATTTATTGATCAAATCCTTGTACGCGAAACAAGCTTCCCATTTTCTTTAGATATAGATCTAGGGTCACGTGGTTGCTAAATATTTACAAAATCAAAAAGTAAACTAGATCTATCTAGATCTTAGCTAATCTAGCTCCATAGGTCAAGCTATGAAGCTTTTGGACCGGTTAAAATACTAGAACTAGCTAAATCTAGAATAGATCTAGTCAGCACACTTTAAATATTGACTATTTCTACAAAATAAACGGTTAAAACTTAGATCTATACACAACCAAGCAATAATATATATATATATATATATATATATATATACTAAAGCAGTAAATGAGGACATATATGAGAAGATCTTGCAGTATGTCGCTAAAACTGCACAACAAATGGCTAGAAGCTTTCAAAACTTGATTTCAACCGGTGAAAACTTGATATCTTGAAGTTTATATGTATATGAGTGTTTACAACTAAGATTTTATAGACTTTAGATAAATATTTGGGCTATTTCTCTCTTAGAACTCTTGGATTTCTCTCTTTGAAATCTACTGAAATGAGTTGGGGGGGATCTTATATATATAGATCCGGCCAGTCGCAGGTAGACCCGCGACAGCCACAGGGTCTAGTGGGTCCCGCCGCCTCGAAGTCGGTTCCCTCAATCAACGCGCTATCTGCTGAAACCTTCATAACTTGTAATCCAGGAATTCGATGGAGATGTTCCATACCATTCCAGAAAGCTTTTTCCTAGAGCTACATAATAACATAGGGCTTGACCTTTTTCAAATCCAAAAAGATGGGTCCATGACCAGAATAGCATCTCCAGGTCTTCGCATACAGTTTGTTGAGTTGTCTTGTGCAATTTGCACATAGGATTGCTGCGATGGTTCCTTATGACCTTATATATTGCTAGATGATTGTTGTTTATGTTGTGTTATCAAAATTCCCTCTTTGCCCTCCCGGGGTCGTCTCTAGGGTTGAGGTGACTTTTGGTTGTCCCTCGAGGTTATTTCTAGGGTTTGATTGATGTTGGTTATGTCTTTCCTTAGGTTTGTCTCTGAGGTTGATTTGATGTCCCATGGTGTTGTCTCCGGGGTTTGATTAATATCCCATGTGGCTGTCTCCAGGGTTTGAGGTTTATTGTAGTCCTCCGGGTTGTCTCCAGGGTGTAAAAAGACACTCTTGCCTTCCTGCAGGGTTAGTAACAAGAATTTTTTTTTTGAGTGTCTACAGATGCCTTCCTTTATCAAGTTTATGCAATGCAATGAAATGAACATGATAAAGATTACTAGACACTTGAAATATGACAAGATAAATTTAATGATGTAATGCAATGCACTGAATGATATAATGAATGTTAAAATGCTTTCACAAATCGCACTTCATAAATTGCACTTCGCAAATAACACTTCGCACATCGCACTTCTTATTTCTCAAATCACACTTTGTAAATCGCAAATCAAGTCCGGTATCAAATACCTTTAGAATTTATCAATGCCATTGTTGGGGGCTAACATCAACAGCTTCCACCATTGGACATTACTGACTTATTTGATGAAGATTAACTGATAGGTTCATATCACGGGCGTTCTTAATATTCCTACTAGGGATAATTTTGTTAGTTCCCAGTAGGCACAATATAGATCTAGAAGGGGGGAGTTGAATAGATCCTTTTTAATTTCAAATACTTTTCTCGTTTATTTTGTATTGCTCATGAATTAGCATATGACAAACATAGGAATCTTTTCAAGTATAGTGGAATAAGTAAAAGACCCCCTTCATTGATATATTCATACTCAGACATACATTGTTTGTAGAGTTAATTCACTAGTAAGCAGTTAAAACATATATAGAAGTTATAGCAGTTAATGTACATAATGTAAATGACATAAAGTAAATGACACAAGGGATTTTAAGTGGTTCAGAGACTCAAGCTCCTAATCCACTCTTCTGCTTTCAACTAGCAGGATTTCCACTAAGGAAGGACAGCACCCTGAATCACTAAGATTCCTTCAAGGCTAGCAGCCTTGGAACTCCTTTAGTTCCCTAGGAACTCATCAAGCCCAGCAGGCTTGGAACTTCATTTAGTCCCTCCGAACAAGGACCCCTCTAGCCCTGGCTTGTTGTTGTTGTTATTGTTGTTGTTGTTGTTGTTGTTCGTGCTGAGCTGCTAAGATGTCTTTAAGCTTGAACATCTTATGTACTTAGTAGCTTGGCGTAGTCCTCTTGGCATTTTGATTAGAGTCTGGACTACATCTTCTTTGGTGCAGCTGATCTTTGCTCTTTTCTACTCATCTTCATTTGATGTCAGCTATGCACCGTCACCATCTGAATTTGCTAAGTCTCTGAGCTTTTGGTAGACTTCGTCAGGCACTTAGCAAACCCTGAACCCTTCTTGAATGTTTTGCAGACATGATTCCGCTTCTGTTCTTTTTCAGCTTTTGGTTCATGGTGATTTGTAGAGTGGCTCTCTTGATTTTATTTGTACTCTACCACTTTTTTGAATGCTATCTTCTTGGCCTTCTCGGCTCTTAGCTTAGCTGCCATCTTCAGTGGCATTCTCATCTTTGTTGAGTGAAGCTCTAGTCTGTTTAAGTCCTTCTTCAAAGTTGCTTTACTTCCACTTATATAGTCTTACTGTCACTAAGACTTGTTTTCTTAATCTCTGGTGGAACTCATAGAGTCAATAATAGCATTCCAACAACTCAACAATTCTGCAACTTCGCAATCATCAGCACTCTTGATCTTTGAAGCTCATTCTGATTTATACTCCTTGCCAATCTTCCTATTGGAAAGTAGCCGTTGAAAGCTATTCAAATTGCTTCACAGATCTCGAGTTGTTTGGTATAGACTGCAGATGTGACATGACATGACTTTCTGACACTGCAGTCTACTGTTTCACCTACCTCGTCAGAGATGTCACTTTAATGTCTCGGGAAGGTCGACGACTTTATTTCCCCCTTCTAATTTTTAGATCAGAGGTTGTCCTTTTGCATCGATGCTCTCAATAAGCTCTTGTCTGGATACCAACCTTCAGATTGAACCGTTGCCAATGCTGAACAACAAGACACTTTAGATTTGTCCTTTGTTCTGGTCCCTTCTGAACAACAAGACACTTCAGATTTGTGGCGTGTCCAGCTCTCTTTCTCCTTGTGATCTCCCGTTCACTTATCTTCAATGGACTGACCCAATGTTTAATCACTTTAGCCTTGTTCTTCAGAGGATAACTAGTATTTCTGTGTACACTCCATCAGTTCTTTTTTTTTGTTTGGCAAATACTAGGATCCTGGTTGCCTCCAAGATCGTCGTCTTCTATTTACTTGACAGTTACTGCACTTGCTGACTTTCCTTAGTCAGTGACTGAAGTCTTCTTCTGATCAACTTGTGGAAGACTTCATCTCGAATGGCTTCACAACTCAATCTGGATGCTGATTGGGTTGGTGCTTAGATCTTTCGTTAGCTTTCATGCCATTCATTGAGTGTTTTCTAGATTCCTTCATGTGGGATGTATCTTTGTAGCTTAGACCAGAGGCTTCATTCCTTTGGATATTCTGGGAGTGCTTATTTGTTGAGAATCGTATTTGCTCTACGATTCTGCCTTGACGTTGTGAGCATATCTGCTGAAGTCTTAGCTCTACACTCTATGATTCAGCTTCGGCTGTGTAGACACTATGACTCCGAGGTCAGATCTTGACACTCTACGATTTCTATCGTTGTGCTTATTATCTTTATCTGATCTTGCTCTATTACGATCTCTGCCTCTAATATGATCAGTAGACTCTACGACTCTGAGTGTAGTATAGGATTCTTGACTTAGCTTCGATAGATGCTCGGTCGGCTCGTAGGCAGGCTGTCTCTACGATTCTGAACATGACTTCCTCAGCAGACTACGGCTCCGAGGAAGTTCTCCTCGACACACTACGATCCTTCCTCATCTCTCTTGATAGTCTACGAACTCCGAGATCTACTATCTTATAGACTACGATTCTGCCTCGATAGCTCTCGAGTTTTCCTTGACTCTCCTGACAGACTATGATTTTTGGTGCAGTGCTCGATGATCAGACAAGCCTATCTATTACATCATAAGATCAACCTAACATGCTTGATCTTTCTATATTTATAGTCCTTGTACATCATTTCTTTTTAAGGACTTTACAAAGATGTTTTGCATATATAGGATCAACCTAACATATTTGATCAATTCATTCTAAGTCCTTGTACATATGTTTCTATTATTTATCAAAGGACTTTACAGCTTTTCTTAATGCAAGCATACTTGCATATTCATTCATATATATCATAATCAAATCATATGTAAATAGGAATATCATTCACATGCTTATTCCTAACAATCTCCCCCTATTTGATTATGATAAAAATAATAGGTGCATATGCATGTTATGAATGAATCTTATATACAGTGAGCAGCTGTATCTTTAAAACAGATAATCATGAATGTTATTTTATAATGATGTGGAATTTTATAAGCTGTGACACTTTTGCATCCTGGATCCAGAATATACCTAATGGTTAGAGATGTACCTCTTTGGTTCCATATGTTTTTCCAGGATGTCTGTTGATCAGCTACTTTTTTGCTTGATCTTTTTGCTCCTGCTCCCCTTGGACTCATGATATTCTTCTTTATTTGCCCCCCCTCAAATTTTCTATTCATAGGATCATCATCCTCTGGCTCCCCCTCAGACTCATGATCTCCTTCTTTATTTACCTCCCCCTCAAATTCTTTATTCATAGGATCATCATCCTCTGGCTCCCCCTCAGATGATGATGATGCTGCTACAGCTGTTATTTTCTTCTTTGCCTTCTTCTTAGCCTTCTTGTCTTCTTTGCTTCTTTTCTCATTGTTCCTCCTTGAGTGCTTCTTCCTATGTCTCTTTTTCTCCCCCTTTTTGTCATTAATCACTTGTGAAAGCTGCTCCATGTTGGACATTAGTTGTTCCATCAGGTAAGATGAGTTACCAACCTCAGTCTTAAGTTCTTGTTGGCTCAGCTCAAGTTGTAGAGCGAAAGACTGATTCAGATTGTCAATCTTTTTAGAGAGGGCTTGGATTTGCTCTTTGTTAGCCTTCTGTGCTCGTAGAGCTTCTGCCTTCTATTCATTTATAGTCTTCAGATAGATTTGATCTATTTCTTTGATTTTGAGGGATATGTCAGCCATAGTGGCGTGGAGTCTGTCTTAAACCGCATTATCTCTTGCTTCTGTCAACATCTTTGCCTCTTCAGTGATGATAGACATCTTCTTGACCAACTCATCAGAATTCTTTAGTAACTCCAGCTCCATGGGAATTTGGTCATCTGGTTGGGCAGCCTCTTGTTGAACACCAAATTGGACTCTACGATTTTCATCCTTGGACAGATTTTTGAAATTATTGAGAATCTAAAAAATTGTTGAGTACTAGTCGTTATTGGAGGATGAAGGAATATTGGGCAACGGTGCTTGAGCAGATGGAGGCTTCTCATTTTGGACTTGATCAACATCATTGGTAGAGTGAACAGATTCTACGATCATCTCCTTGGCTATGCTTCTTCTGCCATCAGAGTCCACTCTATGATCATAAGGAATATAGTGGTTTCCAGCATATCTGTAAACTATATAGTGAGGCTGGTCTTTGATCATCATTGTTGTATAACTCTTCACCCTTGGGAAGTTCTGAGCCACTAGTTATTGGTTTGGAATTTCTGGAATTATTTCTGGTTGTTCATTCGAGACTTCCTCTGCTATTTTCCTGTTAATCCTAGCTGGAGAAATGACAGGATGGTCTTCTGGTTCCTCTGATTCCTGATGTGCAGAATCAGAATCTTTCTCTGTTTCCTCTCTTTCTAAGCCTGAAACATTTTGATCGGATCCATCAGTGAATCCTTCTTGCAGTATTTTATTTCCAGAACCTTCTTCAGTAAGATCTTCCTTAGATTCATCTTCTTCATTACTGGTCCCATCTTCAGCACTTTCTTTTTGTGATTCAGATTCATCATCGCTTAATTCGATGACTGCAGTAGAGGATTCTCCTTTCTTCTTTAGAACAGCCTTGGCAAGCAGTCAGTTGCTCTTTCTTCTCCTTAGGGGTTCAACTATAAGAGTTTCAGACTCCTCTTCTTCTTCAGAATCCAAAGCTTCTGTATCATCAGACATACTTGCTTTGATGTTCAGCAATAGTAAGGGCATGTTCTTGTTCTTCAGACTCGACATCTTTTGAGTTTGTTGGACCATTTGCAGTAGGAGATGTTGTTGTGTCAACTTGCAACCTTTCTTCATCATCAGAGTGGATGCTCTGAGAGTTAGCCATAGGGCTTGCACATTCTTTTTCTTCACCAACAGACTTGGCTCTTCCTTTCATAGATTCAACTTCTTCCTCATTGCTGAACTTTCTTTTTGAGGGTTCACTCTTAAAACTTTTAGTTCCCTTCCCATCTTCAGACTCTATATGTTGTTCTTTGTTGGATGAACTTTCTTGGGGAACTGGAATTGATTTCTTCATCACTTTTGCTTTCTTCTTGGGTGACTCTTGGAGTAGTCTATTACACCTTCTTCTTTTTGGGGTTTCAGCAATTGATGCTGGTTTTTCTCCCTTTCCTTGTTTCTTCTTGTCAGTGGAGACATGACTTGATGAAGTATCTGTATTCTTCACATTCTTAGACTTCTTCTTTGCCGGTGTGGCAACAACTGATGCAGAGTCATCAGATTAAGAGTTTTCCACTTTTTGTGCCTTCCTTTTCTTGATAGAGACCTTGCTGCTACTCCCAGTTGTTATTAACCTCTTGTTCTCCTTGGGATTTTTCTTCCAGTTTATAAACAACTGTGGAGACATTACTTTATGAACATTAAGAATTTCGCCCTCATCATCCTTAATTTTATTCTTCAACTTTTTCTTCAAGATGATACTTAAGAACCTTCCATGAAAAACCTTTGTGAGTGGTTTTTCAGTTAACCTTTTCTTTTCTCCCTTATCCAGCCACTTAGACATATGAATATGATCAAGTAGGATAACTCCAAAGTTGATGTGTTCCTTCAGGACTATAGCAGACATGATCTTTAGCTGTTGGTCAATCACAGTATCATGTGCAGTGTCTTTGCATAAGATACATTTACCCACTATTTTAGCAAGGAACTCGAATTCTTCAGGAAACTCCTTTTTCTTTATGTCCTTCAGACTAGGGTTTCTTTTGTACTACATAATCTTCTTAGCTTTTTCAGTGTCTATCTCTTCCAGGCTTTTCAGATCTCGGTCAGGAAGGCCTAAGCATTGATTGATGTTAGAAGAATTTAGCTTTAGAATCTGACCCTTAACCTTTGTGGAGAGGATTCCAGAATTTACGGTTGCATTTGAGTGAAATTCTTTGACCAGGTCACCATATATTCGTGTGTTTGCCTCAAGACATTCTGAGAATCCAGCCTTCTTCACAAGTTCAAGAATATCCCTGAACTTCTTCTCTGATTTTTCAAACTTCTAGGTTCCGAGCTGAATGCCAGTGATTACTTGCCAATCTGCCATTTGAGGAGTTCGAAGAATATGGGTATTTGTTTTAGGGAGTCTTATAAGAGATAGTTGAATGTGATTTGGGCAAGGATTTGGAGGGTTAATGGATTAAGTATGTGAAGAGGCTTTTAGGGTTTGAAAAAGAGAGGGAAAGAGGTTTGATAGTTTCTAATAACTATTTATAGATTTTGAATTTATCTTTATGGCAGTTCCTTCTGACTCTGCATAAGCTGTGATGTGTCAACCAGCCAATGGTTGCACGATGTCCAGTAATGAGCTATAACTCCCCATAAACTTTTCAGTTATATATTTCTTTAAGGAGAGTAGACGTTTAATTGACGTGGATTGATCGTTGACCTCTTTGGTTCGTAGAGTAGCTTGGTGAAGCAGCTATGAACTCTACAATTTACTTCAACGATCATCTATTGAGAGATGCTGTAGTGAATGGTTTTGACATTACTCCTCATCTTGAAACTACATAGCTTGACCACTGATGTACCCCAAGCCAGTTTGGGTACTTAAGTTCTGAGGTGCATTTGCATGATGCCTTTCCAAACTGTATTCGAACTTGTCTCCTCATAATCTGAATGGTTGAGCAATTATCCCGTTCTGTCAAGCTCCTCATGAGCTAGAGTATCCTATGTTAAGACTGCGATCGTCGAGTCTGCTTCTACGATTGTTGAATTCTCTTCAAACTCTACTCTATGATCGTTGACTGTCTTGGTCCTTGAGATGATCTTGACTAAGAAATCCTTCTGGGTTAAGGTAGCTCAGGAAGGGCCAACCTCTTAGAGTGAGCTAAGGATCAGGTTTGTGCCTGAGGCGCTTTCCAGATGAAATACTTTTAGAGGTGATTTGAACTGATATCTTATTTGACCTTTTCTGCTGGGGAGGTCCTCTACCAACTTTTTGCATTTTCTATAATCGTGGTGTCCTCCTATACTTACACTATGATCAGGTGTTTGATCGTAGGTACTCCACGATTTTGAGTTGGGTGGCTGATAGGTTATCAGTAGTACGTTTTGAGATGTTCCTACTGACTATGGATCTTTATTTGGTTCATCAGCCACAAAGTTTTGGGACTCTGTAGCTGGTACATTGCTTCATAGAATATCTCAGTACTGTTGTTCCTTAACAGATCACTGCTCCACCATGGTTGATGCTGTCTTTTCAGTGGGGTGATTTCCTTTTCTTTATGTGCATTAGGAGGTATCCTTGCATGTCTCTTTAGGGCTGGAGTCACCACTGATAATTGAATCTGTTTACACCGTAGACATGGATATCTCTAGGACTAATCATTCTACGATCATTTGACAGCACTACGATAGTAGTCTTCTTTTACAGTTTATACTTGTGGAGTTCTGCTCCCGTAATGAGTTCCTCATGTTTGATGCTCGATGATCCTGTATAGTGAGCTTCCTTGAGGATTCTTCTCTTATGACATGCTTTGAATGATTGATCATCTAAGACCTTTTTACATCTTTGGTTGAATGACTTGCTTCCTTATAAGGATCAACAACAATGTGAGCTTCATTCAGATTAGCTCAGCAAGTCTTCAAGGACAGGCTTTGCATGTATGAGTTTTATCAGAATCATTTCTGAACAGTCTTAAGCCTTCTGCTGCTTAAATCTTCTTGACTGTAGTCTTCTGCTTCAGCATTCCTTAGTGTGGCCAGATAGACCAGATACCTGTAGGTTAGATATATTTTATTTTGGTATCCATAATTAAATGGGTCCTGCTAGGTTAGTTTTCTAAACCCCTGTTCCTCATATATTTGGATAATCATCATATTGATCACCACCAGTCATATGCATGTAACTAATTTAGATAATACATTTTGAGATGCATGATGGTGAGTGTGTGTAAGATTTGCTATTTTAATAAAACACTCTTTTTCTTTGATGGTTTCATCATTAGCTAGGTTATGTTCTTAGGGTTTAAATGTTCACAGAGTGAGAATCAACTCTACAATTTATTAGTATCTGGTTGATTCATAGAGGTGATCAGTTTCTATGAATCCTCAAGATACTCTTGTAGAACTGATCATACTCTGTGTGTTATTAAACACTTAGACCATAGGTTGTACATACATACTAACCCATCAACAAAGATTACTTCATATTAAATTAATTTTAACCTGTGATGCTTTTATGACCCATTTCAGATTTCTTTCACGATGTCATCTTCAACCTAAAACTTGGATGGAGAGAAAGTTTATAGGCATTTGAGTTTCCACCCTCAGTGTACTTTCTCTCTTCACCTTTTTAGGTAGATTATGATTCCTTGAAAGAATACTGTTATAGTTCATAAGAGAGGTACAATCATGATGTACATATTTATATTAGTGAGGAACCATACCTTTTTACTGTCAGTTTCTTAACAGTCATTTATCTTAGATATACTGAGTTTAGGCATTGATGTGCGTAGTTTCTCATTTGCTCCTGACAGCTATTTGCTCCAGTTGACCTTCAATCAATTAGTCGTGGTCTTGAAGATGTAAGCTAAGAGAACATCAGCATCTTTAGTTCTTTGACATCCTTGAGTTCACAAGGTTTACATCCAGCTGCTGGTTGGCCAGACACTTGTTTGAGAAGTTCTTCTTTCTTCTCTGAATAAGCATTTCTTAGCATGTATGGCCTTTTCATCTTTTTGGCCGGTGGATGTTTGACTCTTGACTGCAGACAAGGATTGGTCTTGTTGATATGGCAATCAAGAACATGGACCAATCTGAGCAGCTTCAGGGGTATATACACATTTATCGTTACACAATATTTTCAACGTGTGAGCTCATCTACATATAACAAGTGACTTACTACTAAACCAAGTTTAGAATAATTTTTGTGCCTAGGATTAGACTCAAAGCGATTGGCTTTTGAATATAGCATGAGAACCTGCTCTGATACCAATTGTTAGTTCCCAATAAGCAAAATATAGATCTAGAAGGGGGGAGTTGAATAGATCCTTTTTAATTTCAAATACTTTTCTCGTTTATTTTGTATTGCTCATGAATTAGCATATGACAAACATAGGAATCTTTTCAAGCACAGCGGAATAAGTAAAAGATCCCCTTCATTGATATATTCATAATCAGACATACATTGTTCGTAGAGTTAATTCAAGATAGCGCTTAAAACATACATAGCGATTATAGCGATTAATGTACATAATGTAAATGACATAAAGTAAATGACACAAGGTATTTTAAGTGGTTCAGAGACTCAAGCTCCTAATCCACTCTTCTGCTTTCAACTAACAGGATTTCCACTAAGGAAGGGCAGCACCCTGAATCATTAAGATTCCTTCAAGGCCAGCAGCCTTGGAAATCCTCTAGTTCCCTAGGAACTCTTCAAGCCCAGCAGGCTTGGAACTTTATTTAGTCCCTCCGGACAAGGACCCCTCAGGCCCTAGCTTGTTGTTGTTATTGTTGTTGTTGTTGTTGGTGGTGGTGGTGGTGCTGAGCTACTAAGATGTCTTTAAGCTTGAACATCTTATGTACTTAGTAGCTTAGCGTAGTCTTCTTGTCATTCTGCTTAGAGTCTAGACTACATCTTCTTTGGTGTAGCTGATCTTTGCTCTTTTCTACTCATCTTCATTTGATGTCAGCTATGCACCATCACCATCTGAATTTGCTAAGTCTCTGAGCTTTTGGTAGACTTCGTCAGGCACTTAGAAAACCCTGAACCCTTCTTGAATGTTTTGCAGACATGATTCTGCTTCTATTCTTTTTTAGCTTTAGGTTCATGGTGATCTGTAGAGTGGCTCTCTTGATCTTCTTTGTACTTTGCCACTTTTCTGAATGCTATCTTCTTGACCTTCTCGGCTCTTAGCTTAGCTGCCATCTTCAGTGGCATTCTCATCTTTGTTGAGTGAAGCTCTAGTCTGTTTAAGTCCTTCTTCAAAGTTGCTTCACTTCTACCTATATAGTCTCACTGTCATTGAGACTTGTTCTCTTAATCTCTGGTGGAACTCATAGAGTCAACAATATCATTCCAACAACTCAACGATTTTGCAACTTCGCAATCATCAACACTCTTGATCTTTAAAGCTCATTCTAATTTATACTCCTTGCCAATCTTCTCGTTGGAAAGTAGCCCTTGAAAGCTATTCAAATTGCTTCACAGATCTCGAGTTGTTTGGTGTAGACTGCAGATGTGACATGACATGACTTTCTGACACTGCATTCTACTGTTTCACTACCTCGTTAGAGATGTCACTTTAATGTCTAGGGCAAGTTGACGACTTTATTTCCCCCTTTTGATTTTTAGATCAGAGGTTGTTTTTTTGCATCGATGCTCTCAATAAGCTCTTGTCCGAATACCAACCTTCAGATTGAACCGTTGCCAATGCTTCAATCTTCGGGTGACCGAACTCTATGATTCTAATGCATATCTTCTCGGACCTGATCGTAGTGTCTTGTTGACTGATGCTTATTGACATGTAGAGTCAACACTATGATCTTTGAAGGATGTTCATTGGATCTTCAATGTAGAACATCTCTTCCTTCTCTTGTGCAGTGCCTCAACACTTTTGTTTGCCTCGACTGCTCTCAGATACTGATGGCTTAACTTTTTGTTCTGGCCCCTTCTGAACAACAAGACACTTTAGATTTGTGTCATGTCCAGCTCGCTTTCTTCTTGTGATCTCCCGTTCACTTATCATCAATGGACTGACCCAATGCTTAATCACTTTATCCTTGTTCTTCAGAGGATAACCAGTATTTATGTGTATACTCCATCAGTTCTTTTTTTTGTTTGGCAAACACTATGATCCTGGTTACTTCCAAGATCGTCGTCTTTTGTCTACTTGACAGTTACAGCACTTGCTGACTTTCCTTAGTCAGTTACTGAAGTCTTCTTCTGATCAACTTGTGGAAGACTTCATCTCGAATGGCTTCACTACCACTCAACTGGATGTTTGATTGGTCAGGGTGCTTAGATCTTTCGTTAGCTTTCATGCCATTCGTTGAGTGTTCTCTAGTTTCCTTCAGGTGGGATATATCTTTGTAGCTTAGACCAGAGGCTTCATTCTTTTGGATATTCTGGGAGTGCTTATTTGTTGAGAATCGTATTTGCTCTACGATTCTACCTTGGCGTTGTGAGCATATCTGTTGAAGCCTTAGCTCTACACTCTACGATTCAGCTTCGGTTGTGTAGACACTACGACTCTGAGGTCAGATCTTGACACTCTACAATTTCTGTCGTTGTGCTTGTTGTCTTCATCTGGTCTTGTTCGACTACGATCTCTGCCTCTGATATGATCAGTAGACTCTACGACTCTGAGTGTAGTATATGATTCTTGACTTAGCTTTGACAGATGCTCGGTCACCATCATGGCGTCGTCTCTACGATTCTCCGAACACGACTTCCTCAAAGGACTACGGCTCCGAGGAAGTTCTCCTCGACACACTACGATCCTTCCTCGTCTCTCCTGACAGTCTACGAACTTCGAGATCTACTATCTTATAGACTACGATTCTGCCTCGATAGCTCTCGAGTTTTCCTTGACTCTCCTGGCAGACTACGATTTCTAGTGCAGTGCTCGATAATCAGACAAGCCTATCTATTACATCAGAAGATCAACCTAACATGCTTGATCTTTCTATATTTATAGTCATTGTACATCATTTCTTTTTAAGGACTTTACAAAGCTATTTTGCATATGTAGGATCAACTTAACATATTTGATCAATTCATTCTAAGTCCTTGTACATATGTTTCTATTATCTATCAAAGGACTTTATAGCTTTTCTTAATGCAAGCATACTTGCATATTCATTCATATATATCATAATCAAATCATATGTTAATAGGAATATCATTCACATGCTTATTCCTAACAAATTTTATGGCTGAAACCATCGGACCTTCCTGATGCCTATGTTGGGGCTGACACCAATGGTTTGACTTTTAATTATATAAGAGGTTGTTTAACGATCACCATCGGGGATTAATGTTGATGCCTACGCTGGGTTAACTCTAACGGTTTGGATATCCATCAGGTTGATGCCAATGCTTACGCTGAGGCTGACTCCAATGATTTGGATTTCCATCGGGTTGATGCCGATGCTTACGCTGGGGTTAACTTCAATGATTCCAATTTCCATCGGGTTGATGTTGATGCTTACGTTGGGGCTGACTCTAACGGTTTAGATTCCAATGGGTTGATGCCGATGCTTATATTAAGGCTGACTCAAACGGTTTGGATTTCCATCGGGTTAATGTCGATGCTTATGTTGGGGTTGACTCTAACGGTTTGGATTTCCATCGGGTTGATGCCGATGCTTACGTTAGGACTAACCTCAACGGTTTAGATTTCTATCGGCTTGATGCCGATGTCGATCCTTACATTGGGTCTGACTCCAACGGTTTAGATTTCCATCGGGTTAATGTCGATGCTTACATTGGGGCTCACTCCAACGGTTTGGATTTCCATCAGGTTGATGCTGATGCCTACCCTTCCGGTAATTTACAAAGGTTAATCTCATCGGGTTGATTCCGATGTCTACGCTGCCGGTAGTTTACAAAGGTTTATCTCATCAGGTTGATGTCGATGCCTACCCTACTATAGTTTACAAAGTTGAAATTTTTTTCTCGATTCTGGGCGTTTAATGTTCATGCATATTTAACTCTACTGGGGATGCATGCTAAACTTTTTAATAGAGATGTGCGCTGATATAACGCGATTTCACATGTGCAGACCATGCATGATGTGATGATCTAAATTTATCCTTAGGAGTCTGATTCCTAAGTTGATGCACATGCTCAATTGAATTGACCATATGTAAAACATACCTCACCCTTTCTGAGGCTATTTGGAGTTTTCTTTTCAAGCATGGATTTTGATATTGGCTTGATTGATAACCTGGGTACCGTTGACGTCTCTAGTGGATGCGGTCCGTCCTTTTATTACCCAGATTTGAACTCCAGTGTAAAAGCCTCAACATATGAGGACTTATCACAGTTTGACATGTTTGATGATGTAGATTCCATTTGCTAGACCTTTTGTTTATCATTGGGATCCTGTTTTTGAGATAAGTACTCTCTTGAGAATTTTTCCCTTCTTTTGTCATGGCAAGCTTATGTCGCCGTGATTTCTTTCAGGAGTTCTCCCCTTTCTTTTGATGAGAGGCTTGATCCCGCCTTAGACTCCTTTCATTTCATTGAATTTTCAAAATTCCCCAGCCCTTTCACACGTTGTTACCAGGGATTCATATAAGAAACTTGTTTTGTTGACCACATCTAGAGTGAGCAATATCCTGCATATCAGACGAATAACAAAATGTTGCAAAAGATTGAAAGATAGGCCCGTCAGGATTAGTATAATCTTGTCAATGAGGCATTTAAAGTTTAGGAAATTGAATGCTTGCATTTACTAATTTTTTTATCTTATCGCTAAAGATCTTGAAATTGAATATGAAAAATTGAAATTTTGTGAGCAAGTTGTGAATTGTTATCTTCAAGATTTAATTTTTTATATTTCCATTTTGATGAAATGTTTTATTTAATAAGTTATGAAATTGCAAGAAAACTTTTAGGCATCCATGGTCATTGTTCATGAGTAGGAACAGATTCAAAAACTTATCTCCATTTATCAGAGATACTTCATCTTCACTCTAGTCGTTATTCTTCGCAGAATTGATTTCATATGACACATGCACTATGAGTGTCGTAACTCTTAGCAAGGGTTTCATTTCCATGACTTTTAGATGATCTCATTTCCATCTTGCAAATATTTACTTGATTCTAAATTTTCTTTTTTCCCTTGTTTAACTTGTCTCATTTTTTTAGGTTATTCAGAGTTACCCATTTAACGAGTTTTAGACCAATGACTCCTAAACCAAACGGTAGAGCACTAGGTGTAAAGACACCCTTTTGAGTTTATTGGCTTGAGTAACAAAGGCCAGCTTCCAGATAAGTCAAGCAGTTTACCATATTAGCTGCTCGCCTGAGCGCATGCATTGTCCGTTTTCTTAGGCTCTAAGTTACCCATGTAGTGAGCGTTGAGTGGTGACTCCCAAACCAGACGAATTTAGGGAACCAGGTGTAAAGACACCCCTCGAGCTTAATTACTCGGGTAACCTAGGCCATGATTCAGATTTGCTCAGGTCTCGCCATCTTCTTCTTATAATTCTCATTTTCTTAGGCGCTAAGTTACCGATGTAGCGAGCGTTGCGCCGGTGACTCCCAAACCAGACGGCTTTAGGGCAGTAGGTGTAAAGACACCCCTCGGGCTTAATTACTTGAGTAACCCAGACCACGATTCGAGACATTAGGCTAGCTACTTATCTTATTTCTTCCCACTAATTGTCATTATTGTCGCCATAGTTTCATACCCCACAACTAAGAGTCAAGGTAACTGTAAAGCGCAAACATGCATATGAGATCAATTCTACTCTAAAAAGCACTTTGAACTAGGATGTCATGCCTAATCAAAAGGTTGAATAGTCTTAATTCTTTAATTATTCCCATGATTCTTTCTCCACGGACGCTTATCGGAATTAATCCAATTCATTACAAGTTAAGCAAAAAATTTCTCTTTTAAAACCTTTTTTCTAAGATTCCAATGTAAGATTTATCTATACTTAACATGTATATTATTGCTAATGCATGTAAATGGAGACTGAAAGCACATAAAGTGATGAAAGAGTCGTACCTCATATATGGATCGTTGCATCCTAAGAAAATTATGATTGGAAAAGACCGAATGATCGTACCAGATCGCCAGTGAGATGATATGACAAAAACTCTGATGATGACAGACCATGTTGATGGAGCTGACTAGTGCATTTTCCTTTTTAGGATGGTTGATAAATGTCCCAATGTTGATTTGTTACTATTTCTGAAATTGCCCCAGTCTCATTTATTGTAAGGGTCCTAATATCGGGTTATCACCGGTTCTGAAATTGCCCCAGTCTTGCTTATCATCTAGGGTCGTTGCTTTGATAGATGGGTTGATAAAATGCCGAGATCGCAATAGTCTTTTGCCTTTGGACCTATATGGTGAGCATGTAGTGGATTTGGGCTTTGATGCTTAGATGCCCCAATCATTATTTTTGACTTGTGGGCTCAATTGGCTTTGATGATTTTCTTCTGATTTGACGAAGACTTGTGATTAAGGGTGTCAACTTACATTATTGAGTTAATATTTGTTACGATCACTTTGGATTTTATCTATACTCGCTGATGATTATGCTTAATATATCGCTATGCCATTGTTTCTACTTTGATGATTGATGTCGAGAGGCCTTCAGACTCCTCTGAATTGGACCTAAATGCCCACATTGGTTTGTGATGTGATGGCTTCAACTGAGTTTGGTTTGTTCTATAATGTTTGATTTGTGGCCTTTATCTCGGGCAACAGGTCATCAGGTATGAGATATACTTTGCCACGACGGTCGCCTATGTACTTCTGTAGGTTAAAGGAGATCAAGTCTTCTCACACTTCAGGAGTGATGAGTTGATGAAGGGTTTCATCTTAGCATGATTGCTATTTTATCCCTGTGATTGGTTGTCTTAATGTATCGATATCTTTTCCTTTCTGGGACTTATGCCGGATTTGATGGAATGACATTGAGATTTCAATTGGTCTTCTCAATATGGGTCGCTGACTTTGAGAGTTTTTATTGGGTGTAGACATTTGTGTCTTGGGATTGGTGTCTAGGTTTATATTTGGGTTGGTGTTTGGGTTTAGATGTTTCTTTTGAGGGTTATACCGCACCATAGATAACTGCCTATGTATTCCCATGGCTGGAGGGAGATCAGATCTTTCGTAGTTCAGGGTTGGCCTGAATGGTTTAAAAAGTGTTTATTTGGTTTGATTTGAAAAGTGTCTATTTGGTTTGATTTGAAGAGTGTTTGTTTGGTGTGATTTGAAGAGTGTTTATTTGGTTTGACAGCACCATAGTTGGATGCCTATGTACTCCCATTGATAGAGGGAGATCAAGTCTTTCGTAGTTCAGGCTTGGCCTGATTGGTTATTGAAGAGTTATATCTTGTGATTGCTGAATCATTGAAGAGGTTTTGTGATTTTTTATATGGGTTAGACCGTACCATATATGGCTGCCTATGTACTCCTATGAGAGGAGATCAGGTTTACGTAGTTCACGCTTGGCTTGATTTTTTTTGATTTAATTTTTTTTCTCTTCGTGTAAAACCCGGGGTTAGTTATTTTGATGACAGGATAAATATGACATTTAATATTTGACAGAAATTAACATTTGATATTTGACATGGAATTGATATTTGACATGAAATTGTCATTTGATATTTAACATTGAATTGACATTTGACATGAATTGAAAGGGAAAGGCATGAAGAGACTTTCATTTGTGTTTGGTTTATCAGAGGCTGACCTATCTTAGGTTTACTCTCACATGATTTTCGGTATGAAGGTCCAATTTACTAAATGCGAAATTAATCCGATCTTTCAATTAGAGCGGATCTGAGTGGCGTCTTTCCTGAGCCTCGCAGAATTATGCTCTTCTTGAGTCCAGTAATCAGCCATCGATGGGTTTGCCTCCTGGTGGAGGAATCACACAACATACATTCACATACATCCATCACGCCTCACCGCATGCATTATGATGACATTCTACAAAGCACTAATATAAAACATTGTAAAGAAGCATTCATTCACACACAAGCATTGTAAAGAAAGCATTCATCACACACATGCAGATAAAAGGAAATTGAAAAGATTGAAAATGTGGCTTAAGCCCTCTACTGTCCCCAGCAGAGTCGCCACCTGTCAACGCTGGGAAATTCACTTTTCCTATATTGTTATTTCTACCCTTTATGTTTCTATTATGTTGATTTTATTTATCTTCCTTAAAGGGTGAGTTTTCGGAAAAGGGCCGACATAAGTGTCTATGATTTTGAAAAGATTTATTTTAATGATCGGGCCAAATTAGACAGAGACGCCAGTTGGTATAAGTTTAAATCGTTGTACCAACTCAACCGAAGTTTTGAAGGTTTTCGCAATATGACCAAATATGTGACTCCATTTAATTGGTCTGGAACCCGAGATTAATAGAGTTCGGGGGCTTGCTTAAGCAAGGGGGGTATTAGGCACCCCCCGACTTCCGTGAAACACGGTTACCGTGACTTTTTCATTCCCTAAGCATTTGATGTGTGTATGTGTGTGTTGAAAGCTTTTGTTTTGGAAAGATATTTAGTGATTTATTTTGAAAGTAGTATTGTGCCTCTTTGGACCTATGTATAAAGGGTTTGATTTAAAGAAAATTTCTTTTTAGATAACATATGAATGTGATGTTTTGAAATCTGATTTTCAAACCCTTTCGCTCAAATAGGAATCGAGGCTCTTTGATACTTCCAATTTTATTCCATATTCGGATTGATTTGATTTTATTGAGATTCAAAACATCTTTGACAATATTGAAATATTTACAAGTGTCGAGCTTCTTGTGGGCATGAAAGCCATCTAAGTAAACCCGAGCACCACATACATGGTTTTCACTATTATGGGGCCTTAAATCCTGATACCGTTTTAAGGCCCTATATTACATGTACACTTAATTGTAAGCTGATATATACAACTTAAACAAGTCAATCACTGGAACTAAGTTTTAGATTCATTGATTGAATCTTCAACTGTATAGTTCCTAGGTTGACATAACATTATTAAAAGCTTGCAAGATGTATATTTCAACATAATATACACATATATTTACAAACTTTGCTAAACAAGTTATTTATTGATCAAATCCTTGTACGCGAGTAAACAAGATTCCCGTTTCCTCTATATATAGATCTAGGGTCACGTGGTTGTTAAATATTTACAAAACTAGAAAGTAAACTATATCTATCTAGATCTTAGCTAATCTAGCTCCATGGGTCAAGCTATGAAGCTTTTGGACCGGTTAAAATGCTAGATCTAGCTAAATCTAGAATAGATCTAGTCAACACAGTTTAAATATTGACTACTTACACAAAATGAAAGGTTAAAACTTAGATTTATGCACAACCAAGCAATATATATATATATATATATATATATATATATATATATATATATATATATATATATATATATATATACTAAAGTAGTAAATGAGGACAGATCTAAGAAGATCTTATAATATGTTGCTAAAACTGCACAATAAATGGCTAGAAGCTTTCAAAACCTGATTTCAACCAGTGAAAACTTGATATATTGAAGTTTATATGTATATGGGTGTTTACAACTAAGATTTATAAAGTTAGAATGAAGATTTGGGCTGTTTCTCTCTTAGAACTCATGGATTTCTCTCTGTTGAGCCTTTTCTCTCTCTCTGAAATCTTTTGAAATGAGCTGGGGGGTCTGATATATATAGACCCGGCCAAGCCAGGGCCCAGTGGGTTCCGCCGCCTAGAAATATGTTTCCTCAATTAACGCATTGTATGTTGAAACCTTCATAACATGCAATCCGGGAGTTCGATGGAGATGTGTCATACCATTCCGGAAAGCCCTTTTAGAGAGCTACGCAAGGACATAGGGCTTGACATAGGATTTGCTTTCTAGTGGAGGAATCACATAACATATATTCATCATACCTCACTGCATGCAGTATGATGACATTGTGCAAAGCACAAATATAAAGCATTGTAAAGAAACATTCATTCATACACAAGCATTGTAAAGAAAGCATTTATCAAATATTTGCAGATAAAAGGAAATTGAAAAGATTAAAAATGCAGCTTAAGCCCTCTACACTCCCCAACAGAGTCGCCACCTGTCAACACCGAGAAATTCGCTTTTACTATGTTGATTCTTAAACCCTTTTTGTTTCTATCATATTGATTTTATTTATCTTCCTTAAAGGGTGAGTTTTTGGAAAAGGGCCGACATAAATCTCGATAATTTTGAAAAGATTGATTTTTATGATTGGGCTGAATTAGACAAAGCCACCGGTTGGTATGAGTTTAAATAGTTGTACCAACTCAACCGGAGGCCCAGTATGTGACTCCATTTAATTGGTCTGGAACCCGAGATTCATAGAGCTGGGGGGCTTGCTTAAGCGAGGGGAAGGTGTTAGAAACCCCTTGACTTTCGTAAAATATGGTTACCACGACTTTTTCATTACCTAAGCATTTGACGTGTGTGTGTGTGTGTTGAAAGCTTTTGTTTTGAAAAGATATTTAGTGATTTATTTTGAAAGTAGTGTTCGGTGTAAGAACCCGAATTTTTAGAAAATATTAAAATAAGAATTTAGTAAATAAAATTCTTAAGGCATGAGAAGGGTTCGAATAAGAATATATATATATATATATGTGTGTGTGTGTGTGTTGTGAGGTATGTGGTATGGTGTTGCATAGGGTAATATAAACTATGCAAGTAAGTGATTTTTATGTTTAATAAATATAATATTATTATATAATTGTTATTTATTGAAGAAACGAGTTATTTGAAGTAAAGAAGATGGATATAAATTTATCTATTGATATCAAATAATTTATGTGAACTTATTTTATCATAAGAAGTTGGTGACATTAAATATCTTTGAAAATCACCAATTTTTTGAGTATATATGTACGTTGTTGACGAGAGAAGAAAATCGATATATCTTTAGATAAATATTGGTTAGAGATTTATTGATTAATATTGAGATATGGTTAAATGTATAGATTAAAAAATTGTGTTGAGACAATCTATAGAAAGGAAAGAAAATAATTATAGTATATTTCTAATAAAGGATATTAAAATAAATTATAGCAAAAGGGGGAATATTATTTTGATATTACCTTATATAGCATTTTACGAGGTAATGTGTGTGATTAAGTAATATGGTAAATATATTAAAACATATTTTCTATATAAGTTGATGGAAACAATTTATCATAATAGAAATAAACTTATTTTCTATATATAGTGTGTATGCGTGTATTGTGTCGTGCATGTAAATATTTTAATAATACATAGATTTTATATTAAGAATAATATCTTGAGAAAATGAGTAAATCATTTTATTATGATTAGTTCCTATATTTAGAGAAAATATGATAAAAACATCTTATGTTATGTTATGGCGAAATACATAATTTTGATTATAGTAATGTATTTCCAAGAGGATTGAAGTTATAAAAGAAAACTAAGTTATTTTAACTTACTAAATAGCTTGAGTTATTATATTACCGCTAATGTTATAAAGAATATTTAAATATTTCCATTCACGATATAATTATATATGTGAACCTTGTGATATAATAGTTCGATGTAAATTGAACATGTTATAAATAAGTAATGTAGTGGGAAATGAATAAGTAATGAAAATGAAAATAAGCTTAATGTAAGCTTGTGAGATATGCCTAGTGTGGTAAAGTGATGGAATAAGCATTCATTAAATAATTTAATGAATGAATAATTGAAGGAATTAATTGGTATGTGCAATGATTATATATTATATAGTAGCAACATCTATATGATATGAAATGAAGTGCGACACTTCAATGATAACTATATAATATAGGAAGTATTTGAATACATATGTATAAAGACTAGTATGCTAGCATTATGTTCAAGTGAGATAATAAAATGTAACATGGTGCAATAAACCACTCCCATGACCCTTAGAAATGCTGAAAATTGGAGTTAAATAAGCTTGCTAGATAGCTCATGTGATAGCAATGATGGCTAGCCCAATGACTAGGGTACAATGAATAATAGTAGTTGGTGGGAGTTAGCCACCAACTCTTCTCTGCCCCTTATGTAATGACCATAGGAGGGTAATAGATTGGCTATGAATAGAGACCGTTAAATTAGTGCTAGTATATAAGTTATGAGAACATATAATGTAATGATATTACATTATGACCATATTATGAGTTATTAAGAATAATATTATTTTGTGAGATTATATTATTATAAGCTTGTGGACTATTAATTACTAAGTTCACATAATTATGTCTTGTGTGGTATAACTAGAAAAGTTAAATCAAAGGGAGATTTATTGGAAAGTATTAAAAGAAAATAAATGGTGAGTTAATAAATAATTGATATTAATTATCATTATGATAATTGGGTATATTTGAGATGATAAATTTTATGGAAAATGATGGATTGAGAATATCCAACTATTTTATAGTTAGCCCAACTAAAATATTATTTGAAATAAACCAATGTACATGGATTATATAAATTCTATGTGTAATGTATAAGTGGGTGTATATGTATGCTCATTTGGGGACAAATATCAAATAAACCTAAGTATGCTAATAATAATATGGAATGCTAAGTTATAAGGGTAGTGTCCCAATTTGTGTGTCATTTCTCCATTCACGTGTAATACAAAAAGGCTAGCTAGCTAGCTTGCTTCTTCTTCTCAAACTCATAGCTTCCAAATAATGAAGAGGGGAGTGGGCTAAATAGTGATAAGGAGTTGATATCCCATCAAATCTCAATGAACCAGTAGTACTTTTTACTTTCTTCCTTTGGTTTGATTCATGGAGTAAAACCCAAACTTGGTCCATGGTTCTTCTATAAATAGAGACCCCCTTCTTCATTCTTAATATTTGAAATTCTGAGAATTCTAGTGAGTGAGTGGTTGAAAAGTTGGGAGAAATCAGAAGTTAATATTCAAGGATTATCAATTTAGCTTCAAGAGGTATAATTCTTAAACTATGTTCTTAAATTCAAGTTTTGCAAAGTTCTTAGAAAAGTGTTAAAAATACTTGTTTTGAGTTGAAAAGTTTATGGTTGAAGCATGATAGAATATGTCAATTGATGCTAGACATTGTCAATATGGTTAAATATGAAATAAACGAAAGTTAAACGAAGTAATTTGGTCAAGTAACAAATCCGTAGTGAAGAGAATCGCTAAATGTGTTAAAATTTGGAAAAATGACATAAATCTTGAATTGATTCTTGAATTTGATTGTTTGTATATTTGGAATTGTTAGAAGCATGCTAGGGATGTTTAGTAGTAAGTTTATATCAATTATGTATCATTACATTGCTGTTTGGTTGAGAGTTTGGAATGTTAGCTCGTAGTAGGGGAGTGCCATTGTTCTAACTACAATAGCCATACGCCATTTCCTGAAGGTTCTCAGAAGTAGCTAGGACCGACCAAATGGGGTCCTACAAATATAAAGGCATTCAGAAGCCGAAGGGCTCTGGGGTCCTGCAGTGACTTATGTTGCTATTTTGGTTGTTTGATACAAGAAGTCCTAAACTGACCTAACCGAACTTAACTTAAGGAGCATACATAATCCTTAAACATGTGCCTGTGACACCCCCAAATTCGGGTACTTCATTTCCACCAGATTTGGTGTTCACTTGATAAAAACATGCATATCTAACTACCCAAACATAATAAAGTTTAATAATAAACCTTCCCATTAAAGGGTTACATCAATAAATCCAACAAAATCTCCCAGGTTATCTAACCTTTAATTACAAACATCATATGTGAAAAATTAAATAAGTACATCATCAGATTAAAATAAAGTTCAACAATATAATAGTCAACAGTTTTACAAGTCTTCAAAACTTGCTTATCTTCCCTTTCCCTCTACTGATTGTAGGTTCATCAACATTCTCAACTTTAGCTGTAATGTTTATATAAGCAAGAGTGAGCAAACAAAGCTCACTTTAAATCACAATGAATAAATATCATATCAATTACCAAATGAATAGGCTCAATAGAACATGAATAAGGTATTTCATCAATTATGATAATCAAGAACAAAATCTAAAATATATAACTGAGGGTCATAAGACCACGAACTATGTCCATAGTTGTAAGTAATCTTTCAACTTAAACTTTAATAGTCATAAGACTATAAGGACTCCTCGTACTTAGGGGGATCAGCCTTACGTACAATGTATTGTGCACAAATATTTCAACACTATGCATAAATTATCCCCTATAATAAGGTTGTTCATCTCAGCATTTAGAATACGAGTCCGCACCAAAGTAAGTTTGGTTTGGATAGGTTTCAAGGTAATTTAGAGTTTACGAACAATCAACTAAGGATTAGTTGAATAAAATTGAATAACATTATGCTATAGAATAAATCATAAGTGAATCAACATTGTATACTAAGGTCATGCTTTAGGAATAATCTAAGAGCATAAACATTGAATAACGTAACATACCTTGCTTGAACAATTTTAAGCTAAGGTTATTTAGAATTGAGTATTGAGCATGCATAACAACAAGTTAAATATTAGAAAGACTGGCTCAATATCAAAAGGTAAGATTTAGGAACTTGCACAATATAAACAGGGGTATGAAACTTGCACAAAGAAGTTTAGGTTTAGAAAACTTGCTCAATGCATCAATAAGGTTTAAGCACTTGCATAATTGTAAAAGTAGAGTTAGAGAACTTGCCTCGTGCGTAGGTTAAACAATCACTACTCACGTTCACCACAAGTCCCACACTTACCATATGTATTGACAATACACATTAGTTACAATAATATTAGCTTCAAGAGTTTCTTTTCCACTTTTAGTATAGCTCACTAAGTAAGTTTAAGTTTAAACAACATCACATCTTTTCATGAATATCACTTTTTAGCTTTATTACAACTACTTAAGTGATCATGTTATTGCACCACATACACATTAACAACTTGATACAACATTCTATTACATGTCCAACATGTTATCATTAGGTTATACTAATACACAAAGGATTGCACTTGCATTCGCACATCCCAACGCCCTCCGATTGCCTCTAAATACACAACAGTCATAATGATGACCATTTTGACCCTTCATAATGACATCCAATTAAAAAATGTAAAGAATAAAAGTTATAGGCCTATTCAACCTCGTTCTGAATCATCTTGAATTGCATTAATCGGAGTTCGTAAGAAAACGTTATGCTCATTTTAGTAAAACATGTCTGATAAGTTTTTTTTTCCAAAATTCGGCTAGGCAGACTACCCATCGCCAGGGCGGGAGTTTTTGTACTAGGGGGCCTACCGGGGTGAGGGTCCCTTCTGCGATTTTGCGATTTATGCTCTAGAACACTATGGAAAGCCAAATTAGGCCTACAAACTCCTTTCTAACAACCATACTAGCCTACCCAAGGTGTAATATGTTTACAAAAACATAAACTAATGTTTTCTAACATGTTTCTAACCACCTAAACAACATAAACATCAAGATTACAACCTTTAATTTTCATTATTTTTGCTAAAACTTCACTTTTTGAAAGTTTCAGTGAAAATCATCACTGTGATTTTGTTTTTCAACCAAAACAGTTAATTCAACATACTATGTTTTAGTTTCTTCATCTTCTTTCAAAATCAATAGTCAAATTATATGTTATACAAAGAATTAAACCTCAATTTTACTTTAAACTAAGCCCTATTCACATATATTCATACCAATTCACTGTAATACGATTTCTTTCATAAATAAATACATAACATGAATCAATTTACTATAACTCATCTATAAACTTATGAAAACAACTTTATAACAACCAATTATCATATAAAAACTAGATGTAACAATTAATTCAACCCTCACAAAGCTTTACAGAGGATTTTTGAATAGAAGAAAACTATAATAATTGAAAAAAATAAAAGATTAAGATGATACCTTTGTTTTCTAGAAGATGATAGCTACCATTTGATTATCAAGCTTCCTTCCCACAATTCCTCTCTCAAAAATCTCTCTAGACTTCTCCCAATTCTCTATCAATTTTTCTTATTTTTCTTCTTCTGTGTTCTTCCTCTCTATTCTAATCTTACGTACTAAAATTATAACGTAAATAATAATATAGGTATTAATTATATAATATAAATATATCTACAACTGACATCAGTTATTTTTATTTTTGAAAATCAAAAGCCATATGGCTTGTTTGGCTAACTACTTTAAAATTAACCAATTAATCCTTATGCCTTGTTTGATAAAACATATTTAAATTAAAGACTTACATTCATTAAGCGTTGTTTGGCAAAAACTGAATTAAACTGTTTTAATTTATTTTAATAACTCATTTGTAGCATAGTTTATTGTCACAGTTTTTTACCAAATTAAATTAAGAACATTATAATAATCCATTTAATCCATATCAACTCTCTAACTTAATTATTGAATTAGAATATTATCTCATAATAATTAATTTCCTTAACTCATTAATTATTTATTTAACAAATAATTAACCACATCAAATCAAATCAAATTAAAAAATATTTTATTCAACAATAAACACATCCATTAAACATTTATATAATTCAATAAATATTTAAAAATTACAATTTAAAATTCTGGATTGTTACATCCTTCCTTCCTTATAAGGATTCTGTCCCCAGAATCACAACTCAAACAAATTATTCGTCACATTCTTCCCTCCTTATAAAGATTCTGTCCCTAGAATCGAAGACACAGATTAAACAAATAACTCAGGATAATCTTTCATCATTTTATCTTCGAGTTCCTGTAACGCCCCCATATCTATATTCCCACGGTATCCGATATGGTGCTTACTACGAATCAATATATAATGCATTTAAATCTATACACCCATGGTATCTGATTACAAGATTACATTAAATAGAGGGACTATCAGATATAATTTCCATAGATACAAAATTCACAGTATCCCATAACAGATGTCAATTCTCAAGAGAACTATTACTGTGTTTGGATACCCTCACTTGGATATATGAACTGTATCTGTGACTAGAGTCTATCTATTCGAATTTTAGAGTACCAGTAATAACATGAACAGTCCATATTACCAATACCCTCACCCAGATGTATAGTCTACGCCAAGCGAATTTATACTATCGTATCGATAGTAACTATCTATCCAAAATCCAGAGTATCAATAACAACATGAACAGTCCATTCTATTAATACCCTCACTCAAATAAATAGTTCCCAAGGATCTCAACTAGATTCAAAGAATTCTAACTTTACATCTATATATGTAAGAAAACACGGTTGCGGAAATAAAAGATGTTATATATATATATATCATAATATTGAGATTCGATTACCTGATTCTCATAATGAGTTTCTTATTACAAAGTATTCAAATAGACAAGAATATAATCTAATCTAAACAGGGACGCTTCCCTTTATCTACTCCAGATGTTCCATGGTTACCATCTAAAACTGCAAAGGGAATAATTTGCAAGGGTGAGCTATGACATGCTTAGAAAGTTTTGTATTTATAACAATATATGATATAAAGAAATACAACAATTCAAATTTTAACTGATAGTTGTTACCATTTCACTATGGATTTATATTTCTGTCAGTCACACAGACTTAGAAATTTTGTTTAGATATGAGATAAGGGATCAACCTATTCAACATCTTAGGAGTATGCTGTGAGACCCCGAATTTTATGAAATGAAAGTATTTAATTTTCTTATAATTAATCTATTTTAGTAAATGGTTAAATTGATAAAAGGTCCTCATTGGCCTGTAGTTCATTGATGGACAGTTGTTGATATGATTATGACCAGGGATTATTCGGTATAATCATGACCATTGATGATTACATGAATATCCTTGGCCGTGGTGCAGGGATGATTCGATAAAACATTGTTGGTGGACTTTTAACATGGAGAAGATAATAGACCTTATGGTCTATTTGACTCTTTAATGGATTGTTCGTTCCGCTGCAACTATGGTTGAAAAGTTTTATCATCTACCATATGTTCTAAATCTTTGATTTATTATTGACGAAAGCTATTGGTAATTTAATTATCTTTATTCATGATATTCTTTACTGGGCTAGATGTGCTCACCCTTTTTATTCACAATTCCTTTCAGGTAATAAGAGTGTTGCCGAGTCGAGCGGGGATTAAATGGGAATAGAACGGTGGTTTATAGCTGTTGAGGTTCTCCATAAATAGTATAGAAATAATTTTATTGAGAACTTTAGATAAGTGCATTGTATTGTATACGTCATTTGATATTTAATTTTGGTGAACCGAATAGGGTGAGGTGAACCCAACTTTGGAAGGGTGTTTTGCCACTATCATACAAGATGTCTAATGACTTACAACCTCGTGTTATCATAAGACATGGTTATGCACATCCACTTGCTGAGTATGTCTACGAGCACTACCTATATGATCTTGGAGTTTATTTGAAATATAATTTTCACTAGGAGACAGTGGAGATAGTTATATGTCAAGAGAAGACTCACCATTGGAAAGAAGATGATAGTAATCTTCTTGTTTTTCTTTGGGGTCTATTGGGTCAACCAAGGATAATTTTGTGGACATATGATATCTATCATAACCTAGACGCATGGCCTCCCATGTACGAAGGTTTCTTTGAGCACTTCCCAAAGATTTTAATTTCTAAAACAGTTTTTGACTGTACTTTTATGTAAAGTACCATTTTAAGGTTATGGTCGAGGCACCATGAGAGTTATATACTTTTGTATTAAAACTCACATCTTATCTATTGTTGTACTCTGTACGATAGTTCAACAGTTGTATAAATCAAGTTTGTATTTGATTTTTATAGTGTGATATCTGGCGACTCAGAATGGGTCGTGTGGACCTATTTTGGGGGCGTCACATTTGGTATCAGAGCTTAGGGATATGGTCACTGGCAGAGATATGAGTCTAGAACTAGGAGGGGAGAGACGAGTAATATACTTCGCTAGTGTGTGACTTACCTAAGTTAAAATTTTTACTTGATAAGTTGACAATTTGTGATATGTCAATTAACCTTTGTTTTGAAGATATATTCTAAAATGATATCTGAAATACAGGAGATGAGCAATGGAAAAATTATGATATAGAGGATATAACCAGGAAGGTACAATCCGAAAAGAATGCAAGGTATTCTCATCTCTTCGAATACCAGGTACGTACGTAAATTTCGAGGGCAAAATTTCATAAGGAGAGGAGATTATGAGACCCCGAATTTTATGAAATAAAAGTATTCAATTTTCTTATAATTAATCTATTTTAATAAATGGTTAAATTGATAAAAGGTTAAAGTTAAGGGTGATATGTGAAAATTTTGCAAAGTATGCAAGTTGTTATATTATATTCGTTTAGTCGGGGAATATTCTTTTGTCGAAGAATATCCGTACGACGGCACAATCATTGGTGGACCCCACAACGGAAGTATTGTCGTAGTTAGAAAATGACAGAATTATCTTTTTATAAAAATAACGGCGAAAGTGTTACCGTTAAAACTGTTGAACTACTCGATAGTAAAAGTGCAATAATACGCGTGGTTGCGTAGTAGCACTCGGTATTGGTTATTGATGTTTACGTGAGAAGTCACTCAGTTATACTCAGTTGGTTAAAGTTTTGGTTTCTATACTCCATGAAATTAGTGGAATATCCTTGATATTTGCGCTTCATCCAGTATCTTTTCATGGAAATATTCTTCTGAGCATTCTTGAATTTTACTCCACAAAGAAGTATTATGTTGACAATTTGGACGTTATTGATTTCTGGATAAATTAATTTATAAATCTTTAAAATTTATCCTTGAACTTGTTTTATTGAATTAGTATGTCATTGTCATCATCCTCATACTTATATTGTGATGAAAGTCATCTTTGGCTTACATGAATAGATGGACTATTGATTATTGGTTTTACAGTTGTATGTCTTTGGCTTACGTGCAAAGATGGACTGTTGATTATTGGTTTTACAGTTGTATATCTTTGGCTTACGTGCAAAGATGGACTGTGGATTATTGGTTGTATATCTTTGGCTTACGTGCAAAGATGAACTATTGATTGATGATTATCTTTGGCTTACGTGCAAAGATGGACTGCGGATTATTGGTTGTATATCTTTGGCTTACGTGCAATTAAAGATGAACTATTGATTGATGATTATCTTTGGCTTATGTGCATAGATAAATTATTTATTGGTATGATTATGACCAGGGATCATTCGGTATAATCATGACCCGTAACGTTATAGATAATGTGGTAATAATCCTCATTGGCCTGTAGTGCATTGATGGATAGTTATTGGTATGATTATAACCAGGGATTATTCAGTATAATCATGACCATTGATGATTACATGAATATCCTTGGTCGTAGTGCAGGGATGATTCGATGATGTGGATTATTTATTTATTAAGCTGAGTCCCAGCGATAAAATATTGATTATACACTTTTAATTCGTAAAAGATAGTAGATATCATGTTCTACTTGACTTTTCTAAAATACAGTTGTATGTCTTTGGCCTGTAGTGCAAAGATGAATTGTTAATGAATATCTTTGGCCGTAGTGCAAAGATGAATTTATTAGTATGATTATGAGTAGGAATTGTGATTTGGTATAACCATGATTTTTGATGTTTCAGGTGAAGATAGGTGATGAAAATTATTTTCGTCCTGAGTGCGAAGAAGAATTTAGAACCATAATTATGATTATGAGTTATTCATATGATTGTGGACAGGAACTGTTGATTGATGTTACAGGGATAAAACATTGTTGGTGGACTTTTAACATGGAGAAGATAATAGACCTTATAATTCTATTTGACTCTTTAATGGATTGCTCGTTCATTTGCAACTATGGTTGAAAAGTTTTATCATCTACCATATGTTCTAAATCTCTGATTTATTATTGACGAAAGCTATTGATAATTTAATTATCTTTAGTCATGATATTCTTTATTAGGCTAGTTGTGCTCACCCTTTTGCTTCACAATTCCTTTCAGGTAATAAGAGTGTTGCCGAGTCGAGCGGGGATAACAGGGGAATAGAACGGTGGTCTATAGCTGTTGAGGTTCTCCATAAATAGTATGGAAATAATTTTATTGAGAACTTTAGATAAGTGTGTCGTATTGTATACGTCATTTGATATTTAATTTTGGTGAACCGAATAGGGTGTGGTGAACCCAACTTTGGAAGGGTGTTTTGCCACTATCATACAAGACGTCTAATGACTTACAACCTCGTGTTATCATAAGATAGGGTTGTGCACATCCACTTGTTTAGTATATCTACGAGCACTACCTATATGATCTTGGAGTTTATTTGAAATATAATTTTCACTAGGAGACAGTGGAGATAGTTATATGTCAAGAGAAGACTCACCATTAGAAAGAAGATGATAGTAATATTCTCATTTTTCTTTGGGGTCTATTGGGTCAACTAAGGATAATTCTGTGGACATATGATATCTATCATAACCTAGACACATGGCCTCCCATGTACGAAGGTTTCTTTGAGCACTTCCCAAAGATTTTAATTTCTAAAATAATTTTTGACTGTAATTTTATGTAAAGTACCATTGTAAGGTCATGGTCGAGGCACCATGAGAATTACATACATTTGTATTAAAACTCACACTTATATCATTGTTGTACTCATTTACGCTCAACAACGATTGTATAAATCAAGTTTGTATTTGATTTTTATAGTGTGATATCTGGCGACTCAGAATGGGTCGTGTGGACCTATTTTGGGGGCATCACATATGCATCTCATCCGACCAGTGCTCAAATGCACCCAACTTAGTGTTAATATATTATCGACCGAAAGATCCCATACGGGATACCCAACTTCAAAATAGGATGTCTTACTAAACAATTTGGTTCGACACAATAATTTAAGCTTAACAATCAATATGAATAAATAATTCATTTCCTAGTTATGCTGAAGCTATAGCAATAACCTTACAATAAGAGGTAATTCAAATGTAGGTGTAGTATATTATATCAACAACATATCAAGATAAAAATCTTGTTCAACGAGTAAATAGGTTCAAGAAATTTGCATAAGTAGTTTAAGGGTTAAGAAGAACTTGCTTGAGCGTAGATCAGTCAAGTTATGCTACTCAATTCGTTTAATAAATACCTACGATGTTCATATATATAAATCTAACACGTTAGTATTGATAATAATACTCAAATATAAGATTTATATAAGATTGGGTTAGATTCGATAAGGTTTCGATGTACAAAGTCTTTACCGAATATTAAATAAGTTTATAAATAGACTAAATTTTATTTATAAAATTTATTATATTTTAGATAATTTATTTATCCTTTATAATAATTTTTAGAAGTTTTAAAATATTTTAAAAACATTTATTTATCCGATTAAATGATTTTAAATCATTTATTTGTATTTCTAGGTAATTTATATTTACTTAAAATTTTATAAAAACATGGTTTATTATTTTAAATAATTTATAATCATTTATTATGATTTTTATATCATTAATATAATTTTAAAATAATTATTTAGTATTATAAATAATTTTTCTAATTACTTTATTATTAAGTTAATTATTAATAATATCCAAATAAAATAAAATATTTATTGAATTTATGTAAAAATAGCAAAATTTAATTATAATTATTTAATATAATTTTTAAAACTATTTTTGTATTTATTTATTAATTATTTCTAATTTTTATAATTTATTTTTAGAAAAATTAATTTACGTCTGTCATTAAAGCCCTTCAAAGATGTAAAGTGTCATTTGTAGGTGTTCTTGAGTTTCTGGGCAACAGTTTGGTCATGGTCGAGTGACCAGTTTGACCACGAATTATCTAGCTACTAATGATTTTGGATTTGGTCAAGTGTTGATGTTATAGTACTCTTACAGTAGTACAACATGAATCAAATTTCAAACTTTAACCTACATATAACAAGAAGTTATAGATGCTCAAAGTGACTGTCAGAGCTGTTCTTGAGTTTTTGGACAACCCAGAACAGTTGTCATGGTCGGTCATGAAAGTAGTATGCACACAAGCCAATCATGTTTGATGATAAAGCATATACTTTGTAACAATCTTATTCATTTATTAATAAAAAGTATTAATTTATTAAAGGCTTTTAATTATCTACATGATGCTATTTTATAATATGTGATAAACCCATAGTTTTAAGCAATGCTTTTAGAATAATGATGATGATCATTCTAATGAGATCTAAATTCTTAGAAAGCTTAAAACTAAAATAGTTCTCAATCATTGGATTACTAAATTGGGGATTAGTGAATCCGCATAGATTGGTACATACGTTGCTTGCTCATTGGATGAGGATGATTGATCTCATGATCATTTGTATGGAGACACTAAAGCAAGTATGTAGGTGCTTATTAGAGAATAAGTTCACTGAACGTGGCTCGCTAAGGAATACCTAATGGAGTTTTATTTGCTGTCAATAGGAATTCTGTAGTGATAGTAAGTACAAGTAATCCTTGGACTTGAGATCATCATAGTATCTTGTGTATGATGAGTTATACTTTGACTTATTCCTTAAGACCCTTAGGGTATATCAAAGGGTATGCTTGGGTATAACAAGTTGTACATGGAGATAATATATGATCAATAAATAATCTACCACTTCTAATAAAAGAAGAGAAATGTCCTATGTTGTTCGATAAATGACAACCCAGTAGTCCTTGGCCAAGGCAGAATGAAATTAGAAAGGAGTTTCTAATTTGCATTATTTGGAGTTGTGCATTTAAGGATCGAAATACATATAATTAAATAAAATAAGACTTGACAGTAATTCCATGTTTTATATTTAATTGGGACATTGTATGGTGGAAGGATTGAATTGTATGGTAACTATTTACTCAAAGGTTCTTTTATGATTAATGTTGAAATCTATATATATCTGGAAAGTCGTTAATCGCTAGGGAGGCTTATCCCTATTGTAGAATAAATATTATTTATTTAAATAAATTAATTGTTTAATTTATTTATTTAAATAAGATTAGAATTGTTCTAATTAATTTATTCACAACTGGTTTAATATGGAGAACCTAAAGGGTCACACCATAAAAGGAAGAATAATTATTTAAGAAGTTAATGGCATAATCGTAATAATATGTTATGTGTATTTAATTTAATCTATGGTGATAGAATAAATTAAATAGCTTAATATTATTATTTAATATTTTAGAAATATTAAATATAAATTAATAAGAGAGTCTTATTAATATTATTACAATTATTATTATTATTTTAATTTCTAAAAGAGTTTAGGAATTAATTTAATATAAGTACTCTCATTTATTCCTAATTGGATTAGGAAGGAAAATTAGTTAAAGGAGTTTAATTAATTATCCCTAATAAGATTAGGGAGCTTAATTAATTAAAAGAATTTAATTAATTAAATAAAACCCAATTCCTTAATTGTTAAGGTGGGTTGCCCACATCTATAAATAAGAGGAGTCTTATTATGGGTGATGGGGTTGTTGACTTTTAAAACATATACGTAATAATTCCAATTTGTTGGAGAGTACGCCCCCTTTTTTTATACAGATAGGAAAAACTAGGGTTTGAGCCAATACACCTTTTTCTTGAAAATTCTTTTTCCTTGGTGGATCACCTCTAGAGGCTAAACACATGGGTGGCTAACGTTGATCAAAGGAAGGAACCAAACCCGATGGATTCAAGTTGAACGCGAAAGGATTTGGAGGTGAACTTGTACCTGAGGAAGCTCGATCTTCAAGGGTATGATTTTATTCTTTATCTTTTCGTTTAATTAATAATTGTGCATAAAGGGTGATCCGGGTTTATGGTTTGTAAATTTTTTAAACTCTGATTTTACACGTTTCCGCACTTTTTATGCAATTTGATTGCGTTCATGAATATTACAAACCTAATAAAGGGTATCGTGAGCCAAACCTTTATGCGAATTATTAATTGTTTTAATTTAATATGTATGTTGATATGTGTTTAGAACAATTTAATTGGGCATAATTTTATTATATAAAATTTAAACAAAAAAAAAAAAGGAACACAAATTAGTGATAATCATTGATCTGCTAGCACATGCACTGAAAACAAAACAAAAAAAAAAAAAAGGTTCCAACAAGACGGATATCAAGGGTCACCACGGGAATCAATAGCATGGCATGTCCACACGATTCCGTGATTCCAAAGAATTTTTTTTTTCAAGGGATTTTTGCATGCTATATAAGTGAAGATATAAACGTTTCTATTACGGTTCCCACCTTTACCGAAAGTGCCACATCCGATTCATTTGCAAGAAAAGAAAAAAAAACGCTTTTCTTTTGTTTGAATTTATGGAAATTCTCAAATTCCAAAGCTTATTCTATTTGGTTCTTGTCGATCCAACGCTTTGAAATAATTGCAATGATATATATTAACAGTTCATGCAAATTATATATATATATATATATATATATTTCTTAATTATTTTTTATTAAAATAAAAAAAGTTTATTTTAATCTTAAAATAAAGGTTTATTTTAATATTAAAATTAAAGATTTTATTTTAATTTTAAAATTAAATTTTATGCTAACTAATTAGAGTTGGAATTAGATTCCATGATAACTAATTGGAGTTGAAATTGGATTCTATTTTTCCTTAAATAAAGGAGTTTATTTTGATATGAAATTAGATTTCATATTATTCAAAAAAATAAAAAGGTTCATTTGTGAATAGGAAAGAGAATCCGTATTTCCTTAAATAAAGGAGTTTATTTTGATATGAAATTAGATTTCATATTATTCAAAAATAAAAAGGTTTATTTGTGAATAGGAAAAAGAATCCGTATTTCCTTAAATAAAAGAGTTTATTTAGATATGAAATAAGATTTCATATTATTCAAAATAAAGGAGTTTATTTGTGAATAGGAAAGAAAATCCGTGGTTCCTTTAATAAAGATTTTTTTTATATATATATGGAATTGGATTCCATAATTAATTAAAATAAAGGAGTTTATTTTGATTAAAATTTTGATTAAAATAAAATAGTTTATTTTATTCAAAATTAGATAAATTAAAATAAAATAGTTTTTTTTATTTAAATTTGGATTAAAATAAAGGAGTTTATTTTGATTCAAAATTAGATTTTATACTAACTAAATTTAACCATTAAATGATATCAATATATATATTAAATGTTTATTATTCATAAGATGAATGTTATTTATTGATGCATATGGTGATGTGTATGATAATAAATGAGATTGATTATGGACTATTGACCAATGTGATTGGATTTTATTTTAGTTGGATGCATTAATGTATGGGTTTTATTAAATGGGGTCTGCGTACCTCGTCTTCTCTAATTTTTCTTAATGTAAATTCTATCTCCCTCCTATGTACTTCTCCTTGACTGTTGATCAAGGCTTCTATTTATTTTAAAATAGTTTTGTAATAGGAATATTTAGAATTAATTTTGAAGAATTAGAGATCAAAGGAGCAAGGAGCGCTTGAAGAACCGTTTGTAATGGAGCCCAGGTTTAAATGTAATTGTTATATTTAAATATTATTTCTTGCACCCCTAGGGTTTGACCTTTTGGTTCATTTGGTGGCTCTAGTGAACCAAACTAGAATAAAAGTCCATAATCAATCCGGGTAGAATATAGTATTCTATATGTGCATGCTTATGCTATATATATTATATATTATGCAAACATGCTTCGCATGTTCATTAATATGACGCGTATTTTATATATATATGTGCATGCACGCTAAACAAGATGAGACAAATTAATAACAAACCCCTCAATTTTTATATTAAGTCCTAAGCGTTCAAAGATATTTAGAATATCGAACGTCGCCTTCTAGCATGATAAAATTAATAGAGTATTAAATATTTAATATGAGTTTGTTGTGTCACCACAAGGCAAGTATTAAGTATTTAAGATGTTAATTTATCACATTTGATGCTTATAAAGAAAATTGAACAATATTGTTTTGTTGTGTCACCACAAGGATGATATTTTTCTTTTTTGAATATATGGAGTGTTAGGTCGGACTTTACTTGGATAATTTTGATTCGGATGTGTCACCACTTGATCAAAATAATCTAAGAGGCAAAAGAAAAGGAGTTGTATAGTTGATGTAATTGACAAAAGTTGTCTACCTATTTATTTATATATAGTTTGTTGTGTCACCACAAGGCTATATACATTTGAAATGGGATCCTTATTCTCACTAGCAAATCTTTAATTAGATTTTGCCGAACTATATAAGTGAGGGTAATATAGTTTGAAGAAAATAGTGGGAGATACCAATTTAAAACAAGACCTAATTTATTTTGGTAATTAATAAAAGAATGTATGTTAAAATGTTGTTAATTACAAATTCATTTACAGAATTTTACAATGTCTAAAATTACTATCACTGCGAAGCATATTAGATGCTAAATTAACCAGACCGAATTAAACGGATTGGTTAAGGAATTTGAGAATAGTTCTCATAGCTAAAAAGCTATCTTATGTCCTTAATACGTCTATCCCTGCAATGGTTGTAGATAATGCCTCTGAGGAAGACATTGCTACTTTTAGAAAGTGGCAAAATGATGCACAGTTGGCTCAATGCATCATGCTCGCATCCATGAGTATTGAGCTTGAGAAAGTAGAAACTATGGATGCTCCTACTATATTCCCGCACATCAAGTAGTTGATGGTGAGGAAAGTAGGGGCCGAAAGATATCGAGATATCTAAGGAGCTCTTCCGATCTAGAATGGCCAATGGCACTATATAATGCAGAAAAAGTTCTTAACATAATCAATTTGATTGATCAATTAGGACAACTGGTTTTGTCATGGATGGAGAGTTGAGCCAAGATTTGATCTTGCACTCACTCCGGACTCCTTTCACAATTGTTGTGAATTTTTCATATGAACAAGCTAGATACCGACCTCATTGATTTGCTTATCATGTTGAAAAATCTTTGAGAGTCACTTTCCAACCAAGAAAGACCATGTCTTACTAGTAGGGGCCAAAGGATCTTCCGAAAAGAAGAGCGATTCAAAGAAGGTAAATGAAAAGACAAAACAAAGGATAATAAGAACAAAAGCGATCACGGATAGCAAAGGAGTTTGCTTCCACTTGCAATAAGCATGGACACCTTTGGAAAGAAATCTGCGAGAAGCACCTTGCAGTGGCTAACAAAAGAAGCTTAATGAAGTTTCGATTACAAATACAATTTTGTTCAAGATTTAAAATAAATTTTTCTTTAAGTCGAGGTTCTACTTGGATATTGGATATCGACTTTGGTTATGATAAATATAGATTTATGAAGGACCAAGCGAAGTAGAAAGTTAAACAAAGATAAGTAATCCTATGTGTGGAAAATGAAGCAAAGGTTCTTTGCATTAGCTATAGAAACTTATAGTTTAGCATCATCACGAAGCAAATCTATTAAGTCGATAAGTTGTTATTGTATTCCAATTCTTGTTAGAAACATTATTTCCATTTTATTGTTGGACAATAAAATTTTTGGTATTATAATTAAGAACAATTGTTGTTCTATTTATAATAATAATGTTTAAGTATAGAACTGAAAGATTACTTAATGGATTTTGTATACTTGACTTATGTAAAAATTATTTTGCAAATTGAACAAACTAGTATAAGAAAAAGGAGATGATCATTCAAAGAGTTGAATGTGTGTATTTGCTGAAATACAATTGTGAATTATTTGAAAGGTTCAAAGAATTCAGAAATGAAACAAATTGGCAAAGTATTAAGATTCTTTGATTAGATCAAGGAATAAATACTTGTGCAATAAGTTTCTAGAACATCTCAAATGGTTTTCTCATAATGGACACATCCTCGATCTGCAATAATTGATTGATGTATCCGAATGAAAAATCGTACCTTATTGGACATGGTGCGGTCCATAATGATTTTACTGACATTCCAAATCCTTCGGGATAATGTCCTAGAAATGGTCGCATATCTCTTTAAAATGGTAACCTCAAAATCCATTGAAGACTCCATAAAAGTTATGGACAGGGAGGATTCCTAATTTTAAGTTTGTTAAGATAAGGGGTTCCAACTTATGTGAAAAGGTTTCAAAGGATAAGCTTGGGACAAGATTTGACAAGTGTCGATTTGTGGGACATCCTAAAGTAAGTTTAGGGTATATGTTCTATAATCCTGCTTAGCAAAAGGTGTTTATTGTGAAACACGCTACCTTCTAAGATAAAGGTGTTTATCATTGAAGGAGCTAGTGGGAGGATAATAGATCTTGAAGAGTTCAAGAACCACAAAACACTATAAGTCAAATAAGAGGAACCTGTAGATGGACCTATTGTACCACAACTGAATCGTAAATCTGGAATAGTACCGAAGATACCTAGGAGGTATGGATTCATCATAGATGATCGTCACTTAAAGAAGAAGAGTATGAGATACCATGACGATTGGCTTTAGTGCAAGTGGGAGATTAAAAGTAGTATGCACACAAGCCAATCATGTTTGATGATAAAGCATATACTTTGTAACAATCTTATTCATTTATTAATAAAAAGTATTAATTTATTAAAGGCTTTTAATTATCTACATGATCTTGTTTTATAATATGTGATAAACCCATAGTTTTAAGCAATGCTTTTAGAATAATGATGATGATCATTCTAATGAGATCTAAATTCTTAGAAAGCTTAAAACTAAAATAGTTCCCAATCATTGGATTACTAAATTGGGAATTAGTGAATCCGGGATAGATTGGTACATCGTTGCTTGCTCATTGGATGAGGATGATTGATCTCATGATCATTTGTGTGGAGACACTAAAAGCAAGTATGTAGGTGCTTATTAGAGAATAAGTTCAATTGAGCGTTGGCTCGCTAAGGAATACCTAATGGAGTTTTATTTGCTGTCGATAGGAATTCCCTGTAGTGATAGTAGTCAAGTAATCATTGGACTTGAGATCATCATAGTATCTTGTGTATGATGAGTTATACTTTGACTTATTCCTTAAGACCCTTAGGGTATATCAAAGGGTATGCTTGGGTATAACAAGTTGTACATGGAGATAATGTATGATCAATAAAGAATCTACCACTTCTAATAAAGAAGAGAAATGTCCTATGTGATTCGATAAATGACAACCCAGTGGTCCTTGGCAAGCGTATGAAATTAGAAAGGAGTTTCTAATTTGCATTATTTGAGTTGTGCATTTAAGAGTCGAAATACATATAATTAAATAAAATAAGACTTGATGGTAATTCCATGTCTTATATTTAATTGGGACATTGTATGGTGGAAGGATTGAATTGTATGGTAACTATTTACTCAAAGGTTCTTTTATGATTAATGTTGAAATCTATATATATCTCGGAAAGTCGTTAATCGCTAGGAGGCTTATCCCTATTGTAGAATAAATATTATTTATTTAAATAAATTAATTGTTTAATTTATTTATTTAAATAAGATTAGAATTATTCTAATTGATTTATTCACAATTTGGTTTAATATGGAGAACCTAAAGGGTCACACACCATAAAAGAAAGAATAATTATTTAAGAAGTTAATGGCATAATCGTAATAATATGTTATGTGTATTTAATTTAATCTATGGTGATAGAATAAATTAAATAGCTTAGTATTATTATTTAATATTTTAGAAATATTAAATATAAATTAATAAGAGAGTCTTATTAATATTATTACAATTATTATTATTATTTTAATTTCTAAAAGAGTTTAGGAATTAATTTAATATAAGTACTCTCATTTATTCCTAATTGGATTAGGAAGGAAAATTAGTTAAAGGAGTTTAATTAATTATCCCTAATAAGATTAGGGAGCTTAATTAATTAAAAGAATTTAATTAATTAAATAAAACCCAATTCCTTAATTGTTAAGGTGGGTTGCCCACATCTATAAATAAGAGGAGTCTTATTATGGGTGATGGGGTTGTTGACTTTTAAAACATATACGTAATAATTCCAATTTGTTGGAGAGTACGCCCCCTTTTTTTATACAGATAGGAAAAACTAGGGTTTGAGCCAATACACCTTCTTCTTGAAAATTCTTTTTCCTTGGTGGATCACCTCTAGAGGCCAAACACATGGGTGGCTAACGTTGATCAAAGGAAGGAACCAAACCCGGTGGATTCAAGTTGAACGCGAAAGGATTTGGAGGTGAACTTGTACCTGAGGAAGCTCGATCTTCAAGGGTATGATTTTATTCTTTATCTTTTCGTTTAATTAATAATTGTGCATAAAGGGTGATCCGGGTTTATGGTTTGTAAATTTTTTAAACTCTGATTTTACACGTTTCCGCACTTTTTATGCAATTTGATTGCGTTCATGAATATTACAAACCTAACAGTGGTATCAGAGCCAAACCTTTATGCGAATTATTAATTGTTTTAATTTAATATGTATGTTGATATGTGTTTAGAATAATTTAATTGGACATAATTTTATTATATAAAATTTAAACAAAAAAAAAAGGAACGCAAATTAGTGATAATCATTGATCTGCTAGCACATGCACGGAAAAAAAAAAAAAAGGTTCCAGCGCACGGATATCAAGGGGTCACTCACGGGAATCAATAGCATGGCATGTCCACGTGATTCCAACAATTTTTTTTTTCAAGGGATTTTTGCATGCTATATAAGTGAAGATATAAACGTTTCCTGTTACGGTTCCCACCTTACCTGAGTGCCACATCCGATTCATTTGCAAGAAAAGAAAAAAAAAACGTTTTCTTTTGTTTGAATTTATGGAAATTCTCAAATTCCAAAGCTTATTCGGTCGGTTCTTGTCGATCCAACGCCTGAAATAATTGCAATGATATATATTAACGGATTCATGCAAATTATATATATATATATATATATATATATATATTTTTCTTAATTATTTTTTTATTAAAAAAAAAAGTTTATTTTAATCTTAAAATAAAAGGTTTATTTTAATATTAAAATTAAAGATTTTATTTTAATTTTAAAATTAAATTTCATGCTAACTAATTAGAGTTGGAATTGGATTCCATGATAACTAATTGGAGTTGAAATTGGATTCTATTTTTCCTTAAATAAAGGAGTTTATTTTGATATGAAATTAGATTTCATATTATTCAAAAATAAAAAGGTTCATTTGTGAATAGGAAAGAGAATCCGTATTTTCTTAAATAAAGGAGTTTATTTTGATATGAAATTAGATTTCATATTATTCAAAAATAAAAAGGTTTATTTGTGAATAGGAAAAAGAATCCGTATTTTCTTAAATAAAAGAGTTTATTTAGATATGAAATAAGATTTCATATTATTCAAAATAAAGGAGTTTATTTTGTGAATAGGAAAGAAAATCAAGTGGTTCCTTTAATAAAGATTTTTTTTTATATATATGGAATTGGATTCCATAATTAATTAAAATAAAGGAGTTTATTTTGATTAAAATTTTGATTAAAATAAAATAGTTTATTTTATTCAAAATTAGATAAATTAAAATAAAATAGTTTTATTTTGATTTAAATTTGGATTAAAATAAAGGAGTTTATTTTGATTCAAAATTAGATTTTATACTAACTAAATTTGCCCATTAAATGATATCAATATATATATTAAATATTTATTATTCATAAGATGAATGTTATTTATTATTGCATATGGTGATGTGTATGATAATAAATGGGATTGATTATGGACTATTGACCCGATGTGATTGGATTTTATTTTAGTTGGATGCATGAATGTATGGGTTTTATTAAATGGGGAATTACAGTACCTCGCCTTCTCTAATTTTTCTTAATGTAAATTCTATCTCTCTCTATGTACTTCCCTCGATTTACGATCAAGAAGCTTTTTATTTATTTTAAAATAGTTTTGTAATAGGAATATTTAGAATTAATTTTGAAGAATTAGAGATCAAAGGAGCAAGGAGCGCTTGAAGACCCGCGCTTATAATGGAGCCCGGTATAAATGTAATTGTTATATTTAAATATTATTTCTTGCACCCCAAGGGTTTGACCTTTTGGTTCACTTGGTGGCTCTAGTGAACCAAACTAGAATAAAAGTCCATAATCAATCCGGGTAGAATATAGTATTCTATATGTGCATGCTTATACTATATATATTATATATTATGCAAACATGCTTCCTATGTTCATTAATATGACGCGTATTTTTATATATATATATGTGCAATGCAGCATTAAACAAGATGAGACAAATTAATAACAAACCCCTCAATTTTTATATTATGTCCTAAAGCGTTCGAGATATTTGGAATATCGAACGTAGCCTTCTAGCATGATAAAATTAATAGAGTATTAAATATTTAATATGAGTTTGTTGTGTCACCACAAGGCAAGTATTAAGTATTTAAGATGTTAATTTATCACATTTGATGCTTATAAAGAAAATTGAACAATATTGTTTTGTTGTGTCACCACAAGGATGATATTTTCTTTTTTTGAATATATGGAGTGCTAGGTCGGACTTAACTTGGATAATTTTGATTCTTGATGTGTCACCACTTGATCAAAATAATCTAAGAGGCAAAAGAAAAGGAGTTGCATAGTTGATGTAATTGACAAAAGTTGTCTACCCTATTTATTTATATATAGTTTGTTGTGTCACCACAAGGCTATATACATTTGAAATGGGATCCTTATTCTCACTAGCAAATCTTTAATTAGATTTTGCTTAGAACTATATAAGTGAGGGTAATATAGTTTGAAGAAAATAGTGGGAGATACCAATTTAAAACAAGACCTAATTTATTTTGGTAATTAATAAAAGAATGTATGTTAAAATGTTGTTAATTACAAATTCATTTACGAAATTTTACAATGTCTAAAATTACTATCATCATGGCATATTAGATGCTAAATTAACCGATCAATTAAACGGATTGGTTAAGGAATTTGAGAATAGTTCTCATAGTCGAAAAGCTATCTTATGTCCTTAATACGCCTATCCTGCAATGGTTGTAGATAATGCCTCACGAGGAAGACATTGCTACTTTTAGAAAGTGGCAAAATGATGCACAGTTGGCTCAATGCATCATGCTCGCATCCATGAGTAACGAGCTTGAGCATGAAACTATGGATGCTCTCTACTATATTCCCGCACATCAAGTAGTTGATGGTGAGGAAAGTAGGACCGAAAGATATCGAGATATCTAAGGAGCTCTTCCGATCTAGAATGGCCAATGGCACTATATAATGCGCATAAAAAGTTCTTAACATAATCAATTTGATTGATCAATTAGGACAACTGGTTTTGTCATGGATGGAGAGTTGAGCCAAGATTTGATCTTGCACTCACTCCCGGACTCCTTTCACAATTGTTGTGAATTTTTCATATGAACAAGCTAGATACCAGCCTCGCTGATTTGCTTATCATGTTGAAAAATGCTGAGAGTCACTTTCCAACCAAGAAAGACCATGTCTTACTAGTAGGGGCCAAAGGATCTTCTGAAAAGAAGAACGATTCAAAGAAGGTAAATGAAAAGACAAAAACAAAGGATAATAAGAACAAAACTGATACGGATAGCAAAGGAGTTTGCTTCCACTGCAATAAGCATGGACACTGGAAAGAAACTGCGAGAAGCACCTTGCAGTGGCTAACAAAAGAAGCTTAATGAAGTTTCGATTACAAATACAATTTTGTTCAAAATTTAAAATAAATTTTTCTTTAAGTCAAGGTTCTACTTGGATATTGGATATCGACTTTGGTTATGATAAATATAGATTTATGAAGGGACCAAGCAGAAGTAGAAAGTTAAACAAAGATAAGTAATCCTATGTGTGGAAAATGAAGCAAGAGGTTCTTTGCATTAGCTATAGAAACTTATAGTTTAAAGCTTTGCTGTGGGCAAATCTATTAAGTCAATAAGTTGTTATTGTATTCCAATTCTTGTTAGAAACATTATTTCCATTTTATTGTTGGACAATAAAATTTTTGGTATTATAATTAAGAACAATTGTTGTTCTATTTATAATAATAATGTTTCGTATAGAACTGAAAGATTACTTAATGGATTTTGTATACTTGACTTATGTAAAAATTATTTTGCAAATTGAACAAACTAGTATAAGAAAAAGGAGATGATCATTCAAAGAGTTGAATGTGTGTATTTGCTGAAATACAATTGTGAATTATTTGAAAGGTTCAAAGAATTCAGAAATGAAACAAATTGGCAAAGTATTAAGATTCTTTGATTAGATCAAGGAATAAATACTTGTGCAAAGTTTCTAGATCATCTCAAATGGTTTTCTCATAATGGACACATCCTGATACGCAATAATTGATTGATGTATCTGAATGAAAACATTACAAAAACAACAAACAGAAAGCGAGCAAAAAGGTTGGTCAAAGTACCCGGTTCGACTGTTCTTGAGTTTTCTGGGTAACCCAGAAAACTACAATCCGTGAACGGTCAACGCACTTTAACCACTTATAACTTGCAATCTATGGTTCTAATGAACCTGTTTTCTTTTCCAGATTAAAGACCTACTAATAGGCTACAAGTAACATACAATTAACAGACCTAAATATAAACTCAAATGAATCTACAAGCTCTGACATTCGGTTGTCAGACTTTGTTTTGAAAATTTCCAGATTTCTAAAAACACTTAATTAAGGCATCTAGATGTTATTAAAATGTGTTCTACCAATCTAACATACTTTATAACATACTAATATATATTTCTAAACATCTAGACAATAAAATTAACAAAGGATCAAAGAGCTAACTATGAACTAGGGTTTGTACCTTTTCTTGATTGGTTTTTGATTCTAGCTTCTGATTTTGTTGTCGCTTTCACCCAGGCTTGATTTGGTAAGTAAGTAAGTGTATAATAGCTTAGAAATTTTGTGAGTTTGCTCAGCCCTAATGTTCCTATTTATAGACTTCTTCAACTTGGCTTTTTGGACATTTTCAAGCAACTTGCCTCTATAAATATCAGATATGATGACTATTGTCATGCTTGGGAGTTACAAGCATGTCATGTGTAGCCTAGGGACTTGCAATGGTGACTCCTAACCTACTTATGAGCTAGTTAGGTTAGTTTAGTAGCTTAATTATGTTCTAATATTCAATAATCTTGATTAGGGTTTTGTTTTTAATGATTAGAATTTTAAGTGATGTTTATTAGTACCTAATTGAAGTTTACTAACCATGATTAGGTGTTAAGATAATCTAATTAGGGTTTAGTTTACAAATTAGGGTTAGCGTCAGGTATACATCACCCATCTTGGGTTTCCAGATACAAGGTACTGAATACAAATACAAACTAATTATACAATAGTCGTGTAAAATACGACAAAACATAGGCTGTGAGTTTTAATACAAATATTGTCATCTAGAAAATATCCACACTCAATGGAGTCCTCATTACATTTATTATCATACTATTTCATAGAATAGTGAGGACTACTAATGCACCATCTAGGACCATCACTCTGTTACCCGACTAGTCCTAGCTACGTTCTCATTTCCTGAAGAGAACAATAAAAGCAAAAGGGTGAGCTCAACTAGCCCAGCAAGAAATATTATGACTATGATAATGCAGAATAAGTTATCATTAGCCTTCAACAGTATAAAAACTGATAGAATATAATAGACAACAAGTTTTAGATCAAAAACTACAGCGGAATAAACAATCCATTAGAAGAGGCAAGTAAAGTATAAAATCTATTATTTTCTACGATTTAAAAAGTTTTTCATCAAATTTATCGCTGAGACTCAACTTAATAAATAAAATTAAATCATCCCTGCACCACGACCAAGGATATTCATGTAATCATCAATGGTCATGACTATACCGAATAATCCCTGGTCATAATCATACCAACAACTGTCCACCAATGAACTACGGGCCAATGAGGACTTTTACCACATCATTCGTCACATTACGGTCATGATTATACCAAATAATCCTTGGTCATAATAATACCAAGTCCATTTATGCACGTAAGCCAAAGATGACTTTCATCACAATATTAACATGATGATGATGATGTAATAACATCAACTAAGGATTAGTTGAATAAAAATGTAATAACATTATGCTATAGAATAAATCATAAGTGAATCATCATTGTATACTAAGGTCATGCTTTATGAATAATCTAATAGCATAAACATTGAATAACGTAACATACCTTGCTTGAACAATATTAAGCTAAGGTTATTTAGAATTGAGTATTGAGCATGCATAACAACAAGTTAAATATTAGAAAGACTGGCTCAATATCAAAAGGTAAGATTTAGGAACTTGCACAATATAAACAGGGGTACGAAACTTGCATAAAGAAGTTTAGGTTTAGAAAACTTTCTCAATGCATCAATAAGGTTTAAGCACTTGCACAATTATAAAAGTAGAGTTAGAGAACTTTCCTCGTGCGTAGGTTAAACAATCACTACTCACATTCACCACAAGTCCTACACATACCATATGTATTGACAATACACATTAGTTACAATAATATTAGCTTCAAGAGTTTCTTTCCCACTTTTAGTATAGCTCACTAACTAAGTTTAAGTTTAAACAACATCAAATCTTTTCATGAACATCACTTTTTAGCTTTATTACAACTACTTAAGTGATCATGTCATTGCACCACATACACATTAACAACTTGATACAACATCCTATTACATGTCTAACATGTTATCATTAGGTTATACTAATACACAAAGGATTGCACTGGCATTCGCGCATCCCAACGCCCACCGATTGCCTCCAAATACACAATAGTCCTAAAGATGGCCATTTTGACCCTTTATAACGACATCAAATTGAAAAACGTAAAGAATAAAAGTTATAGGCCTATTCGTACTCATTTTGAATCATCTTGAATTGCATCAATCGGATTTCGTATGAAAATGTTATGCTCATTTTAGTAAAACATATCCGGTAAGTTTTTTTTCCAAAATTTGGCTAGGCAGACTACCCCCCCCCCCCCCGGTCGGGGCGGGGGTCCCTTCTGCGATTTTGTGATTTATGCTTTAGAACACTACGGAAAGCCAAATTAGGACTACAAACTCCTTTCTAATAACCATACCAACCTATCCAAGGTGTAATATGTTTACAGAAACATCAACTAATGTTTTCTAACACGTTTCTAACCACCTAAACAACATAAACATCAAGATTACAACCTTTAATTTTCACTATTTTTGCTAAAACTTCACTTTTTGAAAGTTTCAGTGAAAATCATCACTGTGATTTTGTTTTTCAACCAAAACAGTTAATTCAACATACTATGTTTTAGTTTCTTCATCTTCTTTCAAAATCAATAGTCAAATTATATGTTATACAAAGAATTAAACCTCAATTTTACTTTAAACCAAGCCCTATTCACATATGTTAGTTCCCGAAATCACAATAGTTATCTAGAAGGGGGGGGGGGGGTTTGAATAGATATTAAAAAACTTTTCTTTATTTAAAAACTATTTTGATAAATCTTTTAAGCACAACAGAACTATTGATTCTTTGAAATCCCTTTTAGATAGCAGATTAAAGAGAGAAAGGCAATTATTGCAGTTAGAGCAGTTATAACAGTTATAAAGACACAGTTGTTTTTAAGTGGTTCGGAGCACTCAAAGCTCCTAGTCCACTCTTCTATTCCTTGAGTAGGAAATCCACTAAGGATGTTTTGTACACTTTCTGAATCTCATAGATTCCTTCTAGACCAGCAGTTTAGGCACTTCTAAGTTCACTTTTAAACTCTTCAAGTCCAGCAGACTTGGCTCTTCACAGTTCACTTAGAACTCTTCAAGTCCTTCTGACTTGGAACTTCTTACTTCAGTAGATTGATGATTGTTGAGTTGTGATTGAGGCTACTCAGTTGCAGTTAAGCACTTGTTCAAAAGAACTGAGTAGCTGAGCAAGCTTTCTCTTTTTCTTAGATCGTAGAGTTCAGCGTTTTGAGCTTTTGTGCGTTTTGTTCAATACTTGCTTAGCTCTTTTCATTTGTCTTTGATCTATATATATGTGATCTTGAAATCTATCCGTTGAAGTCATCTGATGAACCATTAAATGCGTTTGACATTTCTGAGCTTTGATGGAGACTTTTTTGCACATCTTCTGAATTACACTCGCCCATTCCATCACACATCGATCGCTTTTCTCACCTAACACCTCAAAAGGTGTTTTCCTCTCCCCAATGGTCCTTTTCTTAGCTTCTTGAATACGTTTCATTTGATCAATACTAAGGATATCTTTTGTACGTTGGGATTGGTGAGAGCTTCAACGTTCAAAACCCATTCCATATTTGTTGGAGTCTATCTTCAAATGAACGATAGGTCTTGATGTTTCTGACACAAAGCATATGTCACTCTACTATCAATATCGTAGTGTCTTGTCATATTGGTGCTCGTACTTAAGAGATCACTACGATTTCTCACTACGATCTTCGCTTGCTCGCCCTGCAGACTCTGCGTTTCTGAGAGCACCCTACGATCTCTGAGTTAGCTCGGCAAACGTCTGGACCACTCTACGATTCCTGGAGAGGCCTTTCAAGGCAGATACACTATGATCATCTTAGCTCTGTGATCCTGCCTTAGCTTCTGCATTCTGTTGATCAGATAAATAGACTACTAGCCTATCTATTTCTTTCTAGCCATAGATCAACCTAACAGATTTGATCTCCTTATCTATATAAGTAAACATTAAAAAGGCAAAGATCAACCTAACAACTTTGATCTATCACTAAGTCCTTGTGCATATATTCTTTGAAGGACTTTACATAATCATGAGATTTTTTATAAAACATCAAATCACAATATGCATTCTTCCAACAATCTCCCCCTAATTGATGTTGACATAACCAAGGAGATTTGTTGTCATGATTATAAAGTTTTATATGCAATTGCAGTAAAGTAAACATGACTTAGTATTTCAGTGACTTAGTAAATTTATTGATGTATGGAGACAGATATTACATTTAAGATTGACTACATCGATACAATTTGAAATTCAACTTATCTCTATTTCTTTGGCCTTTTGCTTCTTGGAGGATTTGCATTTTCCTCAGCTCTCCTCTTTCTGCTTGCTTCATCTCTTTTGGCCAGATCTTCCAGCTCACTTGGGCTTAGCCTTGGATTGTGATCATGCCTATTCATGAATGCAGGATCTCTAATTGGCATTCATAGGCCTGTTGTTGTCATCGCATGAGAGCTGGTAGTTGGCCCTTGACTCCTTAATGGTTGAGCCACTAAAATTTCCTGCTGATCAGATCGTTGAGTCTGATGGCTGGATCGTGGAGTTTGTTGAGTGATTTGACTTGGCCTTGATTGGAAGTGTCCTTTGCCTCTACCCTTGCCTCCCTAATCTCCTTGCCCTTTATTATCCCCCTTTATGTCAGCATCAAGGGTTCGAATGTCTACTGAGAGGCGAGTGACTCCTTGGACAAGCTCATTAAGTTGACTCAGAGTTTGAGCAATGTCCTCACGATTCTCTTGGATCAAGGAATCAGAACGAGTTTCTCATCATTGAAAAATGTCGAGGACAGTCTCAGTCTGCTTCATTTGGCCCATGGAGAAATCTTGAAATTCTTTGACTGTAGTTTGAAGACTTTTGATGCTCTGTATCATCAGATTGTTCTGAGATTCTTGTGTTTTCTGTAATATTAAGACAGCATCCCGATGCCTTTTAGCTGCAAGAAAGTGAATGTCGTCCCTGTCTTTTATGCTTTGAAGCATTTCTTTGATGATCTCTTTGAGTGTTTTAGACAACTCGGAGCTTAAGGAGCTTGGAAGATTGTTTGCAGCATTGATTATTGATGTCAATCTCAGCTATATAAGTGCAGTATGATCTTCAAGACTCTCGTCTAGTTCTTTGATTACTTTCTCAGACATGGCTGACAAATCAGCCTTTGTGGATAGTTCTGACAAGATTTCATCTTGATTTGGAATTTGTGAGGGAGGTGATGTGCTCTTGAATTGATCTTGCAGTGAGTAGAGAGCAAGTTCGAGATTGAAGCATTCATTTCTAGATGAGGAGGGAATATCTGAAGGAGGAGCCTGGGTTTGAATGTTGAAGCTTAGTGACTCTACGATTTGTGGTGGATACTCTACCAAGGGGCTAGAGTCAGTGATTGTAGATGTGGTAGGCTGTGGGAGTAATAGGGAGTGGCTCTTATTTGGTTCCTCAGTTATAGAATTTTGAGATTCTGCAACTGGAAATTGATTTAGTGGATGAAGAATCACTTCCAACCATTGCGGGAATACATAGAATTGATTAAATGAGGATGATGGCAAGTGATTATTTCTGAAAAGAGTTGGGATAGATAGTACCTCAAGTGTGTTTTCTGAGGAAGAACTGTTGGTGAGAAGCTTCTTGGCAAAATTGAATTTCATTGGGAATCCATTTACGAGTACTGAGATAGCTGGATACTCTTTGAAACTCCAGAACATGTGATCCCAAGAGTTCAGAATTTGAGCTCAGTGGAAGGGCATCATAGGAAGATATGCAAATAGTTGCTCATAGTTGGCTCTTCTGTGCCCATCAATGCCTACTTCTATGATCTCAATCTCATCATCTTCTTCCCTGTTTTCACTGGAGGATTCCATTATGTCAATTACTTCAGGATGTTCTTGCACTGGTTCGTCATTATCTCCTCTAGGAATTTCTTTTTCTACTATTGAGGTGTCATGATCCTCCCCCTCAGCTTGATCATTCTTTTGAAATGTCGATAGCTCCCCCTCAACTAGGGCATCCTCTGGCAGGAGATCTTCAGGCATCTCCCCCTCAGCAGGAGTATCTACTATGATCAGATCTTTTGGTGTCTCCCCCTCAGTTGGTTCTTTTTCAGCAGATAGTTCTTTGTTTTCCTTCTTTAGAGCTTTCTCATTGACAAGAATATACTTCTTGACCAATTTCCTTCTTGGCTTTTTAGGCCATGCCACAGCCTCAGGACTTTCTTCAGTTTTGTCCGTCAGATCAGCCAATACATTTGATGCAGTTGCTTCCTTGTTTGTGCAGGCTCTCACGATCGGAGGAGACTCTCTACGATCGAAGAGGCCGATAGCTTTTTGCTCTTATGGCTGATCTTACTCATCTTCAGCAGCTGAGATATAGTTGCTCTATCTTCTTCTGCCTCAGCCTGCTGTTCCTTTCTTCTCAGGATCCTTAGAGTCTCAATATCTGAGGACTCTACAGACTTGTTGGTGGTGGATCCTTGAGGTTCTTCTGAAGTTCTGGCTTTCTTTTTCCCTTTGCTTTTTCCGATTAAAGCAATGGGTTCTCCTTGATTAGCTTCTTCTTCTTCCTCCTCAGTTTTTTTGACAACAAACATATTCCCTGACACTCATGTTCCCTTTATTTCACCAGTTCGACCACTGGATTCAGATATCATCTTCACATTTTCAGCTGGATTTCTTTTCCAGTTTTCAAACAACTACTGAGTCATTCGTCGATTTGGATTTATGGCTTCTCCTTCATCATCCTCAATTAGGTCACCAAGAGTAGCCTGTAGGATAATGCTGATATATCGTCCGTAGAGCATCTTCTGTGAGCTCTTTGTTTTCTTTGAGCTGATTAACCATTTTCCAATCCACTCAAGTAATAGAGCCCCATAGTTGAGTTGTATTTTGTAACATATGGCAGTCATGAGTTTGAGTTGTACCTCATTCACAGAGTCATGACCTGAGCTCTTACCGCATATGCATTTTCCAACAATATCAGCTAGAAACTCATACCTCTGTGGAAACTCCTTCATTTTGTATCCTTTGACAGAGGGTGATTTCTTGTGATGCATCTTCTTGAGACCTTTATGGAAGTCTATTCCATCTAAGGATGGATACCCTTCAGATTTGAGCCCTAGGGCTAAATTGATATCTTCAGCTTTTAGCCTAATTTGGACGTTCCTTACTTTTGTCGTGATAGTGTTGTTTTCAAATACCCTGTTATTGTAGAACTCTTTTACTAGCTTTGGGTAGATCAATGTGTCCATACCCAAGGCTTCTTCGAGACCTGCCTTCTTCAGTAGTGACAATGTCTTGTGAAATTGGGGTTCAGCTATTTTAAAATTGTCGAAACAGAGTCTTTAGCCGGAGATAACACTGGAGGCTGCCATTGATTTCTTTGTAGGAAGTGAGATTGACTGAGCTTGCTACTGATTTTTAGGGTTTCTTCTTGAGAGAGGAAGAGAGAGATGGTCTTTTGAACTTCAGATTTCAAACCGACGATTTTAATTTATACTTGAAACTTCCCTCTCTCTATTTTGCATAGTGGGACAGGTGTCGAATTTTGCTTGGCTCTACGAATTTTGACAGAGAGGCATTGTACTGAATTGCCCTTAACTTCTTCTGGGATGATGTATTCTTTAGTGGGACTACGATCGCTGATATGGTCCTTGGAGTCGTCGAGTCTATGTAGCAATCGTCGTGTCTGAGCTGTAAACGTAGAGTCTGAACTACGACCATTGAGTCTGACTAGCAATCATAGAGTCTGATCAAGTTCTCATTGTGAGCCTTTGGTTTAGCTTTCTTCTTGATTTAAGGTAGCTCAGGAAGGGCCAACCTCTTGAATGAAACAAGGGTTAGGTTTGTCCCTGAGGCACTCATCAGGGAGAATGCTTAATCATCATCGGGTGCTCCTTTGGTTTTGTTGTTGTAGCTCAGCTATCGTTGAGTTTGTACTACGATCGTTGATTCTGTTCAGCGTTCGTTGAATGTTAGGTACTTTGGCTCTACGATCATGGACTTCCTTTGATCATGTCTTTGATTTCGAACATAGCCTTTAAATTTGTATGGTTAACACAAACTAAAGCACAATATTTCATGTTTGCAAGTTAAGCATGCCTAGTTCACTTATCAATTTGTTGAATCTGGATTCATCTAGAGGTTTTGTAAAGACATCAGCAAGTTGATTTTCAGTAGGGATATATTGTAAAGATATTGTTCCATTTTGTACATGATCCCTAATGAAGTGATACCTTATTTCTATATGCATAGTCCTAGAATGCATGACAGGATTATGAGTTATAGCAATTTCACTTGTGTTATCACAATGAATAGGTATGGATTTGAATTCAAACCCATAATCTGCTAGCTGATTTTTCATCCATAGGATTCGAAAGACAAAGAATCGCCAAAGAAGAATGTATTCAACTTTCGGTTGAGCTTGAGGTAGATACTTGAGTTTTGCTTCTTGATAAACCAGACACAAGTCTCATTACCTAGTAGTTGACAAGTGCCACCGGTACTTTTTCTATCTATTTTACAGCCTGCAAAATTAGCATCTGTATAACCTGTTAGTTCAAATGAGGATTCCTTGGGATACCAAAGTCCCAAGTGAGGTGTACCTTTGAGGTACCTGAAAATTTTCTTTACAGCAGTTAAATGAGATTCTTTAGGACAAGCCTGAAATCTAGCACAAATGCATGTTGCAAACATTATATCTGGTCTACTGGTAGTAAGATATAAAAGAGAGCCTATCATACCTCTATATTGAGTTATATCAATACTTTTGCCTTTTTCATCTTTGTCAAGCTTGGTTGCAGGAGCAATTGGGGTTTTCATGGGAGAGGCTGATTCCATGCCATACTTCTTAAGTAAGTCTTTAATGTACTTGGCTTGATTTATGAAAATTCCTTCATCAGTCTGCTTTACTTGCAGTCCAAGAAAGAAGTTCAGCTCACCCATTATGCTCATTTCGAATTTGCTTTGCATAAGCTTGGAGAATCTCTTGCATAATTTTTCATCAGTAGAACCAAAGATAATATCATCAACATAGATTTGAACTAATAGGACCTTATCTTTATGCTTTCTAAGAAATAATGTGGTATCTACTCTTCCTCTAGTAAATCCATTTTCAATAAGAAAGTTAGTCAGTGTTTCATACCATGCTCTAGGTGCTTGTTTAAGACCATATAAGGCTTTGTCTAATCTAAAAACAAAATTAGAAAGAGATGGATTGATGAAACCTGGAGGCTGCTCTACATAGACTTCTTCTTGAAGTTCACCATTTAAGAATGTACTTTTGACATACATCTGGAAGACTTTGAACTTCATATGAGCAGCAAAGGTAAGGAATATTCTAATTGCTTCGAGTCTGGCAATGGGTACGAATGTCTCATCATAGTCAATGCCTTCTTCCTGAGAGTAGCCCTTGGCTACTAGTTTGGCCTTATTCCTGGTTATCACCCCAACTTCATCCATCTTATTTCTGAAAACTGACTTGGTTCCAATTACAGGATGGTTCTTTGGTCTTGGAACTAATCTCCAAACTTTGCTTCTCTCGAACTGATTAAGTTCTTCCTGCATCGCTTCTATCCAGCTAGAATCTTCCATAGCATCCTCTATCTTCTTTGGTTCTATTTGAGATAGGAAGCTTAGATAGAAGCATTCATTTTGAGTAGCAGCTCTTGTTCTGACTCTTGCATTTGGATCTCCAATGATTAGATCTTGAGTGTGATCTTTTACCCATCTGCTTCCTGTTGGAACATCCGTTCTTATGCCTTCTTGTCTTAGATCCTTAAGATCTATTTCTTCTTCTTGATGTGGAGGCTCATTGTCTGGCACATGCCTCTCTACGATCTCATTTCCTTGCTCAACGATTTCGCTATCTGGTACTACGATCGTAGTATTGAGCTTGACGACTTCATTCGTAGTGTCTTCACTGTTGATCGTAGTGTCTTGGAGCACTGTTTTGTCTAAGTCTGTTTTGTCAAAGATGATGTGAATCGAGACTTCTACACTTAGTGTTTTCTTATTGAACACTCTATAAGCCTTGCTGTCTGTGGCATATCCAAGAAAGATTCCTTCGTCTGATTTCGGTTGAAACTTTGTCAAGTACTGCTTTCCATTGTTGAGTATGTAGCATGCACACCCAAAGACATGAAAGTATCTTACACTAGGTTTTCTTCCTTTCCATAGTCTCATCTGGACCACTCTACGATTCCTGGAGATACCTTTCAAGGCAGATACACTACGATCATCTCAGCTCTGCGATCCTGCCTTAGCTTCTGCATTTTGTTGATCAGACGAATAAACTACTAGCCTATCTATTTCTTTCTAGCCATAGATCAACCTAACAGATTTGATCTCGTTATCTATATAAGTAAACATTAAAAAGGCTAAGATCAACCTAACAACTTTGATCTATCACTAAGTCCTTGTACATATATTCTTTGAAGGACTTTACATAATCATGAGCTTTTTCATAAAATATCAAATCACAATATGCATTCTTCCAACAACATATATTCTTACCAATTCACTGTAATATAATTTCCTTCATAAATAAATACATACCATGAATCAATTTAATATAACTCATCTATAAACTTATGAAAACAACTTTATAACAACCAATTATTATATAAAAACTATATGTAACAATTAATTCAACCCTCACAAAGCTTTACAGAGGATTTTTGAATAGAAGAAAACTACAATTCTTGAAAAAAATAAAAGAGTAAGATGATACCTTTGTTTTCTAGAAGATGATAGCTACCCTTTGATTGTCAAGCTTCCTTCCCACAATTCCTTTCTCAAAAATCTCTCTAGACTTCTCCCAATTCTCTCTCAATTTTTCTTAGTTTTCTTCTTCTGTGTTCTTCCTCTCTATTCTAATCTTACGTACTAAAATTATAACGTAAATAATAATATAGATATTAATTATATAATATAAATATATCTATAACTGAAATCAGTTATTTTTATTTTTGAAAATCAAAAGCCATAAGGCTTGTTTGGCTAACTACTTTAAAATTAACCAATTAATCCTTATGCCTTGTTTGGTAAAATATATTTAAATTAAAGACTTACATTCATTAAGCCTTGTTTGGCAAAAACTGATTTAAACTTCTTTAATTTATTTTAATAACTCATTTGTAGCATAGTTTATTGTCACACTTTTATTACCAAATTAAATTAAGAATATTATAATAATCCATTTAATCCCTATCAACTCTCTAACTTAATTATTGAATTAGAATATTTATCTCATAATAATTAATTTCCTTAACTCATTAATTATTTATTTAACAAATAATTAACCAAATCAAATCAAATCAAATTAAACAAATTTTTATTCAACAATAAACACATCCATTAAATATTTATATAATTCAATAAATATTTAAAAATTACAATTTAAAATTCTGGATTGTTACAGTGCTAATGCGTATTGCAAGATGTTTTACTAGGTTTGGAGTTTGAAATATAATCTTTTGAAAGAAAAGCTAAAAGGCGAAAACTATGTTTAGAAAGCCTACATCTTTTTGAAATCTAACCTTTTGAGCATGTATTCACAACTAGTTAGTTTTATAAATACGTATGAAATGTGAATTCAACGTACTTTGCATGCTTAGTTATTTATCATGAAATTTTAAGGTTTAAAAACCAATTGAGTTGAAAACTCTGTGACTTGTATTGTGAACTTTTGAACAACAATGATAGGATGCCTTATGCCTCTAGACATGACGAATATGTTCATCATCTAGCTAAACATGAATTGGACCTTTCAAGTGTGGTTTAAAATAAGTTTTCAAATAAGGAATTATGCTATGTCTATGTAAATAGGATATATACATGTGAGCATGTTATTAGAGGCTTATTAGTACCAATATATGGTTTAAAAGCTTATAACATCGAATCTTGTTAAAGAAAGTTGTTAAGCCTTATTAATTGAAATAAATCATTATGGAGCTAAGTAGTTGAACATGAACTTGAAAATAGATCACAACCTACTTGATGTATGTTTACAGTACGTATCGGAACACATGTTTAGCTTCAATGCTTGACTTAAGTGATGTTTTAAGTATATGAGCATGTAATGGTTATATAAAACCCAAATTTGTTAAATTTTATTAAAGTTGCAAAATGTAAGAACAATGTAAAACACACATCTATAAACTTTAAATATGTGTCGAACACATAGCAAGTCAAGTGTGTGATAAATGTATACGAATATTGATGTCAAGTACGGATGGTTAAGGTATACCTATACATACCTAGCTATTCTAAGAGTATGATGAGAAAGTGAAATGAAGGTTAAGGAACTTGCCTCGTGCGTAAGCTATAATTTACAACTCACGTTCACCTACACATATTATTATAATCAAAGCATCTATTAGACATACTAACATCCACTTTCTAAAATAGAACTCACTTTTAGTTAAACTTGTTACTTTAGTACAAGTTTCCATTCACACCATATACACTTCAGAAATCACAAGTATTAGATTTAAAACACTTATTTACTAACTCACGTGTTCAATAAATCACGACATATCGTTTTCACAACTTACTAATTTTACAACTTTGGAATTACCAACTACATGATACAAATCTGTTTTAGTCTCTTAATTACATGTTCATCACATTAATATTTCATTATACTAGGTTCTGATGGGTTTCTAAGGTCTGCATAACCAGTAGCATTATCGCCTCGATTTGGATATAAGCAATTGCTTGCCATATTTATACATGGGACCAAATAGCAATTTGTGCCATACAGCCTAACTTAACACTAAATAAGAATGCTACCGGGTGCACAGATAGAAACTATGCAGTCTATTCGTAACACTCTATTCAGCCCAACTATCACGAATTCCATCCAAAAAATAGTAAATTAAACATACCCAAATGATATAGAACCTATATAAACATTGTTCCTCACATATATACCAACTTAGAACAATTATTCAACAACTACGACCAATTTAAATCCTTTGAATTCCATGTTGTTAGAGTTTATGCCCTAGAGGCTAATTATTTGATATAATTGCTTAACATTTTGATATTATATTTGATTGAATAAATGAATGATTTTATTATGGTTTTATTTACTGTGTTATATAAATGTTAACATAATAAAATTCCTTAGAATAGTGATACAAATTATATAGTTTCAAGTATGTGACTTGAACATGAGATTATATAATTACAATTAGTATCATTGCTCTTAAATGTCCCTAGTCGAGTATCATTGTTGATGGGACAACAATGATGTATTGAGACTAGTATGTGGATTGACTGATAACCAAATCTCATTGGTCATAAATATATGAGATATTAAGTCAATGCATAGTTACATGTTAGAGAACGATGTACTGGACAGACCCACCATGAGAATTCTACGTGGAACAGTATGCAAAGTGTCATTAGCGATTCTCATAGTGACAATGATGTAATGGTCCTCTGACCTGAAATCACTATATTACTACATGGGAATTTATGTACTTTGATATCATCAAATGTCACCTTTAATAGGGTGGACTATAAAGATGATTATTGGGTACATCATGAATCGTGTGAGGAATATGAGTGATCTAGATGGAATTTAACCCTCCTATATATTAGGGGTGATATCCATAGGCCTCTTGATTGAGTAGGACTATGAAATGCATGGCCATGCTCAAATAGTGATTTGTTTCATATAGTCTACTCATTGATCAAGAAAACACAGATTAAATTATGAAGAGTGTGACACATTCCATGACTCGAGTTTAATCTAGGATGTCAAGGTTAAGAGGATTAAATTAAATTGAAACATTGGTCACGAAAAGGTTGAATCGAATCATCGATCTTATTATTACTTGGGTAGCAGTGATGCATTACCAGATGCCGCTCATTGTTTATAATTTTATAATATAATTTTAAAATTATTGCCAACGTAATAATAACCTATAGGGTCACACACATAGAACGTAATTAAAAGGGAATTAATTTAAATTGTAAAGATTTAAATATGTCAATATGATTGATATTATTTAAATTACGAATTTAAATTAATAGGATAATTTATATATATGGGTATATTAATTAAGTAAGACTTAATTAAGATATATATATTGTTAGGTTTGTAATATTCATGTGCGCAATCAAATTGCACAAATTAAGCGGAAGCGTGTAAAATCAGAGTTTAAAAAAATTTACAAACCATATACCCGGATCACCCTTTATGCACAATTATTAATTAAACGAAAAGATAAAGAATAAAATCATACCCTTGAAGATCGAGCTTCCTCAGGTACAAGTTCACCTCCAATCCTTTTCGCGTTCAACTTGAATCCACCGGGTTTGGTTCCTTCCTTTGATCAACGTTAGCCACCCATGTGTTTGGCCTCTAGAGGTGATCCACCAAGGAAGAAGAAAATTCAAGAAGAAGGGGTATTGGCTCAAACCCTAGTTTTTCTATTCTATAGAAAAGGGTGTACTCTCCCAACAATTGAAATTATGTCGTATGTTGAAAAAGTCAACATCCCCTCCCACCCATAATAAGACTCCTCTTATTTATAGATGTGGGCAACCCACCTTAACAATTAAGGAATTGGGTTTTAATTAATTAATTCTTTTAATTAATTAAGCTCCCTAATCTTATTAGGGATAATTAATTAAACTCCTTTAACTAATTTTCCTTCCTAATCCAATTAGGAATAAATGAGAGTACTTATATTAAATTAATTCCTAAACTCTTTTAGAAATTAAAATAATAATAATTGTAATAATATTAATAAGACTCCTCTTATTAATTTATATTTAATATTTCTAAAATATTAAATAATAAATATTAAGCTATTTAATTTATTCTATCACCATAGATTAAATTAAATATACTTAACATATTATTACGATTATGCCATTAACTTCTTAAATAATTATTCTTCCTTTTATGGTGTGACCCTTTAGGTTCTCCATATTAAACCTAGGTTGTGAATAAATCAATTAGAACAATTCTAATCTTATTTAAATAAATAAATTAAACAATTAATTTATTTAAATAATATTTATTCTACAATAGGGATAAGCCTCCCTAATGATCAACGACTTTCCGGATAATATAGATTTCAACATTAATCATTAAAGAATCTTTGAGTAAATAGTTCTTTGTCTGATTCAATCCTTCCACCATACAATGTCCCAATTAAATATAAGACATGGAATTACCGTCAAGTCTTATTTTATTTAATTATATGTATTTCGACTCTTAAATGCACAACTCAAATAATGCAAATTAGAAACTCCTTTCTAATTTCATTCGCCTTAACCCAAGGACTACTGGGTTGTCATTTATCGAATCACATAGGACATTTCTCTTCTTTATTAGAAGTGGTAGATTCTTTATCGATCATACATTATCTCCATGTACAACTTATTATACCCAAGCATACCCTTTGATATACCCTAAGGGTCTTAAGGAATAAGTCAAAGTATAACTCATCATACACAAGATACTATGATGATCTCAAGTCCAAGGATTACTTGTACTACTACTCACTACAGAATTCCTATTGACAGCAAATAAAACTCCATTAGGTATTCCTTAGCGAGCCAATGCTCAAAGAACTTATTCTCTAATAAGCACCTACATACTTGCTTTAGTGTCTCCACACAAATGATCATGAGATCAATCATCCTCATCCAATGAGCAAAGCAACGATGTATACCAATCTATCCTGGATTCACTAATCCCCAATTTAGTAATCCAATGATTGGGAACTATTTTAGTTTTAAGCTTTCTAAGAATTTAGATCTCATTAGAATGAACATCATCATTATTCTAAAAGCATTGCTTAAAACTATGGGTTTATCACATATTATAAAACAGCATCATGTAGATAATTAAAAGCCTTTAATAAATTAATACTTTTTATTAATAAATGAATAAGATTGTTACAAAGTATATGCTTTATCATCAAACATGATTGGCTTGTGTGCATACTACTTTCAATCTCCCACTTGCACTAAAGCCAATCGCCATTGTATCTTATACTCTTCTTCTCTAAGTGACAATTATCCTGCTGTTGGATAAGCTTTAGTTAATGGATATGTAATGTTGTTCATGAGAGTCCACTATCTCTATAGTGATTTCCCATCTTTCAATGATTCTAATAATCAAATGAAAATGTCACAACACATGTTTAGATCCAAGATGAGACTTAGAAACTATTCCTAGTTCTCAGAATGAACTTTTAATCCAAACAATCAACTTGCGTACTTCATTTATAGCTATATACTTTGTCTTTATCACTAAACCAAAGAACTCTTTCTTTGTTTGGAACATTTCAATTCATCGCACCAATTGCTCAAGGTAACCCTTTACCTTAAAGTGGATTTTTTCTCGTCGTCTTGATCTCGTCTCAAAAACTTGAGTCTGCTAAGCCCTCTAGTTTTAATTAGGACCCACCATGAATATGATCACATCCTTAGTGCTGGTTAAGCACTTTAAGATGTTTTTTCACTGACTCATAGTGAACTTCTCCATAATATGACTGATCAACATCAGGTCTTGTACATTTCATTGCATGCATGATTGTCACTCATGCGACCTCTCTTTTCAGGAGTCTGTGGGGACTATTAAGAGATTCACTCCATAGCTCATCAACATGAGACATCTCTTGAGTTTGCCATGCTAAACGACTTTAGCATCAAATGAATATACGCCTTGGGTTAAGTCGAGCATCCTCTCAATCTATCTATATAGATTTTATCCCCATTTAAGATACTCTTCCCAAACCATTCATGGAGGAATGTTTAGACAACTTTATCATTCTTGATTGTAGCATTGGTATGTCATTCCTTATCCGTAGTATATCAACATATAATACTAGAAATTTCACGACGCTCCCAATCGACCCTTTGTACACACTAAAGTCTTACCTCATCGAATGTAACTCGGATCATCATCTTCTATGATGTGTACCTCATCATCATCATCCATGATGAATCCATACCTCCTGTATCTTTGGTACTATTCCAGTTATTTATTGATTCTATTGTACACAATAGGTCTATCTACAGTTCCTCTTATTTGACTTATAGTGTTTTGTGGATCATGAACTTTTCAAGATCTATAATCCTCCAACTAGCCCTTTCAATGATAAACACCTTTATCTTAGAAGGCGCCGTGTTTCATGAACAAACACCTTTTGCTAAATAGGATTATAGAACACATGCCCTAAACTTACTTTAGGATGTCCCACAAATCAGATATGTCAAATTTTGTCCCAAGCTTATCCTTTTGAAACCTTTTCACATAAGTTGGACAATCCCTTTATCTTAACATACTTAAGATTAGGAATCCTCCCTGTCCATAACTTTTATGGAGTCTTGGGGCCGGATTTTGAGGTTACCATTTTCATAGATATGCAGCCATTTCTAGGACATTATCCCAGAAGGATACTGGAATGTCGGTAAAATCATTATGGACCGTACCATGTTCAACAAGGTATGATTTTTCCTTTCAGATACATCAATCAATTATTACGTATCATAAGGTGTCCATTATGAGAAAAACCATTTGAGATGATCTAGAAACTTATTGCACAAGTATTTATTCCTTGATCTAATCAAAGAATCTTAATACTTTGCCAATTTGTTTCACTTCTGAATTCTTTGAACCTTTCAAATAATTCACACTTGTATTTTAGCAAATACACACATTCAACTCTTTGAATGATCATCTCCTTTTCTTATACTAATTTGTTCAATATGCAAAATTATTTTCATGTAAGTCAAGTATACAAAATCTATTAAGTAATATTTTAGTTCTATACAAAACATTATTATTATAAATAGAACAACAATTGTTCTTAATTATAATACCAAAGATTTCATTGTCCAACAATAAAATGGAAATAATATTTTTAACAAGAACTGAATACAATAACAACTTATTGACTTAATAGATTTGCCCGTAGGCAATGCTAAACTATAAGTTTCTATAGCTAATGCAAGGAACCTTTGCTTCATTTTCCACACATAGGATTACTTATCTTTGTTTAACTTTCTACTTCTGCTTGGTCCCTTCATAAATCTATATTTATGATAACCAAAGTCGGTATCCAATACCCAAGTAGAACCTTGACTTAAAGAAAAATTTATTTCAATCATGAACAAAAACTGTATTGTAACCGAAACTTCACTAAGCTTCTTTGGTTAGCCTCTGCAAGATGCTTCTTCCAGTTTCTTTCCAGTGTCCAGGCTTATTGCAGTGGAAGCAAACTCCTTTGCTATCCGTATCAGTTTTGTTCTTATTATCCTTTGTTTACGCCTTTCTGTTTACCTTCTTTGAATCGTTCTTCTTTTCAGAAGATCCTTTGGCCCCTACCAGTAAGACATGGTCTTTCTTGGTTGGAAAGTGACTCTCATCATTTTTCAATATGTTAAGCAAATCAGCAAAGCTGATATCTAGCTTGTTCATATAAAAAATTCACAACAACTGTGAAAGGAGTCCGGGAGTGAGTGCAAGATCAAATCTTGGCTCAACTCCCTATCCATGACAAAACCAGTTGTCCTAATTGATCAATCAAATTGATTATGTTAAGAACTTTTTTATCTGCATCTTGTAGTGTCATCATCATTCTAGATCGGAAGAGCTCCTTAGATATCTCGATATCTATCGGTCCTACTTTCCTCACCATCAACTACTTGATGTGCGGGAATATAGTAGAAGCATCCATAGTTTCATCTTGACGTACAAGCTCGTTACTCATAGATGCGAGCATGATGCATTGAGCCAATCGTGCATCATCTTGCCACTTTCTAAAAGTAGCAATGTCTTCCTCAGAGGCATTATGCGCAACCATTCATGAGGATAGGCGTATTAAGGACATAAGATAGCTTTTTCACTATGAGAACTATTCTCAAATTCCTTAACCAATCCGTTTAATTGATGGCCCGATTAATTTAGCATCTAATATGCTTCGCATGATAGTAATTTTAGACATTGTAAAATTTCAGAAAATGAATTTGTAATTAACAACATTTTAACATACATTCTATTATTAATTACCAAAATAAATTAGGTCTTGTTTTAAATTGGTATCTCCCACTATTTTCTTCAAACTATATTACCTCACTTATATAGTTCGGCAAAAATCTAATTAAAGATTTGCTAGTGAGAATAAGGATCCCATTTCAAATGTATATAGCCTTGTGGTGACACAACAAACTATATATAAATAAATAGGTAGACAACTTTTGTCAATTACATCAACTATGCAACTCCTTGTATTTTGCCTCTTAGATTATTTTGATCAAGTGGTGGCACATCCGAATCAAAATTATCCAAGTTAAGTCCAACCTAGCACTCCATATATTCAAAAAAGAAAAATATCATCCTTGTGGTGACACAACAAAACAATATTGTTCAATTTTCTTTATAAGCATCAAATGTGATAAATTAACATCTTAAATACTTAATACTTGCCTTGTGGTGACACAACAAACTCATATTAAATATTTAATACTCTATTAATTTTATCATGCTAGAAGGCGACGTTCGATATTCTAAATATCTTTGAACGCTTAGGACTTAATATAAAAAATTGAGGGGTTTGTTATTAATTTGTCTCATCTTGTTTAGCGCGCATGCACATATATATATAAAATACGTCATATTATTAATGAACATGCTGAAGCATGTTTGCATAATATATAATATATATAGTATAAGCATGCACATATAGAATACTATATTCTACCCGGATTGATTATGGACTTTTATTCTAGTTTGGTTCACTAGAGCCACCAAGTGAACCAAAAGGTCAAACCCTAGGGGTGCAAGAAATAATATTTAAATATAATTATTACATTTAAACCCTGCTCCATTACAAATCAAGTCTTAAAGCGCTCCTTGCTCCTTGATCTCTAATTTTTCAAAATTAATTCTAACTATTCCTATTACAAAACTATTTAAAATAAATAGAAACCTTGATCGTGATCGAGGGAAGTACATAGGAGGGAGATAGAATTTACATTCAGGAAATTAGAGAAGTCGAGGTACGCAGACCCCATTTAATAAAACCCATACATTCATGCATCCAACTAAAATAAAATCCAATCATATTGGTTAATAGTCCATAATCAATCCCATTTATTATCATACACATCATCATATGCATCAATAAATAACATTCATCTCATGAATAATAAACATTTAATATATATATTGATATCATTTAATGGGCAAATTTACTTAGTATAAAATCTATTTTGAATTAAAATAAACTCCTTTATTTTAATCCAAATTTAAATCAAAATAAACCTCTTTTATTTTAATTTATCTAATTTTGAATAAAATAAATAATTTTATTTTAATCAAAATTTTAATCAAAATAAACTCCTTTATTTTAATTAATTACTAATCCAATTCCATGTATATATATATATATATAAAATCTTTTATTAAAGGAAACACGAATATTCTTTCCTATTCACAAATAAACTCCTTTATTTTGAATAATATGAAATCTTATTCCATATTTAAATAAACTCTTTTATTTAAGGAAATTAGGATTCTCTTTCCTATTCACAAATAAACTCCTTTATTTTGAATAATATGAAATCTTATTTCATATTTAAATAAACTCCTTGATTTAAGGAAATTAGGATTCTCTTTCCTATTCACAAATAAACTCTTTTATTTTGAATAATATGAAATCCTATTTCATATCTAAATAAACTCCTTTATTTAAGGAAAAATAAAATCCAATTTCAACTCCAATTAGTTATCATGGAATCCAATTCCAACTCTAATTAGTTATCATGAAATTCTAATTTTAAAATTAAAATAAACTCTCTTATTTTAATATTAAAATAAACCTTTTATTTTAAAATTAAAATAAACTTTTATTTTAATTATAAAATTATTAAAATATATATTATATATATATATACTATATAATATATATATATATATATATATATATATATATATATACTATATTAATATATATATATATATATATGAATTTTAAAAAAGTGCAACTTTGTTTTTAACTGTCTTTATGACTTTTTAATGTCAAAAGCCGTGAATCACTTGTTCTCACGCTTGCTTGAATTAATTCGTTTTTTTTTTTTTTTTTTTGATTATCAGATGACTTGAAATCCGTGCGCCTTGAGCTTCCTTTTTTTTTTCTTGCAATAGGTGACCACGTTTGTACAAATTAAAGCCACGTTGCCATGCTGCCAGTTTTTTTTTTTTTTTTTTTTGTTTATTTAAATTTTATACAATAAAATTATGCCCAATTAAATTGTTCTAAACACATATCAATATACATATTAAATTTGAACAATTAATAATTAGCATAAAGGTTTGGCTCTGATGCCACTGTTTGGTTTGTAATATTCATGTGCGCAATCAAATTGTACAAATTAAGCGGAAGCGTGTAAAATCAGAGTTTAAAAAAATTTACAAACCATATACCCGGATCACCCTTTATGCACAATTATTAATTAAACGAAAAGATAAAGAATAAAATCATACCTTGAGATCTAGCTTCCTCGTGTACAAGTTCACCTCCAATCCTTTTCGCGTTCAACTTGAATCCACTGGTTTGGTTCCTTCCTTTGATCAACGTTAGCCACCCATGTGTTTGGCCTCTGTGAGGTGATCCACCAAGGAAGAAGAAAATTCAAGAAGAAGGGTATTGGCTCAAACCCTAGTTTTTCTATTCTATAGAAAAGGGTGTACTCTCCAACAATTGAAATTATGTCGTATGTTGAAAAAGTCAACATCCCTCCCACCCATAATAAGACTCCTCTTATTTATAGATGTGGGCAACCCACCTTAACAATTAAAGAATTGAGTTTTAATTAATTAATTCTTTTAATTAATTAAGCTCCCTAATCTTATTAGGGATAATTAATTAAACTCCTTTAACTAATTTTCCTTCCTAATCCAATTAGGAATAAATGAGAGTACTTATATTAAATTAATTCCTAAACTCTTTTAGAAATTAAAATAATAATAATTGTAATAATATTAATAAGACTCCTCTTATTAATTTATATTTAATATTTCTAAAATATTAAATAATAAATATTAAGCTATTTAATTTATTCTATCACCATAGATTAAATTAAATATACTTAACATATATTATTACGATTATGCCATTAACTTCTTAAATAATTATTCTTCCTTTTATGGTGTGACCCTTTAGGTTCTCCATATTAAACCTATTGTGAATAAATCAATTAGAACAATTCTAATCTTATTTAAATAAATAAATTAAACAATTAATTTATTTAAATAATATTTATTCTATAATAGGATAAGCCTCCCTAATGATCAACGACTTTCCGTATAATATAGATTTCAACATTAATCATTAAAGAACCTTTGAGTAAATAGTTACCGTACAATTCAATCCTTCCACCATACAATGTCCCAATTAAATATAAGACATGGAATTACTTGTAAGTCTTATTTTATTTAATTATATGTATTTCGACTCTTAAATGCACAACTCAAATAATGCAAATTAGAAACTCCTTTCTAATTTCATTCGCCTTGGCCAAGGACTACTTGGGTTGTCGGTTATCGAATCACATAGGACATTTCTCTTTTTTTATTAGAAGTGGTAGATTCTTTATTGATCATACATTATCTCCATGTATAACTTATTATACCCAAGCATACCCTTTGATATACCCTAAGGGTCTTAAGGAATAAGTCAAAGTATAACTCATCATACACAAGATACTATGATGATCTCAAGTCCAAGGATTACTTGTACTACTATCACTACAGGAATTCCTATTGACAGCAAATAAAACTCCATTAGGTATTCCTTAGCGAGCCACGTTCGATGAACTTATTCTCTAATAAGCACCTACATACTTGCTTTTAGTGTCTCCACACAAATGATCATGAGATCAATCATCCTCATCCAATGAGCAAGCAATGTATGTACCAATCTATCCGGATTCACTAATCCCCAATTTAGTAATCCAATGATTGGGAACTATTTTAGTTTTAAGCTTTCTAAGAATTTAGATCTCATTAGAATGAACATCATCATTATTCTAAAAGCATTGCTTAAAACTATGGGTTTATCACATATTATAAAACAAAGATCATGTAGATAATTAAAAGCCTTTAATAAATTAATACTTTTTATTAATAAATGAATAAGATTGTTACAAAGTATATGCTTTATCATCAAACATGATTGGCTTGTGTGCATACTACTTTTATATATATATATATATATATATGTATAGATTCGGATATTATTTTAATTAAATTAGGTTTTTGATTAATTCTTTTTTAACTTCTATATATATGATATGTAGCAGCCATATTAGGGATTATCATTAACCTAAAAACCCTAGCCGCTCTTAGAGAGACTAGAGAAAAAGTTTTTGAAAATCCTGTTCATTTGGTGGCTAGTACCGCAGCTCCCTTTATTGCAGAATCGTGCAACGGTTCGCGTGAGTTCGTGTGGATACCATAGAGACACAGTTTTGTGAGGGATTGTGTTGGAGATTCGAAGCGTTTCAGAGGCTTTTTCATAATCGGTATAATCTCTTAAACACTGAATTAATGTCTGTTTCGCATAGATCCTGTTTTGGGTTTTGAAAATTATTTTGTTTTATTCAATTTTTATTCCGCTGTGCGTTGCTTTGATGTGCCGAAAACCCAACACATGTTTCATACAAAAACTCCATTTTTGACATTCTCGACAAAATTTAACACTGAGGTCTCAATACTACATCAAATTAACTCATTCAAATTGCATTCTCTTCGTTTCTTAATGAATTAACATATTCTAGACTCAATTTACAGTTTAGTTCACAAACTAACTACCAATTTTTGTACTTTCACAAGCCATATATATAACCACATGCACTGTAAACAATTTTCTTTCTTTTAAACGTAAGTAGAACAATAATTCCTTATCTAGATGCTAATTCTAACATCACAAACTTACTAATAAACACAATTAATCAGTTGATATATCAACAAATCATCTAATTTGAATTTTACAGAGAATACAAAGTTCAAAATACACAACTTTCATATACTTAAATTAAGGTTTTGGAAGTTATACCTTCAATTTCTTGGAGATAACTCTTGATAGAACACAAAGAATTACTTGGAATCACAGAAATCTTTCTCAAACTCTCTCTCTCTCAAATTTTCTTATTAAACTCTCCTTTTCTTCTCTTCTCTCAGGCTTGGGCCAACTCTTTTACGTAAAGTAAAATAAAATAGACGCAACCTAAACCAAAACGTCTAAAACTGACGTTCTAATAATTATAATAATTAATTATCAGTTATAAAATTTAAAATATTTTATTTATATTATTATTATTTTTTAAAATTCAAAAGCAATAAGACTTTTTTTGGCAAAACACTATTAAAATAAAGACTTAATATTTTTAAGCCTTGTTTGGTAAACCCATTTAAAACTAATTTAATTTATTTCAGTAAATCATTTATACTATAGTTTATAGTCCCATATTATTTATTTGAATTTCCATATCTAACCTTAATTAAATAAAAATTAATTACAACTAATTAAATAACTTCTCCACTTAACCAATTACCACAAAATTATAATCGCATTATAATTTATTTAATAAATTAACATATCACTTTAATTACTAAATTAAAACAACATTATAACTACTCTCTAATTATTAAAATAAATTAGAGCATTTTCTCCTAAATTCAATTCACCACTCTTTTATCTTAATTAAATTAATTTATATAACTCATGAATTATTTACTTACTAATAAATAATCCAACAAATATCTATTAACAACAACCACATAAATAAAAAAATATTTATTTAATTTAATAAATATTTTGAAATTACAAAAAAAATTCGGATTAAAATTCTTCCCTCCTTATAATGATTCTGTCCCCAGAATCGAAGACACATATTAAACAAATAACTCAGGGTAGTTCTTCATCATTTCATCTTTGAGTTCCCACGTAGCCTCTTCGACATTGTGATTTCTTCATATCACCTTCACAGAAGGTATCATCTTATTTCTGAGTACTTGTTCTTTCCCATCAACTATCTGGATAGGAACCTCCTCATAAGATAAATCCTTATTAAACTGTAACGGTTCATACTCGATCACATGTTTGTAATCGGGTTTATACGGTCGCAACACGAACACATGAAAAACGTTGTGAACATGTTCTAATTTTGGAGGTAAAGCTACCTCGTAAGCTACTTCTCCCACTCTTCGTAGTACCTCGAAGGGTCCAATAAACCTTGGGCTTAGCTTTCCTTTCTTGCCAAAATTAATCTTTCCCTTACAAGGAGAAACTTTTAGGAAAACAAAATTTCCTACGTCAAATTTGCGATCTTGTCTGTGTTGATCAACATACTTCTTCTATCTATCTTGAGTAGCTACCAGTCTTGTTCTGATGAGTTTGATAACTTCAGCAGTCTGCTGTACCAGTTCCGATCCTAACAGTTGACGTTCACCAACTTCATCTTAGCACAGTGGAGTTTTGCATTTCCTACCGTATAATGCTTCGTATGACGGCATGCCAATGCTTGCGTGGTAACTGTTCTTGTAGGTGAATTCTGCCAAAGGTAGATGATCATCCCAATTCCCTTTGAAATTCATGATGCATGCTCTAAGCATATCTTCTAACGTCTGGATTGTTCGTTCACTTTGGCCATCGGTTTGCGGATGATATGCTGTACTCATTTTCAATTGTGTTCCCATGCATTCTTGTAGTCTCTTCCAGAAGTTTAATGTGAATCTCATATCTCTATATGAGACAATTGACACTGGAACTCCATGTCTCGAAACGATCTCCTTAACGTACAATTTTGCCAGCTGATCAAGATTAAATCTAATCTTTATTGGCAAAAACTGTGCTATTTCGTTAATCTATCCACTATTACCCATATTGCATCGTATCGTTTCTGAGTAGTTGAAAGACCTACCACAAAATCCATTGTGATATGCTCCCACTTCCATTCCGGTATTTCTAGCGGTTGAAGTAATCCACTTGGTCTCTAATGCTCGGCCTTCACTATCTGACATGTCCAGCATTTCGCGACACATTCTACAACATCTCTTTTCATATTTGGCCACCAAAAATATCGCCGTAAATCTTAATACATTTTCATACTTCTCGGATGAATCGAATATCTTGAGTTATGAGCTTCTGTCAAGATTTCTTCTTTAATATCTGGTACTGCTGGAACCCAAATTTGTCCCTCGAATCTTAGCACTCCTTTGGTATCCACCTTGTACTTCATCTCACTACCCTCAACCATACTTTCCTTTATTTTTCTGCATTCCTCATCTTGTAGTTGAGCTTTCTTTACTTTGTCCACCAAAGTTGTACTAGCTTCCATATGGAACAATCTTTCATTGGATTCTTTTGGAAGTTTTATTTCCAGCTATAATCTTGCCACTGCTGAAATAAGTTCCTCCTGGTTGGTTAACAACATTAACTTTTCTCGACCTTTTCTGTTCAAGGCATCTGCCACCACATTAGCTTTGCCCAGATGATAAAAGATCTCACAATCATAATCTTTTATTAATTCCAACCATCTCCTTTGACGCATGTTGAGGTCCTTCTGTGTGAAAATGTACTTCAGACTCTTATGGTATGTGTAGATCTCACATTTCTCTCCATAGAGATAGAGTCTCCATATCTTCAGAGAAAATACCACCGCAGCCAACTCTAAATTATGATTTGGATACCCTTTCTCGTAGTCCTTTAGTTGCCTTGATGTATATGCAACGACCTTGTCGTTCTACATAAGGACACAACCTAATCCTTTATGTGAGGCATCACTATACACCACAAAGTTTCCTGTATTATTTGATAATGACAACATAGGTGCCATGCTGAGCCTCTTCTTTAATTCCTTAAAACTCTCCTCGCACTTTTCTGTCCAAACAAATTTTACAGATTTCCTTGTCAAATTTGTCAATGGAGTGGCAATCTTGGAAAAGTTCTGAATAAATCATCTATAATAACATGCCAGTCCCAAGAAACTTCTTACTTCTGATGGAGTTCTTTGTTGTTCCCAATTTATCACAGCTTTGACTTTCTATGGATCCACTGAAATCCCATCTTTATCAATCACATGTCCCAAAAGTTTAGAGATAAAGAACTTGCTTAATTAAAGTTTAGGGTAAGGAACTTGCCTCGTGCTTAAGCTATAATTTACAACTCACGTTCACCTACACATATTATTAGAATCATAGCATCTATTAGGCATAATAACATCCACTTTCCAAAATAGAGCTCAATTTTAGTTAAACTTGTTACTTTAGTACAAGTTTCAATTTACACCATATAGACTTCATAAATCACAAGTATTAGATTTAAAACACTTATTTACTAACTCACGTGTTCAATAAATCATGACATATCGTTTTTACAACTTACTAATTTTACAACTTTGGAGTTACCAACAACATGATACAAATCTATTTTAGTCTCTTAATTACATGTTCATCACATTAAAATTTAATTTTACTAGGTTCCGATGGGTTTCTAAGGTTTGCATAACCAGCAGGCATTATCGCCTCGATCTGGTATGGGCGTCAATACCATATTTATACTGACCAAAGACAACAAGCGCCATTTACTGCCTTGGACAATGAAGTAAGAACTTACTTGAAAAGCGCAAAACGTAAAACTACGCAATTGCTCAGTAACACTGCTCAAATTTAACTATCAAGAATTCCATCTACAACACAGTAAATTAAACATACCCAAATGATATAGAACCCATATAAACATTGTTCCTCACATATATACCAACTTAGAACAATTAAAAAACAACTACAACTAATTTAAATCCTTTAAATTCCATGTTTTATACAAAAACTCCATTTTTGACAACCTTGACAAAATTTAACACTGATGTCATACTACATCAAATTAACTCATTCAAATTGAATTCTCTTCGTTTCTTAATGAATTAACATATTCTAGACTCAATTTACAATTTAGTTCACAAACTAACTACCAATTTTTGTACTTTCACAAGCCATATATATTACCACATGCAATGTAAATAATTTTCTTTCTTTTAAACGTAATTAGCACACTAATTTCTTGTCTAGATGCTAATTCTAACACCACAAACTTACTAATAAAACAATTAATCAATTGATATATCAACAAATCATCTAATTTGATTTTATAGAGAATATAAAGTTCAAAATACACAACTTTCATATACGTAAATTAAGGTTTTGGAAGTTATACCTTCAATTGATTGGAGATAATTCTTGATAGAAAACAAAGAATTACTTGGAATCACATAAATCTTTCTCAAATTCTCTCTCTCTCAAATTTTCTTTGTAAACTCTCCCTTTCTTCTCTTTTCTCAGGCTTAGGCCAACTCTTTCATGTAAAGTAAAATAAAACAAATGCAACCCAAACCAAAACGTCTAAAACTGACGTTTTAATAATTATAATAATTAATTATTAGTTATAAAATTTAATATATTTTATTTATTTATTTTTAAATTCAAAAGCCATAAGGCTTTGTTTGGCAAAACACTATTAAAATAAAGACTTAATATATTTAAGCCTTGTTTGGTAAACCCATTTAAAACTAATTTAATTTATTTCAATAAATCATTTATACTATAGTTTATAGTCCCATATTATTTATTTGAATTTTCATATCCAACCTTAATTAAATAAAAATTAATTACAACTAATTAAATAACTTCTCCACTTAACCAATTACCACAAAATTATAATCTCATTATAATTTATTTAATAAATTAACATATCACTTTAATTACTAAATTAAAACAACATTATACCTACTCTCTAATTATTAAATTAGATTGAGCATTTTCTCCTAAATTCAATTCACAACTCTTTTATCTTAATTAAATTAATTTATATAACTCATGAATTATTTACTTACTAATAAATAATCCAACAAATATCTATTAACAACAACCACATAAATAAAAAAATATTTATCTATTTTATTAAATATTTTGAAATTACAAAAAAAATCCAGATTGTTACAAGATCTATCTACAGGTTCCTCTTATTTGACTTATAGTGTTTTGTGGTTCTTGAACTCTTCAAGATCTATTATCCTCCCACTAGCCCCTTCAATGATAAACATCTTTATCTTAGAAGCCAACATGTTTCGCAACAAACACCTTTTTCTAAGTAGGATTATAGAACATATACCCTAAACTTACTTTAGGATGCCCCACAAATCTGTACTTGTCAAATCTTGTCCCAAGCTTATCCTTTGAAACCTTTTCACATAAGCTAGACAACCCATTATCTTAACTTACTTAAAATTAGGAATCCTTCTTGTCCATAACATTTATGGAGTCTTGTGGCCGGATTTTGAGGTTACCTTTTCGTAGATATGCAGTCATTTCTAGAGTATTACCCCAGAAGGATACTGGAATGTCGATAAAATCATTATGGACCGCACCATGTCCAATAAGGTACGATTTTTCCTTTCAGATATATCAATCAATTATTGCGTATAAGGAGGCATCCATTGTGAGAAAACCATTTGAGATGATCTAGAAACTCATTGCACAAGTATTCCTTCCTTGATCCGATCAAAGAATCCTAATACTTTGCCAATTTGTTTCATTTCTTAATTCTTTGAACCTTTCAAATAATTCACAATTGTATTTCAGCAAATACAAACATTCAACTTTTTGAATGATCATCTCCTTTTTCTTATACTAGTTTGTTCAATTTGCAAAATAATTTTTACGTAAATCAAGTACATAAAATCCATTAAGTAATATTTCAGTTCTATACAAAACATTATTATTATAAATAAAACAATAATTGTTCTTTAATATAATACCAAATATTTAATTGTTCAACAATAAAATAGAAATAATATTTCCAACGAGAACTGAAATACAATAACAACTTATTGACTTAATAGACTTGCCCGTAGGTTGTGCTAAACGATAAGTTCCTATGGCTGATGCAGCAACCTTTGCTTCATTTCCACACATAGGATTACTTGTCTCTTGTTTAGCTTTCTACTTCTGCTTGGTCCCTTCATAAATCTATATTTATGATAACCAAAGCCGGTATCCAATACCCAAGTAGAACCTTGACTGTGACAACCCGAAAAATCGTATTTTCCAGAATTTAAGATTTAAAGAATTAGTTATTAATAAAATGAAATTTTATTAATACTATTCTGTGCTATGTGTTTATTGATCATTCTATAACCTATAATGATTATTAATCGGGAGGATTCTGGCTATGAGCTAGACTGAACGAGTTAGAATTTTCAAGACGAAAATAAAAATTTTCCGGTAACAAAAATATTTTCGGGGAAAAAGACGAAATATGCACTATTCATCCATTTCTGTTCGGAGATTTAGTTTGAATTTCTGAGAAACACGTAATGATATAATTTTAAGACGTAATGAAATATTCAATAATATTTCAGTTATGGCAAAAACGAAGTTTTCGCCTGCAGACTTAAAACGTATGGGTTAGGAAACGTGAGTTCCGAGAATTTAATGATTTCGTATAATAACTAGGGTTATTATGCGTGAGAAATATGAGTATGATACTAGTTATTATATGAGTATAATACAAAGATTATTACAACGTAGAATACGAATATCGTACAAACTATATACGAAGAGAATACAAGAATGGGATGCGTAGAATGCGATTAGTCTTAATGGACTTTGAGTTCATGGACTTTGAAGAATCCAATTGGACTTGGATTATATCAAGCCCAAAGGAATGTGTAATCAAGCCCAGGGTAGGCTCAGTAAGAATTAATGTAAGGCCCAATGTTAGATTTAATTAAGCCCGGTCCAAGAAAATAAACCGCGGATCGAACCGATGGGTCACCGGATGGATAAAACCCATGGGGCAAACCATGGGGGAGACCCATGAGCATGTGGGGCAGCCACTTATCCACCAAGTAAAGTGATTACTTTGTGGCTAAGCCATGAATAGTAAGGTGGGGTGAAATGACCAAAATACCCCTAGCCTTGGTTTTCTATAAATAGGAAGCTTAAATCATTTATTAGGATTTTGAAAATCCTATAACTTGAGAGAGAAAGAGAGAGAGTTCAGATGGGGGAAGAGAAGGAGAAGAAAGAGGAAAAGTTGACTCGTGATCAAACTTTGTCCGACGGAAGGAGATTAAAGAAGGAAGGTAATCCGAAACCTAGTCTTCTATAAATTTTCTTTAAGCTTTATATGTTAAAAACATAGCTTAATGAGAATAGGAAGTAAAATATGTTAGAAATGATTTCATATGATTGAAATCGTAAGAAAATGAAGAAATAAGAAATAAGAAATAAGAAATTAGAAATTTAGTTTATAAATTTCTTAAGGAAGTGTAAGATTCGTAAGGATTTTGAGCGATCCGAATGAATCTTATGAATGAGTAGGTCAAATAAGTAAGGAATGATGTTCTATAACATCAAATTCCAAGAAAAAGTGAAATTGTAATCCAAAATATCGATTAAAAACGAAGAACATGAAGAACACGCGAAGAACGTTGTTGATGGACAAATTTAAAACCATCGTAGGATAATTGTTGTTGATGGACAAGTTTAAAACCATTGCGTATAAGTTAGTTGCTAATTTCTTGGTTAGGAACATTAGAAACATTCATGAAGAACGGATTAAAATTGAACTATAACGAAGTTATGGCAAAAATTCGTAAAAGATGAACGAGAAATAGAAAGTATGTAAATAAACTCGAACATGTATGGTTTCATAAGAATGTAAGAGAACATATAAAATGTGAGTCGTGGACTCAAGAATGAACAATTTCGAGTTCGGATGACCAAATTACGGACGAACGAACGAAGAACGTTAATAACGTAAAATGAACAAAGAGCGAAGATTAAGCCAATTGAATGGTATGTTAACGGATTCAGAATGAAGTTCTGTCCATGGATAATCGAAGTACGTAAGATAAGGAAGAGAATGGCTTTAGAATGACCTCGTTCCGAGTTATAACGAATAAGTTATGGAATCGAGAAGTAAGCGTCTTAAGCAATTTCAATAGAATGGTTTTGTGCTCGGCGCCGCAGTGCTAGTCAAGCCTTAGGAGGCGGTCTTTGCAGTATTAGGTTCAACCATCACCGTCACCGAGTGGCTTCATGCATGCGTGAGAAATAGAGAAGAGAGTGGCACCAGCCTTGGTGTGAGGTAAAGGAAGGGGCACGGCACCGCAGCACCGGTGCAGGGAAAAAGCCAGTGATGAGCTTTTAAGTGCTCAATTACTGGGGGATGTGAAAGAAAGAAATATGAACATGTAGTTCAACTAATGTAACACTTAATCAAGTGTATTAAACCTTTAATGAAGGTTGAACGAAAATATTAAATGATATTAAAACACAAAGAATGTGAACGCGGGTTACGGAACCGATATTCGGGGACTGTAGTCTTGATAAACGAATGTGAGGGAACCAATATTTGGGGACCATAGTCGCGATAAACGAACATGAGGGATTGCTATGATTATGATTCCTTAGACGTTGAGTGATGATAGTAATGTATAACATTTCGATGTTATGACGTGGTAATGAGAGATGAATGTAAAGCGTATAGACGCTGTGAACGCAGCGCTATTGCGATGAACGATAGGTCTTAGCATACAACGAACCGTATGGCTTTGACATTAAGAAAGAATAATGAACATGGGGTTCATGGGCTGGATAACGATGGAAGCAATTAAAACCTTGAGTAAAGGTTGAATGTGAGATTAAGGGATGAACAACGTAAACGTTGAATACGTAAACGATTCTCGTGAATCGTATTCACGTTGAGCGAACGTTCTAAGTGGACATTGGTTGTATAACTTAGATGTTGAAGAAGGTAGTAAGTAAGATATGAATTATCAAGAAAGCCGTAGTGAACGGTAATAAGATTAACGAAAGCCAAATGTGAGTCAGAGGAGAATGTTAGAATGAAATGTAAGCGTTGAACACTTTAACCGATGTAAAGGTTAAGTGTACGCGAATATTAAACGGGTAAAACCTACACCCCATGTATGGTTTGACCGTAGGATAACGAAGACCAATGATTAAGACAATGAAGTATAACGTAAAGAAGCCGAGTTAATGTTTATAACTTGGATGACGTTCCGAGTCGAATTAATCGGACGTTGTAAGTTAAGGATAAGGTAATGTAAAATGCTTGACGCTATAAATGCGTAGAATGAATATTAAATGATCGTTCTGAGTATAAAAAAGACTGTATGACTTAGACGATGATGAATAAATCTTGAGGTATGGCATTTAGTTGCCAAAAAGCCATAAGGAATAAGAAATGAACTTAACGAACATTATAGTTTAATAGTTCAGATAAGTTAAGATAAATTTAGGTTGTAGTACAATTGTAACCTTTGATGGTTGACATATGGGAGCTGGGCTAAATAATTCCTTCAAAGAGCGAAGGTATATACAAAACTGGCAACCGATCTAACTCACTGTGTGGGCAGTGTAGATGAGACGGGAACTTGTTTGTTGGTTATTTGTGGGAAACCACTCAGAGTACCATAAGGACTACTAGCAGAGATGCGATCTGTGCTGAGTCCTAGGAGAGTTATAAGAAGAAGATAATAATGTAAATCATCAAAGATGATTAACGTATTGAGTAAGACATCTCCGTATGTCATGAAGCCATTAACTGGTAAATGAAGTTGGTCGCGTAAACTTAGTTTGTAAAAATGTAAACCCTAAGAAGTGAAGTTAAGTAAACCAATGCGTAAGTCAAGTATATGACTAATTGGTGTATGTGTTATTTCCTTATATGCTACATAGGAATTAGAATGACCAGTTCAACGTAAACTATAAGCTGTAACTTTGCGTAAGGCAAGTTTCCTAACTTCATTCATATTTTAAATGAATGCTAGTTTCTAAAACTTCTCAGATGTTGAACTTGAGAAGTTTTGTCTATGTATGAATGTGTGATATTTGTACAATGTGGTAGTGAAAGTAATATGCACAAAAGCCAATCATGTTTGATGATAAAGCATATACTTTGTAACAATCTTATTCATTTATTAATAAAAGGTATTAATTTATTAAAGGCTTTTAATTATCTACATGATGCTGTTTTATAATATGTGATAAACCCATAGTTTTAAGCAATGCTTTTAGAATAATGATGATGATCATTCTAATGAGATCTAAATTCTTAGAAAGCTTAAAACTAAAATAGTTCCCAATCATTGATTACTAAATTGGGGATTAGTGAATCCGGATAGATTGGTACATACGCTGCTTGCTCATTGGATGAGGATGATTGATCTCATGATCATTTGTGTGGAGACACTAAAGCAAGTATGTAGGTGCTTATTAGAGAATAAGTTCAATCGAACGTGGCTCGCTAAGGAATACCTAATGGAGTTTTATTTGCTCGTCAATAGGAATTCTGTAGTGATAGTAGTACAAGTAATCCTTGGACTTGAGATCATCATAGCATCTTGTGTATGATGAGTTATACTTTGACTTATTCCTTAAGACCCTTAGGGTATATCAAAGGGTATGCTTGGGTATAATAAGTTGTACATGGAGATAATGTATGATCAAGAAAGAATCTACCACTTCTAATAAAAGAAGAGAAATGTCCTATGTGATTCGATAAATGACAACCCAAAGAGTCCTTGGCTTAGGCGTAATGAAATTAGAAAGGAGTTTCTAATTTGCATTATTTGAGTTGTGCATTTAAGAGTCGAAATACATATAATTAAATAAAATAAGACTTGACAAGAATTCCATGTCTTATATTTAATTGGGACATCAGTATGGTGGAAGGATTGAATTGCATTTAAGAACTATTTACTCAAAGGTTCTTTAATGATTAATGTTGAAATCTATACTATCTCGGAAAGTCGCTGATCGCTAGGGAGGCTTATCCCTATGTAGAATAAATATTATTTATTTAAATAAATTAATTGTTTAATTTATTTATTTAAATAAGATTAGAATTGTTCTAATTGATTTATTCACAACCGGTTTAATATGGAGAACCTAAAGGGTCACACCATAAAAGGAAGAAAAATTATTTAAGAAGTTAATGGCATAATCGTAATAATATATGTTATGTATATTTAATTTAATCTATGGTGATAGAATAAATTAAATAGCTTAATATTTATTATTTAATATTTTAGAAATATTAAATATAAATTAATAAGAGGAGTCTTATTAATATTATTACAATTATTATTATTTTAATTTCTAAAAGAGTTTAGGAATTAATTTAATATAAGTACTTCTCATTTATTCCTAATTGGATTAGGAAGGAAAATTAGTAAAAGGAGTTTAATTAATTATCCCTAATAAGATTAGGGAGCTTAATTAATTAAAAGAATTTAATTAATTAAAACCCAATTCCTTAATTGTTAAGGTGGGTTGCCCACATCTATAAATAAGAGGAGTCTTATTATGGGTGTTGGGGGTTGTTGACTTTTACAACGACATAATTCCAATTTGTTGGAGAGTACCCTTTTCTATAGAGATAGAAAATTAGGGTTTGAGCCAAATACACCATCTTCTTGAATTCTTTATTTTTCCTTGGTGGATCACCTCTAGAGGCCAAACGCTTGGGTGGCTAACGTTGATCAAAGGAAGGAACAAAACCCCGGTAGATTCAAGTTGAACGCGAAAGGATTTGGAGGTGAACTTGTACCTGAGGAAGCTCGATCTTCAAGGGTGTGATTTTATTCTTTATCTTTCGTTTAATTAATAATTGTGCATAAAGGGTGATCCGGGTATATGGTTTGTAAAAAATTAAACTCTGATTTTTACACGCTTTACTTTTTTTATATGCAATTTGATTGCGTTCATGAATATTACAAACCTAATAAAGGGCATCGAGCCAAACCTTTATGCGAATTATTAATTGTTCGATTTGATATGTATATTGATATGTATTTAGAATAATTTAATTGGGCATAATTTTGTCAGATAAAATTTAAAAAAAAACCGATCCGCGACTCTTTAAAAAGGGACCGAATTTTTTTTTTTCCAATGACTTCAAGGTCAAAGAACATGGCACGGAAATTAAAAAAAAAAAAAAAGCAGGGTTACAGTGCTTTGGTAACATGCTTGATCCATTTGTGAGATGCACGAAAATCAAGGGGCCTAATAATTAAAAAAAAAAAAAATCATATATCATAAGAAGCTTGAAAAATGCTAAGGCCATGCACCAAATCGATATGCACGAAAGAAAAAATAAAAATAAAACGCATGCACTTTTAAATTGACATGCACGAAAAGAAAAGTCAATAGAAATTTTGAAGCAAGATCGCACTTAGTTATATTATATATGATATAATATATATGTAAATTACCATACTATATATATATATATATATATATATATATAGTATATATATATATATATATATATATATATACCGTATATATATATATATATATATTATTATATATACTATTAATATATATATATATATATATTCTCAATAATTTTATAATTAAAATAAAAGGTTTATTTTAATTTTAAATAAAAGTTTATTTTAATTTTAAAATAATAAGTTTATTTTAATTTTAAAATTGAATTTCATGCTAACTAATTAGAGTTGGAATTGGATTCCATGATAACTAATTGGAGTTAAAATTGGATTTTATTTTTCCTAAAATAAAGGAGTTTATTTATGAATAGGGATGTAAATCCATCTTTCCTTAAATAAAGGGGTTTATTTAGATATGAAATAGATTTCATATTATTCAAAATAAAAGAGTTTATTTGTGAATAGGAAAGAGAATCCATGTTTCCTTAAATAAAAGAGTTTATTTAGATATGAAATAAGATTTCATATTATTCAAAATAAAAGAGTTTATTTGTGAATAGGAAAGAATAACCGTGTTTCCTTTTATATTTTTTTTTACATGGAATTGGATTCCATAATTAATTAAAATAAAAGAGTTTATTTTAATTAAAGATTTTTTTTACGTGGAATTGGATTCCATAATTAATTAAAATAAAGGAGTTTTTTTTGATTAAAATTTTGATTAAAATAAAATAGTTTATTTTATTCAAAATAGGATAAATTAAAATAAAATAGTTTTATTTTGATTTAAATTTGATTTAAAATAAAGGAGTTTATTTTGATTCAAAAATAGATTTTATACTAACTAAATTTGCCCATTAAATGATATCAATATATATATTAAATGTTTATTATTCATGAGATGAATGTTATTTATTGATGCATATGGTGATGTGTATGATAATAAATGGGATTGATTATGGACTATCGACCAATATGATTGGATTTTATTTTAGTTGGATGCATGAATGTATGGGTTTTATTAAATGGGGTCTGCAGATTTCGCCTTCTAATTTTTCTTAATGTAAATTCTATCTCCTCCTATGTACTTCCCTCGATCACGATCAAGGTTTCTATTTATTTTAAATAGTCTTGTAATAGGAATAGTTAGAATTATTTTAGAAAATTAGAGATCAAAGGAGCAAGGAGCGCATGAAGACCCGTTTGTAATGGAGCCCGGGTTTAAAATGTAATAGTTATATTTAAATATTATTTCTTGCACCCTGGGGTTTGACCTTTTGGTTCACTTGGTGGCTTTAGTGAACCAAACTACAATAAAAGTCCATAATCAATCCGTAGGGTAGAATATAGTATTCTATATGTGCATGCTTATACTATATATATTATATATTATGCAAACATGCTTCGCATGTTCATTAATATGACGCGTATTTTATATATATATGTAATGCTATGCGCTAAAACAAGATGAGACAAATTAATAACAAACCCCTCAATTTTTTTTATATTAAGTCCTAAGCGCTCAAAGATATTTGGAATATCGAACGTCGCTTTCAGCATGATAAAATTAATAGAGTATTAAATATTTAATATGAGTTTGTTGTGTCACCACAAGGCAAGTATTAAGTATTTAAGATGTTAATTTATCACATTTGATGCTTATAAAGAAAATTGAACAATATTGTTTTGTTGTGTCACCACAAGGATGATATTTTTCTTTTTGAATATATGGAGTGCTAGGTTGGACTTAACTTGGATAATTTTGATTCGGATGTGCCACCACTTGATCAAAATAATCTAAGAGGCAAAATAAAAGGAGTTGCATAGTTGATGTAATTGACAAAAGTTGTCTACCTATTTATTTATATATAGTTTGTTGTGTCACCACAAGGCTATATACATTTGAAATGGGATCCTTATTCTCACTAGCAAATCTTTAATTAGATTTTGCCGAACTATATAAGTGAGGGTAATATAGTTTGAAGAAAATAGTGGGAGATGCCAATTTAAAACAAGACCTAATTTATTTTGGTAATTAATAAAAGAATGTATGTTAAAATGTTGTTAAATACAAATTCATTTACAAAATTTTACAATGTCTTAATTACTATCACTGCGAAGCATATTAGATGCTAAATTAACCAGACCGAATTAAACGGATAAGTTAAGGAATTTGAGAATAGTTCTCATGGCTGAAAAGCTATCTTATGTCCTTAATACGCCTATCACTGCAATGATTGCAGACAATGCCTCTGAGGAGAAGAGATTGCTACTTTTAGAAAGTGGCAAGATGATGCACAGTTGGCTCAATGCATCATGCTCGCATCCATGATAACGAGCTTCAAATCGGCGATGAAACTATGGATGCTACTACTATATTCCCGCACATCAAGTAGTTGATGGTGAGGAAAGTAGGACCGAATAGATATCGAGATATCTAAGGAGCTCTTCCGATCTAGAATGGCCAATGGCACTATAGTATGTACATAAAAAGTTCTTAACATAATCAATTTGATTGATCAATTAGGACAACCGGTTTTTGTCATGGATGGAGAGTTGAGCCAAGATTTGATCTTGCACTCACTCTGGACTCCTTTCACAATTGTTGTGAATTTTTCATATAAACAAGCTAGATATCGCCTTCGTTGATTTGCTTAACATGTTGAAAAATGATGAGAGTCACTTTTCAACCAAGAAAGACCATGTCTTCTTCGGTAGGGGCCAAAGGATCTTCCTAAAAAGAAGAACGATTCAAAGAAGGTATATAGAAAGGCATAAACAAAGGATAATAAGAACAAAACTGATACGGATAGCAATGGAGTTTACTTCCACTGCTATAAGCCTGGACACTGGAAAGAAACTGCGAGAAGTATCTTGCGGAGGCTAACCAAAGAAGCTTAGTGAAGTTTCTGCCATAATACGCTTTTGTTCATGATTGAAATAAATTTTATTTAAGTCAAGGTTCTACTTGGGTATTGGATACCGACTTTGGTTATCATAAATATAGATTTATGAAGGGACCAAGCGTAAGTAGAAAGCTAAACAAATATAAGTAATCCTATGTGTGGAAAATGAAGCAAAGGTTGCTTGCATTAGCTATAGAAACTTAAAGTTTAGCATCGCTTACTGGCAAATCTATTAAGTCAATAAGTTGTTATTGTATTCCAATTCTTGTTAAAAATATTATTTCCATTTTATTGTTGGACAATGAAATCTTTGGTATTATAATTAAGAACAATTGTTGTTCTATTTATAATAATAATGTTTTGTATAGAATCGAATATTACTTAATAAATTTTGTATACTGACTTACATGAAAATAATTTTGCATATTGAATAAATTAGTATAAGAAAAGGAGATGATCATTCAAAGAGTTGAATGTGTGTATTTGTTTGAATACAAGTATGAATTATTTGAAAGGTTCAAAGAATTCAGAAGTGAAACAAATTGACAATGTATTAAGATTCTTTGATTAGATCAAGGAATAAATACTTGTGAAATAAGTTTCTAGATTATCTTAAATGGTTTTCTCATAATGGACGCCTCTCGATACATAATAATTGATTGATGTATCTGAAAGGAAAAATCATACCTTGTTGAACATAGTACGGTCCATAATGATTTTACCGACATTCCAGTATCCTTCTAGGGTCATATCCTAGAAATGGCTGCATATCTACGAAAATGGTAACCTCAAAATCCAAATTTCAAGACTCCATAAAAGTTATGGATGTGGAGGATTCCTAATCTTAAATATGTTAAGATAAGGGGTTGTCCAACTTATGTGAAAAGGTTTCAAGGATAAGCTTGGGACAAGATTTGACATGTACATATTTGTGGGACATCCTAAAGTAAGTTTAGGTATATGTTCTATAATTCTACTTAGCAAAAGGTGTTTGTTACGAAACACGCGCCTTCTAAGATAAAGGTGTTTATCATTGAAAGGGCTAGTGGGAGGATAATAGATCTTGAAGAGTTCAAGAACCACAAAACACTATAAGTCAAATAAGAGGAACACAGAGATAGACCTATTGTACCACAACCTAATCAGAAATCTGAAATAGTCTTCAAGATACCTAGGAGGTATGGATTAATCATGGATGATGATGATGAGGTACGATCATAGAAGATGATGATCCGAGTTACATGCGATGATGTATGACTTCTAGTGTGTACAAAAGGGTCAGTGGGAGCGTCGTGAAATTTCTAGTATTATATGTTGATATACTACGGTTGAGGAATAACATACTAATGCTACAATTAGTAAAGATAAAGTTGTCTAAACATTCCTCTATGAATGATTTGGGAAGAGTATCATTATTGGGGATGCAAATCTATATAGATAGATTTAAAAGGATGCTCAACTTAACCCAAGAATGTATATTCATTTGATGCTAAAGTTGTTTAGCATGGCAAACTCCAAGAGATGTCTCATGTCGATGAGCTATGGTGTATCTCTCTTAATAGTCCCCACGACTCTCGAAAGAGAGGTCACATGAGTGACTATCATGTATGCAATGAAATATACGAGACCCGATGTTGATCACCATATTCGGAGAAGTTCACTATGAGTCGGTGAAAACATCTTAAAGTGCTTAACCGCACTAAGGATGTGATCATACACATGGTGGGTCTTAATTAAAACTAGAGGGCTTAATGCACTCAAGTTTTTTCGCATGCACCAAAGACGATCGAAAATCCACTTTAAGGTAAAAAGCGTTATCTTGAATGGTGGTGCGTTGAATTGGAAAGGTTCCAAACAAAGAAAGAGTTGTTGGTTTAGTGATAAAGACAAAGTATATAGCTATAAATGAAGCTCGCAAGTTGATTGTTTGGATTAAAAGTTCATTACGTAACTAGGAATAGTTCCTAAGTCTCATCTTGGATCTAAACATGCGTTGTGGCACTTTCATTTGATTATTAGAATCATTGAAAGATGGGAAATCACTATAGAGATAGTGGACTCTCATGAACAACATTACATATCCATTAACTAAAGCTTATCCAACAGCAGGATAATCGTCACTTAGAGAAGAAGAATATAAGATACAATGGCGATTGGCTTTAGTGTAAGTGGGAGATTGAAAGTAATATGCACACAAGCCAATCATGTTTGATGATAAAGCATATACTTTGTAACAATCTTATTCATTTATTAATAAAAGGTATTAATTTATTAAAGGCTTTTAATTATCTACATGATCTTGCTTTTATAATATGTGATAAACCCATAGTTTTAAGCAATGCTTTTAGAATAATGATGATGATCATTCTAATGAGATCTAAATTCTTAGAAAGCTTAAAACTAAAATAGTTCCCAATCATTGGATTACTAAATTGGGGATTAGTGAATCCGGATAGATTGGTACATACGTTGCTTGCTCATTGGATGAGGATGATTGATCTCATGATCATTTGTGTGGAGACACTAAAGCAAGTATGTAGGTGCTTATTAGAGAATAAGTTCAATTGAACGTGGCTCGCTAAGGAATACCTAATGGAGTTTTATTTGCTCGTCAATAGGAATTCTCAGTAGTGATAGTAGTACAAAGTAATCCTTGGACTTGAGATCATCATAGCATCTTGTGTATGATGAGTTATACTTTGACTTATTCCTTAAGACCCTTAGGGTATATCAAAGGGTATGCTTGGGTATAATAAGTTGTATATGGAGATAATGTACGATCAATAAAGAATCTACCACTTCTAATAAAAGAAGAGAAATGTCCTATGTGATTCGATAAATGACAACCCAAAGAGTCCTTGGCGGCGTAATGAAATTAGAAAGGAGTTTCTAATTTGCATTATTTGAGTTATGCATTTAAGAGTCGAAATACATATAATTAAATAAAATAAGACTTGACAAGAATTCCATGTCTTATATTTAATTGGGACATTGTATGGTGGAAGGATTGAATTGTGCACGGTAACTATTTACTCAAAGGTTCTTTAATGATTAATGTTGAAATCTATATTATCCGGAAAGTCGTTGATCGCTAAGGAGGCTTATCCTCTATCAGAATAAATATTATTTATTTAAATAAATTAATTGTTTAATTTATTTATTTAAATAAGATTAGAATTGTTCTAATTGATTTATTCACAACCTTTAATATGGAGAACCTAAAGGGTCACACCATAAAAGGAAGAATAATTATTTAAGAAGTTAATGGCATAATCGTAATAATATGTCATGTATATTTAATTTAATCTATGGTGATAGAATAAATTAAATAGCTTAATATTTATTATTTAATATTTTAGAAATATTAAATATAAATTAATAAGAGGAGTCTTATTAATATTATTACAATTATTATTATTTTAATTTCTAAAAGAGTTTAGGAATTAATTTAATATAAGTGCTCTCATTTATTCCTAATTGGATTAGGAAGGAAAATTAGTTAAAGGAGTTTAATTAATTATCCCTAATAAGATTAGGGAGCTTAATTAATTAAAAGAATTTAATTAATTAAAATCCAATTCCTTAATTGTTAAGGTGGGTTGCCCACATCTATAAATAAGAGGAGTCTTATTATGGGTATTGGGGGTTGTTGACTTTTACAACGACATAATTCTAATTTGTTGGAGAGTACCCTTTTCTATAGAGATAGAAAATTAGGGTTTGAGCCAAATACACCATCTTCTTGAATTCTTTATTTTTCCTTGGTGGATCACCTCTAGAGGCCAAACGCTTGGGTGGCTAACGTTGATCAAAGGAAGGAACAAAACCCCGGTAGATTCAAGTTGAACGAGAAAGGATTTGGAGGTGAACTTGTACCTGAGGAAGCTCGATCTTCAAGGGTATGATTTTATTCTTTATCTTTTCGTTTAATTAATAATTGTGCATAAAGGGTGATCCGGGTATATGGTTTGTAAAAAATTAAACTCTGATTTTTACACGCTTCCGCACTTTTTATGCAATTTGATTGCGTTCATGAATATTACAAACCTAACAGTGGCATCAGAGTCAAACCTTTATGCGAATTGAATGCTCAACTGTTATAACTCTTGAAGTTGTATGTTCAACTGTTATAACTTGCTGGGCAATTGAATGCTCACACTTGCTTTAAATAAAAACATTTTCAGCGAACGATGTTAGAAAGAACTTAAGGATCCCGTAAAGATCAAGCTGATTGGTATCCAGAAGAAGTACCATTCATTATATGAATGAGCGTGAAGATCAAGCGAAGACTTGTAATATAGAATGATAGAATTAAACTATAGAATAGTTTAATGAATGATTATGTATCCTTGGTGGCGGATAAAAGTCACTTGTATAAGATGTAAAGAATAATGTAATTATCATTATTTGTAATGGAAGAAGTTATAAGTTTTTAGAACCTGGGATTTGAGGATGTATGTTGTTATATTTAGCTATATAATGATGTATGTTTGGAAGAGGATGGGATCATGACGTACAAAATTCGGATGTGAAAATAGACCGGATTTCGGGGCGTTACAGATTGGTATCAAAGCTGATAGGTTATAAACCTTAGGTATGAACACCTAAGACTATAATCGTAGAGAGAAGGATAAGAAGATCACCACGTGATCATAGTAAATCGTAGTAACAGATAAGCTGTTAAACGATGGATGATTTGTAGCTAATGCTATGAATGAATGGTACTACGAAGTAGTACAGGAAGAAGAACTCAAATTGAGTTGTAAAGGATAACATATGAATTAAAGAAAATTCATATTAAGTAAAGAGAAAGTTAGAAGTTGTAAGATTTCAATTGAAGACTCCTGTGATAGCTGAGTTGTATGAATCTTTGTATGGGCAGAGGTTTGTGCTTCGGTGTAACAACCACTCAGTTTATTACAGTGATAATCATTGGAATTGGTCGCGTTATCAAGATGTATATGAGGAGAAGGTGAATCTTTTCTCATGTATATACTTGATAGGTAGAGAACGATAAAGTAGGTGCGAGTTCTTGAAACTCATACTTATGGTATATTTTTGAACTTTTCAGTGAATGGATGCCTATGGTCTGACTAAGATAGTTCTTAAACTCATTTCATATTATTGTGGAAAGTTTCTGAACTCATAATGTGTGGTAAGTTGATGGACTGTACTAAGGTATATGAAGGTGTAGACTGAAAACGAGTTATTTTCAGTAGACTTACCATTGAAGGTGCTAGAGAAGATTAAGTATTGTCGCAAGTAAGACAATGAAGGAAGATAGAGAATAGGATATTCCAAGTAATCTAGTTATGCTAGATTTCGAAGTTTCTTGAAATCGTGCTAATGTGCGCATTTTGAAAAGGAAAGAATTAGTTCAACTTTTGGAACCAATGGATTTTAAAAGAACTATTCTTGGTATGTCTATGCTAATTGTTTCGGCTAGGCAGAAATTGATTTGAAATATCAAAATAAATTTTATAGCATCAGTGCATTTGATGCAAGGATGGTAAAAGGATGGAGTTATTAATGTAATTAAACCTGGTGTTGGATTTGATCTTAGGATCAACAACCTGCTATGGTATGATGTATAATGACGAAGTCATAAACTGACGAAGTCCTCAACGTACTATGAAAAGTACGGTATCATGACGTCATAAAACATTTTGATGTATTGTGAAAGAATTTAAAGAAGTAGTCGATGTCAAGTGAGTTGACTAGATGAATGTTTCAAGTCGATGTCCAATTTATTGATATGGTCTAAGCTACTTAATTTGGCTAAGACAAACGGTATGTCATGATTAAAAGAAAATCGAGCTTTCTTTGAAGAGTTATGTCGAACCAAATTGTTTTGGTGCGGAATCTAATGACTAAGTCTGAGGTGAACATACCCTGAAATGGGGTTATACGATGGGTTGATCGCCTACGTATGGAAGATGTAGTATACCTTCTTTGTGATTGTAAACTAACCGTGTAAGAAAGGTTTACGGTGAAATGCTGTTAAACCTAGTAAGAGTTCATGGTCAATTTGACCCCTCAACAAAATTATGAAATGTTTTAAAGGAATCCTTATATTCCTATTTATTCCTTTCACTTCATGATTCTTGATAAGTTATGAAGGGTAGGGAATGTTTGAAAGATAATAACTTCTTTGAAGAGAAGTTGAGAAGAAGGGTAAGCTAAAATTTTGAGGAAGGAATTCTGTGAAGAATGGGTGAATGTGAGGACCCGAAAGATTGAAAGTATAGTTAAGCATGAGGTTTAACTAATGACGATTATGTCAACAGATGATCCTTGTGAGAAGGATGAATTGAGATTAAACCTTTGCTAAAGGTTGTAGGCACCCGGGTATGGGTGTGGTTTTTAGAAATTCCAAGGACGGAATTTTTATAAGGAGTGAAGAATGTGACAACCCAAAAAAATTGGATTGTCCAAAATTTAAGATTTAAAGAATTAGTTATTAATAAAATGAATTTTTATTAATACTTTTCTGTGCTATGTGTTTATTGATCGTTCTATAACCTAGAATGATTATTAATCAGGAGGATTCTGGCTACGAGCTAGACTGAACGAGTAAGAATTTTCAAGACGAAAATAAAAATTTTCCAGGAACAAAAATATTTCTGGGGAAAAAGACGAAATAGGCACTATTCATCTATTTCTGTTCGGAGATTTAGTTTGAATTTCTGAGAAACACGTAATGATATAATTCTAAGACGTAATGGAATATTCAATAATATTTCAGTTATGGCAAAAACGAAGTTTTATGGGTTAAGAAACGTGAGTTCCGAGAATTTAATGATTTCGTATAATAACTAGGGTTATTATGCGTGAGAAATACGAGTATGATACTAGTTATTATACGAGTATAGTATGAAGATTATTACAACGTAGAATACGAATATCGTACAAACTATATACGAAGAGAATACGAGAATGAGATGCGTAGAATGCGATTAGTCTTAATGGACTTTGAGTTCATAGACTTTGAAGAATCCAATTAGACTTAGATTATATCAAACCCAATGGAATGTGTAATCAAGCCCAGGGTAGGCTCAGTAAGAATTAATATAAGGCCCAATGTTAGATTTAATTAAGCCCGATCCAAGAAAATAAACCGCGGATCGAACCGATGGGTCACCGGATGGGTAAAACCCATGGGGCAACCCATGGGGGAGACCCATGCGCATGTGGGGTGGCCACTTGGCCACCAAGTAAAGTGATTACTTGGTGGCTAAGCCATGAATAGTAATGAGGTGGGGTGAAATGACCAAAATACCCCTAGCCTTGGTTTTCTATAAATAGGAAGCTTAAATCATTTATTTAGGATTTTGAAAATCCTATAACTTGAGAGAGAAAGAGAGAGAGTTCGGATGTGGGAAGAGAAGGAGAAGAAAGAGGAAAAGTTGACTCGTGATCAAACTTTGTCCGACGGAAGGAGATTAAAGAAGGAAGGTAATCCAAAACCTAGTCTTCTATAAATTTTCTTTAAGCTTTATATGTTAAAAATATAGCTTAAGGAGAATAGGAAGTAAAAGATGTTAGAAATGATTTCATATGGTTGAAATCGTAAGAAAATGAAGAAATAAGAAATAAGAAATTAGAAATTAAGTTTATAAATTTCTTAAGGAAGTGTAAGATTCGTAAGGATTTTGAGCGATCCGAATGAATCTTATGAATGAGTAGGATAAATAAGTAAGGAATGATGTTCTATAACATCAAATTCTAAGAAAAAGTGAAATCGTAATCCAAAATATCGATTAAAAACGAAGAACGCAAAGAACACGCGAAGAACGTTGTTGATGGAGAAATTTAAAACCATCGTAGGATAATTGTTGTTGAGGGACAAGTTTAAAACCATCGTGTATAAGTTAGTTTCTAATTGCTTGGTTAGGAACGTTAGAAACGTTCATGAAGAATGGATTAAAATTGAACTATAACGAAGTTATGGTAAAAATTTATAAAAGATGAACGAGTAATAGAAAGTATGTAAATAAACCCGAACGTGTAGGGTTTCATAAGAATGTAAGAGAACGTATAAAATTTGAGTCGCGGACTCAAGAATGAACGAATTCTGAGTTTGAATGAACGAATTATGGATGAACGAACGAAGAACGTTAATAACGTAAAACGAACGAAGAGCAAAGATTAAGCCAATTGAATGGCACGTTAATGAATTAAGAACGAAATTCTGTCCATGGGTAATTAAAGTACGTAAGAAAAGGAAGAGAATGGGTTTGGAATGACCTCGTTCTGAGTTATATCGAATAAGTTATGGAATTGAGAAGTAAGCGTCTTAAGCAATTTCTAAGACTTAGAAAAATTTTCTAGGTTTTGTGCTCGTAGGGCCGCAGCCAAATAAGCCTCGGGAGGCGGTGCTTTCTGACGCTAGGCACAGGCCATCATTGATCAGTCACGAGTGGCGCTACTGACTACGTGAGAAATAAAGAAGGGAGTGGCGTCGCAGCGCCAGCCTCGGCAATTAGACACTGCAGAGTGGCGCTACAGTGTGAGGTAAAGGAAGGGGCACGGCGCCGCAGCGCCAGTGCAGGGAAAAAGCCAATGATGAGCTTTTAAGTGCTCAATTACTGGGGGATGTGCAAGAAATAAATATTAACATGTAGTTCAACTAATGTAACGCTTAATCAAGTGTATTAAACCTTTAATAAAGGTTGAATGGAAAGATTAAACGATATTAAAAGACAAAGAATGTGAACGCGGGTTACGGAACCGATATTCGGGGACCGTAGTTGCGATAAACGAACGTGAGAGATTGCTATGATTGTGATTCCTTAGACTTTGAGTGATGATAGTAATGTATAACATTTCGATGTTATGACGTGGTAATGAGAGATGAATGTAAAGCGTATAGATGTTGTGAACGCAACGCTGTTGCGATGAACGATCGATCTTAGCATACAACGAACCGTATGGCTTTGACATTAAGAAAGAATAATGAACATGGGGTTCATGGGCTGGATAACGACGGAAGAAATTAAAACCTTGAGTAAAAGGTAGAATGTGAGATTAAGGGATGAACAACGTAAATGTTGAATACGTAAAGGATTCTCGTGAATCATATTCACGTCGAGCGAACGTTCTAAGTGGACATTAGTTGTATAACTTAGACGTTGACGAAGGTAGTAAGTAAGATATGAATTATCAAGAAAGTCGTAGCGAATGGTAATAAGATTAACGAAAGCCGAATGTGAGTCGGAGGTGAATGTTAGAATGAAATGTAAGCGTTGAACACTTTAACTAATGTAAAGGTTAAGTGTACACGAATATTAAACGGGTAAAACCTACATCCCGTGTATGGTTTGACCGTAGGATAACGAAGACCAATGATTAAAACTGTGAACGGTGAAAAAGCTGAATTAAAGACAAGGAAGTATAACATAAAGAAGTCGAGTTAATGTTAATAACTTGGATGACGTTCTGAGTCGAATTAATCAGACATTGTAAGTTAAGGATAAGGTAATGTAAAATGCTTGATGCTATAAATACGTAGAATGAATATTGAATGATCGTTCTGAGTATACAAAAGACTGTATGACTTAGATGATGATAAGTAAATCCTGAGGTATGGCATTTAGTTGCCAGAAAGCCATAAGGAATAAGAAATTAACTTAACGAACATTATAGTTTAATAGTTCAGATAAGTTAAGATAAATTTAGGTTGTAGTACAATTGTAACCTTTGATTGTTGACATATGGGAGCTGGGCTAAACAATTCATTCAGAGAGCGAAGGTATATACAAAACTGGCAATCGATCTAACTCACTGTGTGGGCAGTATAGATGAGATGGGAACTCGTTTGTTGGTTATTTGTGGGAAACCACTCAGAGTACCATATGGACTACTAGCAGAGACGCGATGTGTGCTGAGTCCTAGGAGAGTTATAAGAAGAAGATAATAATGTAAATCATCAAAGATGATGAACATATTGAGTAAGACATCTCTGTATGTCATGAAGCCATTAACCGGTAAAGGAAGTTGGTCGCGTAAACTTAGTTTGTAAGAACGTAAACCCTAAGAAGTGAAGTTAAGTAAACCAATGCGTAAGTCAAGTATATGACTAATTGGTGTATGTGTTATTTCCTTATGTGCTACATAGGAATTGGAATGAGCGATTCAACAGTAAACTATAAGTCGTGGTAATGTATGTAAGGCAAGTTTCCTAACTTCATTCATATTTTAAATGAATGCTAGTTTCTAAAACTTCTCAGATGTTGAACTTGAGAAGTTCTGTCTATGTGCGAATGTGTGATATTTGTACAAGGTGGTAGAACGTATGAGGCATTGTGCCACAATGTGAACACTTCAGTGTTTCTATGAGATGAACTATTATATGATTGAACTGTTCAATAAAAGAATGTTCTGTTTATACATGAACCGTTGTTGTTAAGTCTATGTTATTGATTCTAGCCAGACAGAATGTGTATGAAAGTGAGTAGAGGATGAAAGTATTTCAAAGTGAATGTGACTAATGTTTTAAAATGATAGGAATCGAGATTATTCCTATTGTTCAAGCTGCTTCATAACCTTTGTTCAGTTATCGAAGTTCCAAAGGAATGTTAAACTCTTGAAGTTGTCTATTCAACTGTTATGACTTGCTGGGCAATTGAATGCTCACACTTGCTTTAAATAAAAACATTTTCAGCGAACGATGTTAGAAAGAACTTAAGGATACCGTAAAGATCAAGTTGATCGGTATCTAGAAGAAGTACCGTTCATTATATGAATGAACGTGAAGATCAAGCGAAGACTTGTAATATAGAATGATAGAATTAAACTATAGAATAGTTAATGAATGATTATGTATCTTTGGTGGCGGATAAAAGTCACTTGTACAAGATGTAAGGAATAATATAATTATCATTATTTGTAATGGAAGAAGTTATAAGGTTTTAGAACCTGGGATTTGAGGATGTATGTTGTTATATTTAGCTATATAATGATGTATGTTTGGAAGAGGATAGGATCGTGACGTACGGAATCCGGATGTGAAAATAGACCGAATTTCGGGGCGTTACATTGACTTAAAGAAAAATTTATTTCAAACATAAACAAAACTATATTTGTAACCGAAGCTTCACTATGCTTCTTCTGGTTAGCCTTTACAAGATACTTCTCATAATTTCTTTTCCATTGTCCAAGCTTATTGTAGTGGATGCAAACTCATTTGCTATCCGTATCATTTTTGTTCTTATTATCCTATGTTTTTGCCTTTTTTATTTACCTTCATAGAATTGTTCTTCTTTTTAGAAGATCCTTTGGCCCCTACCATTAAGACTTGGTCTTTCTTGGTTAGAAAGTGACTCTCAACATTTTTTAACATGTTAAGCAAATCAGAAAAGCTGATATCTAGCTTGTTTATATGAAAAATTCACAACAATTGTGAAAGCAAATCAGATCAAATCTTGGCACAACTCCCCATCCATAAAAAACCCCGTTGTCCTAATTATTCAATCAAATTGATAATGGACTTTTGTCTGTATTGTAGTGTCATCAGTCATTCTAGATCAGAAGAGCTCCTTAGATATCTGATATCTATCAGTCCTACTTTCTTCACCATCAACTACTTGACGTGTAGGAATATAATAGGAGCACCCACAGTTTCACGTTGACACTGAAGCTTGCTACTCATGGATCTGAGCATGATGCATTGAGCCAACTGTGCATCATCTTGCCACTTTCTAAAAAGTTGCAATCTCTTCCTCAGAGGCATTGTCTGCAACTATTGCAGGGATAAGCGTATTAAGGACATAAGATAGTTGTAAGACCCCAAATTATTATTAATGAAATTTAATTTTCTCTATTTATTATTTTGAAATAGTAAGGGTTGATTTGATTAATGTGGATAGTTATGTGTAAAATACGCAAATATTTCAAAATAAGCAAGTGGTTATAAAATATTCATTGTTGTCGGGGAATATTCGTTTGGTCGTGGAATATTCGTATCGTCGGGAATATTCGCACGACTTGCCAAAAACATGTGTGGGCCCCCATAACTAAAAAAAGCGATTGGATGAAGAAAATGACAAATATAAGTTGTTTAAAAATAACTACAGAAGTTGTTACTGCAAGTAATACTATTAAAATACTCTTATGGTTAACACACAAGAGTAGATCACCAGATATTGCACCAATTATTGATTCTTACGTAAAGAAGGCACTACTCAATAATGGTTACGATAATTACCGATCATTTTATTTTATTGATTTAATAATTGTCAAGGTTGATATTTTATATTGCTATTGTTTCAATAATTGTCATTACACAAGATTTTTCATTATCGAAGCAATAATTCATATTATCTCGAATAATATTATTAGATAACATTATTGGCAATGTCTAGGAAGTTCTGCTCAAGAGAGAGGTTTGTCACCTAATTGTGTGCCAAGAAGGAGAAATTCTAATTGAAAGCCCCTCTTCCTCGAACCTACTCGTTGTCAATATTGTGATTCTCGTAATATTATTTGTGAATAATTAATTATTGATTCATATGATGAGAAAAATATTGATTTTATGTGGATATAGATGGAGAAATTTTTTAATGTAAATTGAAAATTGAAATTTTATCTTTTCTCGATAAAATAATTCATTTAAATATATTATTATATTTTAATAATATAATAATGGTGATATTTTTACAACGAATGTGGGATATATGAGTATATGAGGAGGAAGAGTATTTTTGTTGCAATAAATGTTTAAAACATGTTAAACATGTCTGCGGACCCCATTTATCGACTAAAATTTGATTATAAATTTGTAAAATCGTTCGTTTGTGGATTTCGGTCAATTCCTATTTGGAATTTGGAAAAACTTTCTTCTGCAAAGTTTTAGAGAATTAAATTTCCTATAAAAACTCGCGAGATTCAAATTTTCTAACAAAAGGGCTATTTATTGTGAATTATTGAAGTTCCGAAGCTCCGAAATAATTGATTTTTGGAAGTTTAACTTATTTTAAATTAGAAAAACGTTTTTCCTTACTTTTTCTAGAAGGTGGCATGTGCTTATTGAGCTGAAATCAGATTTCAAGAGTGGCGTAGGAATTTTGATATATATAATAATATTAAATTAAATTTTCTACTTTTGGTGTTCTAAGCAATTTCCTATAAATAGGTGTTTAGGTTAGAATTGAAAATTACACCGTAAAATCAAAGTTTTCTCTCTCTATATTATCGAGCGTTTCTTCTTGTGAGTATTTTGAGTATACTTTGAGTATTGCTATACTCTGTGCAAGTTCAAGTCATAGCCTATATCCGGTGTTTCAACTAGAAGTACTGTCTTTGTGAGGTAAGGGATATTTTTTTTTTCGTAATGATATTATTTCTTCAATATCATTATGTTGAAATATTGATCTGAAGTTTTTTTATCAAATTTGGAACTTTTGGTGTGAGTTACTATTCACGATATATGCGACTATTCACGATACTGAGACTATTCACTTATCACTAATCTGACTATTCATCGAAAAATGAAAAATTTTCTTTTCGTCCAAAATATCTATTTTGGATACTAGCTTTGATTGTATCCATGTTTTGATCATTCTTGAATTTTACACCACTATAATTATTTTTGAGGTATTTTTGGACATGGATAAAACAAAGTACGAATCCTTAATCCTTAATCCTCATCATTTTGTTTCACCGATTCGCTTTCTTTAAAAATATTTTTCATCATCCTCGCCTTAAATAATGATATTATTGAATATCTTCGGCCCCAGAAGTGCAAAGATGAATGATTTCTCAAGAATATCTTTGGCCCGTAGTGCAAAGATGAACAGTGTTTAGATGAACACGACTAATCGATGAATATCTTTGGCCTCAGAGTGCAAAGATGAATATTTGATTCCGTATATATTGATTGATGTTACAGGATAAAAGATAGATTTATGAACTTTTAAATTCATACATAGAAGATAGTAGTTTGCATTCTCTACTTAACTCTTCTAATGAATTATTATTTCCGCTGCAAATATCGATTTAAAATTTGTTGTCTATTGTATTCTATTAGATTTTTCCCTGTTGAAGACTAACGATAATTTGTTGTATATTATCTTAGTCATAATATTCTTTACTGGGCTAGTTGAGCTCTCCCTTTTCCTTTTTGTTCCATTTTTTTTCTCGTGAGGCGAGAATATAGCGAGTACGAGTCGGGGTATGGAATGAAAGTTCTAGAGAGAGTTATTTAGTAGTCCTCACCATTTTTGTAAAATAATGTATCAATAAATGTGATGAGGATTTATCTGAGTATAGATATTGTCTAGAAGATAATATTTGTATTCAAACTCATAGTTTTATTGTTGTAATAATAAAGTTGTAGTTGTTTCGCACTATATATTGACAACTCGTAATGGGTGATGTATACCTATTTTGGGGGCGCCACAGCTGGTATCGAGCTTAGGGATATGATCTCCAAGGAGATCGGGAATAGAACTAGGAGGGGAGAGATGAGTAAATCCTTCGCTAGTGTGTCCTACCTAAGCTTATTTGTTAGTTGGTTAAGTATATAAGGATATTATGTGATATATTGATTTCTTAATTAACCCTTGTTTTATGACAAGATTTGAGAATGTCGATCGAGAATATTAACAATGGAAATGAGACTGTGGAGACGCTCAGTACTCACCAACGAGGAGAACGTGCAATAAGTCGGGCAATGTTCCTCCCATGAACAACACCACCGAAAGCGAGATGATGAACGAGGGATGTTTAGAAGCTTTTTGCAATTCATGCAAAATCGCATTTAGGAGACTCGTGTTCAAAATATAGAAGGAAATGATTGCAATTCACGGGTTGTCACAACAAGCGCTTCAAAGAGTTGGGACCACCGTAATTTAAGGGAAAGCCGATCCGATCATGGCGGAAACACGGGTCAAGCAAATTACCAAGATATTCGATGTCTTAGGATGCACGGAGGAACAGAAGGTTCCATTCGCCACCTTTATGTTCCGTGGCGAGGCGATCATCGGTGGGAGTCTCAGAAAGCGTACCCATCCACCGCACTCAAAGATGTCTCTTGGAGACGCTTTCAGAATTATTTAATGACAAATACTTTCCTAAAGTGTTCGTTATATGAAAGGAAGTGGAGTTCATTATATTAGAACAAAACAACATGACGGTGTCTCAAAGACGAGGCAAAGTTTGCAGAGTTATCCGTGTTTGCACCTCATTTGGTGGAGAATGAGGAACGATGACGCGGATGTTTCGAGAGGTTTGAAACCCCAGATACGACAATATCTCATTTCTCATAAATTTTCTCTCTATTCGGATGTTGTTAACATGGCTTAATTGTTAGAGCGAGATAACGAGTATGTTCAACCAAGGGACCATAACCGTGGATCGTACTGTAGATAGCGAACCAAATGTAATAATGATAACCAAATGAGAAAGAAACAGACGGACAAAATGGTAACCACTCCGGTGGTAATCATGGCCATGAAAATAGAAGAAGCGAAGTCGAGGAGATTTTAAAAGAGGAGATTTAACAACGACCATGTGAAGACGATGTCTTGGCCAAGCAGAATCGGTTCTAAGGAGGAGAACGACCACCCATTATGCTATAAATGCGGGAAAGAGGGATATATCACCAAACTGTCCCACAACAGCTTCAAGGTATACTATAATTGTGGAAAGGAAGGACATATCGCCGAGATCAGATGATAAATGAAACCTAGTTCAAGGGGACGGTGACTCAAAAGATCGTCCCTGCAAAAAGTCAAAGTCAACGGTTCCGGAAGAGCGTTTGTTGTGATCGTCAAAATGCGAGGAACCCAAACGAGGTGATCACGGTAAGCTATTTATAAATTCTTGCGAAGTTTATACCTTACTTGATACCGGCATACCCATTCATTTATCTCTCCCGCTTGTGCTCAACGCTTAAACTTGACTCGAGAAATTAGACTTTGACCTATCTGTGGAAACTCCGTTAGAGAAACTTTCATCACATCCACCGCTTATAAATCTTATTTGATTCAAGTTGGCACCATTACCTTACCCGTTGACCTTATCTCTTTAAAGATACTTGCTTTTGATGTTATTTTAGGATTGATTGTTAACTACTCATCATGCCAAAATTGATTGTTTTCGTAAGGTTGTTAGTTTTCATATTCCTAACCAACCCGTTGTATGCAATTCAAGCAACTAAACCATTAAAATCAATCACCGCTATATATCTAATCATAAAGCTATTCGCTTATTGAAAACGGATGTCAAGCTTTCTTAGCCCATGTTATGGACTTGAATAAAGACACGCCAAATTTGAATAATATTCTGTTGTTATCGACTTTCCCGAAGTATTTCAAAGAACTTCCGGCCTACCCCGTAACGTGAAGTTGAATTCTTTATTAATCTTGAACCCGGTACAAAGCCCATTTCTAAAACCCCATATCGAATGGCTCCTATTGAACTTCAGGAGTTAAAGGTCCAACTACAGAAATTGTTGGACATCGGTTTCATCTGGCCCTAGTACATCTCCTCGGGTGCTCCTCTGCTTTATTCAGAAGAAGAAAGACGGAGTATGCGACTTTGTATTGACTATCGAATTGAACCATGTCACCATCAAGAATAGGTATCCTCTACCTCGTATTGATGACTTGTTTGACCAAATCAGCAAGGCACAATTCTTTTCAAAAATCGATCTTCGCTCGGATATCATCAACCAAAATTAGAACGAGGATATTCCAAAGACCGCCTTCGTAACTCCCTAAGATGGGCATTATGAATTCTTAGTCATGTCTTTCGGATCGACTAATGCTCCGCGGCTTTCATGGATATGATGAACCGAGTATTCAAGGAATATTTGGATCGCTTTGTTGTTGTCTTTATTGATGACATCCTCATATATTCTAAAAAGTCGTGAAGATCATGAGCACCATTTGAAGTCGGTACTCCAAAGGCTTCGTGAAAACAAACTATATGCCAAATTGAAGAAATGCGAGTTCGGCTTGAGGAAGTAGCATTTCTTGGGCACGTGGTATCAAAACATGGAGTATCCGTGGACCCACCAAGATTGAAGCAATACAAAGTTGGAGCAACCGAAGTCGCGGACCAAGCACGTAGCTTTTTCGGGTCTAGCCGGTTATTATCGAGATTCGTGGAAGGGTTTTCTCGAATCGCTACTCCATTAACTCAAATTAACTCCTAAGGATACAAAATTCATTTGGAGCGAAGAATGCGAGAAGAGTTTCCAAGAGATTAAGAGGAGACTTATTTCGGCACTGTTCTAACAATACCATCCGGTTTGGATGGATTTGTTATCTCACAATGATGCTTCGTGCAAAGGGTTAGGATGTGTTCTCATGCAACGTGGAAAAGTCATAGCCTATGCCTCATGACAACTTAAAGAATATGAGAGGAATTATCCTACTCATGATCTAGAGTCATGCAATGTTTTTTCTTAAAGATATGGAGGCACTATCTATATGGGGAGAAAGTGGAGATATATTCGCACCATAAAAGCCTTAAATATTTCTTAACTCAAAAAGAACTCAACATGCGGCAGCGACGTTGGCTCGAGCTATTGAAAGACTACGACCACACTATTCAATACCATCCTAGAAAAGCGAACGTGGTAGCTGACGCGTTGAGTAGAAGATCATATGCGGGAATGAGTGCGATGATGTCAAGTATACGCATAGAGCCAACTTTAATAGAAAAAGTTAAGGTTGCTCAAGCCACCGACCTTGGAAATGATGCGTATGAAGAAGAAAGTACAAGAAGGAGCTATTCCGGAAGCGAGAATTGATGAAGAAGGAATACTTCGAGTCCACTCCAGACTTTGTGTCCCTAACGACTCTGATTTGAAGTACAAGATTATGATGGAGGCACACAATACACCATTTTCAATCCATCCTGGAAGTACTAAAATGTATCGTGATTTTCGACATACATTTTTTGTGGAACAATACGAAGAGAGAAATTGCAAAGTTTATCTCAATGTGTTTAACTTGTCAACGTAAAGGCGAGAATCTAGTACCTAAGGGTCCGTCAGCAACCACTTGAGATTCTAAATGGAAGTGGGAACACATTACCATGGATTTCAAGCACGTCTTCCTACGGCTTCTCAAGGCATCAATGTTATTTGGGTTATTGTTGATAGATTAACCAAGTCCGCTTCATTTCTTTCTTCGATATCACGGAGACTTATTCCTCGAACGCCTTGCTAGTATATATGTAAATGAGATTGTGAGGTTACATGGCATGCCAAGATCCATAGTTTTGGATCGTGACCCAAGATTCACTTCAAGATTTTGGGTTAGCTTGCAAAAAGATATGGGCACGGATTTATGATTCGGGCCAGCATACCATCCTCAAACCAAGGACAATCAAAGAGGACTATTCAAACTCTTGAAGATCTATTAAGACTCGTGTCCTAGACTTCAAGGGCGCTTGGGATAAGTATTTACCATCAGTGGAATTCTCCTACAACAACAAAGCTATCAAGCAAGTATAGTGTGGCTCCATTTGAAGCATTATATGGACGAAAGTGTCGCTTCCAATATTTTGGGATGAGGTGGGTGAAGCAACATTGTTGGGACCCGAAAGTTAGTACGTATGACTACCGAAAAGATCCAAATGATTCGACAACGATACAAACCAAGCACAAGATCGACAAAAGAGTTATGCGGATCTTCATCGAAAGGACGTGGAATTTAGTATAGAGGATCATGTATTGTTGCGAAGTTGCTCCATGGAAGGAGTTACAAGATTTGGGAAGAGAGAAAAGCTCAATCCACGATTTATTGGTCCATTTCAAATTCTCGACCGAGTAGGAAATGTAGCCTATAGACTTGCATTACCTCCGAGTATGTCTCGTGTTCATAATGTGTTTCATATATCCGTTTCTTCAAATATGTGAAAGACCCGAACCACGTTATAGAGTTAGAACCGAATTTAAATAGCCAAGACTTAACGTATGAGGAGGTACCACAAGATCTTGGATAAGAAGGAGCATGTCCCACGCAAGAAAGGTCATACCACAAGTCAAAGTTTTGTGGAGGAATCATGCTATAGAGGAAATGACCCGAATTGAAATGGAAATGAAAGCGAGGTATCCTCACCTTTTCAAACACTGTGTACGTACACATCAATTTCGAGGACGAAAATTTCATAAGGAGGGAGGTTGTAAGACCCCAACTTATTATTAATGAAATTTAATTTTCTCTTTATTATTATTTTGAAATAGTAAGGGTTGATTTGATTAATGTGGATAGTTATGTAAAAATACGCAAATATTTCAAAATAAGCAAGTGGTTATAAAATATTCATTGTTGTTTGGGAATATTCGTTTGGTCGTGGAATATTCGACTGCTTCGTGGGAATATTCGCATTTATACGGCGCAGCCCATGTGTGGGCCCCATAACTAAAAAGCTTATTGGATGAAGAAAATGACAAATATAAGTTGTTTAAAAATAACGCGTAGTTGTTACCATTAATACTATTAAAATACTTTGGTTAACACACAAGAAGATACACCTCAGATTGCACCAATTATTGATTCTTACGTAAGAAGGCACTACTCTAATAATGGTTACGATGAATTACTTGATCAAGATTTTATTTTATTGATTTAATAATTGTCATATTGATATTTTATATTGCTATTGTTTCAATAATTGTCATTACACAAGATTTTTCATTATCGAAGCAATAATTCATATTATCCTAATAATATTATTAGATAACATTATTGGCAATGTCTAGAAAGTTCGCTCTAAGGAGAGGTTTGGTCACCTAATCAAGCGCCAAAGAAGGAGAAATTCTTATTGAAAGCCCCTCTTTCTTGGGAACCGCCTCACGGTCATTAATATTGTGATTCTGTAATATTATTTGTGAATAATTAATTATTGATTCATATGATGAGAAAAATATTGATTTTATGTGGATATAGATGGAGAAAATTTTTAATGTGACAATTGTTGAAAATTGAAATTTTATCTTTTTCTCGATAAAATAATTCATTTAAATATATTATTATATTTTAATAATATAATAATGGTGATATTTTTACAACGAATGTGGGATATATGAGTATACGAGGAGGAAGAGTATTTTGTTGCAATAAATGTTTAAAACATGTTAAACATGTCTGCGGACCCCATTTATCGATCGAAATTTGATTATAGCTTGTAAAATCGTCTGCTTGTGGATTTCTTTTGGCAATTCCAATTTGGAATTTGGAAAACTTTCTTCTCGCAAAGTTGTAGAGAATTGAATTTCCTATAAAAAGTCACGAGATTTGAATTTTTTGACAAAAGGGCTATTTATTGTGAATTATTGAAGTTCCGAAGCTCCGAAATAATTGATTTTTGGAAGTTTATATTATTTTAAATTAGAAAAACGTTTTTCCTTACTTTTTCTAGAAGGTGGCATGTGCTTATTGAAATGAAATCAGATTTCAAGAGTGGCGTAGGAATTTTGATATATATAATAATATTAAATTAAATTTTCTGCTTTGGTGTTCTAAACAATTTCCTATAAATAGGGTGCTTAGGTTAGAATTGAAAATTACACCAGAAACTGAAGTTTTCTCTCTCTATATTATCGAGCTTATTCTTGTGAGTATTTTGAGTATACTTTGAGTATTGCTATATGGTGCAAGTTCAAGTAATAGCCTATATCCGGTGTTTCAACTAGAAGTACTGTCTTTGTGAGGTAAGGATATTTTTTTTTTCGTAATGATATTATTTCTTCAATATCATTATGTTGAAATATTGATCTGAAGTTTTTTATCAAATTTGGAACTTTTGGTGTCGGAGTTACTATTCACGATACGGCACTATTCACGATACTGAGATTATTCACTTAATACTGCAGACTATTCATCTAAAAATGAAAAATTTTCTTCTCATCCAAAATATCTATTCGGATACTAGCTTTGATTGTATCCATGTTTTGATCATTCTTGAATTTTACACCACTATAATTATTTTTGAGGTATTTTTGAACATGGATAAAACAAAGTACGAAATCCTTAATCCTTAATCCTTGTCATTTTGTTTCACCGGATTCGCTTTTTAAAAATATTTTTCATCATCCTCGCCTTAAATAATGATATTATTGAATATCTTTGGCCCAGTAGTGCAAAAGATGAATGATTTCTCAAGAATATCTTTGGCCCGTAGTAGCAAAAGATGAACAGTGTTTAGATGAACACGACTAATCGATGAATATCTTCGGCTCAGTAGTGCAAAGATGAATATTTGATTCCGATATATATTGATTGATGTTACAGGATAAAAGATAGATTTATGAACTTTTAAATTCATACATAGAAGATAGTAGTTTGCATTCTCTACTTAACTCTTCTAATGAATTATTATTTCACTAGCGAATATCGATTTAAAATTTGTTGTCTATTGTATTCTATTAGATTTTTCCTCGTGAAGACTAACGATAATTTGTTGTATATTATCTTAGTCATAATATTCTTTATCGGCTAGTTGAGCTCACCCTTTTCCTTTTTGTTCCATTTTTTTTCTCGTGAGGCGAGAATATAGCGAGTACGAAGCCTGGGTATGGAATGAAAGTTCTAGAGAGAGTTATTTAGTAGTCCTCACCATTTTGTAAAATAATATATCAATAAATGTGATGAGGATTTATCTCGAGTATAGATATTGTCTAGAAGATAATATTTGTATTCAAACTCACGCTTTATTGTTGTAATAATAAAGTTGTAGTTATTTCTGTACCATGTATTGACAACTCAGAATGGGTGATGTATACCTATTTTGGGGGCGTCACAATAGTTTTTCAGGCGTGAGAACTATTCTCAATTTCCTTTACTAATCTGTTTAATTCGGTCTAGTTAATTTAACATCTAATATGCTACGCAATGATAGTAATTCTAGACATTGTAAAATTCTGTAAATGAATTTGTAATTAACAACATTTTAGTAAACATTTTTTTATTAATTACCAAAATAAATTAGGTCTTATTTTAAATTGGTATCTCCCACTATTTTCCTCAAACTATATTACCCTCAATATATATATATATATATAGTTCGACAATATTTAATTAAAGATATGTTAGTGAGAATCAGGATCCCATTTCAAATGTATATATCCTTGTGTGTGCACAACAAACTATATATAAATAAATAGTCAGACAACTCTTGTCAATTACATCAACTATGCAACTCCTTGTATTTTGCCTCTTAAATCATAATGGTCAAGTGTGTGTGCATCCGAACTAAAATGATTTAAGTTAAGTCAGACCCAGCATTTCCATATAAGTGGAGAGAAAACTACAGCCCTTGCGTGTCCAAAACAAAGCAGTAATGTTCAATTTCTTATAAATATCATATGTAATAAAAGAAACATCTTAAATATTTAATACTTGCCTTGTGTGTGCACAACAAACTCATGTTAAATATTCAATACTCTATTGTTTCTATCATGCTAGAAGGTGACGTTCGATATTCCAAATATATTTGAACATTACAACTTAATATAAAATATTTGAGGGGTTTGTTATTAATTTGTCTCATCTTGTTTAGCGTGCATTCACACATATATATAAAATACATATCATATTAATTAACATTCAAAGCATGTTTGCATAATATATATATATATATATATAAGCAATGCACATATAGAATACTATATTCTACCCAGATTGATTATGGACTTTATTCTAGTTTGGTTCACTAGAGCCACCAAGTGAACCAAAAGGTCAAACCTAGGGTGCATGAATTAAATTTAAATATAACTATTATATTTAAATCCCATGCTCCATTACAAACGGGTCTTCTAGCGCTCCTTGCTCCTTGATCTCCAATTCTTCAAAATTAATTCTAACTATTCCTATTACAAAACTATTTAAAATAAATAGAAACCTTGATCAGCAGTCAAGGGGAAGTACATAGGAGGGAGTTAGAATGTACATTAAGAAAAAAAATTAGAGAAGACGAGGTACGCAGATCCCATTTAATAAAACTCTTACATTCACACATCAAACTAAAATAAAATCCAATCACATTGGTCAATAGTCCATAATCAATCTCATTTATTATCATACACATCACCATATGCATTAATAAATAACATTCATCTCATGAATAATAAACATTCAATATATATATTGATATCATTTAATGGGCAAATTTAGTTAGCATAAAATCTAATTTTGAATCAAAATAAACTCCTTTATTTTAATCCAAATTTAAATCAAAATAAACCTCTTTTATTTTAATTTATCCAATTTTGAATAAAATAAACTATTTTATTTTAATCAAATTCTTTAATCAAAATAAACTCATTTAATTTAATTAAGTATGAAATCCAATTCCAAGTAAAAAAAAAACGCTTTTATTAAAGGAAAATGGATTCTCTTTCCTATTCACAAATAAACTCCTTTATTTTGAATAATATGAAATCTTATTCCATATCTAAATAAATTTCTTTTGTGACAACTCAAAAAATTGGATTGTCCGTAATTTAAGATTTAAAGAATTAGTTATTAATAAAATGAAATTTTTATTAATAATATTATGCGTTATGTGTTTATTAATCATTCTAGAACATATGATGATTATAAAATGGGAGGATTCTGTCTACGAGCTAGACTGAACGATTAAGAATTTTAAAGATGAAAATAAAATTTTTTCGGGAACAAAAATATTTTTGAGGAAAAAGACGAAATATAAACTATTGACCCGACGAAACCCTAAGGGTTAGGGTTTGAATAACCTAAGACTTTTCAAGAGTTCGATATGTCGAAATGACATTCCGTTGAAAGATTTGACGATAATATATCGTGAAAAGTTAAAGAAGCCAATAAAAGTTTTTCTCTAAAAACGTGCAGAAATCAGACAAAATAAAAATGACAAAAAGTATTGTTATGTACATTTCATTCGTTTAACTACGTTACGGGAAAACATGAAGGAAAAAGCTTAACATAAAAAAGTATTTTTCAGTTTTTCAGAGATCCGAAGAATGCGTAAAAGTTAATCGGTAAAGGAAAGACGAAATATCCAAAAATATTTGGATTCCGAGAATCACAATTTTTAAAACTGTAGGACGAATCCCGAAAGACGGAACCACGAAGCTTCCAGGAGAAACTTCAGAATAGTAAGGAGGTGTGAATAGTAACTTTAGGGGTGAAATGACTATTTTATCCCAAGCTTTGGTTTTCTATAAAAAAAATCGTAACTCATTTGTTGGTGATTTTGAAAATCACCAACACTTGAGAGAGAGGGAGAGTTTGGATGAGGAGGAAAAGCTAGCCCGAGAGCAAACTTTGTCTAATGGTAGAAGATTAAAGGAGAAAGGTAATCCAAAACCTAACTTTTAAGTCAATTTTCTTTAAGTTTTCTATGTTAAAAACATGACTTAATTAGAATAGAAGTAAAAGATGTTAAGAATGATTTTTATATGGTTGAAATCATGAGAAAAAGAAGAAATGAGAATTAGAAGTTTAGTTTATAAATTTCTTAAGGAAGTATGAATTTTGTAATGAATTTGAGCGATCTGAATGAATTATATGAACGATTCGGTGAAATAAGTTAGGAATGGTGTTTTATAACATTGAATTCCAAGAAAAAGTGAAATCGTAATCAAAATATTTATTAAAAATGGAGAACGAACGAAGAACGCGAAGAACACGAAGAACGTTGTTGATGGACAAATTTAAAACCATCACAGTGTAACTTGTTATTGATGGACAAGTTTAAAACCATCACGTATAAGTTAGATGTTTATTGATTGGTTAGGAACAGTAGAAACGTTCATGAAGAATGGATTAAACTTAGCTATAACGAAGTTATGGCGAAAATTTCATAAAAGATAAACGAGAACTAGAAAGTGTGTAAATGAACCCGAATGTGTAGGGTTTCATAAGAATGTAAGAGAACATAGAAAACATGAGTCGTGGACTCAAGAACGAATGAGTTCTGAGTTCTGATGACCGAATTACGGATAAACGAACGAAGAACGTTAATAACGTAAAATGAATGATTAATGAAGATTAAGCCAATCGAATGGCATGTTAACAGATTCAGAATAAATTTTTGTTGGAGGGAAGTTGAAGTACGTAAGATAAGGAAGAGAATGGCATTGGAACAACCTCGTTTCGAGTTATAACGAATAAGTTATGAGATTGTGAAGTAGGCGTCTCAAAATAGTGCAACACTTAGAAATTTTTTTCAATGTTTTAGGCTTGGCACCGCAGCACTAGCCATGCCTTGGGCGACACCACCACACCTTGACCCGGAGGAAGCCATCAGCGTAGTCGCATCTGCAGTAGCGGCGGCAGAAAGCTGCACGAGAGAAGAGCTTTTAATTGCTCAACTCTTGGGGAAAGTGTGAGAGAAAATAAAGAACATATAGTTCGCCTAATGTAACACTTAAAACAAGTGATTTAAACCTTTAGTAAAGGTTGAACAGAAAAATTGAATGAGATTAAAAGATAAAGAATGCAAACACAAATTACGGAACCGATATCCGGGGACCGTAGTCGCGATAAAACAAACGTGGGGGGATTGCTATAATTGTGATTCCTTAGACGTTGAGTGATGAGGGTAATAAATAAAATTTCGATATTATGTTATAATAATGAGAGTTACAAGTAAAGCGTATAGACGCTGTGAATGCAACGCAGTTGCGATGAATGATCGGTCTTAGCATACAACGAACCGTATGGCTTCGACATTAAGAAAGAGTAAGGAATATGGGGTTCATGTAACGGATAACAAAAGTAGTAAGTAAGATATGAAACTATTAAGAAAGCCATAATGAATGGTATCAAGATTAATGAAAGCTGAATGTGAGTCGGATAGAGAATGTTAGAATGAAATGTAAGCGTTAAACACTTTAATCGATGTGAGGGTTGAGTGTACGCGAATATTAAATGGGCAAAACCTGCACCCCGTGTATGGTTTGACCGTAGGGTAATAAAGACCAATGATTAAACCTGTGAATGGTGAAGAACTAAATTAAAGATAAGTACGCATAATGTAAAGAAGCCGAGTTAATGTGTATAACTTAGATGACGTTCCGAGTCGAATGAACTGGACGTTGTAAGATAAGAATAAGGTAACATAAAATGCTTAACGTTATGTGTAAAATACCAAATTCTACGAATAAAGATTTAATTTCCTCGAAATATTTTTTCAAAATTATGGTGTGGATTTTAGATAATGTTATAGTTGTGGGTAATATTTATACATTTTGAAAAGTATGCAAGTTGTTGTATAATATTCGATTGGTTGGGGAATATTCTTTTTGTCAGGTAATATCCGTACGACGGTACAATTATTGATAGACCCCACAACAAAATTATTGTCGGATTGAGAAAACGACAAAAATATTTTTATGAAAATAACGGCGGAAGTTTTACCGTTAAAACTGTTGAACTACTCGGTAGTAAAAGTACAGTAATACGCGTGGTTGCATAGTAGCACACGATATTGATTATTGATGCTTACGTGAGAATTCACTCAGTTTTGTTCAATTATTGTTGCAGTAATTGTTGCAAAGTATCTCACGTTATTTGATTCAATTATTGTCGATATTTTATATATTAATAAATCAATAATTGAGACGACGAAGTTATTAATATTATTATTTGCAATATTAACGATGTCTAGAAGTTCTGCCAATGAGAGGTTTAGTCACCTAATTGCGCGTCAATAGTGAGAAATCCTTATTGGAAAGCCCCCTCTTTCCTGGGAATGACCTGGTCGATTAATATAGTAAATTATAATAATGATGATAAATGTTGTTAAATATATTGAGGTGTCTTTTTATGAAGTCGCGGAAGTTTATATATATATATATATATATATATATAAATTTTGTTTTATTAGTATTATTAATATAATAAAACAGAAAATCTTTTTATATAAAACAGAATACTTTTTATAAAGTTATTTGTTTTATTAGACAATAATTAGAATATATTATATTTTATTATGCATAGTATTTTGCATAGTAAAATCTTTTTATATAAAACAGAATACTTTTATAACGTTATTTGTTTTATTAGACTATAAATAGAATATATTATATTCTATTATGCATAGTATTTTGCATAGTAAATTTTTTTATATAAAACAGAATACTTTTATAAAGTTATTTATTTTATTAGACAATAATTAGAATATATTATATTTTATTATGCATAGTGTTGCATAGTGCCTGCATAGTGTTCTATATAGTAAATCAATATGGACCGTCCGTTTAAAAGTAAATTAATCTGGACCGTTCATGAATTAGTTACTATTTAGTCCATTCTCCTATAAATAGAAGCTCATTCCATCATTATTTCTTACGAATTCACTGAAACTCTAGAGAGAGAAACTATAGAGAGAAAGAAGAAAAGTATTCTGCTACTTCTTTACTCTAGTATCCAGTTTCTTTCTAAAGTAAGGGATATTATTTTTTGTACTCGTAAGGGGTATTATTTCTTTCGTATTCATGAAGAGAACTTCTGTTATTCCATTCTTTATTATTCTATTGGAATAACCTGTATACACGGTCTACCCTATACTTGGTGAAATTCTTCTGTTATTCCATTCTTTATCATTATGTTGAATAACTCGCTTACATCTGCAATCTGCGCATACATGGTGAAATTCTTCTATTATTCCATTCTTTATTATTCTATTGGAATAACTCAGTGTCACGCGACTACCCTATACTTGGTGAAATTCTTACATTATTCCATTCTTTATTATTATGTTGGAATAACTTTGCCATGCCAAGTCTTCGCATACATAGTGAAATTCTTCTATTATTCTATTATTTATTATTACATTTGGAACATCTTGTCATGCGTTTACGCATGACCTAGTTCCGTTATTTATTATTCATTGGAATATCCGCGTGCATGCGTTTATGCATGACCGGTTCCATTATTTATTATTACGTTGGAATATCTTATGCGTCGCGTTCTGGCACGACCGTTCCGTTATTTATTATTCTTCTTTGGAATAACTTTTCTGTGCGGTCTATCGTACGCCTGGTAATTTCTTTTGTTATTCCATTCTTTATTATACTCAGTTGGTTAAAGTTTTGACTTCTAGACTCCATGAAATTAGTGGAATATCCTTAATATTTGCACTTCATCCAGTATCTTTTCATGGAAATATTCTTTTGAGAATTCTTGAATTTTACTCTACAAAGAAGTATCATGTTGACAATTTGGACATTATTAGTTCCTAGATAAATTTATTCTTGAACTTGTTTTATTGAATTATTATGTCATTGTCATCATTATCATGTTTATATTATGTTGAAAGTCATGTGTGGCCTATAGTGCATAGATGGACTTGGTATGATTATGACCAGGGTTATTCGGTATAATCATGACCGTAATGTTACAAATGATGTAAAAAAAGTTCTCATTGGCCCGTAGTACATTGATGGACAGTTTTTGGTATGATTATGGCTATGGATTCTCTTCGGCCAAGGGTGCAAAGATGAATTGTTTTATGGCATGATCAGGACCGTTGATGAAAACATGATTATCTTTAGCCCGTGAGTGCATGCATGGATAATTCGTGGTAGTGATACTAAATGAATATCCTTGGCCAGTAGTGCGAGGATGATTTGATGATGTGGATTATTTATTGTCGTGAGTTTCAATATAAAAGTGATGAAAACATTTTAAATCATAGAAGATAGTAGATTTTATTCTCTACTTGACTCTTTTAATGGATTGCTTGTTCACGCCGTTAAACTTGATGTTTGTTATATTGTATCGCTTTAACACTTGTTGAAGGCTAACGATAATTTATTCTCGCATTATTTCACCATAATATTTCTTCTTGGGGTTAGTTGAGCTCACCCTTTCTTTCACCGTTCTCTTCGTAAAAATGAGAACGCTGTTGCTTGGACTAGTCGGGGAACGAGTAACGGTCCGTGATGATAGCATTAGTAGTCCTCACTATTCTGTTAAATAGTGTGACAATAAATGTATTGAGGACCCCATTGAGTGTGGATATTGTCTAGATTACAATATTCTTATTAAAACTCTTAGATTATGTTTAGTCGTATTTTTACACGACTATTGTATAATTAAGTTGTATTTAAAATTTTGTACAATGTATTTGGCGACTCAAGATGGGTGATGTATACCTATTTTGGGGGCGTCACAGTTGGTATCAAAGCTTAGGGATATGTTCCCTGGCTGAGATGTGAGATAAGAACTAGGAGGGGAGAGACGGGAAATTACTTCGCTAGTATAACCTACCTAAGTTTATTTGGTATTTAATTGGTCGATCAGAGTATAGGGATAATATGTGATATGTTAATTAACTCTTGTTTTGTGGCAGTATTTGAAAATGACATCCGAGAATGTTGAGTCTTCACATATCAATAATCGACGAAGAGAGGAAATCTCAACCCTCGATTTAATTGGCCCATTTGAAATCCTCGACCGAGTAGGAACTGTGGCTTATAGACTCGTTTTACCGCCAAGTATGTCACGTGTTCATAACGTTTTTAACGTATCGATGTTACATAAATATGTGGATGACCCGAACCACATTATTAATTTAGAACCGGACGAGATAGCGGAAGATTTAACATATGAAGATGTACCTGTTAAAATCTTGAAATATATTTTACGCTCAAAGGTTATACCTCAAGAGTTAGAATCTGACGAAGTGTCCTCATTTGTTCTAAGATACCAGAACGTCACGTAAATTTAGGGCTTAAATTTCATAAGGAGGGGAGATTGTAAAATCCCAAATTTTACGAATAAAGATTTAATTTCCTCGAAATATTTTTTCAAAATTATGGTGTGGATTTGAGATAATGTTATAGTTATGGGTAATATTTATACATTTTGAAAAGTATGCAAGTTGTTGTATAATATTCGATTAGTCGGGGAATATTCTTTTTGTCGGGGAATATCCGTACGACGGTACAATCATTGGTGGACCCCACAACGAAATTATTATCGGATTGAGAAAATGACAAAAATATTTTTATGAAAATAACGGCGGAAGTTTTACCGTTAAAACTGTTGAACTACTCGGTAGTAAAAGTACAGTAATAAGCGTGGTTGCATAGTAGCACACAGTATTGATTATTGATGCTTATGTGAGAAGTCACTCAGTTTTGTTCAATTATTGCCGCAGTAATTGTTGCATAGTATCTCACGTTATTTGATTCAATTATTGTCGATATTTTATATATTATTAAATCAATAATTGAGACGACGAAGTTATTAATATTATTATTAACAATATTAACGATGTCTAGAAGTTCTGCCGAGGAGAGGTTTGGTCACCTAATTGCGCGCTAATAGGGAAAAATCCTTATTGGAAAGCCGCCTCTTTCCTGGGAACGACCTGGTCGATTAATATTGTGAATTATAATAATGATGATAAATGTTGTTAAATATATTGAGGTGTCTTTTTATGAAGTCGCGGAAGTTTTTATATATATATATATATATTTATAAATTTTGTTTTATTTGTATTATTAATGTAATAAAACAGAAAAACTTTTTATATAAAACAAAATACTTTTTATAAAGTTATTTGTTTTATTAGACAATAATTAGAATATATTATATTCTATTATGCATAGTATTTTGCATAGTAAAATCTTTTATATAAAAATGTAATACTTTTATAACGTTATTTATTTTATTAGACTATAAATAGAATATATTATATTCTATTATGCATAGTGTTTTGCATAGTAAAATCTTTTTATATCAAACTGAATACTTTTATAAAGTTATTTGTTTTATTAGACAATAATTAGAATATATTATATTTTATTATGCATAGTGTTGCATAGTGCCTACATAGTGTTCTATATAGTAAATCAATATGGACCGTCCGTTTAAAGTAAATCAATCTGCACCGTTCATGAATTAGTTACTATTTAGTCCATTCTCCTATAAATAGAAGCTCATTCCATCATTATTTCTTACGAAATCACTTAAACTCTAGAGAGAGAAACTATAGAGAGAAAGAAGAAAAGTATTCTGCTACTTCACTACTCTAGTATCCAGTTTCTTTCTAAAGTAAGGGATATTATTTGTTGTACTCGTAAGGGGTATTATTTCTTTCGTATTCATGAAGAGAACTTCAGTTATTCCATTCTTTATTATTCTATTGGAATAACTTTTGTATCACGCTGGTCTACCCTATACTTGGTGAAATTCTTCTGTTATTCCATTCTTTATCATTATGTTGGAATAACCTGTCTATGCAAAGTACCGCATACATGGTCAAATTCTTCTGTTATTCCATTCTTTATTATTCTATTGGAATAACTTTGTATACGTCATGACTACCCTATACTTGGTGAAATTCTTCATTATTCCATTCTTTATTATTATGTTGGAATAACTTTTATACATCGCAATCTTCGCATACATGGTGAAATTCTTCTATTATTCTATTCTTTATTATTCATTGGAACATCCCGTCTGCGTGGCGTTTACGCATGACTTAGTTCCGTTATTTATTATTCTGTTGGAATATCCCATGCGCGTAAGGTTTACGCGTGACCGGTTCCATTATTTATTATTCTGCTGGAATATCCCACAATCAATGCGTTTATGCATGACACGTTCCGCTTTTTTTATTATTCTACCGGAATAACTTTTATGCATATTGGTCTATCGCATGCCTGGTAATTTCTTTTGTTATTCCATTCTTTATTATACTCAGTTGGTTAAAGTTTTGACTTCTATACTCCATGAAATTAGTGGAATATCCTTGATATTTACACTTCATCCATTATCTTTTCGTGGAAATATTCTTCTGAGCATTCTTGAATTTTACTCTACAAAGAAGTACCATGTTGACAATTTGGACATTATTAGTTCCTGGATAAATTAATTCTTGAACTTGTTTTATTGAATTATTATGTCATTGTCATCATCCTTATGTTTATATTATGTTGAAAGTCATTTGTGGCCTATAGTGCATAGATGGACTTGGTATGATTATGACCATGGATTATTCGGTATAATCATGACCGTAATGTTACAAATGATGTAGAAAAAGTTTTCATTGGCCCGTAGTGCATTGATGGACAGTTTTTGGTATGATTATGGCTATGGATTCTCTTCGGCCAAGGGTGCAAAGATGAATTATTTTATGGCATGATCAGGACCGTTGATGAAAACATGATTATCTTTAGCCCGTAGTGCATGGATAATTCGTGGTAGTGATACTAATGAATATCCTTGGCCTGTAGTGCAGGGATGATTTGATGATGTGGATTATTTATTAAGCTGAGTTTCAGCGATAAAAATGATGAAAAACATTTTAAATCATAGAAGATAGTAGATTTTATTCTCTACTTGACTCTTCTAATGGATTGCTTGTTCATTGCCGTTAAACTTGATGTTTGTTATATTGTATCGCTTTAACATCATTGAAGGCTAACGATAATTTATTCGCATTATCTTAGTCATAATATTTCTTCTTGGGCTAGTTGAGCTCACCTTTTCTTTCACCGTTTTCTCTTGAGAAATGAGAACGTAGTCGGGACTAGTCGAACTTAGCGAATAGCGGTCCGGATGATAGCATTAGTAGTCCTCACTATTCTATTAAATAGTGTGACAATAAATGTATTGAGGACCCCATTGAGTGTGGATACTGTCTAGATGACAATATTCTTATTAAAACTCTTAGATTATGTTTTGTCGTATTTTTACACGACTGTTGTATAATTAAGTTGTATTTAAAATTTTGTACCATGTATTTGGCGACTCAAGATGGGTGATGTATACCTATTTTGGGGGCGTCACATTATGAATGCGTAGAATTAATATTGAATGATCATTCTGAGTATACAAAAGACTGTATGACTTGGACGATAAAGAACGAATCTTGAGGTATGTCATTTAGTTGCCAGAAAGCTATAATGAATAAGAAATTAACTTAACGAACATTATAGTTTTAATGGTTCGGATAAGTTAAAATAAGTTTAGGTTATGGTACAATCGTAATCTTTGATGGTTGACATATGGGAGCTGGGCTAAACAATTCGTTCAGAGAGCGGAGGTATATACGAAACTGGCAACCGATCTAACTCACTGTGAAAGACAGCGTAGATGAGACGGGAACTTGTTTGTTGGTTATTCGTGGGAAACCACTCAGAGTACCATATGGACTACTAGCAGAGAGACGATGTGTGCTGAGTCCTAGAAGAGTTATAAGAAGAAGATAAAAATGCAAATCATCAAAGATGATGATCGTATAAGTAAGATATCTCCGTATGTCATGAAGTCGTAAACCGGTAAAGAAAGTTGGTCGCGTAAACTTATATTGCAAGAATACGAACCCTAAGAAGTAAAGTTAAGTAAACCAATGCGTAAGTTAAATATGTGGCTAATTGGTTCATGTTATTTTCCTTTTGTGATATATAGGAATTGGAATGAGCAGTTCAGCATAAACTTTAAGTTGTAACTGTGCGTAAGGCAAGTTTTCTAATATCATTCATATTCTAAATGAATGCTAGTTTCTTAAACTTTCTCAGATGTTGAACTTGAGAAGTTTTGTCTATGTGCAAATGTGTGATATTTGTACAAGGTGGTAGAATGTATGAGGCCTTGTGCCACAATTTGAACACTTTGGTGTTTCTATGAGATGAACTGTTCTGTGATTGAACTGTTCGATATGAGAATGTTCTGTTTACACATGAACCGTTATTGTTAAGTCTGTGCTAATGAATCTAGCCAGACAGGATGAGTATGGAAAAGGTAGAAGAATGAAAGTATTTCAAAGTAAATGTTACTAATGTTTTAAAATGATAGGAATCAAAGTTTATTCCTATTATTTGAGTTTTTTCATAACCTTTGTACGGTTATCGAAGTTCTAAAAGAATGTTTAAATTCTTGAAGTTGTTTGTTCAACTGCTATGACTTGCTGAGTAATTGAATGCTCAAACTTACTTTAAATGAAAAACATTTTCAGTGTACGAGTAGAAGAACTTAAGGATCCCATAAAGATCAAGATGATCAGTATCCAAAAGAAGTGTCGTTCATTAGATGAATGAACGTGAAGATCAAGCGAAGACTTGTAATGTAGAATAGTTTAATTAAACTATAGACTAGTTTAATAAACTGTTATGTATCCTTGGTGGCGGATGAAAGTCACTCGTGTAAGATGTAAAGAATAATGTAATTATCATTATTTATAATGAACGAGATTAAAAGGTATTAGAACATGGGAATTGAGAATGTATGTTGTTATATTTTACTATATAATGATGTATGTTTGGAAAGAAGTGGAACCGTGGCGTACGGAATCCGGGTGTTTAAGGAAATACAGATTCTCTTTTCTATTCACAAATAAACTCCTTTATTTTGAATAATATGAAATCTTATTTCATATTTAAATAAACTCCTTTATTTAAAGAAACATGAAATCCAATTTCAACTCCAATTAGTTATCATGGAATCCAATTCCAACTCTAATTAGTTAGCATAAAATCCAATTTTAATATTAAAATAAAATTTTATTTTAATTATAAAATAGTTAAGAATAATATATATATATATATATATATATATATATATATATATATATATATATTTATATATATCATATATATATATGGTTAATATATATATATATATATATGATATATATAAATATATAAGATACATGAATAGTATATTTATATCATAAACGTGATTCTTATAGGATATTACCATATTATATATATAAGTACGGTATAATGCTAAAACAGGCTTCCCGAATAACGATTTTTTTATAAAACAAAATTATGCCCAATTAAATTGTTTAAACACATATCAACATACATATCAAATCAAATAATTAGTAATTCACATAAAGGTTTGGCTCTGATGTCACTATTAGGTTTGTAATATTCATGAATGCAATCAAATTGCACAAAATAAGAGGAAGCATGGAAAATTAGAGTTTTAAAATTTTACAAATCATATACTCAGATCATCCTTTATGCACAATTATTAATTAAACGAAAAGATAAAGAACAAGAATTATACCCTTGAAGATTAGAGCTTCCTTAGGTACAAGTTCACCTCCAAATCCTTTCGTGTTTAACTTGAATCCATCGGGTTTGGTTCCTTCCTTTGATCAATGTTAGCCACCCAATGTTTGGCCTCTAGAGGTGATCCGCCAAGGAAGAAAGATTCAAGAAGATGGGTATTTGGCAAAACCCTAGTTTTTATATCTCTCATAGAAAAGGGTGTACTCTCCCAACTATTGGAATTTTGTATGTTGTGAAAAAGTCAACAACCCCCACCCATAATAAGACTTCTCTTATTTATAGATGTAGACAACTGTAACGATCGAGAAATTTTGTAATTTAAATATTTATTAAATTAAATAAAAATTTTATAATAATTTATTTATTGAGAAAAATAAATCATTTATGAAATTGTGGTATAATAATTTAGTTATGTGTGTATGATAACTAGATTAAAGCAATGATAATTTTATTATTTGAAGATTTAATTTAATGAAATAATTAAATCAAATGAATTGTTTAATATTTAAGAAAATAAGTAAATTAAATAAAGTAATGTTTAAGTCTAATTTATTAATTAAAGTGGATATATAATTATTTATTAATCATAAGTATAATTATAATAAAAATTATAATTATAAGTGTAAGCTAATTAAATGGGTTACATTTGTGACAAATAAAAATTATATAATATAAATATTATTAAAATAAATTGGAATGGGGGAATTGGTGTGCTGCCAAACAAGGCCTTGTGGCCTTTGGCTTATTTTTAACCGACGCAACCTTTTTGGTTCTTACCTGACGAACATGGGAATCCTTCAGTTTATATGTTACGCGTCCTATTTTTCTAAGGCTAGCACAGAGAATATAGAGAAGAAAGAAAACACAGTGGTTTTGAGAGAGTGTTCTGAGATTGTCAAGAGGAAGAGAAGAGTTTGCTAATCATTTTGCTAAATCAAGGATTAAAGGTATAAACTATTCCTAATTTTAACTCTTAGTTTTGGTAGTATCTATTTTATATGATTTGGAAATTACGTTGGATTATTGTATATATATATATATATATATATATATATATATATATATGTGCATATAGAGTGATATTTGATTATCAAACACGTGAAATTGGGTTTGAGGAAGGGAATTGAAATAACAATGTATGTTCATGTAAAATGGCTTAGTAAGTCCAAAATTTGATGTTCAATACTTGCAATAATCTGAAAATTTATGTTAGATTGTGTTAGTACATCAAGAAACAAAAACATCGTAGTTTGAATCGTGTCAATTGGTTAAGAAACGAAGTCGTGGCGATCAAATTTGCTAAAAGTGTTAAAAGTGAAGAAATTGGGAAAATTGTGGTTTTGATCATTCAAAATTGATTATATATAGTGTTTGTGTTATTAGAATAATGAATCGCATGTTTATAGATGTTATTACAAAGTTTAATTAAGTTGTTAAGTTTTTTGAGTTTCTGTGGAATTGGGTTAATTGGAGTGTTGGTGCAAAATAGAGTCAAGAATCATGCTTCGTTTATGCATACGTATGCATGCGCAGCCACTTGTACATTACAAAGTGAAATGATGCTACGCCATATGGCTTTCTAAAGTCGAGCACCAAATAAGAATACTGCCTTGTGTCGAGGTTTGGGCGTACAAGAATCGTCGTGCCCTCAACCTAGGCAATAAGTTCTGATTATTTATGGGTTATAATATAAGGACTTAATCTAGTTTGGCATGCATGATAATGATGTTAAAACATAACGTGGTCTACAATAATAGATTGTAATGTGATGTAATATAAAGTGTGAAGATTTTAAGTGATCATTTAATTAAGTTATGTAATAAACAAAAAAATTTGACGTTTACAAGAGTTAGAGATGAAGGGTAAAGCTTATATTAAGTGATAATAGATTTCAGATTCGTTAGGGTGGTTAACCAACATGATTAGACATTAAGTTAAGGTTATGACCTAAATGGTGGGTTAAACCTATAAAGCTAATATTAACACAACTAATTGTTATTGCAATTTCAATGGTATGTCTTGCCAAACATTATTATACTTGTGTAGCGTACACACGAGGCAAGTTTCCTAACTTCATTCTATTATTAATGAATGCAAGTTTCATAGATACGTTATCTTTTATGTCAAGCAAGATTTCTATTCCTAAATTATCATTGTACAAGTTCCTAAATTCTATGTTAAAGTCGAGCAAGCCTAATCTATCTTGTGTAAAATTGTACAAGCTCTTATACCCTAATTCGTTACATCGAGCGAGTTTCACTTTCCTTATTCTTGTTATTTCTATTCAAAGCATATACTGTTTTAATACATTTATTCAAATGAGATTGTTCTAACTCTTTTAAATATAGTATTTTTCATGTATACCATGTCTACTCATTTGTATATTGTTGTTATTCGATCTTTGACTTAAATAACCTTATTCACTTCTATATTATCATGTTAAACCTTTAAGTAGCAAGCAAACTCTTATTGATCGAATTGGTCTATAATTGAAAAGTGTTCTAAAATTATAGAACCATTGATAAGCTAGTTCCAAACTAAACTTTCTTTAGTGCGGAAGTTCTAAATTCAAATTGAGACGAACAACCCTAACATAGGAGATTATGTACGTGTAACGTTTAGATGTTTGTGCACAATACATGGTATAAAGGGTTGATCCCCCTAAGTACGTAAGGAAGGGTCTGTATAGTCTAAATGACTGTTAAGGTTCGGGTAATAATACCTAAATATCGGGGACATAGTTCGTGGTTTTAAGACCCTCTGATATTAAATTCAAACTTGTTTTCTATTTTTAATTCATAGAACAAGTTCACCATTATTCAGTATTCGTTATTCATTCTCATGTTATTATTATTATTACTCTCTATATCAGTGAGCAATCGTTTGATCACTCTTGCATTTAAACACTGTAGTTAAAGTTGAGAAAGTCGATGAGCCATCTTCCAGCAAAGGAAAGGGCAAGATGTCCAAGTGTTGAAGATTTATGAGAATTTATTTGAATGAACTATATTATAAGACTTAATTTAATTATGTGATGTATTCCACTTACTTATGTAATAGTTTAAGGTAAAATTACCTGGGATTGTTTTAAATGGATGTATCACTTTAATGGGAAAGATTATTATTTAAGTTATTTAAATTATGTCTTTATCCTTTGATATGGGTAGTTAGATGTAATGGTCTTGGATAGTGAGCACAAAATCCTGTGGGAATGGAGTACCCAGATTTGGGGGTGTCACAGCAACCCTCCTTAACAATTAAGGAATTAGGTTTTATTTTAATTAATTAAACTCTTTTAATTAATTAGGTTCCCGATCTTATTAAGAATAATTAATTAAACTCTTTTAATTAATTAGCCTCCTAATCTTATTAGGATATATGAGAGTACTTTTATTAATTAATTCCCAAACTCCTTTAGGAATTAAATAATAATAATATGACTCCTCTTATTAATTTATATTTAATATTTCCAAAATATTAAATAATAACTTTGGCAGCACTTGATCTTTGAAGCTCTTGTTGATTTATACTCCTTCACAACCTTCCCGTTGTAATGTAGCCATTGGGAGCTATTTGAATTGCTTCACAAATCTCGAGTTATTTGGTGTAGACTGCAGATGTGACAAGACAGCTCCTTTATGACTTTCTGACACTACAGTCTACTGTTTCACCTACCCCGTTAGAGATGTCACTTTGATGTCTCGGGCAGGTACTCAACTTTATTTCCTCCTTCTGATTTCTAGATCAGAGGTTATCTTTTTGCATCCATGCTCTCAATAAGCTCTATTCGAATGTCAATCTTCAGATTGAACCGTTGCCAATGCTTCAATTTTCAGTTGACCAAACTCTACGATTCTGATGCAACTATTCTAGGACCGGATCGCAGTGTCCTGTTGAATGTTGCTCATTGACAGGTTGAGACAACACTACGATCCTAAAGAGTGTTCATCGAATCTTCAATGTAGAACACGTCTTCCTTTTCTTGTGCAGTGCTTCAACACTTCTGTTTGCTTCGACTGATCTCAGGAACTGATAGCTTGACTCCTTATTCTGTCCTCTTCTGAATAGCAAGACACTTTAGATTTGTGGCATGCCCATCTCGCTTTCTCCTTCTGATCTCCCGTTCACTTATCATCAATGGACTGACCCAATGCTTAATCATTTTAGCCTTGTTCTTCATAAGCTTACCAGTATCTCTATGTACACTTCATCAGTTCCTGCTTTGTTTGGCAAACACTACGATCCTAGTTAATCCCAAGATCATTGTCTTCTGCTCTCTTAATAGCTACTATACTTGCTGACTTTCCTTAGTCAGTTACTGAAGTCTTCTTCTGATCAACTTATGGAAGATTTCATCTTGAATGGCTTCACAACCCAATCTGGATGTTGATTGGGTTGGTGCTTAGATCTTCTGTTAGCTTGCATGCCATTCGTTGAGTGCTCTCTGGTTTCCTTCAGGTGGGATGTATCTCTGCAGCTCAAACTAGAGGCTTCATACTTTTGATATTCTGGGAGTGCTCATTTGTTGAGAATCGTGTTTGCTCTATGATTCTGCCTTGGAGTTGTGAGCACATCTGTTGAAGCCTTAGTTCTGCACTCTACGATTCTGCCTTGCGTTGTACAGACACTACGACTCTGAGATCAGATCTTGACACTCTACGATTTCTGTCTTTATTCTCGTTGTCTTCCATCTGATCTTGCTTCGACTACGATCTCTGCCTCTGAATTGATCAGTAGACTTTACGAATCTGAGTGTAGTATACGATTCTTGACTTGGCTTTGGCAGATGCTCGGTCGGCTCTTAGACCGGCTGTCTTTACGATTCTGAACATGAATTCCTCATTAGACTATGGCTTCGAGGAAGTTCTTCTCGACACACTACGATCCTTCCTCGTCACTCCTGGCAGTCTACGAACTCTGAGATCTACTATCTTGCAGACTAGGATTCTTCCTTGATAGATCTTGAGTGTTCCTTGACTCTCCTGGCAGACTACGATTTCTGGTGTAGTGTTCGATGATCAGACAAGCCTATCTATTACATTATAAGATCAACCTAACAAGCTTGATCTTTCTATATTTATAGTCCTTGTACATCATTTCTTTTTTAAGGACTTTACAAAACTGTTTCTCTTATGTAGGATCAACCTAACATATTTGATCAATTCATTCTAAGTCCTTGTACATATGTTCCTATTATCTATCAAAGGACTTTACAACTTTTCTTAATACAAGCATACTTTCATATTCATTCATTTATATCATAATCAAATCATACATAAATAAGAATATCATTCACATGCTTATTCCTAAAAATCTCCCTCTATTTGATTATGACAAAAATAATAAGTGCATATGCATGAGATGAATGAATCTTATATACAGTGAGCAGCTGTATTTCTAAAATAGATAATCATGAATGTCATTGATAATAATATGGAATTATATAAACTTATGACACTTAACATCCTGGATCCAGAACATACTTAACTAGATAGAGATGTACCATTTTGGCTTCATATGTGTTTCAAGGATGTCTGTTGATCAACTACTTTTTTGCTTGATCTTTTTGCTCCTGCTCCCTCTGGGATGGTGACTTCAGTTCTTTTCACTGCTCCCCCTTAGACTCATGATCTTTTTCTTTATTTGGCACCCCTTCAAACTCTCTATTCATAGGATCATCACCCTTTGGCTCCCCTTCAGATGATGATTCTGCTTCTGCTGCTGCTATCTTCTTATTTGCCTTCTTCTTAGCCTTCTTGTCTTCTTTGCTTCTTTTCTCCTTTCTCCTTCTTGAGTGATTCTTCCTATATCTCTTTTTCTCCCCCTTTTTGTCATTAATCACTTTTGAAAGCTGCTCCATGTTGGATATTAGTTGTTCCATCAAGTAAGATGAGTTACCAACCTCAGTCTTAAGTTCTTGTTGGCTTAGCTCCATTTGCTGGGAGAGAGATTGATTTAGATTGTCAATCTTGTCAAAGAGGGATATGATTTGCTCTTCATTTGCCTTTTGTGCTCGTAGAGCTTCTGCCTTCTGTTCATTTATAGCCTTCAGATAGATTTGATCTCTCTCTTTGATTTTGAGAGATATATCAGACATAGTGGCTTGGAGTCTGTCTTGAACCGCATCATCTCCTGCTGCTGTCAACATCTTTGCCTCTTCAGTGATGATGGATATCTTCTCAACCAACTCATCAGAATTCTTAAGTAACTCCTGCTCCGTAGGAGTTTGGTCATGTGGTTGGGCAGGCTCTTGTTGAACACCAAATTGAACTCTACGATTTTCATTTTCTGACATTTTTTCTAAAGCAGTAAGAATTTGGTAAATCGTTGAGTGCCAATCACTATTGGATGATGAAGGAATTTCAGACAATTGTGCTTAGAGAGAGAGAAGCTTTTCAAATTGAACTTGATCATCTTCAGTGGTAGGGCGAAGGGACTCTACGATCATCTGCTTGGGCATAATCCTTCTACCATCAGAACCCACTCTATAATCGTAGGGAATGTAGTGGTTTTCAGCATATCAGTAGACTTTGTAGTGAGGCTATTCTTTGATCATCTTGGTTGCAAACTCATTTACTCTTGGAAAGTTTTGAGATACCAAGTCCATGTTCGGAAACGTTGAGTAACACCAGCTGAAGTAGCTCCCATCTTTATCAATATGCGCTTTTAACCAAGGCATCCACGGGAAGAACCATCTCATCAGAAGATCTTCAGAATTGTACAGTATTGTTGTGCAATCTAACTCCATATTTTTCCAGTTGTTAAGCACCTCGTCTGTAGTCATTCTTACAACTCTGAGTTGTTCATTTCCATGGCTTATCCATCTTACTATATATAAGCTTTACCTTGCACGTATTCCCACCTTTAAAATAAAAAAAATATAAGCAAAATTTCTGATTTAATTATATAGAAAATATCGGGTTATTATATTCACCCTCCCTTATAAAGATTTCGTCCCCGGAATCACTGTTTTAAAACTTATACCTATTAGGGTACATAGCATACATAGTTATTGCAAATAGATCTCGATCAAATTCAATCGAACTGATCTTTAACTATTCAATGTAAAGCGTGTCTATCTGATTAAACAAAAAATTGATTTCTAATAGAACTCAAATTCATCCTTCAAAATTTCTTTATAAAGTAATTTACTATATATAGGAAAATTATGCATAAGAAAATAGAAGTAATATGAATAATACCTGTTCACGTGAAGTATTCCTTCTTCATCGATTCTTGTTTCTGGGATAACACCTTCTTGTACTTTCTTCTTCATACGCATCAAATCCGAGTCTGTGGTTTGAGTAACTTTAACTTTATCGATTAAAGTTGGTTCTATGTGTATACTTAACATCATCACATGGGTCCCCAGAGTCTTGAATTCTATCTTCATCTTTTGTAAATCACACAAAATGGGCCTTTGTGTTGACAACATCGCACTCGTTCCCGCATATGATCTTCTACTCAATGCGTCAGCTACCACGTTCGCTTTTCTAGGATGGTATTGAATGGTATAGTCGTAATCTTTCAACAACTCGAGCTAATGTCGTTGCCCCATGTTGAGTTCCTTTTGGGTGAAGAAATATTTTAGGCTTTTATGGTCTGAATATATCTCCCCTTTCTCCCCATATAGATAGTGCCTCCAAATTTTTAACGCGAAAACGACTGCTGCCAACTCTAGATCATGAGTAGGGTAATTCTTCTCATATTCTTTGAGTTGTCGCAAGGCATAGGCTATGACCTTCCCATGTTGCATAAGAACACATCATAACCCTTTGCCTGAAGCATCGTTGTAGATAACAAATCCATCCGAACCAGATGGTATTGTCAGAACAGGTGTCGAAATGAGTATCCTCTTAAGCTCTTGGAAATTTTTCTCGCAATCCTCGCTCCATACGAATTTTGTATCTTTCTGAGTCAGCTGAGTTAACGGAGTAGCGATTCGAGAAAATCCTTCCACAAATCTCCAATAATAACTAGCTAAACCTAGAAAGCTACGTACTTCGGTTACTGTCTTAGGTTGCTCCCAACTTTGTATTCCTTCAATCTTCGTCGGGTCAACAAATACTCCATGTTTTGACACCATGTGCCCAAGGAATGTAACTTCCTCAAGCCAGAACTCGCATTTCTTCAACTTGGCATATAGCTTGTTTTCACGAAGCCTTTGAAGTACCAGCTTCAAATGGTGCTCATGATCTTCATGACTTTTGGAATATATGAGGATGTCATGAATAAAGACAACAACGAACTGATCCAAATATTCCTTGAATACTCGGTTCATCATATCCATGAAAGCCGCAGGAGCATTAGTCAATCCAAAAGGCATGACTAAAAATTCATAATGCCCGAACCGAGTTCTAAAGGCAGTCTTCGGAATATCCTCCGTTTTAATCTTCAGCTGATGATATCCAGAACGAAGATCGATCTTTGAAAAGAATTATGCTCCATGCAACTGGTCAAACAGGTCATCAAAGCGAGGTAGCGGATACTATTCTTGATGGTGACATGGTTCAATTCCCGGTAGTCAATACAAAGTCGCATACTCCCGTCCTTCTTCTTTACGAATAAAATAGGAGCACCCCAAGGAGATGTACTAGGATGAATGAAACTGATGTCTAACAACTCCTGTAGTTAGACCTTTAACTCCTGAAGTTCAATAGGATCCATTCGATATGGGGTTTTAAAAATGGTCTTTGTACCAGGTTCAAGGTCAATAACAAATTCAACTTCACGTTCTGGGGGTAGACCGGGAAGTTCTTCAGGAGATACGTCAGTAATTCACTAACAACAGAAATATTATTCAAATCTGATGTGTTTTTATCCAAGTCCATAACATGGACTAAGAAAGCTTGACATCCATTTTTTAATAAACGAATGGCTTTATGGCTTGATATGACAATGATTAACTTTAGTGGTTTGGTTGCTTGAATACGCATAACAAGTTAGTTAGGAATATGAAAACTAACAACCTTACGAAAATAATCAATTTTGGCATGATGAGTATTTAACCAAACAATCCCTAAAATCACATCAAATGCAAGTATCTTTAAAGAGATAAGATCAACAAGTAATGTGATGGTGTCAACTTGAATCAAGCAAGATTTATAAATAGTGGATGTAATGAAAGTTTCTCCTAACGGAGTCTCCACAGATAAGTCAAAGTCTAATTTCTCTGGAGTCAAGTTTAAATGTTGAGCACAAGCAGGAGAGATAAATGAATGGGTAGAACCGGTATCTAGTAAGGTATAAACTTCGTAAGAGTTTGTGATTAGCTTACCCGTGATCACCTCGTTCGGGTTCCTAGCATTTTTGCCAGTCACGACAAACGCTCTTCCAGTAACCGCTGACTTTGACTTTTCTGGGATAGCCTTTTGAGTCACCATCCCCGCTGGACTTGGTTTTGCTATAGTACAATCTCGAGCGATATGACCTTCCTTTCCATAATTATAACATACCTTGAACTGTTGTGTGAAGTTTGGGCTGATGTGTCCCTCTTTTCCACATTTATAACATATGACCGGTGGTCGTTCTCCTCCCTTTGGAATAGTTGATGCTAGTGCTGATGTCTTCACATTGTCATTGTTGTACCTTCTCTTTTTAAAATCTCCCTCGACTTGCTTCTTCTATTATCATGGCCATGATTACCACCAAAGTGGTTACCGCTTTTGTCAGTATTTTTCCCTCCCCGCTGGTTATCATTGCTCCGATGACTGCTGCCACCGGTATGACCCTGGTTGTGGTCCCTTGGTTGAACGTACTCATTATCTCGCTCTAATAATTGAGCCCTGTTGATAACATCTGAATATAAAGAAAATTTGTGAGAAATGAGATATTGACGTATATCGGGTTTCAGACCTCTTAGAAACATCCGCGTCATACGTTCCTCATTCTCCACTAAATGAGGTGCAAACCTGGATAACTCCATGAACTTCGCCTCGTACTGGGACACTGTCATGTTATTCTGTTCCAATCTAATAAACTCCACCTCCTTCATATGATGAATACTTTCAAGAAAGTACTTGTCATTGAACAGTTTCTAAAATGTTTTCCAAGACATGTTGAGTGCGGCTGGCTGGATACGCTTCACAGATTCCCACCAGTAATTTGCATCACCAAGAAACATAAAGGTGACTAATGGAACCTTCTGTTCCTTCGTGCATCCCAAGACATCGAATATCTTGGTAGTTTGCTTGACCCACGTCTCAGCCTTAATTGGATCCGGCTTTCCCCAAAATTCTGGTGGTCCCGACTCTTTGAAACTGCTTGGTTGTGACTGTGACGCCCCCAAATTCAGGTACTTGAAACCCAAACTTGGTGCTTCACGATACCATTTCTATAAGCAAAATAATACTAATAATAATAACAATGATATAGCTACCAAATTTAATTTACATATGCATCAGAGTTTATTCCCAGGTACGCGACCTTTAAACATTCATTACATCATAGATAATAGATATCATTGTCTTAATAAACTCTAACTATTACACAGAATTATATAAAACTCATTCGAATAGCTTTCCTTTTCCCTTGTTCTTGTCTGATCCTTCGGGTTGATAATACTTGGCTGAAAACATTTGAATTTAAAGCAAGAATGAGCATTTGATTGCCCAGCAAGTAATAACAACAATAGATATTAGCTGAAAGAATTAAATGTTTTCTTTGAATGACGCTTCTACAACGAATCAACAGTTGTGAAGTAAGCTGAACCAATAATAACAACATATCAATTCTATATCAAATTTTTGAAACTACGTACTGACTATAACTGGAGATTAGTCGACAGACTATGAACATTGTTTTCTATTTTTGAAAAGGTTAAATAGAACTTCATCTGTAAACTATCATAACTTACAGGCACGGGGGGTGATCAGTCTGTTATGCCCTGTATTGATCAATACTACATGTAAGAACGATATTATCGTTCATCTTATCCACCTTAGGTGCACAAAAGTTTTCCCATGTTCGGGATGTTCATACTTAGTCGGGAATCCGAACCAAAACAATCTGGTTGGATACAATAAAGTTCTATCTTGTTCAACAATATTTTTTAAGTTTGTGTCTAGCCAAATCAAATAGCTTAGACGGCTTTTAAGTCAACGTATACATACTGGAAATCAATAAGTATGTATCAACATGTGATTAAATACAATGATTATTCAAGTGGGGACACTTGTATAACCATATTTAGAAACTAACGAACAGAATAAATATCTGGATTATGCACTAATACTGTGTTGATAAACAATGATCGGATAATTTAAGAACTTGTATGAATATAAATAATTAGATACATAATCAATAACAATAGAGTTAATAATCTGGCACAATAATATGATTCTGAAACTTTCTTACTCATGCCCATTGCATAAAGGAAATGCAAAGTTAGGATACTTGCCTGAGCTGCTGCTTACAATAATGCAACCTAGATTAATCTTTTATATCGAAACCTATCATTAATAAGATCATTCGTTCGATTAGAATAATGTATCATAACACATAGTACTGCTATTTACAGTCAGCACATAACCTAATCACATTGTCACATATTTTAACAGTCATTGGTTCACAAACAAACACTTATCGAGTCCAATTATATAAGTCTAGATCAATTTCTGAAATATTTCGGTATACCGACGGCTTTATCGGGTAATTATCGAGTCTAAAACTCTATTCTGTTGTTCAATATTCGATTAGATAATTTAAATATCAATCATATTATCTTTCATAGCCTTATAATAATTTTTAAATAATTATTATAATTTATCTATAAAATGATTTAAATATTAAATAATTCTATTATCATTAATATCTAATTAATATTAAACTATTAATGAAACCATTGCCAAAATATTAAAGTTATTTATAATAACTCAAATATTTTAAAGTATTAATATTACCCTTAAATGATTTTTAAAATATTTAAAATCATTTTAAATAATAACCATTAAAATTTAAATATTAATGTATTATTCATCAAAATATTAAAAGTCATTTATTATAACTTAAAATATTTTTAATTCATTTATATCATTTTTAAATGATTTTTAAATCAATAATACCATTTTTAATTTATTTATTCAATATAATTATTAAATAAATTAAATATCATTAATATAAAATTATTAATGAAATTTAACTTTAAATATCAAAAGTTATATTTTATAACTTAAAATATTCTTAAACTATTTATTTTCATTTAAAATAATTTTTATAATATTAAAATCATTTTAATTAATTTATTTAATATAATTACTAAATAAATCTAATATCATTAATATTAAATAATTAATAAAACTTATCTTAAAATATTAAAATTTATGTTTTATAACTTAAAATATTATTAAATACCTTATTATCATTTAAAATAATTTTTAATACAATAAAATCATTTTTAATTAATTTATTTAATTCATTTATTAAATAAATTAAATACCAATAATATTCAAATAAATATTAATATTTATGAAAAATATGTCAAATTATAAAAAGGTAATTTTTATAACTTAAAATAATTTTGAATACTATTTTTGTAATTTTCAGAATTTATTTACTATTTTAAATTGATTTTCTAGAAATTAAATTAATTAATTTTAATAAGTCTGTCGTTAATGTTAGGTTTGTAATATTCATGTGCGCAATCAAATTGCAAAAATTAAGCGGAAGCGAGATAAATCAGAGTTTGAAAATTATACAAATCACATACCCGGATCACCCTTTATGCACAATTATTAATTAAACGGAAAGATAAAGAATAAAATCATACCCTTGAAGATCGAGCTTCCTCAGGTATAAGTTCACCTCCAAATCCTTTCGCGTTCAACTTGAATCCACCGGGTTTGGTTCCTTCCTTTAATCAACGTTAGCCACCCAAGTGTTTGGCCTCTAGAGGTGATCCACCAAGGAAGAAGAAAATTCAAGAAGAAGGGTGGTTGACTAAACCCTAGTTTTTCTATCTCTATAGAAAAGGGTACTCTCCAACAAATTAGAATTATGTCGTTGTAAAAGTCAACAACCCCCCACCCATAATAAGACTCCTCTTATTTATAGATGTGGGCAACCCACCTTAACAATTAAGGAATTGGGTTTTATTTAATTAATTAAATTCTTTTAATTAATTAAGCTCCCTAATCTTATTAGGGATAATTAATTAAACTCCTTTAACTAATTTTCCTTCCTAATCCAATTAGGAATAAATGAGAGTACTTATATTAAATTAATTCCTAAACTCTTTTAGAAATTAAAATAATAATAATTGTAATAATATTAATAAGACTCCTCTTATTAATTTATATTTAATATTTCTAAAATATTAAATAATAAATATTAAGCTATTTAATTTATTCTATCACCATAGATTAAATTAAATATACTTAACATATTATTACGATTATGCCATTAACTTCTTAAATAATTATTCTTCTTTTTATGGTGTGACCCTTTAGGTTCTCCATATTAAACCTGGTTGTGAATAAATCAATTAGAACAATTCTAATCTTATTTAAATAAATAAATTAAACAATTAATTTATTTAAATAAATAATATTTATTCTACAATAGGGATAAGTCTCCTAGCGATCAACGACTTTCCGGATAATATAGATTTCAACATTAATCATTAAAGAACCTTTGAGTAAATAGTTACCGTGACAATTCAATCCTTCCACCATACAATGTCCCAATTAAATATAAGACATGGAATTCTTGTCAAGTCTTATTTTATTTAATTATATGTATTTCGACTCTTAAATGCACAACTCCAAATAATGCAAATTAGAAACTCCTTTCTAATTTCATTCTCGCCTTAACCAAGGACTCTTTGGGTTGTCATTTATCGAATCACATAGGACATTTATCTTCTTTTATTAGAAGTGGTAGATTCTTTATTGATCATACATTATCTCCATGTACAACTTATTATACCCAAGCATACTCTTTGATATACCCTAAGGGTCTTAAGGAATAAGTCAAAGTATAACTCATCATACACAAGATACTATGATGATCTCAAGTCCAAGGATTACTTGTACTACTATCACTCACAGAAATTCCTATTGACTGACAAATAAAACTCCATTAGGTATTCCTTAGCGAGCCACGTTCAAAGGAACTTATTCTCTAATAAGCACCTACATACTTGCTTTAGTGTCTCCACAAAATGATCATGAGATCAATCATCCTCATCCAATGAAAGCAACGACGTATGTACCAATCTATCCGGATTCACTAATCCCCAATTTAGTAATCCAATGATTGGGAACTATTTTAGTTTTAAGCTTTCTAAGAATTTAGATCTCATTAGAATGAACATCATCATTATTCTAAAAGCATTGCTTAAAACTATGGGTTTATCACATATTATAAAACAGCATCATGTAGATAATTAAAAGCCTTTAATAAATTAATACTTTTATTAATAAATGAATAAGATTGTTACAAAGTATATGCTTTATCATCAAACATGATTGGCTTGTGTGCATACTACTTTCAATCTCCCACTTGCACTAAAGCCAATCGCCATTGTATCTTATACTCTTCTTCTAAGTGACAATTATCCCATTTTGTTGGATAAGCTTTAGTTAATGGATATGTAATGTTGTTCATGAGAGTCCACTATCTCTATAGTGATTTCCCATCTTTCAATGATTCTAATAATCAAATGAAAATGCCACAACACATGTTTAGATCCAAGATGAGACTTAGGAACTATTCCTAGTTCTGTAATGAACTTTTAATCCAAACAATCAACTTGCAGCTTCATTTATAGCTATATACTTTGTCTTTATCACTAAACCAAAGAACTCTTTCTTTGTTTGGAACATTTCAATTCAACTCGCACCACTGTTCAAGGTAACCCTTTACCTTAAAGTGGATTTTTTCTGTCGTCTTGATCTATCTGAAAAACTTGAGTCTGCTAAGCCCTCTAGTTTTAATTAGGACCCACCATGAATATGATCACATCCTTAGTGCCGGTTAAGCACTTTAAGATGTTTTTTCACTGACTCATAGTGAACTTCTCCATAATATGACTGATCAACATCAGGTCTTGTACATTTCATTGCATGCATGATTGTCACTCATGCGACCTCTCTTTTCAGGAGTCTGTGGGGACTATTAAGAGAGATTCACTCCATAGCTCATCAACATGAGACATCTCTTGGAGTTTGCCATGCTAAACGACTTTAGCATCAAATGAATATACGTTCCTTGGGTTAAGTCGAGCATCCTCTTGAATCTATCTATATAGATTTTATCCCCAATTAAGATACTCTTCCCAAACCATTCATGGAGGAATGTTTAGACAACTTTATCATTACTGATTGTAGCATTGGTATGTCATTCCTTATCCGTAGTATATCAACATATAATACTAGAAATTTCACGACGCTCCCACTGACCCTTTTGTACACACTAGAAGTCTTACCTCATCGAATGTAACTCTGGATCATCATCTTCTATGATGTGTACCTCATCATCATCATCCATGATGAATCCATACCTCCCAGGTATCTTTGGTACTATTCCAGATTTATGATTCGGTTGTGGTACAATAGGTCTATCTACAGGTTCCTCTTATTTGACTTATAGTGTTTTGTGGATCATGAACTTTTCAAGATCTATAATCCTCCAACTAGCTCTTTCAATGATAAACACCTTTATCTTAGAAGGCAGCGTGTTTCGTAACAAACACCTTTTGCTAAGTAGAATTATAGAACATATACCCTAAACTTACTTTAGGATGTCCCTCAAATCTGTACATGTCAAATTTTGTCCCAAGCTTATCCTTTGAAACCTTTTCACATAAGTTGGACAACCCCTTATCTTAACATACTTAAGATTAGGAATCCTCCCTATCCATAACTTTTATGGAGTCTTGGGGCCGGATTTTGAGGTTACCTTTTTGTAGATATGCAGCCATTTCTAGGACATGACCCTAGAAGGATACTGGAATGTCGGTAAAATCATTATGGACCGCACCATGTCCAACAAGGTACGATTTTTCATTCAGATACATCAATCAATTATTGCGTATCAGGATGTGTCCATTATGAGAAAACCATTTGAGATGATCTAGAAACTTATTGCACAAGTATTTATTCCTTGATCTAATCAAAGAATCTTAATACTTTGCCAATTTGTTTCATTTCTGAATTCTTTGAACCTTTCAAATAATTCACAATTGTATTTCAGCAAATACACACATTCAACTCTTTGAATGATCATCTCCTTTTTCTTATACTAGTTTGTTCAATTTGTAAAATATATTTTTCACGTAAGTCAAGTATACAAAATCCATTAAGTAATATTCCGCTTTTATACAAAACATTATTATTATAAATAGAACAACAATTGTTCTTAATTATAATACCAAAGTTTTCATTGTCCAACAATAAAATGGAAATAATATTTTTAACAAGAACCGGAATACAATAACAACTTATTGACTTAATAGATTTACTCAGTAAAGTCTTCTAAACTATAAGTTTCTATAGCTAATGCAAAGAACCTTTGCTTCATTTTCCACACATAGATCTACTTATATTTGTTTAGCTTTCTACTTCTTGGTCCTTCATAAATCTATATTTATGATAACCAAAGTCGGATCCAATACCCAAGTAGAACCTCGACTTAAAAGAAAAATTTATTTAAATCATGAACAAAATTGCATTTATAACCTAAAACTTCACTAAGCTTCTTTGGTTAGCCTCTACAAGATGCTTCTCAGCTTCTTTTCAAAGGTCCGTGCTTATTGCAAAGGGAAGCAAACTCCTTTGCTATCCGTGACGCTTTTTCTCTTATTATCCTTTGTTTATGCCTTTCTATTTACCTTCTTTGAATCGTTCTTCTTTTTCGGAAGATCCTTTGGCCCTACCAAGTAAGACTTGGTATTTCTTGGTTGGAAAGTGACTCTCAACATTTTTCAACATGTTAAGCACATCAGCGAGGCTGATATCTAGCTTGTTTATATGAAAAATTCACAACAATTGTGAAAGGAGTCCGGGAGTGAGTGCAAGATCAAATCTTGGCTCAACTCTCCATCCATGACAAAACCAGTTGTCCTAATTGATCAATCAAATTGATTATGTTAAGAACTTTTTGTCTGTACTATAGTGCCATTGGCCATTCTAGATCGGAAGAGCTCCTTAGATATCTGATATCTATTAGTCCTACTTTCCTCACCATCAACTACTTGATGTGCAGGAATATAGTAGAAGCATCCATAGTTTCATGCTGACGCTGAAGCTCGTTACTCATGGATACGAGCATGATGCATTGAGCCAACTGTGCATCATCTTGCCACTTTCTAAAAGTAGCAATCTCTTCCTCGAGGCATTATGCGCAACCATTGCGAGGATAGGCGTATTAAGGACATAAGATAGCTTTTCACTATGAGAACTATTCTCAAATTTCTTAACCAATCCGCTTTAATTCATTCGATTAATTTAGCATCTAATATGCTTCGCAGTTGATAGTAATTTTAGACATTGTAAAATTACGTAAATGAATTTGTAATTAACAACATTTTAACATACATTCTTTTATTAATTACCAAAATAATTTAGGTCTTGTTTTAAATTGGTATCTCCCACTATTTTCTTCAAACTATATTACCCTCACTTATATAGTTCGCAAAAATCTAATTAAAGATTTGCTAGTGAGAATAAGGATCACATTTCAAATGTATATAGCCTTGTGGTGACACAACAAACTATATATAAATAAATAGGTAGACAACTTTTTGTCAATTACATCAACTATGCAACTCCTTTTCTTTTGCCTCTTAGATTATTTTGATCAAGTGGTGGCACATCCGAATCAAAATTATCCAAGTTAAGTCTGACCTAGCACTCCATATATTCAAAAAAGAAAAATATCATCCTTGTGGTGACACAACAAAACAATATTGTTCAATTTTCTTTATAAGCATCAAATGTGATAAATTAACATCTTAAATACTTAATACTTGCCTTGTGGTGACACAACAAACTCATATTAAATATTTAATACTTTATTAATTTTATCATGCTAGAAGGCGACGTTCGATATTCCAAATATCTTTGAATGCTTAGGACTTAATAAAAAAAATTGAGGGGTTTGTTATTAATTTGTCTCATCTTGTTTAGCGTGCATGCACATATATATATAAAATACGTGTCATATTAATGAACATGCGAAGCATGTTTGCATAATATATAATATATATATAGTATAAGCATGCACATATAGAATACTATATTCTACCCGGATTGATTATGGACTTTTATTCTAGTTTGGTTCACTAGAGCCACCAAGTGAACCAAAAGGTCAAACCCTAGAGGTGCAAGAAATAATATTTAAATATAACTATTACATTTAAACCCGGGCTCCATTACAAACGGGTCTTCAAGCGCTCCTTGTTCCTTGATCTCCAATTCTTCAAAATTAATTCTAACTATTCCTTTTATAAAACTATTTAAAATAAATAGAAAACTTGATCGTGATCGAGGGAAAGTACATAGGAGGAGATAGAATTTACATTAAGAAAAATTAGAGAAGACGAGTACACAGTAACCCCATTTAATAAAACCCATACATCCATGCATCCAACTAAAATAAAATCCAATCACGTTGGTCAATAGTCCATAATCAATCCCATTTATTATCATACACATCATCATATGCATCAATAAATAACATTCATCTTATGAATAATAAATATTTAATATATATATTGATATCATTTAATGGGCAAATTTAGTTAGTATAAAATCTAATTTTGAATCAAAATAAACTCCTTTATTTTAATCCAAATTTAAATCAAAATAAAACTATTTTATTTTAATTTATCCAATTTTGAATAAAATAAACTATTTTATTTTAATCAAAATTTTAATCAAAATAAACTCCTTTATTTTAATTAATTATGGAATCCAATTCCATATATATATATATATATATATATATATTAAAAGGAAACACGGATTATCTTTCCTATTCACAAATAAACTCCTTTATTTTGAATAATATGAAATCTTATTTCATATTTAAAAAACTCTTTTATTTAAGGAAACACGGATTTTCTTTCCTATTCACAAATAAACTCCTTTATTTTGAATAATATGAAATCTTATTTCATATTTAAATAAACTCCTTTATTTAAGGAAATATGGATTCTCTTTCTATTCACAAATAAACTCTTTTATTTTAAACAATATGAAATCTTATTTCATATCTAAATAAACTCCTTTATTTTAGGAAAAATAGAATCCAATTTCAACTCCAATTAGTTATCATGGAATCCAATTCCAACTCTAATTAGTTAGCATGAAATTCTAATTTTAAAATTAAAATAAACCTTTTACTTTAAAATTAAAATAAACCTTTTATTTTAAAATTAAAATAAACCTTTTATTTTAATTATAAAATTATTTAAAATAAAAATAAAACTTTATATTTTAATATTAAAATAAACCTTTTATTTTAAAATTAAAATAAACTTTTATTTTAATTATATAATAATTAAGAATATATATATTCTTTTGAAATCCGTCTTTGCTCCAAGTTGTCAAGTTGTAGTTCTCTATAAAATTTTTATTTTTTTTATTAGTTCAAATGTGCCAAAGACATGTGACATTTGGTGAGTGATAAAGAAATACTTCATATATATATATATATATATATATATATATATATATATATATATATATATATATATTACATATTTCATAAATATATATATATATATATATATATTACATCTTCCTTTTAAACCGCCAGACCGCACTTTTTTTATGGTTTCATTCTTTGCATTATCCTGTTGCTTAGTGATCTCGCACCTTTTTTTTTTTTTTTTTAATAAATTTTATACAATAAAATTATGCCCAATTAAATTGTTCTAAACACATATCAATATATAAATTAAAACAATTAATAATTCGCATAAAGGTTTGGCTTTGATGCCAGTGTTAGGTTTGTAATATTCATGTGCGCAATCAAATTGCAAAAATTAAGCGGAAGCGAGATAAATCAGAGTTTGAAAATTATACAAACCATATACCCGGATCACCCTTTATGCACAATTATTAATTAAACGGAAAGATAAAGAATAAAATCATACCCTTGAAGATCGAGCTTCCTCAGGTACAAGTTCACCTCCAAATCCTTTCGCGTTCAACTTGAATCCACCGGGTTTGGTTCCTTCCTTTGATCAACGTTAGCCACCCAAGTGTTTGGCCTCTAGAGGTGATCCACCAAGGAAGAAGAAAATTCAAAAAGAAGGGTGGTTGGCTAAACCCTAGTTTTTCTATCTCTATAGAAAAGGGTACTCTCCAACAAATTAGAATTATGTCGTTGTAAAAGTCAACAACCCCCCCCACCCATAATAAGACTCCTCTTATTTATAGATGTGGGCAACCCACCTTAACAATTAAGGAATTGGGTTTTATTTAATTAATTAAATTCTTTTAATTAATTAAGCTCCCTAATCTTATTAGAGATAATTAATTAAACTCCTTTAACTAATTTTCCTTCCTAATCCAATTAGGAATAAATGAGAGTACTTATATTAAATTAATTCCTAAAATCTTTTAGAAATTAAAATAATAATAATTGTAATAATATTAATAAGACTCCTCTTATTAATTTATATTTAATATTTCTAAAATATTAAATAATAAATATTAAGCTATTTAATTTATTCTATCACCATAGATTAAATTAAATATACTTAACATATTATTACGATTATGCCATTAACTTCTTAAATAATTATTCTTCCTTTTATGGTGTGACCCTTTAGGTTCTCCATATTAAACCTACAGATAAATCAATTAGAACAATTCTAATCTTATTTAAATAAATAAATTAAACAATTAATTTATTTAAATAAATAATATTTATTCTACAATAGGGATAAGCCTCCCTAACGATCAACGACTTTTCGGATAATATAGATTTCAACATTAATCATTAAAGAACCTTTGAGTAAATAGTTACTGCATAATTCAATCCTTCCACCATACAATGTCCCAAGTAAATATAAGACATGGAATTTCACAAGTCTTATTTTATTTAATTATATGTATTTCGACTCTTAAATGCACAACTCCAAATAATGCAAATTAGAAACTCCTTTCTAATTTCATTACGCCTTAACCAAGGACTCACTGGGTTGTCATTTATCGAATCACATAGGATATTTCTCTTCTTTTATTAGAAGTGGTAGATTCTTTATTGATCATACATTATCTCCATGTACAACTTATTATACCCAAGCATACCCTTTGATATACCCTAAGGGTCTTAAGGAATAAGTCAAAGTATAACTCATCATACACAAGATACTATGATGATCTCAAGTCCAAGGATTACTTGTACTACTATCACTACTGAAATTCCTATTGACAGCAAATAAAACTCCATTAGGTATTCCTTAGCGAGCCAATGCTTCAATGAACTTATTCTCTAATAAGCACCTACATACTTGCTTTAGTGTCTCCACACAAATGATCATGAGATTAATCATCCTCATCCAATGAGCAAGCAACGTATGTACCAATCTATCCAGATTCACTAATCCCCAATTTAGTAATCCAACGATTGGGAAATATTTTAGTTTTAAGCTTTCAAAGAATTTAGATCTCATTAAAATGATCATCATCATTATTCTAAAAGCATTGCTTAAAACTATGGGTTTATCACATATTATAAAACAGCATCATGTAGATAATTAAAAGCCTTTAATAAATTAATACTTTTTATTAATAAATGAATAAGATTGTTACAAAGTATATGCTTTATCATCAAACATGATTGGCTTGTATGCATATTACTTTCAGTTAAAGCCTTTTGGCGATAGTAAGTGTCGCCTTAGGTGTTCTTGAGAAACCCAGAACACTAAAAAGTCAGTTTCGAGTGGGTAGGTTTGACCATTAATAAATCAGTGTGCAATGTGTTGTTGGGCTAGCTAATGATTAAATCTTGTAGAACTAGTGTAACATTACATGTAACAACCAATTGTTGGGCTAGCTAATGATTAAATCTTGTAGAACTAGTGTAACATTACATGTAACAACCAATAACCATGTCATACATCATCACAATCGGTTATTATTAGCTTTTTTTTCAACTAGTTGTCGAAGTTGTAGTTGTTAGGTTTGTAATATTCGCAATCAAATTGCAAAATTAATGCGGAAGCGTGTTCATCATATTTCCACCGGTTTGGTTCTTTCCTTTGATCAACGTTAGCCACCCAAATGTTTGGCCTCTGAGGTGATCCACCAAGGAATTTTTGGCGATCTACATAGAAAGGTCGAATTGGAATTATAATGATTTTGTTGACCTTATTTTTTAATTATTAATTCGAATTTTCCTTCCTAATCCAATTAGTTATTATTATATTAAATTAATTCCTAAACTCTTTTAGTTAAAATAATAATAATTTTAATAATATTAATAAGACTCCTCTTATTAATTTATATTTAATATTTCTAAAATATTAAATAATAAATATTAAGCTATTTAATTTATTCTTGTAAACTAACCTATTACGCCATTAACTTCTTAAATAATTATTCTTCCTTTTATGGGTATCTAGTTTGATCATTAAATTCAATTAATTTATTTAAATAATATTTATTCTACAATAGAATAAGCCTCCCTAATCGGCGACTTTCAACCTCAAACATCAACAACTACACCTGATCTAAGGCATTAAAAGGGTGTCGGGTCCTTCCACCATACAATGATATTCCACTAAATATAAGGCATTGGAATTACCTGCCAAGTCTTATTTTATTTAATTATATGTATTTCGATCCTTAAATCTTCATTTCCTTTCTAATTTCATTTCGGGTTACCGAATCACATAGACATTTCACTTCTTTTAAAATGAAGAACAGATTCAATGACCACTTTATACCCTAAGGGCTAAGTCCACTACTTGTTATTCTATGATGATCTCAAGTGATGTTTTGTGATCTATCGATTCCAAGTTGTAGTAAGCATGCAAATGATTCAGATTCATTACATAAAATCGGTTTAACAACAAGAAAATCTCAAGATATGTGTTCGATTGGGAACTATTTTAGTTTTAAACCTCATTAGAATGATCATCATCATTATTCTAAAGCATTGCTTAAAACTATGTCACATATTATAAAACAAAGATCATGTAGATAATTACGCTCATATGTTTTCATCAAACGGGTTACCCGAAAAAAACGATTCATATTTCGGTGAACATCTCAAGATTGTTCGATGACCATTCACCATTCACCAAATACAACTTCGCTTGATGTTTTAGTGAACTAAGAGTATAAGAATGAAGTCCATCTAACATACAATAATCTGGTTACAACAACAGAATCAAGACAACAAACATGAGCAAGATCTGAGGACATGAACTTCTTGTTAGAGCTATCTGGGTAAGTTTTGGATTACCCAGAAAAGCTTGGTCATGGTCGGTCAACCGACTTTGACCATCAATAACTTTCAATCTATGCTAGATCTAAACCTGATTCAAGTTCCAGCTCCAAGATCTCATAGCAGACTACAAGATCAATGCTTAAAACAACAAAAAATATAAATAGGATGAGATCTAGAAGGTCTGACATTCATTGTCAGACATCAAAAATAAAATTTTCCAGTTTTTGTAAAACATCAAATCTGAGCCTCTAGATGTTATGGATCTAACATCTAGCAACCCAGATCATATATGTATACCATAAACAACATGTTTTAACACTTAAACATAACTTTGATCATATAAATCAAGATCAGATTATACATTAGGTTTCATACCTTTACTTGAACAAATTTTGATTTTAATCTCCTGATCTGATTATGGGTGATCTAGAAGCTTAATGAGGGACTGAAATACTAATGAATTTTGTGGGTGAAGAGAGAGAGAGAGTCTTGGTTATGTGTTGGTTTTATAAATTGGGTAAATAATGCACTTTCTCTCTCTTAATCCTTATCTAATCTTTGTTGCAATGAATTTAGCTGATGCAAGGTGGCAATAGATCAGATATGGCTGAGTTTTAGAGCATATGGGAGATCTTGAGTTGGAGATTTGCCAAGATATGGCAAGATTTGCTAGCATTAATTTCAAGAATGGGATAAAAAGGGGTTATTTAGGTCATTTTGCTTACAATTTTAATGGTATTCTTGTCCATGATACTTTAATCTAGGTTTTAATCACTAGATTTTAAACCTTAGAGTTTCCCAAATAATTTCTAGGGTTTGAAAAATTACATTAAAAGTTTAATAAAATTTTAATTAAAACACACTAATTAAAATTAGGGTTTTTAATAGAAAATTAGGGTTTTAAATAATTAGGGTTCCTTAACATCATTAGGGTTCCCAAATTAACAATTTAATTTACTAAAATAATAATTAGGGTTTCTAATTTTAGCAAATTAAGGTTTTCTAATTTAAATTAGGGCTTTCAAATATTAATTAGGGTTTTTCCTAATTAACAGAAATTCTATAATATGCAACATAATTCAAATAACATAATTTTTGACCGATCTTAAACTCCAGTTTTGAGTTTCAAATTATGGTTTATGACAGTAATACTAGGGTTTGTCGTGATACACCATAATTGACTAAGCATTATTGTAAGACCCCGAATTTTATGAAATAAAAGTATTTAATTTTTCTTATAATTGTTATTCAGTAAATGGTTAAATTGATAAAAAGTTAAAGTTAAGGGTGATATATGAAATTTTTCAAAATACGCAAGTGGTTATAAAATATTCATTTCATTGGGGAATATTCGTTTGGTCGTGGAATATTTGTTGTTGTCGGGGAATATTCGTATTTGACATGTACGACCATTTATGGGCCCCATAATGTAATAACTGTCGGATGAAGAAAACGACATAAGTTTGAGCTTTTATAAATAATTCACGTAATTTGTTACTGGTTAACAATCGCTGGAATACACGTGGTTAAAATATAGTAATACGCATGGTTGCACAAGAAGATACCAGTGATTACACATATTTTTTTGATTATTGATTCTTACGTAAAAAGGCTCTACTCAATAATTGTTACAGTAATGACTGTTCAATATTTTATTTTATTAATTCAATAACTGATGCGTTGATATTTTATATTATTGTTGTTTCAATAATTGTCACGACACAGTAGTTTTCATTATCAGATCAATAATTCATATTATTTGAATAATATTATTAGATAACATTATTGACAATGTCTAGAAAGTTCTATCAAGGAGAGGTTTGGTCACCTAATTGCGTGTCAGTAAGGAGAAATCCTTATCGGAAAGCCCCCTCTTTCTTGGGAACGGCCTGGTTGTCATAATTGTGATTCTGTAATATTATTTGTGAATAATTAATTATTGATTTATATGATAAGGAAATATTTATTTGATGTGGATATAAGTGATGAATTTATTTATTTTATGTGGTTATAATTGAAGGAATTAATGTTGAGGTGTTTTATCAGTATTTTATCGGAATGGAGGTATTAAAAATTAAACCAGTGTTCTTGAGATATATTGCGTGAGTTATAATTTTTAATCATTGTGATTTTTGGATATGTTATACATATATAAGTTGAGTATATGTCCACAAATTTTGAACCGTTAAAAATGAATGTATGATTTGTTATGAATTTTAAGAGGTGACTGGTTTAGAAATTGTTGAAGTTTCAGAATTTATCATTTTGGTGAAAATTGTAGAATGTGTGGGCCCCACCTTTGGTTGGTGAAGAAATGTGCTGAAATTGTATTTCAAATGTGGTGGGTGGCAATAGTAGCAGGTAAAGCCATCAGGTTACAGGTCAAGTCTGCTTCGGCGGGCTAACATTTTCCTATAAATAGAGAGCTAAGTTAGAATTGAAAAACACACCAGAAACATAAGCTTTCTCCCTTTCTCTCTCTATATTCTCGAGCGTATTTTTGTGAGTATTTGGATACTTGGAGAGTTGCTATTCAGTGCAAGTTTCCTTCGGCTTTTCATCCGATATTCGTCGTCAATCTTGCTCTTTTTTGAGGTGAGGATTTTAAGGGGTTATTATGTTTTTTCGGTTTAGATTTTTCAGACATTCAAAAATTCTAGAAAAATTTGAAATGATAATTTGATGAGTTTCTTTAATTGTGTCCAAAAATTGCAATTTTTGGATGTATAGATTAGGAGTTATGGATTTTATGAGAAAAGATTATTTTAAAAGTAAACCCTTATAACTCCTTGTGGTTAACTCCAAAATGGATGAAATTTTTATTGGGAGTACATCTATATAATATCAGTATACCCTGTAAATTTCAGAATTTTTGGATAAAATTACAATTTATGATAAATGTCTAAATATTCGACAGTTTTGGCCATATGAAAAATAGTAATTGAATTTTAAAAATTCTGAGAAAAATATATGTTCAATATAGGACTATGTTATGCTAAATCCCAGAAAAGAAATATTTTTGGAACTGATTTGATATTTTTCATGAAAATGGACTAGTTATGAATAAATAAATTAAATATGTTATGTGAAGTAACAAAATTGAAAAATAGGATTTTATGGCTTGGAAATCCTATATATGGTATATGTAGATTTTTGATGAGGTTGTTGGTTATTGGTGATGAAATCTTATGAGTTTGGCATTTTAGTATGATTAAATGCATTAATTAGTAAAGTGTAAACAATTAAAATAAATTGTTTATAAGTTTAAGAAATGATTAAAATATTGTGGTAGCATTAATAATATTAGATTATGAGATTATTAAGTGATTTATAACATTTGGATTAAGGTGTTATGAAATCATTGATTTATGAATCTTACTCTTGAAATTAAATGCAGTTGTTGATCGTATTGTTTTTATTATCATATATAACATTTTTATAATCCCGGTGATGAAATTTCTCTTTGACTTAAGTGTAAAGATGGGTAGATTATTGGTATGATCGTGACTATGGGTTCTCTTTGGCCAAGAGTGTGCAAGATGAATTGTTGATCGGTATGATCATGACCATTGAATGTACAATTGAATATTTTTAGCTTAAGTGCAAAGGTGAATTGATCAACATGGTTATAATTATTGTTTATATAAATTCTGAAATGATTATATATTTCTTTGAGATATGAATATCTTTGGCCTGTAGTGCAAAGATGACCTGTTGTTGAATATCTTTGGCGTGTAGTGCAAAAATGACCCGTTGTTGAATATCTTTGGCCCGTAGTACAAAGATGACCTGTTGTTGAATATCTTTGGCATGTAGTGCAAAGATGAACTGTTAATGAATATCTTTGGCCCGTAGTGCAAAGATGAATTTATTAGTATGATTATGAACAGGAACAGGAACAGGAACTGTGATTTGGTATAACCATGATCTTTGATGTTTCAGGTAAAGACATGTGATGAAAAAATATCTTCGTCTTGGATGAGAAGAGAAAATTAGAACAACAATTATGATTATAAGTTATTCACATAACTGTGAACAAGATCTGTTGATTAATGTTACAGGGTTAAAGCATTGTTGGTGGACTTTTAACATGGAGAAGATAATAGACTTTATGGCTATTTGACTCTTCTAATGGATTGCTCGTTCCGCTACAACTATGGTTGAAAAGTTTTATCATCTACCATATGTTCTAAATCTCTGATTTATTACTGATGAAGGCTATTGATAATTTAATTATCTTTAGTTATGATATTCTTTACTGGGCTAGTTGTGCTCACCCCTTTTGCTTCACAATTCCTTTCAGGTAATAAAAGAGTAGCTGGGTCGAGCGGGGATAACAGAGGAATAGTGTGGTGGTCCGAGACTATCAAAGTTTCTCAACACATTATAAAACGGCATGACATACAATATATAATTATATTGAGAACCTAAGATGTGTGTGTCGTATATTATACGTCACTTAATAATTGATTTTGGTGAACAACAATAGGGTGAGGTGAACCCAACTTTGGAAGGGTGTTTTTCCACTATCATACAAGATGTCTAATGACATACAATCTCATGTTATCATAAGAAAGGGTTGTGCACATCCACTTGCTGAGTATATCTACGAGCACTACCTATATGATCTTGGAGTTGGGTTGAAACATAATGTTCAATCACGTATTTTGGTGGAGATAGTTATATGTCAAGAGAAGACTCACCATTGGAAGGAACATGATAGTAATCTTCTCGTTTTTCTTTGGGGTCTATTGGATCAACAAAGGATAATTCTCTGTACATATGATATCTATCATAACTTAGATTCATGGCCTCCTATGTACGAAGGTTTCCTTGAGCACTTTCCAAAGATTTTAATTTGTAAAACAGTTCTAGATTGTACCTTTATGTAAGGTATCACCGCGTGAGTGTTGTCCATAGTTGGGACATGAGTCACAATTGGTATTAAAACTCACAAAGATATGTGTTGTTGTATTTTGCACGACAATTGTAGTAATAAAGTTGTAGTTATTTTATGTACCATGTATTTGGCGACTCAGAATAGGTTGGATGGATTGGACCTATTTTGTGGGCGTCACAATTATCAGTCTATACATATACAGTATATATTTATAACACTGAAAAATAGTATTATATTTAATATAATATTATTATTCTCATTCATTGCTCAAAACCCAAAATTAGGGTTTGGATTCCATATTTGATTTATCTTTCATATATAACATTATTAATTAAGTTAAAATAATTAACTTAATAATCGAACAAAAATTCATTTGACAAAATAGTAATTATAATAATCTCAATAATCATTTCATATATTATTTAAATAATATAAAATCATATTTTCATAGAAAATAAATAATAAAGACATTTCTACTATAAAATTAATTATTATAAGAATATACTTTATAATGATCAATAATTCTAAAATAAAATTATTTTAAATTATTCATGTAATAAATAAATTTTATTTATCACATATATACATACACATTACTTGGCACATATTCCTATCTTTAAAATATAAAAAAATTATATGCGAAATTTCTTATTTATTTATATAAAAAATATCGGATTATTACATTCACCCTCCCTTATAAGGATTACGTCCCCGGAATCACCGTTTTAAAACTTATACATACAAGGGTACATAGCATACACAATCATTGCAAGTAGAACTCGATCATATTTGATTGAACTGATCTTTAACTATTCGGCATAAAGCTTGTCTATCTGATTAAACGAAAATTTGATTTCTAAAAGAACTCAAATTCCTCCTTCAAAATTTTTTTATAAAATAATTTGCTATATATAGGAAAATTATATATATACACGAAAATAAAAGTTATTCGAATAATACCTGGAGTTCCATTCCCAGCTGCCACAGTATCCTGGACCGTCATGTTGAAGACTCTCGCGGTTGCTTTTGTTGGTTTGTTGGTTGAAGTCAGTCCTGTTATCGCCAGAGTCCCGCTGCCTTTTCCCGTGGTTACACTCCCCGCCTCCATTTTCTTCTTTGGACAATCCATCACCTTATGCTCCATAGACCCATACAGAAAACTCCCACTGTTCATCCTTGGGTTGGGGCTGTTGGGAGAAATATGGCCCTCCTACCCGCACTTGTAACATACAAACTTACCCTTCAGACACTCACCAGAGTGATTCTTCTCACAGTTCCCATACTGAACTGCCTGCTTCTTCACACCTTCCTGTTTCACCTGAACATTCCCAAAATAATTCTCATTTCTTTTGTCACCCCTATTCCCACTATTAGTTTCCACCTTCACAGCTCCTACTGCCTTGCCTTTGTTCTTCTTCTCCTTGTTGTAAAGGCTCATGGCCTCACTCCCCTCCTCGGCTATGATAGCCTTTTCCATGAGTGCTGCAAAAGTATTAATCTGCAACACCGCCACCTTGTTGTAGAGCCAGAGTTTTAAGCCCAGCTCAAACCTCCTTGCCTTCCTAGCCTCTGTATCAACTTGATGCGGAGCAAACCTAGCCAACTCATTCAACTTTGCGGCACACTCCGCAACAGTAATGTTCTCCTGCTTTAATTCCAGAAATTTCACCTCCATCCTAGCCTGCATACTAGCTGAGAGATAATTTTTGAAAAATAGAGTTTTAAACCTAGCCCAAGTAACTACTCCTTCTCCTACCCTAGTTTGAGTTGCCTCCCACCAAAAGTTAGCCTCCCCCTTCATCATATAAGTGGCTAAAGCGTTCTTTTGCCCCTCATCTACCCTAGCAATTATGAACGCCTTTTCTATCTCGTTAACCCATGTCTGGGCTTCTATATGGTCAATTGTTCCCCTGAATTCTGGTGGTCCTACTGCCTTGAAGTCTTTAAATTTTGCCAAGCGATTGTCTGGCTGGTTCCCTGCAGCTGGTATTCCCTGCTGCATAGCCTGAGCTACCATGTTTATAAAGTTTTGCATCAAGTCTTGTTTGTTGTCCCCAAATAAGTTTATGATTCTTTTCTTCGCTTTTGATTTCGTGTTTCGACGCCTCAAGGCGGCATTATCTGATTACATAAAATCATGAATTTAACTTACATTCTAAACCTTATTGTATAAGTTTAACATGTAACACGAAGTTTTATACAAAACTTATTCCATAGATTCGTATTCATTAATTCAAAGTACTTTACATAACATAGCACATATTGTTATCCCTTTGTGACCACAAAAGTCGAGAATTACTGTAATAACTTACACAAAAGTTGGGAATATTACATTAAACACGTACATTATCAAACATACATAATCAACTACTAATCCTACTTATTTCCTAAGTCACGGTCTTTCATCTTTCTTTTCCTCTTCTTGCTCGGAGCTGCGCACGATTTGTTGCTTTTGGCTCCCATTTGATCAATTTGGATTTTGAGCTTATCTTGTTCTTCCATAGTTTCCATTAACGCCTTTCGCAATTGGTTATTTAGTAACTTTTCTATTTCCCACAACTTTTCTAGAGAAGAAACCTTGTTCTTCAGATTCTGCACCTCCGTTGATGCTTGATCAGCTCCAACTTTAGTGTCTGAATCACTATATGTCAGTTCTATCATTTTCGGATCTGGTACTACGTTTTCCAATACCACCACCTCATCAAGGTTGCTTACATTGTGAGCCTCTATTTCAGCTATTGGCTTTGATATTGGCTCCTCCTTTACGATCTGAGGGTATCCTAATTCTTTTCTACCTGTCATCTACACACAAATTATCCTGATTAGCAAATAGTATATACATACAGCAAACAATAGTTTTATAAAAGTTATCTTTTATTTTGTTTAATGATGAATTTATTCAATTTATCTCCTTTTAAACTCTATATGAGTTATTTGTATTTTCAACGTTTCTCTCTATTCTAAGGTTATAGCCTAAGGTCTATCCCACCTAAGGTTTCTAACCCTAAAGCTCTGATACCAACCTGTGATGCCCATAAATTCAGGTACTTGAAACCCGAACTTTGTGTTTCACGATACCATTTCTATGAGCGGAATAATACTACTAATAATAACAATGATATAGATACCAAATTTAATTTATATATGCATTAGAGTCTATTCTCAGGTACGCGACCTTTAAACATTCATTACATCATAGATAATAGATATTATTGTCTTAATAAACTCTAACTATTACATAGAATTATATAAAACTCATTCGAACAGCTTTCCTTTTCTCTTGTTCTTGTCTGATCCTTCGGGTTGATCATACTTAGCTAAAAACATTTAAATTTAAAGCAAGAATGAGCATTTGATTGCCCAGCAAGTAATAACAACAATAGATATTAGCTGAAAGAATTAAATGTTTTCTTTGAATGACGCTTCTACAACGAATCAACAATTATGAAGTAAGCTGAACCAATAATAACAACATATCAATTCTATATCAAATTTTTGAAACTACGTACTAACTATAACTGGAGATTAGTCGATAAACTATGAACATTGTTTTCTATTTTCAAAAAGGTTAAACAGAACTTCATCTGTAAACCGTCATAACTTACAGGCATAGGGGGTGCTCAACCCGTTATGCCCTGTATTGATCAATACTACATGCAAGAATGATATTATCGTTCATCTTATCCACCTTAGGTGCACAAAAGTTTTCCCATGTTCGGGATGTTCATACTTAGTCGGGAATCCGAACCAAAATAATCTAGTTGGATACAATAAAGTTTTACCTTGTTCAACAATATTTTTAAGTTTGTGTCTAGTCAAATCAAATAGCTTAGACGGCTTTTAAGTCAACATATACATACTGGAAATCAATAAGTATGTATCAACATGTGATAAAATACAATGATTATCCAAGTGGGGACACTTGTATAACCATATTTAGAAACTAACGAACAGAATACATATCTGGATTATGCACTAATACTGTGTTGATAAACAATGATCAGATAATTTAAGAACTTGTATGAATATGAATAATTGGATACATAATCAATAACAATAGAGTTAATAATCTGGCACAATAATATGATTCTGAAACTTTCTTACTCATGTCCATTGCATAAAGGAAATGCAAAGTTAGGATACTTGCCTGAGCTGCTGCTTACAATAACGCAACCTAGATTAATCTTTTATATCGAAACCTATCATTAATAAGATCATTCGTTTGATTAGAATTATGTATCATAACTCTTAGTACTACTATTTGTAGTCAGCACATAACCTAATCACATTGTCACATATTTTAACAATCATTGGTTCACAAACAAACACTTATCGAGTCCAATTATATAAGTCTAGATCAATTTCTGAAATATTTGATTTCAACTAATGACTTTTATCGGGTAATTATCGAGTCTAAAACTCTATTCTCATTGTTCAATATTCGATTAGATAATTTAAATATCACTATATTGTCTTTCATAGCCTTATAATAATTTTTTTAATAATTATTATAATTTATCATGCTTTTTTAAACACTGAAATCATTATAAAATGATTTAAATATTAAATAATTCTATTATCATTAATATCTAATTAATATTAAACTATTAATGAAATCATTGCAAAATATTAAAGTTATTTATAATAACTCAATATATTTTAAAGTATTAATATTACCCTTAAATGATTTTTAAAACATTTAAAATTATTTTTAAATAATTACCATTAATATTTAAATATTAATGTATTATTCATCAAAATATTAAAAGTTATTTATTATAACTTAAAATATTTTTAATTTATTTATATCCTTTTTAAATGATTTTAAATCAATAAAACCATTTTTAATTTATTTATTCAATATAATTATTAAATAAATTAAATATAATTAATATAAAATTATTAATGAAATTTATCTTTAAATATCAAAAGTTATATTTTACAACTTAAAATATTCTTAAACTATTTATTTTCATTTAAAATGACTTTTATAATATTAAAATCATTTTAATTAATTTATTTAATATAATTACTAAATAAATCTAATATCATTAATATTAAATAATTAATGAAACTTATCTCGAAAATATTAAAAGTCATGTTTTATAACTTAAAATATTATTGAATACCTTATTATCATTTAAAATAATTTTTAATACAATAAAATCATTTTTAATTAATTTATTTAATGCATTTATTAAATAAATTAAATACCAATAATATTCAAATAAATATTAATATTTATGAAAAATATGTCAAATTATAAAAAGGTAATTTTTATAACTTCAAATAATTTTGAATACTATTTTTTCTAATTTTTAGAATTTATTTACTATTTTTAATTGATTTTCTAGAAATTAAATTAATTAATTTTAATAAGTCTGTCGCTAAAGCCCTTTGGCGACAGTAAGTGTCGCCTTAGGTGTTCTTGAGAAACCCAGAACACTAAAAAGTCAGTTTCGAGTTGGTAGGTGTAATAACCCGATATTTTCTATATAATTAAATCAGAAATTTTGCGTATAATTTTTTTTTTATTTATAAAGGTGGAAATATGTGCTAGGTAATGTGTATATATATGTATGTGATAAATAAAAATTTATTTATTACATTAATTATTACAAATAATTTTATTTTAGAATTATTGATTATTATAAACTATATTCTTATAATAATTAATTTTATAGTAGAAATGTTTTTATTAATTATTTTCCATGAAAATATAATTATATATTATTTAATTAATATATGAAATGATTATATAATAATTATAATAATTAATTTTATTATAAGAAGTTATGCTAGATTAATTAAGCTAATTATTTTAACTTAATTAATAATGTTATTTATGAAAGATAAATCAGATATGGAATCCAAACCCTAATTTTGGATTTTTATCAATGCTTGAGAATAATAATATACTCCCTCCGTCCCAAATTAATTGCTCAGTTTTGACTTTTTAAAGTCAAATTGACAATTTTTAAAACTAATTTTTTTACTATTTTTGCTAAAATATAGGTGAAGAGATTATAACCAAAAGAAAATATATACAATTTATTACTAACCCCAATTTTTATAATTTTAGAAATATATTTATATATGCTTAATTATTAATTCTAAAATTAGTCACTTTGACTTAAAAAATCAAAAATGAGCAATTAATTTAGGACGGAGGGAGTAATATTAATTATATTTTGATTTTTCAGTACTATAAATATGTACTGTATATGTGTGGACTGATAATGGTTGTTCAATTATGTTGTATCATGACCATACCCTAGCATTAATTTGTTTCACCTTATTGTGAAATTCAAATGGAAAATTTGAGACTGTGTTATAACTGTGTTATATGAATCATGTCGTGTATTGCAGAATTTAAAGTAATTAGGTAAAACCCTAATTATACTTAAAAACCTAATTAATTAGAAATCCTAATTAATTGAGAACCCTAATTACTAAATTTGGAAACCTAATTTCTAACTTTAGAAACCCTAATTACTAATTGTAAACTCTAATCGTGAAATTAAAAACCTTAAATTTATAATTAAAACCCCTAATTAATAATTAGTAACCCTAATTGTTATATGGGTAATGCTAATTGCTAATTATTTGCTCTAATTGCTAAATTAGTAATTAAGCTTAATTATAATTATTAAATTGTTAAACTTAATGTTTAATTTCTAAATATTAAAAAACCTAAACTAATTAAGAAAACCCTAATTACAATTTTAAGAAACTAAATTTTTATTTTAACCTAATTTGCAAAATCCTAGAAATCCTATAATTTTTGTGCTTAACCTTAAGGTTAAACCCTAAGGGTCAAACCCTAAGGGTTTGACAAGTTACTAATTTGCCTTTAAATTCATAAGCCAAATGACATGTTTACCCCTCTTGTATTATTTGAGCTTGCTTGCAAATCCTACCAAATTGGGAGTTGGTGACCAACTTATTTGACCATGTGACTAATGTATCTCCAACAATCTGCATTTTATATCAGCCAACTTCATTACATGTAATATTTATAGAGATCAAGAGAGAGAAAAGTAATTGATTTAGCCATTTGTGCAACCAATACTCAACTCACCTCTCTCTCTCTCTCTCTAAAACCCATGAAAATTATAAGTATATCAGTCACATAATCAAGCCCCATGATTTCCTTTAACAAATCAGAAGATCAGAATCAAAGATCTAAGTCTAAAAGGTATAAACCTAAATTTTGAAAATCTTGTGATCCATGTTGTTTGATGTTATTTGTTGTTGAAAGTTATGTTAAAGGGTGTCATTTAGTGATCTGGGTTATTAAATCCCAGATCCATAACATCTAGATACTCGAAATAAGAGTTTTCAAAAATCTGGAAATTTTTATTTTTGTGTCTGACAGTCAAGTCAGACCTCATAAATCTTTGGTTGTTATGTGTTTTTGTTGTTTAAATGTTTTAACATGTAGTATGTTGTGAGATCTTTAGTCTGGAACTAGAATTAGGGTCATACGATGCACAGATTGCATGTTATTAATGGTCAAAGACCATTGACCGGCCATGACCATATGAAATCTGGGTAACCCAGATGTTACCCAGAAAGCTCTGACAAAAAGTTTAGGGGCACGGATCTTTCAGTTGTTTGATGATTTGTTATGGTTGTTGTTTCTAATCTGTTGTATGTTATATAGACTACTTATTTATGCTCTTAGAACACCAAAAACATAATCAGGTTTCTTTCAGTGGACGGTCAAACCAAGCAAGAAGTTCACGAAATGAGTTTTCTGGGTAACCCAGAAAACTTAAATCGTGACTTCTGACATGGTTTGACCGGGTTAGATCTAGCGAATGTGTTGTTATTATTGTGAAATTTTGTAATAGATCTGTACCTTGTTCTATTGTCTACAACCTGAAAGCCTAAGATCACAAAAATAGTTCATGTGTTGCAAGTTATGAAATCATAAGTTACCAACTCGGACTGTTCTTCATTTCTGAAAAAACCCAAAAATTAATAACAGCTTCTGACAAGGTTTTCTGAAGCCTAGATCTCTCTGATTTCTTATGTTATGGCCATAGAACTTGATTAGGATTGTAGTATTACATGAATACTACAATACTAACACTTTAGACAAATCAGAAGCTTATCGAACATGAATTTATGGGTGGTCAAACTACCTACCCTGCAAACTGCCATGAATTTCTGGGTTTGGGCTCAAGAACATAAAGATCACCTATAGCGACTGTTACATCACTACTATAGGCGCCTTTTTAGTGACACTTTATTTCTAAAAATTATATTTTATTTAATAATTAGTATTAAAATGCTTTTAATTATGAAAATACAAAATAAATTCCTAAAAATTATTATAAAGTCTAAAAAATTAGTTTTTAATTATTTTAAGAATATTTCATAAATATTTAATATTTTGAAATATTAATGGTATTTAATTATAATATTAAATAAATTATTTAAAACTGATTTTAATACATGAAAAATCATTTAAAATTATATTATGCTATAAGAAAATATTTTAAGTTATTTTTAGTAACTTTTAATATTTTATGATGAATTTCATTAATTAATTAATATTAATGATATTTAATAAATAAATTATGAAAAATAGATTTAATGATTTAAAAATCATATAAAAATGATTTAAAGATTTTAAAAATATTTTAAGTTATAAAATATAACTTTTGATATTTTGCCATGAAAATATTAATATTTTAATATTAATGATATTAAAGTTATTTAATAATTATATTAAATAAATGAGTTTAAAAATGATTTTAACATTAAAAAATCATTTTAAATGAAATTAAGGTGTTTTTTTTAAGTTATAAAGTATAACTTTTAATATTTAAAGGATAATTTTATTAATAATTTAATATTAATATTAATTTAATATTAATGATATTAAATTTATTTAATAATTATATTAAATAAATATTTTTAAAATAGTTTTATTAATTCAAAATCATTTAAAAAGGATATAAATGAATTAAAAATATTTTAATTTATAATTAATGACTTTTAATATTTTGATAAATAAAATAATACTAATAATAAATACAATGATATAAAAGATAAAACTAAGTTGCGTATTGTAAGCAGCAGACCAGGCAAGTATCCTATCTTTGCATTTTCTTTATGCAATGGACATGAGTAAGAAAGTTTCAGAATTATATTATTATTGTACCAGATTATTAACCCTATTGTTATATATATTATATATCCAATCATTGTTTATCAACATGGTATTATTATATAATTCAGATATATTTATTCTGTTCATTAATTTCTATATATGGTTATACAAGTGTCCCCACTGGATAATCATCAGATTTAATCACATGTTGATATATATATATATATATATATATATATATATATATATATATATATATATTGATCCCCAAATGTATACGTTAAGTAAAATTCGCCTCAAGCTATTTGACCAAATTGAGACACGATTTAGAAATATCGTTGAATATGATAAAACCTTTTGGATCAAATCAAATTGTTTTGGTTTGATTCCCACTAAGTATGAACATCCCTAACAAGGAAAAACTTTTATGCTACTAAGGTGTCGACAGAGTGAACGATAATATCGTTCTTGCATGTAGTATTGATCAACACAGGCCCATGGGATGTACACCTCGCGTCTGTAAGTTATAACGGTTTTATGGATGAAGTTCTCGCTAAACCTATTCAAAATTGAAAACAATGTTCATAGTATGTCAACTAAACCCCATTTATAGTCAATACGTAGTTTCAAATTTTTGATATAGAATTGTTATGTTATTATTATCGGTTCAGTTTACTTCACAACTATTGATTTGTTGTAGAAGTGACGTACAAAGAAAACATTTAATTCTTTCAACTAATTATATTTATAATTGTTATTACTTGCTGGGCACCCAAATGCTCATTCTTGTTTTAAATTTAAATATTTTCAGCTAGGCATGATCAACCCAAAGGTTCAGACAAGAAAAAGTGAAAAGGAAAGCAAACAGAATATGTTTAATGGTATCTTTTATAATAGTTAAACTGTATTAAGACAATGATATGTATTATTTATCATGTAAAGAATTATAGTAAAGGTCACAGATTTGGGATTAGACTCGATATATGTAAATTAAGTTTGATATTTATATTATTGTTATTATTATTAGTATTATTCCGCTCATAGAAATGGTATCGTGAAGCACCGTGTTCGGGTTTCAAGTACCCAAGTTTGGGGGCTTTACAATAGGTTTGCCCATCAATAAATCAGTGTGCAATGTGTTGTTGGGCTAGCTAATGATTAAATCTTGTAGAACTAGTGTAACATTACATGTAACAACCAATAACCAGGTCATACATCATCACAATTGAAAGTTATTAAGCTTTGAACTAGCTGTCAGAACGTGTTCATCATATTTCTGGGCTGCCCAGAATTTTCAATCATGGTCAGTCAACGCTTTTGTTGACCTTATTTCAGTCAATCGATTCATGTTATAGTTGTGTTAGACGTTGGGCCTTGTAGACTAAATAACAGGGTATCTAGTTTGATCATTGTTCAAGCCTAAACATCAACAATCTGCAAGATCTAAGGCATTAAAAAGGCTGTCAGAGCTGTTCTTCATTTTGGGTTACCCAGAAATGAAGAACAGTTTCGAGTGACCACTTTTGGGCTTCCACTACTTGTTGTTCGTGTGATGTTTTTGTGATCTCTTGATTCCAAGTTGTAGTAAGCATGCAAATGAACAGATTCATTACATAAAATCAGTTTAACAACAACAAAATCTCAAGATATCGTTCGGTCAAACCATGTCAGAAGTCACGCTCATATGTTTTCTAGGTTACCCAGAAAACATATTTTGTGAACATCCTGCCTAGTTTGACCGTTCACCAAATACAACCTGCTTGATGTTTTAGTGAACTAAGAGTATAAGAATGAAGTCCATCTAACATACAATAATCTGGTTACAACAACAGAATCAAAATAACAAACATGAGCAAGATCTTAGGACATGAACTTCTTGTCAGAGCTATCTGGGTAAGTTCTGGGTTACCCAGAAAACCTTGGTCATGGTTGGTCAACCGACTTTGACCATCAATAACTTTCAATCTATACTAGATCTAAACCCGATTCAAGTTCCATCTCCAAGATCTCATAGTAGACTACAAGATCAAAGCTTAAAACAACAAAAAAAACATAAATAGGATGAGATCTAGAAGGTCTAACATTCATTGTCAGACATCAAAAACAAAATTTTCCAGTTTTTGTAAAACATCAAATCCGAACCTCTAGATGTTATGGATCTAACATCTAGCAACCCAGATCATCTATGTACACCATAAAAAACATGTTTTAACACTTAAACATAACTTTGATCGTATAAATCAAGATCAGATTATACATTAGGTTTCATACCTTTACTTGAACAAATTTTGATTCTAATCTCCTGATCTGTTTATGGGTTATCTAGGAGCTTAATGAGGGACTGAAATACTAATGAATTTCGTGGGTGAGGAGAGAGAGAGTCTTGGTTATGTGTTGGTTGTACAAATTGAGTAAATAATGCACTTTCTCTCTCTTAATCCTTATCTAATCTTTGATGCAATGAATTTAGCTGATGTAAGGTGGCAATAGATCAGATATGGCTGAGTTTTAGAGCACATGGGAGATCTTGAGTTGGAGATTTGCCTAGATATGGTAAGATTTGCTAGTATTAATTTCAAGAATGGGACAAAAAGGGGTATTTAGGTTATTTTGCTTACAATTTTAATGGTATTCTTGTCCATAGTACTTTAATCTAGGTTTTAATCACTAGATTTTAAACCTTAAAGTTTCCCAAATAATTTTTAGGGTTTGAAAAATTACATTTAAAGTTTAATAAAATTTTAATTAAAACACACTAATTAAAATTAGGGTTTTTAATAGAAAATTAGGGTTTTAAATAATTAGGGTTCCTTAATATCTTTAGGGTTCCCAAATTAACAATTCAATTTACTAAAATAATAATTAGGGTTTCTAATTTTAGCAAATTAGGGTTTTCTAATTTTAATTAGGGTTTTCAAATATTAATTGGGGTTTTTCCTAATTAACAGAAATTCTATAATATACAACATAATTCAAATTACACAATTTCTGACCGATCTTAAAGTCCAGTTTTGAGTTTCCAATTATGGTTTATGTGAGTAATACTAGGATTTATAGTGAAACAACATAATTGACTAAGCATTATCAGTCTACACATATACAGTATATATTTATAACACTAAAAAATAGTATTATATTTAATATAATATTATTATTCTCATTCATTGCTCAAAATCCAAAATTAGGGTTTGGATTCCATATCTGATTTATCTTTCATATATAATATTATTAATTAAGTTAAAATAATTAACTTAATAATCAACAAAAAATCATTCGACAAAATAGTAATTATAATAATCCCAATAATCATTTCATATATTATTTAAATAATATAAAAATCATATTTTTATAGAAAATAAATAATAAAGACATTTCTACTATAAAATTAATTATTATAAGAATATACTTTATAATAATAAATAATTCTAAAATAAAATTATTTGAAATTATTCATGTAATAAATAAATTTTATTTATCACATATATATACATACACATTACTTGGCACATATTCTTATCTTTAAAATAATAAAAAAAAAATATGCAAAATTTCTTATTTATTTATAGAGAAAATATCAGATTATTACAGTGACAAACCGCGCGTTGCTATCATTTCCACCCGTATTTTGTACACGAGTCTCCCTCATCTGATTTTTCATAAACTATAAAAAGCTTCTAAACATCCCATCGTTCATCGTCTGATCAGTGGTGTTGTTTACAGGAGGAACATTGTCATCCTGTTGCACGTTCTCCTGATTGGTGAGTAAAGGTGTCTCCGGTCTCATTTACTCCAGTGTTAACATTCTTAGTTGCCATTCTTAAATACTGTCATAAAACAAGGGTTAATTAATGAAATTAACATATCACATAATATCCCTATATTCTGACCAACCAAAAAATAAGTTTAGGTATGACACACTAGCGAACGATTTACTCGTCTCTCCCCTCCTAGTTCTATTCCCCGATCTCTACCAAAGACCCTATCCTTAAGCTCTGATACTAACTGTGACGCCCCCAAAATAGGTATACATCACCCATTCTAAGTCGCCAAATACATGGTATAGAAACAACTACAACTTTATTAATACAATTGTCGTGCAAAATACGACAACACATAAACTGTCATAAAATAAGTCCTCATTACAATTATTTTGATACACTATTTTACAAAATAGTGAGGACTACTAAAACAACTTTCTAGAACCATCATTCCACACCCCGACTACTTCCCGCTACATTCTTGCTTCCTGAGAAGAGAAATGGAACAAAAAGGAAAAGGGTGAGCTTAACTAGCCCAGTAAAGAATATTATGAGCAATATAATATAGAACAAATTATCATTAGTCCTCAACAGGGAAAAATCTGATAGAATATAATAAACAACAAGTTTCAGATCAATATTCGCAGCGGAAATAACAATTCATTAGAAGAGTTAAGTAGGGAATGAAATCTACTATCTTCTATGATTTAAAAGTCCATCATCAATATTTTATCCTTGTAACATCAATCAATATATATTTTGAATCAAATATTCATCTTTTGCACTACACAAGCCAAAGATATTCATCATTAATCATGTTCATCTCAACACTGCTCATCTTTGCACTACGGCCAAAGATATTCATCGAAAATCATTCATCTTTGCACTACAAAAGCCAAAGATATTCGATTATATCATCATTTAGGACCGAGGATGATGAAAAATATTTTAAAGAAAACGAATCCAGTGAGACAAAAGAACAAATATTAGGGATTCGTACTTTAGACAATCCAAGTTCAAAAATACTCCATATTAAACCATAGTGGAGTAAAATTAAAGAATGAAGATCAAAATATGGATACAATCAAAAATAGTACCCATAATACACATCTTGGACAAAGAATGAAAATATAATTTTTCTATGAATAGTGTCGTATTCGTGAATAATGTCGTATACGTGAATAGTGCCATATATGTGAATAGTAACCCCAGCACAAAAAGGTTAAAATTTCACAAGAAAAATTATACTAATATTTTGGTATAATGATATTGAAAGAAATAATATCATTTACGAAGAAAACAATATTCCTTACCTCAAAAGAATAGTACTTCTAGTTGGAATATCAGATATAACGCTGAAGGGAACTTGCACCGTATAGCAACACTCAAAGTATCTAAATACTCATAAAATACGCTCGATAATATAGAGAGAGAAAATTTTAGTTTCTGGTGTGATTTCCAATTCTAACCTAAGCACCCTATTTATAGAAAAATGCTTAGAACACCAAAGCAAAAATTTAATAAATTAATAATATTTATTAAAAATTTCCTGCGCCCACCTTAGAATTCTAAACTCAGCACATTTTCAATACAAGTGGGGCCCACCAACATAATAAAAAAGTTTTTCTTAAAAAATATATTTAAAACTTTAAAAATTAATTATTTCGGAACTTCAATAATTCATAATAAATAGCCCTTTTATTAGAAAATTTTGAATCTTATGTTCATTTCATAGAAAATTTAATTCTCTACAACTTTGTAGCTTTAAGTTTTTCCAAATTCCAAATGTAAATCAATCAAATTCATATACTAAGCGATTTTATGTGCTATAATCAAATTTTAGTCAAAAATTGGGCCCACCAACATGTTTAACATGTTTTTAGCATTTATTATAACAAAAATATTATTCCTCCTTATTTATTCATATATCACACATTTATTGTAAAAATATCACCATTATTATATTATTGAAATATAATAATAAATTTAAATGAATTATTTTATAAGAAAAGATAAAATATCAATTTTCAACAATTGTCACTTTTTCTGAAAATTCCTCCATTTATATCCACATAAATATTTTCCTTATCATATAAATCAATAATTAATTATTCACAAATAATATTACAGAATCACAATAATGACAACCAGACCGTTCCCAGGAAAGAGGGGGCTTTCCGATAAGGATTTCTCCTTACTGGCATGTAATTAGATGACCTAACCCCTTTTCTCGACAGAACTTTCTAGACATTGCCAATAATGCTATCTAATAATATTATTCAAATAATATGAGTTATTGATCTGATAATGGAAAATATTGTGTAGTGACAATTATTGAAACAACAATAATATAAAATATCAACGTAGTAATTATTGAATCAATAAAAAAAATATTGAACAATAATTACTGTAACAATTATTGAGTAGAGCCTTCTTACGTAAGAATCGGTAATTGGTGCAATACCGTGTGTTACTGTGTTTAAACCACCGGGTATTCCAACAGTGTTAACGGTAACAACTACGTCGTTATTTAAAAAAACTTATACTTGTCATTTTCTTCATCCAATCGCTTTCCATTATGGGGCCCACAAAAGGCTACGTCGGCGTACAAATATTCCCCGACAGCAAGAATATTCCACGACCAAACGAATATTCACCGACAACAATGAATATTTTATAACCACTTGCTTATTTGAAATATTTACGCATTTTACCCATAACTAACCATATTAATCCAATCAACCCCTTACTATTTCAAAATAATAAATAGAGGAAATTCAATTTCATTTATAAAAAGTTGGGGTCTTACAAAACTCCTTGCAGTTCCTCTTCCAATGACCCGACTTATTACAATGGAAGCATATTTCTTTGCTAGCTGGATCAGGTTTCTTTTGATCCTTCACTTTCGATTTGCCCTTAGCCTTCTTAGATTTCTTCTTTTCAGAAGATACCTTGGGCATCTTCCTTTTCTTGGAAGAATCATCCACCATTAAGACTTGGTCCTTCTTGGATGGGAAGTGACCTTCAACAGTTTTTAACATATTAAGTAACTCAGAAAAATTGACATCCAACTTAGTCATGTGAAAATTCACAACAAATTGTGATAAGGTTTTAGGGAGTGACTGCAAGATCAAATCTTAACATAACTCTCCATCCATAACGAACCATAGCTATCCAAAATGTTCAATCAAATTAATCATCTTTAGGAAATGAGTCTCAATAGTAGTGCCCTAGGTCATCCGAGAATGGAAGAGCTCCTTAAATATCTCATATATAGCAGTCCTACTTTGTTCACCATGCAAATCTTTGAGGTGCGGCAGTATAGTAGGTGCATTCATAACTTCATGCTGACGCTGAAGCTCATTACTCATGGATACGAGCATGATGCATTGAGCCACAGATGCATCATCTTGCCACTTCTTAAAAGTAGAAATCTCTTCCTTAGAAGTTGTTTCTACAAAATTTGTAGGGACATGCAAATTTAGGACATAAGAAATCTTTTCAACAATGAGAACAATTCTCAGATTCCTTAACCAGTCCATATAATTCGATCTGGTCAGTTTGTTAGCATCAAGTATGCTCCACAGTGAAATTAGTAAGTTTGACATTTTCAAATTCTACATGTGACAAAAATAACATTTTAGCATATATTCATTTTAATAATTAATTACCAAAATAAATTAGTTCTTGTTTTAAATTGGTAGCTCCCACTATTTTCTTCAAACTATATTACCTTCACTTATATAGTTCTGTAAAATCTAATTAAAGATTTGCTAGTGAGATTAAGGATCCAATTTCAAATGTATATAGCCTTGTGCAACACAACAAACTATATATAAATAAATAGGTAAACAATTCTTGTCAATTACATCATCATGTAACTCTTTGTATTTTGCCTCTTAGATTATTATGATTAAATGTGACACATCTGAATCATAATTATCCAATTTAAGTCCAACCTAGCACTTCCATATATTCAAAAGAAAAACATTATCCTTGTGTGACACAACAAAACAGCATCGTTCAATCTATTTATAAGCATCAAATGTGATAAAACAACATCTCATAAAATTAATATAAGCCTTGTGCGACATAACAAACTTAAAGTAATTTATTGATACTCTATTATTTTTATCATGCTAGAATGTGACATTCGATATTCCAAATATCTTTGAACGCTTCATACTTAATATAATTCTTTGTGGAGTTTGTTAATATTTGTCTAATCTAGTTTAGCGCGTATGCACATATATATATTAAATACGCGTCATATTAATTAACATGCAATCATGTTTTCATAATATATATATATATATATATATATATATATATATATAGTCCGGATCTTAAGCTTACCCCTTATCCAAAATACCATGCATATCCCCCTTTAGCGATGGATTGGGCGACGGTTCGGTCTATCGTTTTAAATGGATTCTATATATAGCGATGGACCAAACCGTCATCTTAGCTTTTAGCGACAGACAACATATAGCGGCAGACCGAACCGTCGTCCGATCCATCGCTAAAGGGGGGGTATACAAGGTATGTTGATTAAAGGGTATGCTCTTGATCCTTTATATATATATATATATATATTATAAGCATGCACATATAGAATACTATATTCTACCTAGATTGATTATGGACTTTATTCTAGTTTGGTTTACTAAAGCCACCAAGTGAACCAAGAGGTCAAACTTAGGGTGCAAGAATTAAATTTAAATATAACTATTACATTTAAATATCGGGCTCCATTACAAATGAGTCTTCAAGCGTTATTTGCTCCTTGGTCTCCAATTCTTCAAAATAATTCTAACTATTCCTATTACAAAACTATTTACAATAAATAGAAACCTTGATCAGCAATCAAGGGAAAGTACATAGGAGGGAGATAGAATTTACATTAAGAAAAATTAGAAACGACAAAGTACGCAAACCCTATTTAATAAAGCTGATACATTCATGCATCCAACTAAAATAAAATCCAATCATATTGGTCAATAGTCCATAATAATCTCATTTATTATCATACATATCACTATATGTATCAATAAATAGCATCCATCTCATGAATAATAAATTCATTCCATATATACATCGATATCAATTTAATGGTCAAAAGTTTGCTAATATTTAATTTTTAAAACAAAATAAACTCTTTTATTTTAATCAAAATTAAACTCTTTAATTTTCAGCAATCCAAAATCAAATTTAAGATAAAATAAACATCTTTATTTTAAACTTTTATCAATTAAATAAACTATTTATTTTAATTGAAAAAAAATCAGATTCTAGCATGTGGCGCGACCACACCCAGAATGAATTGGGAAGCAATGTGGTCGTGCCACATAGCAGAACAAAAAAAATTCTGTTTGCCTAGAAAATTCGATCCAATCGCATATCAATTCATACATGGAATCATAAAATTGACAATTAGCACAAAGTTAGGCTCTGATACCAGTGTTAGGTTTGTATATAGCGCGGTCATACAATCAAATCATATAAACGTAGCGGAAGCGGTAATAAAATGAGTTTTAAAATTTTCATACAAACCGTCACCATGATCATTCTTTATGTTTAATTATCAATCTAAACAAAGAAGAATAAGAATCAGATTCATACCCTTGTATAATTAAGCTTCCTCAGGTATGAGTTTAACTCATAGTCCTTCGTAATCTCCTTGAATTCGCGGTATTGGATTCCTTTCTTTAATCAACTTTAGCCACCCAAGCATTTGACCTCTAGAGGTGATCCACCAAGGAAGAACAATTATTCAGAAAGATGGGTGTATGGCTCAACCTTAATATATTCTATCTCTATAGAATATACATACTCTTCCCAACTCTTGGAATTGTTTTATGTGTAACCCTAATTTATAATAAGACCATCTTATTTATAGATGTAGGTAACCCTCCTAAACCATTTAGAAATAGGGTTTTAATTTAATTAATTAAACTCTTTTAATTAATTAGGCTTCCTAATCTTATTAGAAATAATTAATTAAACTCTTTTAATTAATTAGACTCATAATCTTATTAGAATATATATGAGAGTACATATATTAATTAATTCTCAAACATCTTTAGGAATTAACTTAATAATAATAGTAATAATAATAAGACACCTCTTATTAATTTATATTTAATATTTCCAAAATATTAAATAATAAATATTAAGCTATTTAATTTACTCTATCAACATAGATTAAATTAAATACACTTGACTTATTATTACGATTATGTCATTTACTTCTTAAATAAATAGCATTCATTTTATAAAGTGTGACCTTTTAGGTTCTCCATATTAAACCTATTGTGAATAAATTAATTAGAAAATTCTAATCTTATTTAAATAAATAAATTAAACTATTCATTTATTTAAATAAATAACATTTATTCTATAAGAAAGATAAGTCTCCTTAGCGATCAACGACATTTTAAGATAATATAGATTTCAACATTAATCATAAAAGAACTTTGAGTAAATAGTTATATATCATACAATTTAATCCTTGCACCATACAATGTCCCAATTAAATATAAAACATGAAATTACTATCAAGTCTTATTTTATTTAATTATATGTATTTCAATTTACAAATGCACAACTCTAAATAATACAAATTAGAAAGTCTTTTCTCATTTCATTCCACCTTGGTCAAGGATTCCTGAGTTGTTATTTATCGAATCACATAGGACATTCTCTTCTTTTACTAGAAGCGGTAGATTCTTTATTGATCATTCATTATCTTCATGCAGAACTTATTATACCCAAGCATACCTTTTGATATACCCTAAGGGTCTTATGGAACATGTCAAAGTATAACTTATTATGCACATGATACTATGATGATCTCATCACTTGTACTACTATCACTACAGAAATTCTTATTGACAGACAAGTAAAACTCCATTAGGTATTCCTTAGCGAGCACTATTCAGTGAACTTATTCTCCAATAAGCACCTACATACATGCTTTAGTGTCTCTACACAAATGATCATGAGATCAATCACCATCATCCAATAAGCAAGCAACGTATGTACCAATCTATCTGAATTCACTAATCCTCTTTTTAGTAATCCATCAATTGGAAACATTTTAGTTTTTTAAGCTATCTAAGAATTTAGATATCATTAGCATTATCTCATCATGATTATGAGTTTACCACGTATTATTTAAACAACACCATGTAGATAATGTAAAATTCTTTAATTAAATAATTTTTATTATTAATAAATGAATAAGATTGTTTACAAAATATATGTTTTATTATCAAACATGATTGGCTTGTATTCATACTACTTTCACCTAGATGACTTATATGGTTTAGGAGACGAAATTTTAGATTATATTTTTGATTGTACTCTAGGAGACGATACCCTAGATTTCCCCTTTCACCACGACTTAAATGACATAAGAGATGACACCTTATATTTTACGATTCGACATAATTTTAAAAGACGATACTCTAGATTTTTTCTACAACACTATTCACCTAAGCACAAAACATAACACACACATATCATACTTCCCAAGGCAATTTATTTAAACTTTCATGAAAAATATTAGAAAAAGCGATAACCGTGTTTAATTGAAGTTAAGGGGTGTCTGACACCTTTTACTCGCTTAAGCAAATCCCCCGAACTCTATGAATCTCAGTTGCAGACCAATTTTACAGTCACGTTGTAAGACCCCAGATTTTATGAAATAAAAGTATTCAATTTTCCTATTTAGTAAATGGTTAAATTGATAAAAAAAAGTTAAAGTTAAGGGTGATATATATAAAATTTTCAAAATACGCAAGTGGTTATAAAATACTCATTTCTGTTGGGGAATATTCGTTTGGTCATGGAATATTCTTGTTGTCGGAGAATATTCGTACGATGGCGCAGTCATTTGTGGGCCCCTAACAGAATAACTATCGGATGAAGAAAACGACAAGTTTGAGTTTTTATAAATAAAGGCGTGGTTGTTACCGTTAACACTGTTGGAATACCCGGTGGTTAAAATACAGTAATACGCGTGGTTTCATAGTAGCACACGATATTACACAGTGTTTTTGAATTATTGTTTCTTACGTAAGAAGGCATTACTCAATAGTTGTTACAGTAATTACTGTACAATATTTTATTTTATTGGTTCAATAATTGCTGCGTTGATATTTTATATTATTGTTGTTTCAATAATTGTCATTTACAAGCATGATTTCCCATTATCGGATCAATAATTCATATTATTTGAATAATATTATTAGATAGCATTATTGGCAATGTCTAGAAAGTTACATCAATGAGAGGTTTGGTCACCTAATTGTGCTGCGCCATGAAGGAGAAATCCTTATTGAAAGCCCCTTTCCTGTGAACCGCCTCGGTTGTCATTATTATGATTCTCGTAATATTATTTGTGAAAAATTAATTATTGATTTATATGATAAGGAAATATTTATTTGATGCGGATATAAATGATGGATTTATTTATTTTATGTGGTTATAAATGAAGGAATTAATGTTGAGGTGTTTTATCAAGATTTTTGTCGAAATGGAGGCATTAAAATTAGATAGGTGTTTTAAAGCTATATTGTGAGTCATAAATTTTGATCCGAATAGTTGGATCATTGTGATTTTTTGATATGTTATACATATATAAGTTGAGTATATGTCCACAAATTTTGAACCGTTAAAATGAACGTATGATTTGTTATGAATTTTAAGAGATGGTCGGTTCGTAAATTGTCAAGTTTTTGAATTTATCATTTTGATGGAAAATTCTAGAATGCGTGGGCCCCACCTATGGTTGGTGAAGAAATGTGCTGAAATTCTAATTCAAATGTGGTGGGTGGCAATAATAGCAGGTAAAGCCATCAAGTAGCAGGTCAAGTCTGCTTCGGCGAGCTAACATTTTCCTATAAATAAAGGGCTAAGTTAGAATTGAGAATCAAACCAGAAACATAAGCTTTCTCTCTTTCTCTCTCTAAATTATCAAGCATATTTTGTGAGTATTTAGATACTTTGAGAGTTGCTATTCAGTGCAAGGTTCCTTCCTGGCTTTACATTCCTGGGCCGAAATACCGCTTTTTTAGGTGTGTGATTTTTTGGGTTATTATGTTTTTCAGTTCGTACTTTTTCTGAACCTTTAAAAATTCTGGAAAAATTTAAAATGATAATTTGATGAGTTTCCTTGATTGTGTCCAAAAATGGCGATTTTTGGATATATAGATTGTGAGTTATGGATTTTATGAGAAAAGACTATTTTTAAAAGTAAACCCTTATAACTCCTTGTGGTTAACTCCAAAATTGGTAAAATTTTTATTGGGAGTACATCTATCTAATATCAGTATATCCTGTAAATTTCGGAAATTTTGAACAAAAGTACAATTTATGATAAATGTCTAAATATTCGGCAGTTTTGGCCATGTGAAAAATAGTAAATGAATTTTAAAAATTCTGAAAAAAAAATATATGTTCAATATGGGACTATATTATGCTAAATTCCAGAAAAGAAATATTTTTGGGACTGATTTGATATTTTTCATGAAAATGATCTAGTTATGAGTAAATGAGTTAAATATGTTATGTGAAGTAAGAAAATTGGAAAATAGGATTTTATGGCTTGAGAATCCTATATGAGGTATATGCAGATTTTTTATAAGGGTTTTGGTTATTGGTAATGAAATTTTATGAGTTTGGCATTTTAGAATGATTAAATGCATTAATTAGTAAAGTGTAAACAATTAAAATAAATTGTTTATAAGTTTAAGAAATGATTAAGATATTGTGGTAATATTAATAATATTAGATTATGAGATTAAAAAGTGATTTATAACATTTGGATTAAGGTGTTATGAAATCATTGATTCATGAATATTACTCTTGAAATTAAATGCAGTTGTTAATCATATTGTTTTTATTATCATATATAACATTTTTATAATCCCGGTGATGAAATTTCTCTTTGACTTGAGTGTAAAGATGGGTAGATTATTGGTATGATCGTGACTATGGGTTCTCTTTGGCCATGGTGTGCAAAGTTGAATCGTTGGTCGTATGATCGCGACCATTGAATTTACAATTGAATATTTTTAGCTTAAGTGCAAAGGTGAATTGATCAACATGATTATAATTATGGTTTATATAAATTCTGAAATGATTGTATGTTTCTTTGAGAGATGAATATCTTTGGCCCATAGTGCAAAGATGACTTGTTGTTGAATATCTTTGGCCTGTAGTGCAAAGATGACATGTTGTTGAATATCTTTGGCCTGTAGTGCAAAGATGACCTGTTGCTGAATATCTTTGGCATATAGTGCAAAGATGAACTGTTAAAGAATATCTTTGGCCCGTAGTGCAAAGATGAACTTATTAGTATGATTATGAACAGGAACTGTGATTTGGTATAACCATGATATTTGATGTTTCAGGTAAAGACATGTGATGTAAATTATCTTCGTCCTGGATGAGAAGAGGAATTTAGAATCACAATTATGGTTATGAGTTATTCATATGATTGTAGAAAGGAACTGTTGATTGATGTTACAGGGATAAAACATTATTGGTGAACTTTTAATGTGGAGAAGATAATAGACTTTATAGTCTATTTGACTCTTCTAATGGATTGCTCGTTCCACTGCAACTATGGTTGAAAAGTTTTATCATCTACCATATGTTCTAAATCTCTGATTTATTACTGACGAAAGCTATTGATAATTTAATTATCTTTAGTCATGATATTCTTTATCGATAGTAGTTGTGCTCACCCTATTGCTTCACAATTCCTTTCAGAAATAAGAGTGTATTTGGGTCGAAAGTGGGGATAACAGGGAATAGTGTGGTGGTCCGAGATCACAAAAGTTTCTCAACACATTATAAAATGGCATGACATATAATATATAATTGTATTGAGGACCTAAGATGTGTGTGTCGTATTTTATACGTCACTTAATAATTGATTTTGGTGAACAACAATAGGGTGATGAGAACCCGACCTTGAAAGCGTCAAAAGTGCACCTCGTTATAATGAAGAGAACAGAAATCTTCTCGTGTCCCTTCGGAGACTTGAAATATTTCTTCAGTACTTTTATATGGCATGTAATAATTTGAGTATGAATATTGTCGTATTATATACGTTACAATATTTGTATTGAAACTCACAGTATATGTGTTGTTGTATTTTGCACGACAATTGTAGTTGTTTTCTGTACCATGTATTTGGCGACTTAGAATAGGTTGGATGGATTGGACCTATTTTGGGGGCGTCACACACGTAATATGTCATCTCGATTATCAAAACCTAAAAGTCCAGATAAGATGGTATATCCATTTAAATCTTTACCAACTGACGACTCTGTCTGATTAACTCATCGAATAAATAAAATTCAAAACCCATCGACATTTATGTCGAATTTTTCAAAACACTCGCACGATCTTCTAAAACAACTCAACTCGGAAAAATGTTGGCGTTAACAATCAAATCTGTCTCTCTCTATCCTAATTTTATACCACACTCATTACCTCCTACACCCATTAACTTTCATCACATATTCACCTCGTTCATCCATTAATTTTAGGAAACTGATAAATCAACAACAGAAAATGATATTTTTCTTTTCACCGTCGCTATACATCTATAGCGACACTTTTTATATGAAAATATCAAAAAGTGTTGTAGAAATATTAATTTCCTAATTTTATACCACCGCCTACACTTTTAAGAATAAGTAAACCAGCAGGCAAATCCTTTTTTTCTTCTTCCTCCCAAAATTTGTGTTTCCCTAAATTGTTCTCTCTCCAAAAACAATTTCAAAACACAGAGGGTAAATGTTGATAAACCAACAATCTAGCTACAGATTAAAAATAAGGTGATTGGAAATTGTAGGCAACAGTGATAGTGATGGTGATGGCAGTGGCCTAAGGGAGCAGGTGGGGGCCGGTGGTGATGGGGGTATGAGTGGCGGTGGTGGTAGATAAGATTTTAGGGTGGTTGTGCTTGGAGTTGGTGGCAGGTGGTTTGGGTCAACATGGTGGGCATGGTGATGGATGGGTGGTAGTGTCGTGGGCATATTCAGTAGGGGTTAAGGTTGGTCACCTGACCACCCAAAATTTGTAATAACTCCAACTAAGAAGGGGTAGTATGATAAAGTGACCACCCTCAAGGAAAAAAAATACTTGCCATTGTAAATTTACAATTTGTACAAAATTAGAGTCTCACGTTACATTAATTATAACTTGTACAAAATTTAATTAAAAAAATTGCGTATGTCATATTTTCAATTTCAATTAAATTATAAATTATAACTATGTTTATACTTCTTTTCTATGATATTCAATTTCTCTCAAATTCTATGATATGTTCTTTAAACTTTAATTTTTTCTAAATTTTAAGATTTTCTCTTCTTCTAATTTGTCATGCATAATGTCTTGATTTTATTTATGATTTACATATAAAACATTCTATGAATGATAGATATGGAATTGAGTATATTTATCGATAATTTAAGATATATATATATATATATATATTATGGAGTATATATTTTTTAGGGTCCTTAACAATAATATACAACAATTAGAAAATATTTACAAAAACAAAACATCCACAAAATAATTATAAAAATAATGTAATTCATATTAATAAGGAGACCTAAAATTAAGGAGAAATAACTGCCATAATTAATAATTCAAATTCAAATATTTGGGATCTAACCATAAAAACAAATTCAAATTCAAATATTCAAATTCAAATCTTCATAGGAAATACTACACAAATTTGTACTACGGAGGAGGTGGCGGAGGCAACTTCGGAGGAGGTGGTGGTGGAAGCTTTAGAGGAGGTGGCAGCTTCGGAGGAGGTGGCAGTGGTGACTTCGGAGGCGGCGGTGAAGACTATGGAGGAGGTAGCAATGGCGGTGGTGGCGGTGGTGGTTACGGAGGCGGTAGAGGGGGAGCCTGGGAGGTGGTGGCGGGAGCAACCATTTTTCGATAATAAAAGGAAATTCTCGAGATACTACAGAGGAGAAGATCATTAGTAATGCCATGGCACCTGTAACACCCCCAAAATAGGTCCAAACCACCCGACCTATTCTGAGTCGCCAAATACATGGTACAGAAAACAACTACAACTTCATTATTACAATTGTCGTGCAAAATACAACAACACATATGCTGTGAGTTTTGATACAAATATATACCAACTGTGACTCTTATATCAACCTTGGATAGCACGTTACAATGGCACCTTACATAAAGGTACAATCAATAACTGTTTTAGAAATTAAAATCTTTGGAAAATGCTCAAGAAAATCTTCGTACATGGGAGGCCATGCATCTAAGTTATAATAGATATCATATGACTGGAGAATTATCCTTGGTTGACCCAATAGGCCCCAAAGAAAAATGAGAAGATTACTATCATGTTCTTTTTAATGGTGAGTCTTCTCTTGACATATAACTATCTCCACTGTCTGCAATTGAGAATTATATTTCAACCAAACTCCAAGATTATATAGATAATGCTCGTAGATATACTCAATAAGTGGATGTGCAGAACCCTGTCTTATGATAACACGAGGTTGTATGTCATTAGACATCTTGTATGATAGTGGCAAAACACCCTTCCAAAGTTGGGTTCGCCTCACCCTATTTGATTCACCAAATATAACTATTAAAATGACGTATAAAATACAACACACTTATCTAAAGTTCTCAATAAAATTATTTTCATACTATTTAGGGAGAACCTCAACAACTATAGACCACTGTTCTATTCCCCTGTTATCCCCGTTCGACCCAGCTACACTCTTATTACCTGAAAGAAATTGTGAAGCAAAAGGGTGAGAACAAATAGCCCAGTAAAGAATATCATGACTAAAGATAATTAAATTATCAATAGCCTTCATCAGTAATAAATCAGAGATTTAGAACATATGGTAGATGATAAAACTTTTCAACCATAGTTGCAGCGGAACGAGCAATCCATTAGAAGAGTCAAATAGACCATAATGTCTATTATCTTCTCTATGTTAAAAGTCCACCAACAATGTTTTATCCTCGTAACATCAATCAACAGTTCAAGTCCACAATCATGTGAATAACTCATAATCATAATTGTAGTTCTAAATTCCTCTTCTCAACCAGGACGAAGATAATTTTCATCACCTGTCTTTACCTGAAACATCAAAGATCATGGTTATACCAAATCACAGTTCCTGTTCATAATCATACTAATAAATTCATCTTTGCACTACGGGCCAAAGATATTCATTAACAGTTCATCTTTGCACTACATGCCAAAGATATTTAGCAACAGGTCATTTTTGCACTACGGACCAAAGATATTCAACAATAGGTCATCTTTGCACTACGGGCCAAAGATATTCATCAACAATTCATCTTTGCACTATAGGCCAAAGATATTCAACAACATGTCATCTTTGCACTACGGGCCAAAGATATTAATATCTCAAAGAAATATATAATCATTTCAGAATTTATATAAACAATAATTATAACCATGTTGATCAATTCACCTTTGCACTTAAGCTAAAGATATTCAATTATAAATTCAATGGTCATGATCATACCAATCAACAATTCATCTTTGCACTACTGGCCAAAGGGAACCCATAGTCACGATCATACCAATAATCTACCCATCTTTACACTCAAGTCAAAGAGAAATTTCATCACCAGGATTATAAAAATGTTATATATGATAATAAAAATAATATGATCAACAATTGCATTTAATTTCAAGAGAAAGATTCATAAATCAACGATAATTTGGTCAGAAAAAGAAACCAATTTTATCGTGAATAGTACCCATGAATAGTAACTCGTGAATAGTAACTCATGAATAGTAACACATGAATAGTAACCCGTATTCATACATAGTACCGTTTACGTAAATAATATCATATACGTAAATAGTACCATATACATGAATAGTGTCGTATACGTGAATAGTGACGTATACGTGAATAGTAACCTCGACATGAAAAGGTAAAAATTTCATAATAAAATTCATACCAAAATTTCGGTATAATGATATTGAAGAAATAACATCATTTACAACAAAAATAACATCCCTTACCTCAAAAGAGCAGTATTTCTGACTGGAATATCGGATGTAAAATCGAAGGAAACTTGCACTGAATAGCAACTCTCAAAGTATCTACAATACTCACAAAAATACGCTCGATAATATAGAGAGAAAACTTATGTTTCTGGTGTAATTTTCAATTCTAAGCTAAGCACCTATTTATAGGAAAATCCTAAAACGCCAAAGGAGACTAAATAATAAAATAATATTATAATTTTTTCTTTTCTCCTACGCAGCCATCCAAGACCAGCCCTCCACTTTTGAAAAATATTTTCAGCACATTTGAATAACAAAGGACAAAAGTGGGGCCCACCCATTTTAAATAAAAACATTTAATTTCTGAAATACGAATTTTATGTCCATTCCACACGAAATCGAATTCTCTACAACTTTGTAGCTTTAAGTTTTTCCAAATTCCAGACAAAAAATATCTGAAATTCACATACGGACGATTTTCAACACCTCTTAAAATTCATAACAAATCATACGTTAATTTTTAACGGTTCAAAATTTGTGGGCATATACTCAACTTATATATGTATAACATATCCAAAAATTACAACGATCCAACAGTCGGATTAAAATTATAACTCATGCAATAGAGCTTTAAGAACACCGATTTGATTTTTTTTTAATACCTCCAATCCGACAAAATACTGATAAAACACCTCAACATTAATTCCTTCATTTATAACCACATAAAATAAATAAATCCATCATTTATAACCACATCAAATAAATATTTTCTTATCATATAAATCAATAATTAATTATTCACAAATAATATTACAGAATCACAATAATGACAACCATGCAGTTCCTAGAAAAGAGGGGGCTTTCCGATAAAGATTTCTCCTTACTGACGCGCAATTAGGTAACCAAACCTCTCATCGATGTAACTTTCTAGATATTGCGCTAATAATGCTATCTAATAATATTATTCAAATAATATGAATTATTGATCCGATAATGGGAAATCTTGTCTTTGTAACAATTATTGAAACAACAATAATATAAAATATCAATGCAACAATTATCAATCAATAAAATAAAATATTGAATAAGAATTACCGCAATAATTATTGAAAGTAGTGCCTTCTTCACGTAAGAATCAATAATTTAAAAATATTGTGCAATACCGCGTGCCATCGCGCAACCACGACCAGCGTATTCATCGTATTTTAACCACCAGGTATTCCAACAGTGTTAACGGTAATAATTACACCGTTATTTATAAAAACTCAAACTTATCGTTTTCTTCATCCGACAGTTATTTTGTTATGGGGCCCACAAATGGCTGCGCCGTCATACGAATATTTCCCGACAGCAAGAATATTCCACGACCAAACGAATATTCCCCGACAACAATGAGTATTTTATAGTCACTTGCTTATTTTGAAAAAAAAAATCATATATCACTCTTAAATTTAACTTTTTATCAATTTAACCATTTACTGAATAATAATTAAAAAAAATGGATACTTTTATTTCATAAAATTCGGTGTCTTACAGCACCAGAGAGCAATTAGAGTTTATGACATGGGCAGAGATAAAGGCATAATAGGTGTCATCATGTAATAAGCTAGCTAGCTACTTAATAATAACACTAGGACACCTTCAGTTCTAGTTTTATGAACAAATTTTGTTTTCTGCATAGAAAAAAGAGAGATAAGAGAGTGATGTGTAATGTAATGTTAATAACCAAACCTTCGTACCAAGGTAACCAAAATTTTATACCAAGGTAACCAAACCTTTATACTAAGGTAACCAATCTACATCCACACCTGCAGTATGAATTGGTTACCTTGGCATTGATCATGTCTACACTGGTTTCAAAAGTAAACTTGAACATATTTTTAGAATCTAGTTACATAACATGGATATCTAGATTCTAAAGGATTTATAAGTCATGTTATGTCTATAATATCCCTAGATATGATTTATATGTGCTATATTACATCATTCATGAAAAATGATTTCAAGGGCAACCTCGAGCATGTTTTTGAACTTAGGTTGCATTGTATGAGTATTTAGATTTTAAAGGCTCGAGATGCCATGTTATGTTTCATTATTTCTATAAACATAAGTCTTATATGTTAAACATAATGGAAGCGAACCAAGCATGAGGTTAAAGCATGTTTTAAACTGTTAAACGATGCTAGCTATGAGTAAAAGATGTGAATATGTACGAGCATGTGTAGTAAAGATTATGTGACCTCTTTTGAGAACATAAGGCTAATTAGTACACCTAGTAATTTCATAACACTATTTGGTTTTGATTCGTGGAAATCCTAAACTAAAGTCTCTAATGTATAAGGTTAATCTTGAAGTAATCATAATAGTATGTAAGACCTTTTATGTGTATGCATGATAAGTGTAAGTGTCTAAGTGTATTAAAGTATGGACTGAAAACAGGAAGTGTAAAACTCAGTCTTGGTTTGGCGAGGGACAAAGAAATTTACTGGCATCCCTAAGCTTCAGACAGGCACAACTACACGCCTGGCCCCCGCAGCTTTGAAATAGGTTCTGTTTTGGATCTGATGTTTAAGGCATGCTTGTATGATTACTTTAAATTGCAATATATGACCACTATACTATGTAATGTGTTAGGAAGCATGCTATGTGATAAAGGTGAATGTTAATTAAGACTTTCAAAATGTTAAAGTCCAAAGGAATGTTTTGAAGATATAATGCGATGACACGTTGTTTGAATTTGTGATGTATTACCATCTGATGTGTGCTATGAGGATATAGAATAGGTGATGTGGTATAAAGTTACAACTAAGTTAGACGTTTATGCATACGTTTGAACTACCTATGAGTTTTAAATGTGTCGAACACCTAGTGAGTCAAGTGTGTGGTAGCTATATATGAATGTTGATGTCATATACGAGTGGTTAAGGTATACCTAGACATACCTAGCTATTCTAAGCGTATGATGAGAAAGTGAAGTGTAGGTCTTACGAACCTAGTTAAAGAACAATGTAACAATATTATTACATTGAGGTATGAAATGTATGACTAATGGATGTGAATCCATGACTATATAACTGTGTAGGAATATACGAAGTGCAAATAACTATAAGCAGTTAAGTCGTAGTTAATAAACTATGAATCAGTCAAGTCTTTCAGTTCCTATTTGATATATGAATTTGATAACTGTTAGTTGATCTATATTATGCTATGCAAATGTTGATGTATAAATATGAAATGCATATGAGATATGTATGAAATGTGAAAGTTGATCTTTGATGATATGCTTGAGAAATAAATCTCTATGCCTGTTATATGAGAAGTAACATGCGTAGTGAATATTAATTAATTATGAATGCATGAACTGAATATGCTATTATATGTTATGTATTTGCATGAAAATCATTAGAATTGTCATACCGTCGAGCTCACCCTTCGCAAATAACCACTTTTGCAAAGTTAAGGATACACTAGAAAGGTTATGTGCTATTTGATTGATAAAGTTCAATGGTATCGAAGGAGATTGATTTATTATTTAACTAGATGCTCTTGAACCATGTTTAGGTTCTAGTAGATGTACATGATAGTAGTTTATAATGTGTAATACATGTTGCATCGTAAAGTTGTATTATGAGATACATAGAGAAATTCGAATTGAGATGTAAATATTTATACAGTAATTCGAATAGAGTGAATCGTAGAATAATTTGATCCAAAGATTTGTAATTGATTCGAGTTAAGATATCAATAAAAGATTTATTTTCAAAGGGGATTGATAAAGTTTAAATTATTCCGCATATTTGTATAACATCAAATGTGATGTAAACAGGAATAGTAAATGACCAAGATTAGAAACTTATAAAAGTTTGGGGTCATTACAGAGATCCTGGAAATGGAAAGAATTTATGTTCTAAATCATAATAAGCAAGGTTATATTCATTTAAGTTATGAATAAAAGATATAATAGTTGACGATAGTAGTATCGTGGCGGACCAGATTCGAGGTTCGAAGGGACCTGGATTTGGGGGCGTCACAGTTACCTTGGTATGAATGTTTGGCTACCAATTACTACACTATGAAAAAACTGCAAGTGTGGATGTGGATTGGTTACCTTGGTATGAAGGTTTTGTTACTTGATATGAAGGCTTGGTTACCTTTTTGTGAAGGTTTGCTTCTAATCGCATTTATATGAAAAAATTGAAGGTGTGGAGGTGGATTACATACTTTGTATTTAATAATTTGGTTACCAATCAGTCTTATGAAAAAAGCGCATGAGTGTGGAGTAGATTAGTAACCTTGGTATGAAGGTTTAGTAACCTTTGTATGAAAGTTTGGTTACCAACCGCTATAAAAAAAACAGCAGCATGGATTAGTTCTACATTGATATGAAGGTTTGCTATTTTGTTTTATGCTGGAGGTTTGAATCAGATTGTCTTATGAAAAAGCAAGGTGTGGAGGGGGAACACACGAAAAACGAAACATTTTGAGCCTTAGTCCCAATGATGAGCAGCACTTCATGCAACTTACGACTCTGAATGCACATTCCTTCATCAAAATTGACTTGCCCAAGCCGCCTTGGGCACTCGTTTCATTGTAAATATTTCCTTGAGGACCAAAGGATGGTGCGTCTGCAAGGTACTATCCCTAGTATGGGAAACTAAGCATTCAAAAACCCATTTATAATGCCTAAAAGTTACAATCAGCATTCAGGAGTTGATAACTTTACATGCTCGGGAATGAGACGTTCGCGAGTTCAGGAGATGCAATAGTCAACTCTGTAAAAAAAAAATATATCAATAACAGCAACTGCACTATGAACAACATTTTCAGCAATGGAACACCTCTCCAGTGGCCCGTAACACGATGGTCGCCGTCACTTTGATTTATAGTAGGGAAAAAGAGGATGAAGAAAAAAGAGAGAAACAGAAACAAAAATCAAAAATGGGTATGTTGTGTTTGAATAAGAAAATAATAATTAACGAAAAGAGATAAGGGAGATAATCGCGGGGCACTATTAAAAGATAACCAAATGCATTAATTTTGTAAATAAATATAAAAAAATGTATTACTTTTGTAATTATTTTATCTATGCACCATTATTGTAATTATTTTTAAAAATGTACTAATATGTAATTAATCCTATTTTTTTAGGAGTAGGGCTCTTCTCTTCTATCCTTTTTTTTCCTTATAATTATACTTGATTGTATTTCTTGTATTTAAATTTTCTTCTTTTTCTTAATAAGAGAAAAAAAATTTGTAGTTATATTATGAATCTCGGGACTAGTATTCTACTTAAATTCGATAAATAAGGCGAGTGTAAATAAATTCAAAAAATTAGACCTCAAAAGATAATTTTGTAATGATTAATGTATTTTTAATGAACTATATATTTAGTGAATTATATGAATTATTATTAATTTTACATATTATTTTTTTATTATATTTGTGACCACCTTTGATAAAAATCCAGATACGCGTGGTGGGGAAGGTGATGGGGGATGAAGAAGATATGAGTTTTTTTTTTATTTCTTTGCTTAAAGTATAAAAAAAATATTGATTTTCTTAGTTTTTTTTAATTTCCATTTCAAAGGTGGGCCCAACTTGCCACCTTAACATCCATGTCATTGTAAATATGGCAAATGTTAGCCACATTGGCGACCCGTTAAACTAATTGGACGGAATTTTTCAGTCACTAAATTGAAACATTTTTTGTGTTTAGTAATGCAAATGAAAAAAAAGTTCAGTAACCAAATTAAAAATTAGGTAGAAGTATAGTGACAAAAACTTCAATTATAATCTGCAATTGGATTTGTAGGGTTTGTTTATAAAAATAATATTATTATCAAAAGTTGTAACTTCTAGTGAGTTATTTAATTGTTTGTTTATTTGTAAATGAAGTGTTTGTTAATTTTTTCCCCAAAATTTTTAATATTTATTTTATTGATTGCCTGATTGGTTTGTGATTTGGTAAAGACAATAGTTCATGAAACATTAAGAATGCAGGGGAATAGCCTTGCAATTTTTTTGCATGGGAAATTGAATGTCAGGGGCATTGGGCAGTAAGCTTTGTGTCAAAGGTATGGGAACATTAGGAGGCTGGAGGTCTACTGACTACTGCCAATAGCCTTGTAATTCAAAGTTGTGGTGATTTTTGTAATATATTTAGTATGCAGCAGGACAACAGGGAGCTAAAAATGTTTCCTTGGTTAGATTTCTATTTTATTTATACCATGAAATTCATTATTTTTTTAAATAACTATCGGTACAAATATAGATAAAAACCGGTACCGATCCGAAATGTCGGTTCAATCGGTAGGGTACCCATTTTGGATAGTAATCAATATGATTCGGTAATTTACGATCTGGGCTGGTATTTTACCGATAGTCGTATGAATGTCTACTTTCATCCCCAGGCGCATATTCATAGATGCTAATCTACCATCACTTCAATGCAATAATCAAACTCAACAATAGAACTATAGAGGAACCAAAACCAAATGTATTTTTAATAAAATTAATTCTAATATTCTAGATTAATTCTAAAATAGAACTTACTTTATTCATGTCTAGATTAATTCAACAATAGAACATACTTTATTCATGTCTAGATTAATTCTAAAATTCTAAAATTGATAGACTCGAACATAAAACACTGCATAGTATAGACAGGGAACATTACACTAGAGTATCATCTTTATTCTTTATACATAAATAATGCATGTTCTTCTAGAAAAGGTACAATTGCTTGGTTAAGCAAATGCAATGCAATGATTCAAATTTGCTCATGCAAGATGGAAAGTTGCGAGAAAAAAAAAAGAGTATTTTCACTCCTATTTGGTCACTGTCCATCAATAGTCATCAATCTATCATTTGCGACAATAAGTTGTGTTTTTCTTATTATTACTGCTCCCTGCCACAATATGCAAAATAGGCCCTAGTCTACAAGTGGAATTGACCATCATTTGCGACAATAATGTGTTTTCCAATAACAGATATACAATATATATAAGTCATTTTGTAATTGCAAAACAATTAATTCACAACATAATTGATCAATTTAAAAAATAATAATAAAAAAATCATTTTCACTAAATACAGGAAGAAATTCCATCAGCTAGTTCTAGAGAGAATGAAACTTGAAAGGAACTTATTCTAATGACTTCATCCAAGGCACAAGCTCACTCAAAAGTTCAAATTAGTAGGTAAAACTCTGTCGGGATAATAGAACAAACAAAAAAAGTACCAAATAGAAATTCTAAAGATAAACATTTTCCAGACATTATATTACTCGAGAATATCAGAGAAGCAATTTCTGGTCAATTCCAAGTTTTTTCATATTGGAACTAAACAAAAGGACTTCCAAGCTAATCAACACAAAGTATTTATATAAATGCACTTCCAACGAATGTATCTTAAACAAAACACATCTGAATATATCATATTAACTAGTAGAGAAACCTCGACTACGTTAAAGAATTTAATAGGTGCAGTTACTTGGACAGATGGGCCAGGTCAGGATCATCCAGGTCCAAATCCAACCATCCGTGTAGCTGCATGTACTCAATATAATGATCCGGTGGCTTCACTGCACGAGGGTATTTGGGAGTAAAGCCATGAATCCGCTCAAGGTCTCGAGTAAGCCACCGAACATATGCACGGTCAACCGGAGGCACAATCTTCAAGAGCAGCTCTTCTTTCGCTGGCTTTACAGGCTTATTTCCCATGTTCAGCTAATCTGATCAGAGCTTAAAAGTTGCAGTCAGAAAGAACCTTCTGATGATTTGTTTTGGGAAAAATGTGCAAAGACAAACACATATAAAAAGAACGTAAAGGCATGCAGCTCACCAGAAGAAATAATATCCGAAAGGAACTTGTGCATAATTGTTTATGAAACAAAATAATTGGAGTCATATATAAAATATTAGAATGAAAATTGAGGGAAGCAAAACTGACAATCCTACATCAGAACTCAAAATGATCCAGAATTAGCAGGAATCTGACAAATGACAGTGTCAATTATGATTCATGAAAAGTTCAAACTGCAGTGAGATCAATCAACATATTGAGAGTAGATTATTTATTTTCTTCTTGCAGGCCAACACTTAGTAGAGGATCCTTGATAATGCATTAATGTAATTCATCCATAGTAGCATGTGCAAAGAATCGCTCAATACCAAAATGTGTTTCTCTAATTGAGTATTTAATTATAGTGTTACTCTCTTGGTCATAAAAGATTCACTCTAACATAGAGTATTAAAAAGGAGAAAAAGCTTACGTAACCTCTAACGTATAGTGTTAAAAAGGAGAAAAAGCATACTTCTAACATCTAACGTGAATTCAACCAGTGAAAGATCATGAACACTAAAAAGCAGATTACAGTTAATAACTAATATTGATAAACCGGATACTTCCTAAAAGGTGCAGGCCACATAGAATTGGATGCACAAAGAAAGCGTCAAGCTTCACTTTATCAAGATAAACACTAGATCCTGACATGAAATCGAACCACAAATGGAAGCTTAATGAAGACAACTAAAATGTACAAACATGCATGTGATGCTTGCTGAATCTAGAATTCAGTTTTCAAAAAATCCCCGCCTAGGCGCTAGGCGGTCCTCTACTGCCTAGATTTGGTTGGGCGCCTAGGCGGAATCAGACCTCTAAAATACTTCAAATGATTTTTTAAGTCTAAAAATATATTTTTTTGTTTATAATTTTCATGTAAAAGTTTAGAAAATTATATCTATTTTATGTTTTGAACAGTATAACATGTATAATAGAAAATTAATAAATGAGACGGCCTAAAAAAACGCCTTATCCGCCTAGGAAAACGCCTAAACACCGCCTAAGCGGCCTAGGCGCTATTCGCTGCCTAGATCTCAACAAATTCTTCAATTCTCAATTCTTTCACCAAGGCCATTGGACTTAAAATTCCCTCCCCTTCAAAAATTCATGTCCTTGTGGATTGCAGAACTTGTGGGACTCTCCTCTTCTCAAAATCTCCTGACAAACTTTTACAGCTGAATTTTCCTTTCCTTGGTAGCATTCCCACCAGGGTCAAAAGTGAAACTTACAAATTTGCTGATTAGGACTTTTCTGTTTTCAATCCTTTTCTTATAGCTGTTGGTGCAGTCATACCCTGATAACTTGCTTATCTCCACTTTTTCATTACTAATTCCTTCCATATTTAGCAGTCAGATATAGACCTTCCTTGACAGTTGCTTGGTATTGCATCGAATTCTTGTATTCCTTACCATCTAAAGGCAGGAACAATTGACTGTGATCCCCATCTAAGTGCAGTTTTTGGTCATAGGCTGCGCCATTAGCTTCTTGCACTATAGCACATTTGTGGCTTCCTTGAGTACTTCATCAGGTGTTTCAATCCATAGAGTGATATATTTCTACCGAAAATCACAGCTTGAAATGGTGCCATAATCTTCGCCAAAATTCATTTAGCAATTTCTCCTTTTCATTGTCCACTTAAGATGAGTGTTTGGATCCAGTAGGAAACAATTTTTTCATGGTTTCCAGCAATCATACTTCATTGGTTGTATCCTGAAGATATTCAATCCCCTTAGCTCTGTTAGAGGTCAAGACTTCCTGTCCTGAGTGTCCTTTCATAGAATTGGTCTAGTCCTCTATCCCTTGCTCAAATTTGCCTTGAACTCCCAATATGATTCATCACAATCAACTAGGGTTCTACTAATCTATTCGGTTAAGCACCTAGTTTGTCTCCATAATCTAGTAACAAACCACTCAAGGATTGTGGTGACTGAGAATCTGAGATACACCACCTAAGTATCGTGCAGTGATGCTCTTGAGTGGAAACTCCTTATTCCATTAGGCTACATTTGTCTGGAATTGGACTATATCTACTTAAATACTTATTTGTACTAATTTATACTTTTAAAGGCTTTTTTATCCATAAACTCCTATGATGACAATCTCATGGACTATTTTTATGCTTCTAAGGCCATTTGATATCCCAAAAGTGGGTACTGTTTGATCCCACCTTCCTCCTTAATCCATGAGTTTCTTTGGATTAATCCAAAGATAATAAGTGTTTAAAGGTATTAGACTAATATAAATAAGTTGAAATTGTTCAATTCTGTTAGAAATCTGCATGAGATTGTTAGAATTATAAAAAGGGGGAGATTGTTAGAAATTTGCATGAGACTGTTAGAAATCTGCATGAGATTACTACAAACTAATGTATGACATTTGATGATGAGTAATGATTTAAAGTATATTTGTAAAAGTAAGTTTTGTGAATTCCTTAAATAAATGATGAAAGTACAAGGACGTAGAATAGAAAGATCAAAACTGTTAGGTAGATTTCATTGATTTATTCCATTTGAATGTTAATATATGAGTAATGATTTAAAGTATATTTGTACAAGTAAGTTTTGTAAAGTCCTTAATATAGCATATGTACAAGGACTTAGAATAGAAAGATCAAAACTATTGATTGTAGAGTCACTGCCAATTCGTAGTATGATCATAAAATAGCAGAGTCGGCTCATCCACTGTAGTGCACAAGACAAAAGATCGTAGAGCTCTACTACGAGTCATAGAGATGAGTTGAAGATCGAACAAGAGAAAGTTGATCGCAAAAGGATATACTATAAGAATGTTTGAGTAAAGCCCTAATTATAAAGAATCTCTAGAATGGCTCTATAAAGGCTAAATTGTAATAGTACTCTGCCTGGTCATAAAAGAATAAGTCAGTTCGCAGAGTAACCAAGATTTCGTAGAGCAACAGCTGATATTGTAAAGCAACAAAGTGACAGCCGGATCGTAGAGCTGTCCTCGACATCATAGAGCAGCTAAAAGCGTTCAGAGAATAAACAGAAGTCTGTTAAGTCTGCCCAAGCATCATAGAGTACTCATTCGTAGAGCAGACAACAAAGTACATAGTAGAGCAAAAGTAAAGTCATAATCGTAGAGCAAAATGTAAAGCTCAACTCTACGATTCTCATCACTCAACTATCACCAAAGATTGTAGAGCAAGGTCAAGCCTGACAAAGAAGACTGACAATGGAACGTTGCCAAATTGAAGGTCTGAGGTATTCAACATTGTATCTTTGAACAAGATTGAAGATCAAATCATTGTGTCTAACAGCTAGTTTGTCGAAAGGGACATCTACTAGATGGTAGGTAAAACTACAGTCTGATGTGACTAGTCCAAGCCAAAAAGCAACCTGACACAACTAGTCCAAAAAGTCAACATCAAGGATACTAAGATATTTGTGTCATAAATGCCTCAACAGACACTTTGCAACGCAAAGTCTTTTGAAAGACTATAAATAACTTTGAGAATTCAAATTCAAGAAGAGTGTTGGCCAAAGTGCGTAATGGCAAAATGGCAAAAAGGCAAAGAAATTGATAGCGATGAAATTAGAGTGGCAGATCAGAAGGTCAATTACAAGAACCACTCTACGATTCACCAAGAACACAAAATTGAACTAATGAAAATGTAGAGCAGTTGACTCTACGATTAAAGATGTGTTCAAGGCTGCTAAGCACCAAAAGATGTCAAGCCTTGTTGCAAAGTTTAGCAGCACATCAAGGATGATCATTCGAAGTTGTTAAGTACCAGGAGTCAAGCCTCAATGCAAAGATCAACAACACCTCGAAGATGATCTCATTCAAGCTACTAAGTATCAGAAGAAGAAGCTTAAACACTATCTTAGCAGCACATCCAACATCTATCAACAAACATGAAACCGATTGTCTTCGTGACTTTCGTCAAAGTCTAAGTGACTTGTATAATTCTGAGTGACCGAATGGCAAAGTCCAAGTGACTTGCATAGGTCTTAGTAACCTGGTCTTTGTGACCGAATTGTAACAGGTCTTAGTAACCTTATCCTGAATGGATATCCTGCTCGTTGAAGTGGAAGAGTGGATTAGGAGTTATTCAATCTCCGAACCACTTCAAATATCTTGCGTCATTTATTTTATGTCATTTATATTCTGTAGGTATATATATATATATATATATATATATATATATATAGTTGTCATGTGTGTCCCAACCAGAAGAGTAAATTTAGATCTAAGATTTCCTTAATCTTTAAGGGGAATTTTCCAAAGATTATTTCATTGTGCATAATCAATACTGATAAACTGATTATTTTGTAATACATCTTTAATTAATCAAAATATTTTAAAGATCCCCTTCTAGATCTCTAGTGTGTCTCCGGGAAACAACAAGTGGTATTAGAGCAAGTTCTCACGAACATTTAAAGCTTTCACTTTGAGTTGATCTATAGCACTAAATAAAACCAGTTCTAAATTTGGTAGTGGAAGTAGGACACCTCTTCTTAATGATGAGCTTACAGTTGAAAATTGTTGTGTAGATATAATGAATTGCTTAATGCTATCCAGATTGGTCCATATGTTCCAATGAATTTATTTGTTAGAAGATATGCTATAGTTGTAGTTTTCATAATCTGTGTGTACACATTACTTTAATTTAAGAATTTTTATAACTGTAATTAGGATACTTGTGTATATATATCAACCTATGTAATAAAGAGAAATTAATTCAATGAAATAACATATTCTCAGTTTCAACATGATATCAGAGCCTTTAATCGTTAATATCAGTTTCACTGCTATTCTTACTTCTTCTTGAAAAACTAGCCGAATCAATCTATATGAAGAAATTGATAACATAATTGGGTTACCCATTGACAGTCGATCACCACAAAAGTGTCTGTCTTTTCACTCACGGTCACACACGCCTCCACGCGCCACTCCACTCGCGCAGCATCGACACCACGCGCCATCTTTGGCCGGCGCGTGAGAACTTTCTGGCGACCCTTTGCCGACACAACTTCTTCTAGGGTGGTCGATTCTCTCTCCTCTTGCCATCTACAATGCTCTTGTAGAGTTTGATTCAGGTTTACTTAATGTTTCTCTGTCAGTGGCATTCGTGGTTGCCTTGTAGTGCTTACTGTTATTTTTCTAAGCTTCATCTACACTCCTTGCCATCTACATAAGCATCCTTTACTGCTATTTGAAGTGGGATAACATAAGAGTGGGTTCTAAAGTGTAGTACAAATAGCTGCACTACTTTCTTTTTCTGGAAGCACTACTTTGTTTTTCTGGAATAACTCACTGCCATTTTTTTGAGCCTTTAAATTATCCATGTTGATATTTCCTTGGATGTTCTTGTTGCTCCTATTACCTCACCATGGCAGAATCTACTTTCATTAATAGTGTCGTTACTACTGAAACAAATAAAGGGTAGTTGATTAGAAATCATCATCTCAATTCTGCTTTAGGTCCTAGTCCATTTAAGTTGGATGGAAACAATTATCTAACTTGGTCTCAAGCATGTCATATGTCAATTGAAGCTAACTGGATCCAGCACTTCATCAATGGTACAACCATGCCTACACAAGCAGGTGTGGCCCAAGAAGAATGGAAATTTGATAACTCCATGGTGAAAACATAGATTTTTAACTCAATGGAACGCAGTATGAGGAGTAGTTACATGTTCTTAGACACTGCATATGAACTTTGGGAGGCTATCTCTCAAACCTTCTCTGTTTTTGGTGATATATCTAAGACATATGACATCTGTAAACGAATCTGTGAGTTGGGTCAAGGGGAGAAGGCTGTGGCACAGTATTTTGCAAAAATTAATGCACTTTGGCAGGAGCTTGATTGTTACCGGGTTTTTTCAGCCAAATATTTGGAAGATGCAACTGCTTATCAAAAGTTTGTTAATGAAGATAGAGTTGTGGATTTCTTGGTCGGTTTAAATATAGAATTTGATCAAGTTCGAGCACAGTTGATTGGTCAGACACCTTTTCCATCACTGCGAGAGGCTCGTGCTAAAATCTAACAATAGGAAAGTAGGCGTCGGGTGATAGTTCTAAATTTTGTTGACCGATCAGCCATGGTTACTTCGTATCCTAAGTTTGGCTCCACCATTCATTCTCCTGTTGAGAAGGACTCCCGCGAATGTGATTACTGTGGGGGAAAGAACCATACCAAGGATCGTTGTTTTAAGCTTAATGGACGTCCTAAAGGACGAGGAGGTCGGTTTAGTCGTGGTCGTGGACACGGATCTCAAGCCTATGTGACTACTACAACACTTCCTGTTGATGCTTCCAGTGCTTCAGACACTACTACTGCACTTACTCCCGAGGAAATCTCAGCTTTTAGAAAATTATATTCCAAATCTACTTCCCATTATGCCCAGTCAAGTATACATTCTTGTGCTTTTAATGTTTCATCAACTTGCCCGGATCATTGATACGGGTGCTTTTGAGCATATGACCGGATCCTCCACTCTTTACTTCATACACGCCTTACTCTGGAAAAGACAAGATCCGAGTAGTTGATGGTTCCCTTTCTTCTATCTTTGGGAGTGGTTTTTTAGTTTGTACTCCTTCATTGATATTATCGTCTGTTCTTCATATTCCTTCATTTAATGCAAATTTAATACTGTCCAATGTTTTTCTGAATTCTTACATTGTTGAGTAACCTTTTTCCCAACTCATTGTGTTTTTCAGGACTTGTGACGGGACAGAAAATTGGCAGTGGTAGTGTGGTTGGTTGTTTTTATTATTTAAATGTTCCCTCGTCTAACATGTTCTCTACTCAGGCTCTTCACTCTACTTGCCTGACTTCTCTCCATCAATGGCATCGACGTTTAGGACATCCCTCTTTTTTCATATTAGAGTTTTTTTCCCATCTTTAGTTGAGCAATTTAACAAAGCTCAGTTTTTACGTGAACCATGTGAATTGGGAAAACACAAATGCTCTATTTATTCTACTATTAACAGTCGACATTCTGAATCTTTTTCTATTATACATACTGATGTGTGGGGACCCTCTCGAGTTGTTTCCCGTTCTGGTTATAGATGGTTTGTTAGCTTTATTGATTATCATTCTGTTGTCACTTGGATTTATCTTCTTCGTTCCCAAAATGAGGTGATTGATTGTTTTCAAGAATTTCATAAAATGATTCAAACCCAATTTGAAGCTAAAGTCCATAGTGATAATTGTCGTGAATATAGTAATAATAATGTTTTTGCAACTTATCTCTCTCAGCATGGCATCATTCTTCAAATCTCCTATGTCAAAACTCCAGAACAAAATGTAGTGCAAAGGAAAAATCGACACTTACTAGAGGTAGCCCGCACTCTTATGTTTACTATGAACACCCCTAAATTTTTATGGGGAAATGTCATGACTGCTGCATTTCTGATAAACCGACTTCCTTCTAGAATTCTTGGGAACAAAAGTCCAATCTCTTTTCTCCAACACACGACAAGTCTTCCTTTGCCTCGAATTTTTGGTTGTATGCGCTATGTTCATGATAAATCTCCCACTCGGGAAAAATTAGATCCCAAGTCTCTTGGGTTTTTTTCATTGGTTATTCTCCAACCCAAAAAGGTTATAAATGTAATCATCCTCCTTCACACAAAGTATTTGTCACTCGAGATGTAATTTTTTGGGAATTAGAACCTTTTTATTCTTCTTCACCTCCTCAGGGGGAGGATGTTATTAATGAGAAGAAGCTTCCACCTGAGACTGGTATTACAAGTTCTATTTAGGCCTGACAAAATATGGTTATGGGTTGGTTTTGGTTTTCAAAATATGGTTATGGTTCCATTTAAGAACTAAAACCATATTAACCATTTTTAATATGGGTTGTGTGGGTTGAAACTATATGGTTATGGTTCAAAACCATATTAACCATATTAACCATTTTAAGATGTTTTGACTTTTAAACAGAACTTTTGAAAAATGAAATTGTGACTGTCACAATTAAATTAATTAAGTAATAATATGATATAAATAATAAAATGCTAAAAAACTATACTAATAAAATTTTAAATTAAAATTATTAATATCCTTCCATATTTAAATACTTTTTCAAAATTATTATTAACTTTCTTAATAGAAAAGTTAGAATCCAAAATACACCATAGTATAATTCTATGAATGTCGTTTAAATATTGAAACATATTTATAATTCTTTTGTAACTAGAATACTAGTATAATTCTTTTGTAACTAGAATACTAGAAGTTACCTAAACTAATACACACAGAACAACATTATTCACCCAAAATAAGAACATATTAATTTATAGAACATACAAGATAAGTAGAAAACTAAACCATATAATTCTATAGACCATATTAAAATTTAATTAAGTAGACAGACATATTAAACTTTATTACAAAATTAGACACACACACACACACACACACACACACACACACACACACATATATATATATATATATATATTGATTTTAATTCTTAAAGTTTAATGTTGTTCGTTCGTGCAGAAGGGATCAAATCGGGTATATATGAATATTATATTAATTTTAGTTGTTGAAGTTTAATTTTAAAAATATTATATAAATATAACTTTGACAAACTTTAATATTCCCAATTCTTTTTTAAAAAAGAGGAAAAAAAGTCCAGCAGAAATATGACTCTTCTTTGGGGAATATTATACATATATGGTATTCAGCCCTCTTTGCCACTTGACACAAAATAATACCAGTGTCTATCACGATTAAATAGAACCAAGAAGGCAAGAAGCTAGCTAAGATAATACAAACAATTCGAATTTATTACAAAATGTTAAAGAACTTTTCGATTTGGATCAGAATGGAATATGGGTTAAAAAATTGTTAACCGGTTCAGAACTATATTTGTTTTAAAAAATATGAGTCCAAACTTTAACCAACCTGAATAAATAAAAATGGTTAACCAACCCATTTGATTCCAGTTAATATGATTTGACCCAATAGTTAACTAACTATATTGTCAGGTCTAGTTCTATTATACCATCTTATCCTATAAATTCTTCTCATGTTCCTGTTGTTTCTAATAATTCTACACAGGTGGAGAAACTGTTACAAGAGTCATATGCTAGACAAAATAGCTTGAGTTGAGGAACTATGTTGGAAGAGGCAAGAATAAGGTCACCATTTCTGCACCACTAGACCAATCCTGCTCAAAACCTAATCTTGATAATGCTAATGGTGAGAATCATAACAATAAGTCTAGGGGGACATTGTTCTAGTGACATTTCTAGCGACTTTTTTTTTTGGTTTTTTTTATAATACCTCCCAAAAAATGTATAGTATTTATTCCAACTGAAATTTTTACAGAAAATAGTGTTTTAGGTGTAAGTTGGATATATAAGAAAACAGGGTTGCATGCATCTGCATGCACTTCTGATTCTTGTATGTATCCAAATTATACCTAAAACACTATTTTTTACAATAATTCCAGTTGGAATAAATACTATACATTTTTTGGGAGGTACTACAAAAAAAAACCAAAAAAAAATGTCGCTAGAATGTCACTAGAATAATGTCCCCCTAGAAGGACTCCAATCATAATCCTACTTGTTTTTTTGATGATACTGACATTGCTATTGCTCTTAAAAAATGGGTTAGATCTTGTACTCAACATCCTATCTCTAATTTCTTAGCCTATAAAAAATTATCTGCATCCTATCACTCCTTTGTTTCTTCCTTGTCTTCAATATCTATTCCTCAGGGGTGGAGAGAAGCAATTAGTGATGAGAATTGGAAACAGGCTATGATAGAGGAGATAAATGCCCTGAAAAAGAATGATACATAGGAACTAGTTACTCTTCCTTACGAAAAAAACCAGTTGATTGCAAATGAGTATATACAATCAAACAGAAGCCAGATGGGATAGTTAAGAGACTCAAAGTCAGACTAGTTGCAAAAGGATATACTCAAACCCATGGAATTGATTACCAAGAGACATTTGCTCCTGTGGCGAAGATAAACTCTGTTCGTACCATAATCTCATGTGCAGCAAACTTTGGCTTGAATATTCGGTAATTCGGTATTCGGGAATTCGGTTAGTTTCAAATTTTGGTTAGTATTTCAGATAGTAGAATTATCAATAATTCGGTATTCGGTTATAACCGAATAGCTTATTCGGTTCGGTTATAACTGAATGATCACTCCTATTAATAGGGATCCCAAAAACATTTATAGAACCCATGATGAAGCTCCCAAATTCATAATGGAATAAAAAAAAAACAAAATCTTAACGGAATAGAAAGCCAAAATCCTTCATTGGAAAATAGAAAAAGATTCAAGTCAAATAAGAACAATGAACAATCTCATACTAGAATAAGGTTTTCTATATTTAAAAGGGTTAAACGCTTAAAGCTATACATAATTGCACTTTAACCTATTGTTTTAAGCAAAATCATATTTAACATTAAATAAATCTCTTCCCAATGGATAACATGTAAACTAAAATTACAATCTATGAAGCTAACTGTAGTAAATTATATTCATTCCTTTCCAAATATAAGATCATATTGATTTTTGAAGTTAATATGAAACATTTCAAGCTTAAATTTGATACTAATTCATTTAACATTAGTAACATTGTAAACTAATTAAAAGTATTGGTAATTATACGTTATGTTAAGTGGACTCTTCATTTTGTCTAAAGTATCCGTGTTTGACACCCGACACTCGACACTTAGACAAGGGTATGAGTATTGAACACTTTATTTTAGTGTAAAAAGTTGGCAAAATTGAGAAATACGCGTGTCAAACTCTTCAATACCATGTCCAACCGGACACTCCATCCGAATCTGTGAAACATAGATTATAAGAAATAATTTTTTTCATAATTCTTAATGAACCTTATTGGTTGATTTTGACTTTAAAAATGTCTTCAATCTATCTAACAAAATACATCTGATTTTGAATTTTTCGCTGACCCTAATAAATCATCTGGGCCGTCCAAAGTTTAGGATAAATCCCACCGTCCATGTAGTGCCAGAAGCACGTGACACAACTAGTTGACTTACAAAAGTCAATTCAAAATAGAAAATAAAAAGGAGAATTAAGAGCCAACCCACTTCGGAGGGGAAGAATACCTCCAATGATTCACTTTGAGGAGAATCAAACCTCCATTGATAAAATAGCTTTGTTTCATAAATTATTTCATCCTCCTTTCAAGAGAATCTATAACATAAATGTAGCCATTACAATGAAAGACCCACTACAGTCTAAACTAAATATTTCATACCACTAAGATATGCCCACTACACCACCTAAGATTAGAGAATAACTAACACCACTACACTATAACAACTAGGACTATATCAACGTCTAATTTAAATAAATTACATAATTAAAAAATAAAATAGAAACAGCATATCATGTACTCCATGAAAAATAAAAATAAAAAAGAAATAATAATAATAATAATAATAATAATAAATAAATAAACAAACAAACCTTAATCAATAAGAGAAGGACCACAAGAGTGCATATATACAATAAAACAAAAACAAAACATCTTTTTGGAAGTAAAAACAATCGATTAATATGGTAAACGTAGAGAATCCAAACTACCACTAAGAACTCCAAACTCAGCCAACCTAATTTTCCCAGAACGCCAAAAAATACAAACATTATGACATGTACCAAATTCATGAACTCCACAGGACCTAATTTATTAATTAATTTCAGAATTACGTTGACCAAAATTTAGCTGAATTTCAATATTATCCAGAAAACAAATTGGAAGTTAATGGTTCGACTTATGAAGAAAAAAGTAGAAGAATTTACCAAATGATAAATGGCTTTCAGGTCGCAGGCGTAGCAGCAAGAGAGGATGGAATGAAAAGGTAAGAGTGAGAATATGATTGATGAAGTCGAGGGTAAATTATACGAGTATCTCTCAAAGTTCCATCTATTTTTAGTTTTGGTCTTAATATTTCAAAAACGTAGTAATGGTGAGAAAAAAAATGGGTAAAATAAAAATCGAATTTTTAAATTGAATTATTTTGATTATTCCGTTATTTTTCTTAATTTATTTATAACCGTTTAATTATTTCGATTCGATTTTTAAAATTATGTTATTCACATACTAGAATAACCGAATTAGATATTTTTTAAAAAAGTTTTATATTTTGTCATATGATTATGTACTTTGTATCGCTAATTTGAAATTATTAAACTAGTTTATGAATTATTATAATTGTAGATTATGATTAAATATTGTTTGGAAATTATAGTGTGAAATTTGAAATGAATTTTTCTGTTTGGTAAACATAAATTAATTTTTCGATTATAAACTGAATAATCGAATAGTATAATTCAGTTATTCGATTTTAAGTTATTTGGTTAGTACTAATTTCGAATACTTGTTCGGATAGTGAAATTGTATGATAGTCATTATTCGGTTATAACCGAATATACAATTTGATTCGGTTATAACTGAATACACACCCCTCCTCCTTACCATCCATATTTTTATTTTATTCCTTAATTTGACCGTATCTTTGTGCTTTTTTCTTCTTTTTTGAAAGATATCTTTCTGCAATGATATAAACTTTAAAATGTTTATACTTATATTTTAACTTTTAATTAATAAATATAAAATAAAAATGACAAATGTCCTTCTCCCTCCTAATACTATTTATCCTTGTAGACACCCAAAATTTAGATGTATTATTAAATTATGCAGTAGGAGAGCAATAACATCAAACCACAAACAATTAAGGATATTAAAATAAAGGTCGAATAACACTTTTGTCCCTCCAAGTTATCTTTCAAAGTCGTCCTTAAAGTTCATTCTTCATAAATTAGGTCCTTAAATTCATATTTTTTGGTGTTTTTCTTTCCTCCAACCTGCTTTTACCCCAATCAGACTCATTTTGATCAAATTTTAACCCAACCCGACCTAATTTGACTCAACCCCAATTTTTAATAGTTTAAAATAAAATAATTATCTTTCATATTTTAAAATAAAATAATTATCTTAAAATAATTATTTTAATATTTAAAAAAAATATTAATTTTAAAATAAAATTGTATTCAATATTTTAAAATAAAATATATTTTTAAAATAATTATTAATTGTAATATTTTAAAAGAAAATATTATTTGTAAAAAATTAAATCATAATTTAATTTAATATTATAAAATAAATTATTTTCTAAAATAATTTTAAAATAATAATTATTTAAATATTTTAAAATAAAATATTATTTTTAAGAAGTTTTGAAAATAATTATTATTTTAAAGAAAAAATATTAGAAACTTTTATTTTATTTTTTTTGAAAATGAGTAAAGTTTCATAAAATATAGATTCTAAAAAAGTAAAGTTAAAATGTTTTAAATCTTAATTATTTTTATGAAAATTTACACATCTTTAAAAAATTATGAAAATAAAGGTTTATTTTTTGTTTTATTTTTTGAATATATATTTTATAAAAATTTACTTATTTTTTAAAAATAAAAATTTCCAATTTTTTCCTAAAAATTAAAGTATTTTTAAAACTTTTTAATTTATTTTTTTATAAAAAAATTTGAATCAAATATTTTATTTATATTTTACTATTTTTTGTATTTTAATTTCTATTTTTAGTTTTGTTTTTAAAATTCTAATACTAAGAATACATATAATAATGATAAGGATATTAACTATTTTTCTTGAAAATAAATTTTTTACGTAAAACGAAAAAAATCTATTTTTTAAATAAAGTTTTATTTTCTTATTTAAATTTTTGAATCTATATTTCATGAAACTTTACTCATTTTCAAAAAAAATAAAAAAAATTCTAATACTTTTTCTTAAATAATAATTTTTTTATAACTTTTAAAAATAATATTTTATTTTAAAATATTAAAAATAATTATTATTTTCAAATTATTTTAAAATAAATATTATATTTAAAATAATAATTATTTTAAAATACTATTTGATGTTAAAATATTTAAAATAATAATTATTTTAAAATAATAATTATTTTAAAATATTAAATATAATTATTATTTAAATTTTTGAAAAAATATATTGTTTTCTTTTAAAATATTAAAATAAATATTGTTATAATAATTATTTTATGTTAAAATATTAAAATTAATTATTATTTTCAAAATATTCATTATTTTAAAATATTAATTTTAATTATTAATTTTAAAAGATATTTATTATATTTTAAAATATTTATTTTATTTTAAAATATTAAAAATTGTGGTTGGGTCAAACTAGGTCAGGTTGGATCAAAATTTAGTCAAAATGGGTCGAGTAAGGGTCAAATCTGGTAGGAGGAACGAAAATTCCAAAAAAAAATGCCATTTTAAGGACGTAACTGACGAAAAATAAAAGTTATGGATGACTTTGAAAGTGAGTGGCAATTTGGAGGGATAGAAGTGTTATTCAACCTTAAAATAAGACTTATAAAGCTCATGCGGATTACTTGGAGCACATACACATGCCTTGGGGTACCAAAATGAAAAAAAAAAAAAAAAAGGAAAGGTTAGTGTGTAGACACCCAAAATTTGTGCATCTTTTCTCTAACAATTGCAAGAGCATCATTTCACCACAGGGTCAAGACATCTATGCAAAGATTACAAGGCTCATAACAAGTATTCGAAGCCCCCACGACTAGGGGTGTTCATTGGTAAAATACCGGACCGAATCGACCCGAACCGAACCGAACCGATTACCAATACTACCCAAAATTGGGAACCGATATCTGAAATCTTGGTTGAACTCCAAGATACCGAATGGATTCGCTGGGTTCGATACCAGATCGGTTCCAGTTTTTACCGGCTTGTACCGGATTTTTGGCCCAAACAATTTCAGCCCAAAGCCTTAAATACTGACTTACGTTTTTAAGCCCAAAATTCGGCCAGCCCAAGGGCTTAGTATTTAAGCACCTAGAACAGCCCAAACCCAAAACCGTAAGTCAAATTTCGGCCAAATTGGTATTCATTATTATATTGTAATCATTTTATAAGGAAAAATTCCTTAAAGTTTTACCAATTTAACCAATATGGGACTTGGAGACAACTAAATACTAAGGGCTTCACTTGGTAGTGTTTTTATAAAGAAAACTTTCTTAAATTTTTATAATCTAATCAATGTGAAACTTAGAAACAAGTTATGTGAGATGGTGCCATAAGTTCCCTTATGTGATTTCCTTGGCATTCATTAGTGTCATTACACTGGATTTGATGAGAGTCTAAGTTGATATTTACATTCCTATATTAAATTTACATCCCTATATTAAATAATAATGTTTTAATTACTTGTTATCTTGAATTCATTTATATTTACTTAAAGCTTTACCAATGGTGTTTTTATAAAGAAAACTTTCTTAAATTTTTATAATTTAATCAATGTGGGACTTAGAAACAAGTTATGTGAGATGGTGTCATAAGTTCTCTTATGTGATTTCCTTGGCATTCATTAGTGTCATTACAGTGGATTTGATGAGAGTCTAAGTCGGTATTTACATCCCTATATTAAATAATAATGTTTTGATTACTTGTTATCTTGAATTCATTATTACATGGTAATCATTTTATAAGGAAAATTTCCTTAAAGTTTTACCAATTTAACCAATATGGGACTTGGAGACAACCAAAAACTAAGGGCTTCACTTGGTAGTGTTTTTATAAAGAAAACTTTCTTAAATTTTTATAATCTAATCAATGTGGGACTTAGAAACAAGTTATGTGAGATGGTGTCATAAGTTCCCTTATGTGATTTCCTTGGCATTCATTAGTGTCATTACAGTGGATTTTGATGAGAATCTAAGTTGGTATTTACATCCTTATATTAAATAATAATGTTTTGATTACTTGTTATCTTGAATTCATTATTACATGGTAATCATTTTATAAGGAAAATTTATAAGAAAAATTTACTTAAAGTTTTACCAATTATCTTGAATTCATTATTACATGGTAATCATTTTATAAGGAAAATTTACTTAAAGTTTTACCAATTTAACCAACATGGGACTTGGAGACAACCAAATACTAAGGGTTTCACTTGGTAGTGTTTTATAAAGAAAACTTTCTTAAATTTTTATAATCTAATCAATATGGGACTTAGAAACAAGTTATGTGAGATGGTGTCATAAGTTCCATTATGTGATTTCCTTGGCATTCATTAGTGTTATTATAGTGGATTTGATGAGAGTCAAGTTGGTATTTACATCCCTATATTAAGTAATAATGCTTTGATTACTTGTTATCTTGAATTCATTATTACACGGTAATCAATTTATAAGGAAAATTTCCTTAAAGTTTTACCAATTTAACCAATATGGGATTTGGAGACAACCAAATACTAAGGGCTTCACTTGGTAGTAATGTAGTATTCCATCTCTTGTCTAATAAGTCCCACATTTAATTACCACTACTGTATGTAAGGAAGCAACACCAAATTTTAAATACATCCTATATTGTCTAGTATGCCATCTCTTGTCTTACCTCTATTCTATAAATAGAGGAGAATTTCAAGTTAATTCTATATGGGTAGGCAAAAAAGTCTAAAGAAAGGGACTTTCAAGTTATTTTTTAATATTATTTAATAAACCGGTACAATCGGTTCGGTTCGGTATATACCGACCAAGCCACACACCCTATCGCGAATCGGTACCGAGAAAATCCCAGATGTATGCTGATTTAGTGCACCTAGATCAACTCCGTGCTCATCTTTACACTGAACCGACTGGTTTGAACAGTTCGGTGTCCCTAAAAATTGAATATACCGACCGTTTTGAACACCCCTACCCACGACGACCTCCGAGCAACAGACTGCACAAAACAAGACGAGAGATTAGCAAACATTTGTAGAAGAAGGGTTTTTCTCCTTTTTCTTTATCTTCCTGAACTCGGAATTGATCAAACTTCATGTCAATGTGTAGCTCTCGGAAAAAAACTTTCTAAATTGGTATGGCACGTTTCATAACTCTTCCCGGTTTGAAAGTTATGGACGTTTCAGCTCGCAACATGAAAAACTGACTTCGCGGCACGAAAATTGAGGCAAGTGAGCCCCACCCTAGGTCAGTAGTAGGTAGACATGTGGTCAAGCTAGGTGCCTATATAAGGCCGTTTTTGCTATTTTTTTGGGGAGAAGGCATTTTAGATAGAGAATATGAGTTATCTAGAGAGAGATTTAATAAAGAAAGGAAGAGAAAATTCTCTCTAGATCCAATCTAGATCTAGTTTTTTTTTCCATCAAATCTCTTTTTAATTTTGAGTCGGGCCTTCCATTTCCAAGATAAATGAGGAAGAATTCATCATTCCCAAGGTGAAAGATTCCACCTTTATGTAAATTTAGAATAGATTTAGCCTAGATCTTGTTTATTTTTAAAATTGTTGTGCTTGGGCTTTATTAGTTTTCTGATTAATTTCTCATTTGAGGCTCTCCTAGCATCCTAGATCATATCTAGAGGTGTGTGTATCCTATTTTTGGTATTATGGATGGTTAAAGAGTATTTCTCACTGATGAAATCTCCTCCTAACTAGCCGATGATATCCTTGTGGTGATTTATTGATTTTGACTTGGATTCGACTCCTTTTTACCAGTTATTTTACTTAGGATTTGTTTTATTTGATTTATATGTCGCCCAAATATCCTAGATTCATATCTAACGGTGAGAGGATCCCACCTTTTGGCCGACAAGGGATTCTTATGAATTGAATCTCCTAATAGCCAATTTGGGATATATTTCCTATTAGATCTTGATTACTTTATTTTCTAGATCTATGAGATCTTAGATCTATGGATCTAATTTCATAGGCTCTAAGTATTCTTGATAGATCTCATCCCTCACAATATTATTGTTTCGTTGTGCAATATATGGATTTAGGGTTTAAGGGTGTAAACACCCAAAATTTTTCATTTATTTCCCTAACCATGGTTAGAGGGTAAAAGCTTCATTTCAATCCGATGTCAAGATATCTGAGCAAGGATCACAAAGATGAGAACGAGTATATAAAGATATCTCAATGATTCCTGAGTAGAATATTACTCAGGGCAAGATGGTTGACTAACCCATATATTTAGAAAGATGTTTTTTTCTACTTTTTGCTTTATCTTCCCGAATCTAGAATTGGTCAAACTTTATGTCATTACGTAGCTCTCAGAAAGAAATTTTTGGAACGTTATGACACGTCTCCTGTGACGCCCCCAAAATAGGAATACATCACCCATCTTGGGTCGCCAAATACATGGTACATAATTTAAATACATAGAATAGTGAGGACTACTATAGCCACCATCTCAGACCATCACTACGTTCCCCGACTAGTCCCGACTACGTTCTCATTTCCTGAAGAGAACAATGAAAGCAAAAGGGTGAGCTCAACTAGCCCAGTAAGAAATATTATGACTAAGATAATGCAGAATAAATTATCATTAGCCTTCAACAGTGTTAAACTAATAAACAACAAGTTTAACTGCAGCGGAACAAGCAATCCATTAGAAGAGTCAAGTAGAGTATGATATCTACTATCTTCTATGATTTAAAAGTTTATCATCAATTTTATCGCTGAGACTCAGCTTAATAAATAATCCACATCACTGAATTATCCATGTACTACGGGCCAAGGATATTCATTAGTATCACGTCCACGAATTATGCATGCATTACGGGCCAAAGATAATCGTGTTATCACCAATGGTCATGATCATGCCAACAACTGTCCATTAATGCACTACGGGCCAATGAGGACTTTACAACATCATTTGTAATATTATAGGTCATAATTATACTGAATGATCCCTAGTCATAATTATACCAATCAACAGTCCATCTATGCATTACGGGCCGAAGATGACTTTCATCACAATATAAGCACGACGATGATGACAATAATATAAGAATTCAATTAAATGAGAGTAAGGATAAATTTTAAAGATTTATAATTCAATTTATACAGAATTCAATAATGTCCAAATTGTCAACATGATATTGCTTTGTGGAACAAAATTCAAAAATAATATTATATCAAAAATGATTTGGACAAAAAAAAATCAATTATTTATCATGAATAGTACCCAGGGTGAATAGTACCCAAGTGAATAGTACCCCGTGAATAGCACCCCGACATGAAAAGATTAAAAATTATCAAGAATGCTCAAGGATATTCTACTAATTTTAAGGAGTATAGAAGCAATACTTTAACAAAATGAGTGTAGAATTCGAAATCTGAAACAAAATAATATTACTTACATACTACAGAGTATGGAAGAAAATATTATTTCTTACGAAAAATGAACAAAAATAATATCCCTTACCTTAAAAAAGAGAGTATTCCAACTTGTATAGCGTGGATATTCTTGAAGAAAATTTTCACTGTTTTCTAACCTCAAAGCTTCCTAAAACTCGAAAGAAATATGCTCAATATTATAGAAGAAGAATTTTCTGATTCTGGTGTGATTTTCAATTCTAAACTAAGCATCCTATTTATAGGAGAATGGAAGGATACTATTTAGAATATTTCACGGACCAACAGTTGAAGGAAAATCACGGGTTTTAATTGTGACACCCCCAAATCCAAGTATCTTCCAACCTGACAAATGGTGCTACACGGTGATACAGTTCACACATACATTCAATTGAAATAACTCAAAAGAGTGAATATGTCTTCTATATATTCCAAAATAATATTCCCTTTCCCAGGTTCTTTGTAACCATTACATATGTTCTTTGTTATAATATCAAATAATTACAACAATCATACTATAATATTACAAAGACAGCTTATTGGTCTACCTTAGCCTTCCCTTTATCCTTACTGGATCCCGTAGTTCGTTCAGTCTTAGCTGCATTCATATGGTTCAAGCAAGAGTGAGCACAACTAGCTCAACAAGTATGACAATTTTATTAAACAATATGCTTGAATCGTACGAATCGTATATCTTCTATAACTGAATCAATAGTTATGAAGTATTATCGATAATTCAAAATAGCACTTCTCTTTTCTTTAAAAACGTTTAACAATGTACAACATTAGTTAAACATAAATTTTGGTCCAAAACCTTGAGCATTTCGTTCTATTTTTGAAAAGGACAACCCGACACCAAGTCAGTAAGTCCGGTATATCTTACGAGCACGTCTAGGTGATCAGCCTATTGTACTCTATGTTGTACAACACTACTTCATTAAACATATTTACGTTTAAGTTTTGGCAACCTCATGTGCCTATCGATTGATGACAAAATATTTGTTTATTCATACTCAGTCTGTGACAACTCGAGAAATTAGACATTTTTTAAAAAATCTTAAATGATGGATTTAAGGTCAAATAATAGACCTAGACAGAAAATAAGTGTATGCGTTTGATATTTTTGAGAAGGAATTTTTAGGATTTCAAAATTCTGTGAAGGATTTTGGTGAATTATTCAGGATTAAGCGTATACGTGAATATGATCTGTGTATATGGTCATTTATGTGTTCAAAATGTGGTTAAGGTTCAAGGGTTGACTAAATAAGCTATATCAGTGGCAAACCCTAATATTATATTCGAACGTCAACGTTCTGTTAGAAAACCCTAACGTCTGATAAGAAACCCTAGAAACCGGTTCTGGAAACCCTAATTTCAGTTCCGGGAATCCGAAACCCTAATTCAAAAATAAAAAACCCTAATCTGGGAACTTAAAGGATAATTATAAGGCTCAAGTGCTATTAATTATAATATTAATTATGGTAAAGCTTAATTAATTAGCAAACCCTAATTTTAAAATTTTAAACCCTAATTGTTCTGTTAGAAACCCTAATGTACAATTGTGAATTTAATTACTAAATTAGCAATTTTAATTAGGAAATATTAATCCTAATTAGCATACTTGAATTATGATTAGGAAATCTAAGTATAATTAGAGAATCATAATTATAATTTGAAAAATCTTAAATTTTCCATTTTAAAACCTAATTTAGAAATCTTAAATGTGATTTTTGTAAACCTTAGGTTTTAACCCTAAGGGTTGGATTAAATGACAACTTTAGAATTAAAATTGGAAAGCAAATGACCATTTTGCCCTTTTTGTATTTTTTAAGATGGAGTATAGATCTTGCCCTATTGTGAGTGGGTGACTAACCCTAGCTCTAGCTATTTGACTCAAAAATATAACCAATATCAGATTTATGTGCCACCTAGCAAGATTTGGTGCATTGAATCAAAATTTATAACTTTAAAAGTAAGAAATACTTACTTTACTTTTCAATTGCTCCAAGTCCCTTCTCTCTCTATATATTCGAATCTTAGAGTGAGAGAATGTGAGAAAAAAGGCTAAGATCATGTAATAACAAGCCAAGATCAGATCATGATGATCAGATTCTAAATCAAGGCTCAAAAAGGTATACAAACCTTAAATTTGAAATCCATGTGTTCTTTGTTAGATGTTGTAATTTGTTGTTATAAGTCATGTTAGAGGAAGTCATGTTAGAGGGTGTCATTTGATGACCTGGGTTACTAAAACTTAGATCCATATCATTTTGATGCTCGAAATTAAAGTTTTTAGAACTGATCTATGAACCCTAAAACATGTCCTGACAACCGAATGTTAGGGCTCATAGATCCTTTCTTGTTAATTGTTTATGTGTTTTAAGAGTTTGTACTTGTAGTATGTTGTAAGGACTTTGATCTAGAACTTGAATCAAGTCCAGATCAAGTGTAGATTAAAAGTTTTAAGCGGTTGAAAAGGCGCCGAATCGAGCACGAAAACCGTTTCTAGGCAACCCAGAAAATCCCCAGATTTCCAGAAATCTTTGACAAGCTTTTCAATGACTTTGATCTTGCTACTGACAGGTTATTTAGTCATGTTTGTTTTGTGGACTTGTAGTCTGGTATCAAGACTACAAAATAAAGCCTTTATATCACTTAGATATTACACTGAATCAAATTTAATAAGGGTCAAAGTAGCGTTGACCACCAGATTATGAAGAAATCTGGAAAACCCAGATTTCCTAAGAACTCGAGTCTGACATTAGTTTGACCAGCCTTAATCTTTCTGGTGTAATGATGTTATTATGTTATGATGTTATATGCGTGTACTCTGACATGTGTTCTACACAATCGAACCATTATATCACATAAACCTGAAAGTAATATGCACACAAGCCAATCATGTTTGATGATAAAGCATATACTTTGTAACAATCTTATTCATTTATTAATAAAAGGTATTAATTTATTAAAGGCTTTTAATTATCTGCATGATGCTGTTTTATAATATGTGATAAACCCATAATTTTAAGCAATGCTTTTAGAATAATGATGATGATCATTCTAATGAGATCTAAATTCTTAGAAAGCTTAAAACTAAAATAGTTCCCAATCGTTGGATTACTAAATTGGGGATTAGTAAATCCGGATAGATTGGGTACATACGCTGCTTTGCTTTCATTGGATGAGGATGATTGATCTCATGATCATTTGTGTGGAGACACTAAAGCAAGTATGTAGGTGCTTATTAGAGAATAAGTTCACTGAACGTGGGCTCGCTAAGGAATACCTAATGGAGTTTTACTTGCTTGTCGATAGGAATTCTGAGTGATAGTAGTACAAGTGATCCTTGGACTTGAGATCATCATAGTATCTTGTGTATGATGAGTTATACTTTGACTTATTCCTTAAGACCCTTAGGGTATATCAAAGGGTATGCTTGGGTATAATAAGTTGTACATGGAGATAATGTATGATCAATAAAGAATCTATCACTTCTAATAAAAGAAGAAATGTCCTATGTGATTCGATAAATGACAACCCAAAGAGTCCTTGGCGATGCGAATGAAATTAGAAAGGAGTTTCTAATTTGCATTATTTAGAGTTGTGCATTTAAGGATCGAATATATATATAATTAAATAAAATAAGACTTGACAAGATTCCATGTCTTATATTTAATTGGGACATTGTATGGTGGAAGGATTGAATTGTTTCAGTAACTATTTACTCAAAGGTTCTTTAATGATTAATGATGAAATCTATATTATCCGGAAAGTCGTTGATCGCTAGGAGAGGCTTATCCCTATTGTAGAATAAATATTATTTATTTAAATAAATTAATTGTTTAATTTTTTTTATTTAAATAAGATTAGAATTATTCTAATTGATTTATTCACAACCTGGTTTAATATGGAGAACCTAAAGGGTCACACCATAAAAGGAAGAATAATTATTTAAGAAGTTAATGGCATAATCGTAATAATATAGTTATGTATATTTAATTTAATCTATGGTGATAGAATAAATTAAATAGCTTAATATTTATTATTTAATATTTTAGAAATATTAAATATAAATTAATAAGAGGAGTCTTATTAATATTATTACAATTATTATTATTTTAATTTCTAAAAGAGTTTAGGAATTAATTTAATATAAGTACTCTCATTTATTCCTAATTGGATTAGGAAGAAAAATTAGTTAAAAGAGTTTAATTAATTATCCCTAATAAGATTAGGGAGCTTAATTAATTAAAAGAATTTAATTAATTAAATAAATCCCAATTCCTTAATTGTTAAGGTGGGTTGCCCACATCTATAAATAAGAGGAGTCTTATTATGGGTGAAGGGGTTGTTGACTTTTACAACATACGTAATAATTCCAATAGTTGGGAGAGTACGCCTTTTTCTATAGAGATAGAAAAACTAGGGTTTAGCCAACCACCCATTTTCTTGAATCTTTATTATTCCTTGGTGGATCACCTCTGAGAGCCCAAACATTTGGGTGGCTAACGTTGATCAAAGGAAGGAACCAAACCACATGGATTCAAGTTGAACGCGAAAAGGATTGGAGGTGAACTTGTACTTCGAGGAAGCTTCGGATCTTCAAGTATATTATTCTTGTTCTTCATATCTTTTCGTTTAATTAATAATTGTGCGTAAAGGGTGATCCGGGTATATGGTTTGTAAAAATTTTAAACTCTGATTTTTACACGTTTCCGCACTTTTTTATGCAATTTGATTGCGTTCTAGAATATTACAAACCTAACAAAACCAAGCCTGGAAAGCTAAGATGTAAGGATCCAAAATAGGTACCTTTAATTCTGGAAAATCCAGAAAAGCCCAGTAGCCTCTGACAAGTAGTTTGAGAGCTTAAATCTCTCAGTTGTGTTATTGTTTGGTCATGAAATCAAATTGTAGTTGTAGTATTACATACATACTACAATATTAAAACGATTACCGAATTTCGAAACAACAAGATCATTAAATCTAGAACCCACAAACATGGTACCACGTGATATCTTGACATGGTTTTCCTGACAAACTCAAGAATTTCAAGAAACACCTATAATGACGGTTACCTGTAAGCTATAGGTCTTTAATGACACTTATTTTTTCAAAAATTAATTATTTTAATAAGTAATTAGAGAAAAATAGTTTTAAATTATTAAAATACATAATAAATTATGAAAAATTATTTTAAAGACCAAAAATTAGTTTTTAATTATTTTGAGTATATTTCATAAATATTTAATATTTTGGAATATAAATGGTATTTAATTTATTTAATTATAATGATAAATAAATTACTTAAAAATGATTTTAATACTTGAAAAATCATTTAAAAATATATTATGGTGTTAGAAAATATTTTAAGTTATTTTTAATAACTTTTGATATTTTGTGATGAATTTCATTAATTAATTAAATTAACTTCATTACCATTCGATTCAGATATGAAAGGCTGATCACCTTCATTACCATTCGGTTCAGATATATTTGTTCATGTTTAATACTTGTTCAGTCAAAAGTTTGTTCGTGCTAGTTCTCAACTATATTGAAGAATTATAGCCACTTATTATTCAAACTCTTTCAATCATGATATATCCTCAAATAAATTATGCTTCATTGGCAAACTTATGCTCACCCTCTGCTATATCATGATAAAACATTGCGATTAAGACGAATGCTTGGATATAAGGAAAGGTTAAAGATAGTTCTAACTTTAAGATAATGTAATATGCACTAAATTTGTATAAGTATTGTATATTAATGTTGTTGTAAAGTTAAGTAAGTTATGAATTGTGTATAAGTTAAGGTTACTCGAACTTGGGGAATAGTGTGTAAAGTTTATTGTATAAACAATTTATGTTTATATCTTCCGCAATAGTTGTGGAATGATTGTACTAGATCCGTGGTGATTTAGGACCCATTTGGGGCTCCCACAATTTAGTATCGTCGAGCGGTTGGTTATGAACCTTTGGTAGAATACCGAGACCAATAACCGCAGCGATTAGGATAAGATCTAACTCACATAGAGTTAGTTGGTCAGTAAGATTCAAAGATGAATCTCGACGAGTTATAAAGATACAGAGTTCCCTAACTCTGATAATAAATTTGAATAGTAGTGGTGAATAGATAGAGTCTAAAAGACTAAAGGTGTAGGGATAGAGATCGTAAAACAAAACGATCAAGATAGAGGAATGAATCATAATATATATACGATGAGATCACCCCGTGATCTGATAAGGTGATAGCAGGGAGAAGAATCAATCTAATGATTGAAAAGTTACAACAAAGATTGCTGTGTATGTCAGTTATACAATGAATTGGTACAAATTCAAGAAAAGAATATGAATATGAGTTGAATGAAATTCATATTGAGAAAGGAGTTAAGATTAGGTGGGGATTTTGATTGAGGACTCATGTCAGCAGCAGAGTTGTATGATTCCTTGTATGGGCGGAGAATTTTACTTGGTGTAACAAACACTTAGTTTCTGGCACTGATAATCATTGAAATGATTGTGTCACGCTATTTGCTATATGCATGTTAAGAGGGTGATTCCTTTCTCATGTGTATAACAGATAGATAGGTTATAGGTAGAGAATATAAGGTTAAGTACGAGTTCTTAAAACTCATACTTACGTTATGTTCGTGACTCATAGTTATATGAAATGTTTATTAACCCCTCAGTGAATGGACGCCAAAGGTCTGACTAGGGTAAGTTCTTAAACTCATATGATTGTGGAAATTTCCTGAACTCATGAGTGTGGTTTGACTAACTGGGAATAGTCATCTGTGAATGGAGTATTGAGGATAATAGGAATATATAGATTATTAAGCAACTGATCATTAGTGAAGACATAAGCTTTCCAAAACTCCTAGCTACACTAGATTTTGAAATTTTGACATCAAGCTAAATACGCACTATATGCTTTTGAATATATATATATATATATATATATATATATATATATATATACTTAGTAATCATTTTTGTAATGGTTTAAAGTATAGTTTATACTACTTATTTTGGCTAGACACAAATGATTTGAAATATCAAAATATATTTTATTTATCACTCATGTACTACCGTATAACTCAAGTGCGAGATGATAAAAAGTTGATGGAGTTGTAAATACAGAATAACTTAGTGTGAATTTGATCTAAAGTCGTTGTTCCACTATTGTATGATGTGTTATAACAAAGTCATACGATGACGACATCCTCAAACAGATCGTTAATCTGATGACGACATCATGACGTCATTCTCAAAAATATTTTCAAAATTTTAATTTGCCAACGGGGTTTGGCTACACCTAAATAATTCGATTGAATTGAATTATTGATATGAGTCTACTCTATTCGATTCAGCTAGACTAATGTTATGAAAACTCTAAGTGTTCATTGAAAGAAATTTCCCAAACCAAATATTTTGGTGCGGAATCAAATAAGACTGAGGTAAAATTTTTGTGCCTATGGCAGTGATGAGAAATAGATCAGACCAGCAGTACTTGGCCAGTACAGGGCATACCAAGCTAATTACCCTTTATGTCCGTAAGTTATGACGGTTTGCGGATGAATTTCCATAAAACCTTTGCGAAAATGACAGACAATAGTCTATATGACTCCTCAGCACAATTTGCAAATTTTTACTCTTGTGAGTGGTGTATTGGTTAACATGTGAGGATGTGTATGAATGGTGTAAGCAGTATGGTGTACGGTGTAAAGTGAATTTCGGGGACGAAATTCATAGAAGAAGGGGTGAATGTGACAACCCGAGAAATTAGACATTTTTTTAAAATCTTAAATGATGGATTTAAGGTCAAATAATGAACTGAAGCATGTAAAATAAGTGTATGCGTTTGATATTTTTGGGAAGGAATTTTGAGGATTTCAAAATTCTGTGAAGGATTTTGGTTAATTATTTAGGATTAAGTGTATACGTGAATATGATCTGTGTATATGGTCATTTATGTGTTCAAAATGTGGTTAAGGGTCAAGGGTTGACCAGATAAGCTATATCAGTGGCAAAGCCTAATATTATATTCGAACGTCAACGTTCTGTTAGAAAACCCTAACGTCTGATAAGAAACACTAGAAACCGGTTCTGGAAACCCTAATTTTAGTTTCGAGAATCCGAAACCCTAATTCAGAAATTGAAAATCCTAATCTGGGAACTTAAAGGATAATTATAATGCTCAAGTGCTATTAATTATAATATTAATTAGAGTAAAACTTAAGTAATTAGCAAACCTTAATTTCAAAATTTTAAACCCCAATTATTCCGTCAGAAACCCTAATGTACAATTGTGGATTTAATTGCTAAATTAGCTATTTTAATTAGGAAATATTAATCCTAATTAGCAAACTTGAATTATGATTAGAAAATCTAAGTATAATTAGAGAATCCTAATTATAATTTGAAAAATCTTAATTTTTCCATTTTTAAAACCTAATTTAGAAATCCTAAATGTGATTTTTGTAAACCATAGGTGTGACGCCCCCAAAATAGGTATACACAACACCCATTCTGAGTCGCCAAATACATGGTACAAGAAGCAAACTACAACTTCAATAATACAAATGTCGTGTGAAATACGACAATATATATACTATGAGTTTAAATACAAATATTATCTTCTAGACAATATCTATACTCAAATAAATCCTCATCACATTTATTGATACATTATTTTACAAAATGGTGAGGACTATTAAACAACTCTCTCTAGAACCTTCATTCCATACCCGACTAGTACTTTCGCTACATTCTCGCCTCCACGAGAAGAAAAATAGAACAACAAGGAAAAGGGTGAGCTCAACTAGCCCAAGAAAGAATATTATGACTAAGATAATATACAACAAATTATCGTTAGTCTCCAACAGGGAAAAAATCGATAGAATACAATAGACAACAAGTTTCGGATCAATATTCGCAATGGAAGTAATAATTCATAGAAGAGTTACATAGAGAATGAAATCTACTATAATCTATGAATTTAACAGTCCATCATCAATATTTTATCCACCTAACATCAATCAATATTCATCTCAAATCAAATATTCATCTTTTTGCACTACTGAGCCAAAGATATTCATCAATCGGTCGTATTAATCTCAACACACTGCTCATCTTTGCACTAAAGGCCAAAGATATTCATCGATCGGTCATGTTCATTTAAACACACTGTTCATCTTTTTGCACTACAGCCAAAGATATTCTTCAAATCATTCATCTTTTTTCACTACTGGGCCAAAGATATTCAATAATATCATCATTTAAGACGAGGATGATGAAAATATTTTTAAAGAACGAATCCGATGAAACAAAATGACAAGGATTAAGGATTAAGGATTAGTACTTTGTTTTATCCATGTCCAACAATACCTCAAAAATAATCATAGTGGTGTAAAATTCAAGAATGATCAAAACATGGATCTGATCAAAGCTAGTATCCAAAATAGATATTTTGACGAAAAGAAGAAATTTTATTTTTCGATTGAATAGTGCAGATATCGTGAATAGTCTCAGATATCGTGAATAGTCTTGAGTATCGTGAATAGTAACTCCGACACCAAAAGATAGAAATTCCACAAAAAAAACATTTTCACGCTTCATGAATAGTACTCGTGAATAGTAACTCGTGAATAGTAACTCATGAATAGTAACTCGTGAATAGTAACTCATGAATAGTAACTCATGAATAGTAACTCGTGAATAGTAACTCATGAATAGTAACCCCGACATGAAAAAGTTCCAAATTTGATAAAACTTGAGATCGACATTTTCAAAGATAATGATATTGAAGAAATAATATCATTACGAAAAAAATAATATCCCTTACCTCAAAGAATCGAGATTTCCGGAAGGAAAGGTCGGAAGTGATCTTTGAATGAAACTTATCTTTGAACAAAGAACTCTCAAAGTATCTAAATACTCACAAAATACGCTCGATAATATAGAGAGAAAGAGAAAACTTTGTTTACGGTGTGATTTTCAATTCTAACTTAGCCCTCTATTTATAGGAAAATGTTAGCCGTAAAAGCGAGACTTGACCGCTACACCGATGGCTTTACCTGCTACTATTGCCACCCACCACATTTGAAATAAAATTCAGCACATTTTTTCACCAACCACAAGTGGGGCCCACTCAATTCTAGAATTTTCCACCAAAATCAATTATAACCCTACTTTAGAATCAAACACCTCTTAAAATTTATAACAAATCATTCGCTCATTTTAACGGTTCAAAATTTGTGGACATATACTCAACTTATATATGTATAACATATCCAAAAATTACAACGATCCAACGGTCGGATTAAATATTATAACTCACACAATAAAGCTGTAATAACACCGATTTGATCTTTTAATACCTCCAATCCGACAAAATACAAATAAAACATCTCAGCATTAATTCCTTCATTAATAACCACATAAATAAATCCATCATTTATATTCATATAAAATAAATATTTCCTTATCATATGAATCAATAATTAATTATTCACAAATAATATTACGAAATCACAATTATGATGACCAGTAGTTCCCCAGAAAGAGGGGCTTTCCAATAAGGATCTCTCCTTCTTGGCGCAATTAGGTGACCAAACCTCTCCTTGACAGAACTTTCTAGACATTGCCAATAATGTTATCTAATAATATTATTCAAATAATATGAATTATTGATCGATAATGGGAAATCTTGTGTAGTGACAATTATTGAACAACAATAATATAAAATATCAACGCAAACAATTATTGAATCAATAAAATAAAATATTGAGCGGAAACTCGTGAAAATTATTGAGTAGTGCCATCTTACGTAAGGATCAATAATTCAACAATCTTTGTATGCAATACTGGTGTCTTTCTTGTGCGAACCACAGCGTATTCAGTATTTTAACCACCGGGTATTCCAACAGGTCTTAACTTGGTAACAACTACGCCAAGTTATTTTTAACCAACTTATATTTGTCGTTTTCCTCATCCAATCGCTTTTTCGTTATGGGGCCCACACATGGGTCATGGCCATAAATGCGAATATTCCCAACAATCACTGAATATTCCACGACCAAACGAATATTCCCAAACAACAATGAATATTTTATAACCACTTGCTTATTTTGAAATATTTGCGTATTTAACCCTTAACTATCCACATTAATCAAATCAACCCTTACTATTTCAAAATAATAAATAAAGGAAATTCCTTTTATTTAAAAAATTTTCGGTCTTACAACCTCCCTCCTTATGAAATTTCGTCCTCGAAATTGGCGTGCGATACACAGTGTTTTTCAAAAGGTGAGGATACCTCGCTTTCATTTCCGTTTCCAATTCCCGTGTCATTTCCTCTATAATAGCATGATTCCTCCACAAAACTTTAACTTGTGGTATGACCTTTCTTGGCGTGGGGGACATGCTCCTTCCTATCCAAAATCTTGACAGGTACCTCCTCATACGTTAGGTCTTCGGCTATCTCATCCGGTTCTAATTCTATAACATGATTCGGTTCTTTCACATATTTACGAAGTACAGATATGTGAAACACATTATGAACATGAGACATACTCGGAGGTAACGCAAGTCTATAGGTTACATTTCCTACTCGGTCAAGAATTTGAAATGGACCGATAAATCATGGATTGAGCTTTCCTCTCTTCCCAAATCTTGTAACTCCCTTCCATGGAGCAACTCGCAATAATACATGATCCCCTACACTAAATTCCACGTCCTTTCGATGAAGATCCGCATAACTCTTTTGTTGATCTTGTGGCGTTTGTATCGTTATCGAATCATTTGGATCTTTTCGGTGAGTCATACGTCTTAACTCGGGTCCCAACAATGTTGCTTCACCCACCTCATCCCAACATATTGGAGAACGACATTTTGTCCATATAATGCTTGAATGGAACCATGCCTATATTTGTTTAATAACTATTGTTGTATGAGAATTCCACCAATGGCAAGTACTTATCCCAACTTCCTTTGAAATCTAGGACACGAGTTTTAATATATCTTCAAGAGTTTGAGTAGTCCTTTCGATTGCCCATCCGTTTGAGGATGGTATGCCAAATCAATCATAAATTCGTGCCCATAGCTTTCTAACCCAAAATCATGAAGTGAATCTTGGGTAACTATCCAAAACTATGGATACAGTGCATGCCATGCAACCTCACAATCTCATTCACGTACATACTAGCAAGACGTCTGAGGAATAAGTCTCCGTGTCGGCGAAAAATGAAGCGATTTGGTTAATCTATCAACAATAACCCAAATAGCATTGATGCCTTGAGAAACCGTAGGAAGACCCGTGAATGAAATCTATGGTAATGTGTTCCCACTTCTATTCCTAATCTCAAGTGGTTGCAACGGACCCTTAGGTACTAGATGCTCTCAGCCTTTACACGTTAGCAAGTTAAACACATCGAGATAAACTTTGCAATCTCTCTCTTCATATTATTCCACCAAAATGTATGTCAAGATCACGATACATTTTAGTACTTCGAGATGGATTGCAAATGGTGTATTGTGTGCCTCCATCATAATCTTGTACTTCAAATCGTAGTCGTTAGGAACACAAAGTCTAGAGTGGACTCAAAGTATTCCTTCTTCATCAATTCTAAGCTTAGGAATAGCTCCTTCTTGTACTTTCTTCTTCATACGCGCATCCTTTCAAGATTGGGGTGGCTTGAAGCGCTTTTAACTAAAGTCGATTATACTCGTATATCATCACGTGGGTACCTAGAGTTTCCATCTCCATCTCTATTATTTGTAAATTATCTGAAATTAGTCTTTGACAATATCGTACTCGTGCTTGTATCACGATCTTCTACTCAACACGTCGGCTACCACGTTAAACTTTTCGGGATGGCATGGTCGAAACATGTCTTTGAAATGAGTCTCCTCTTGAGTTCTTGAAGCTCTTCCCACATTCCTTGCTCCATTCGAATTTTGTATCTCTACGAGTCAATTGCGATAATGGAATAGCGATTCGAGAATATCCTTCAACGAATCTCCGATAATAACCAACTAAGCTTAAAAGCTACGTATTTAGATTCTTGACTTAGGTTGCTCTCAATCGTGACTCATATCCCAATCTTGGATAGCACGTCACAATGACACCTATCGATTTACTATCGCATGCGAATATGGCGTCCCCTATAGAGTAAAGGCAGGTGAATTCCACAAAGGAAGTCACAAGATAAAGGCTCGGTACCAAATTCTATAGTTGAATTTTAACTCCACGAAGTTCAATAGGAGCCATTCTATATGAGATTTTAGAAATGAGTTTTGTCTGGGGTTCAAAGTCGATACAAAATTTAATATCGAGCTTTGGGAGTAAGCCAAGAAATTCTTCAGAAATACATCGGAAAAATCAATAACAACAGAATATTATTCAAATCGACGCGTGTCTTTATTCAAATCCATAACATGGACTAAGAAAACTTGACATCCGTAATAAACGAATGACTTCATGGCTTGATATGAAAATGTTTGATTACAATGGTTTGATTGCTTGAATTGAATAACGGGTTGCTTAGGAATATGAAAACTAACAACCTTACAAAAGCAATCAATTTGGCGTGATGAGTAGTTAACCTTAAAATCACATCAAAAGCAAATATCTCTATAGAAATAAGGTTAACGGTAATGTGATAGTGCCAACTGAATCAAACAAGATTTTTTAAACAACGGATGTAATGAAAGTTTCTCTAACGGATTCTCCATAAATAGGTCAAAGTCTAATTTCTCCGTAGTCAAGTTCAAGCGTTGAAGCGCTTAAGAAAGAGATAAAAGAATGGGTAGAACAAATTGTCTAGTAAGGTATAAACTTGCAAAATTTATAATTAACTAACCTGCGTGCTAACTTCGTTCGGGTTCCTCGCATTTTATTGCAGTCCACGACAAACGCTCTTCCAAGAACCGTTGACTTTGACTTTTACGGGACATCCTTTTGAGTCACCATTCACGCCGGATGGGTTTCGATATCGTCTGATCTCGAAGCGATATGTCCTTCTTTTCCACAATTATAGCATACCTTGGAAGGCTTTGAGCAGTTTGACCTTATATGTCCCTCCTCTCCACATCTGTAGCATCTAACGGTGATCGTTCTCTTCCACTAGAATTTGTTGATGGTGCTTTGATCTTCTTTGACGCGTCTTCTGTCATCGTTAAATCTTCTCTTTTTTAGATTGGACATCTCTTTCCATAATATCAACGCGTCGTGCGGCTTTTTACCCATGCATCACTCATTCTCACTCGTTCGATTATTTCTTCTTTCATTTCGATTCGACTTTATCATCTTATACTCGCGAAAGAGTGCTACATTCAAGCATCACGTGTCGGGTAACCTGAGCTTGAATCGTTGCATCCTTTTGCTCCACGCACTCGCAATTCTTTAGCTTTGCTCTTCTAACTCATGAATACGATTTTGCAATTCTATATTTCGATCATAAAATACCTCTAATAAACTCTCTTGGTACCTCTTCTTCCTCTTCTTCCTCACTCTCATTTGTTACCTCTGCGATTATCTAAAGGTCTGACTATCAATTCTTCACTCACCACATGGATATCTCTAATTCCTTCTTCACTTTGACATCACATTATCACGGTTGGCGATTAGAGGTGTCTCCACGATCTCATTCACTCCATTGTTAACGTTCTCGTGACCATTCTAAAAACTATCATAAAACAAGGGTTAATTAAATAAATTAACAAATCACATAATACCCCTATAATATGATGACCAACCAACAAATAAGCTTAGGTAGGACACACTAGCGAAGGATTTACTCGTCTCTCCCTCCTAGTTTTATTCCCCGATCTCATGGGAGATCATATCCTAAGCTACGATACCAATTTGTGGCGCCCCCAAAAATAGGTATACACACACCCATTCTCGAGTCGCCAAATACATGGTACAAGAAGCAAACTACAACTTCAATAATACAAATGTCGGTGTGAAATACGACAATATATACTATGAGTTTAAATACAAATATTATCTTCTGAGACAATATCTATACTCAAATAAATCCTCATCACATTTATTGATACATTATTTTACAAAAATGGTGAGGACTATTAAACAACTCTCTCTAGAACCTTCATTCCATACCCCCAGACTAGTACTTTCGCTACATTCTCGCCTCCGAGAAGAAAAATAGAACAACAAGGAAAAGGTGAGCTCAACTAGCCCGAAAAGAATATTATGACTAAGATAATATACAACAAATTATCGTTAGTCTCCAACAGGAAAAATCGATAGAATACAATGATGACAACAAGTTTCGGATCAATATTACAGCGGTAAGTAATAATTCATAGAAGAGTTACGTAGAGAATGAAATCTACTATAATCTATGAATTTAACGGTCCATCATCAATATTTTATCCTGTAACATCAATCAATATTCATCTCAAATCAAATATTCATCTTTGCACTCACAGCCAAAGATATTCATCAATCGGTCATATTCATCTCAACACTGTTCATCTTTGCACTAAAGGCCAAAGATATTCATCGATCGGTCGTATGTTCATTTAAACACCGCTTCATCTTTTGCACTACGTGCCAAAGATATTCTTGAAAATCATTCATCTTTGCACTACTGGGCCAAAGATATTCAATAATATCATCATTTAAGGCGAGAGGATGATGAAAATATTTTTAAAGAAGCGAATCCGATTGAAACAAAATGACAAGGATTAAGGATTAAGTTAAATACTTTGTTTTATCCATGTCCAACAATACCTCAAAAATAATCATAGTGGTGTAAAATTCAAGAATGATCAAAACATGGATCTGATCAAAGCTAGTATCCAAAATAGATATTTTGAACGAAAAGAAGAAATTTTATTTTTCTAATTGAATAGTCTCAGTATCGTGAATAGTCAGATATCGTGAATAATAACTCCTCACACCAAAAGATAGAAATTCCACAAAAAAACATTTTCACGCTTCATGAATAGTACTCGTGAATAGTAACTCGTGAATAGTAACTCATGAATAGTAACTCGTGAATAGTAACTCATGAATAGTAACTCATGAATAGTAACTCGTGAATAGTAACTCATGAATAGTAACCCCGACATGAAAAAGTTCCAAATTTGATAAAAACTTCAGATCAACATTTCAGCATAATGATATTGAAGAAATAATATCATTACGAAAAAAAAATAATATCCCTTACCTCAAAGAATCGAGTTACTTGGAAGGAAAGGTCGGAAGTGATCTTTGAATGAAACTTATCTTTGAACAATGACTCTCAAAGTATCTAAATACTCACAAAATACGCTCGATAATATAGAGAGAAAGAAAAAACTTTGTTTACGTGTGATTTTCAATTCTAACTTAGCCCTCTATTTATAGGAAAATGTTAGCCCGGCAAGGCGGACTTGACACTACACGATGGCTTTTTACCCGCTACTATTGCCACCCACCACATTTGAAATAAAATTCAGCACATTTTTTCACCAACCACAAGTGGGGCCCACTCAATTCTAGAATTTTCCACCAAAATCAATTATAACCCTACTTTCCTAATCAAACACCTCTTAAAATTTATAACAAATCATTCGCTTCATTTTAACGGTTCAAAATTTGTGGACATATACTCAACTTATATATGTATAACATATCCAAAAATTACAACGATCCAACGGTCGGATTAAATATTATAACTCACACAATAAAGCTATAATAACACCGATTTGATCTTTTAATACCTCCAATCCGACAAAAATACAAATAAAACATCTCAAAGATTAATTCCTTCATTAATAACCACATAAATAAATCCATCATTTATATTCATATAAAATAAATATTTCCTTATCATATGAATCAATAATTAATTATTCACAAATAATATTACGAAATCACAATTATGACAATGACCCAGTAGTTCCCGGAGAGGGGGGCTTTCGAATAAGGATCTCTCCTTCTTCTTGGCGCGCAATTAGGTGACCAAACCTCTCCTTAGACGAACTTTCTAGACATTGCCAATAATGTTATCTAATAATATTATTCAAATAATATGAATTATTGATCCGATAATGGGAAATCTTGTGTAGTGACAATTATTGAACAACAATAATATAAAATATCAACGCAAACAATTATTGAATCAATAAAATAAAATATTGAGCAATAACTCATGAAAATTATTGAGTAGTGCCATCTTACGTAAGGATCAATAATTCAACAATCTTTATGCGTCTGGTAATCTTCTTTGTGCGACCACGCGTATTCTTGTATTTTAACCACCGGGTATTCAACGATCTTAATTGGTAACAACTACGTGAATTATTTTTAACCAACTTATATTTGTCGTTTTCCTCATCCAATCGCTTTCCGTTATGGGGCCCACACATGGTCAACTGGCAGTCAATACGAATATTCCCCAAGCATCTGAATATTCCACGACCAAACGAATATTCCCCAAACAATGAATATTTTATAACCACTTGCTTATTTTGAAATATTTGCGTATTTAACCCTTAACTATCCACATTAATCAAATCAACCCTTACTATTTCAAAATAATAAATAAAGGAAATTCCTTTTTATTTAAAAAATTTTCGGGGTCTTACAATAGGTTTTAACCCTAAGGGTTGGATTAAATGACAACTTTAGAATTAAAATTGGAAAACAAATGACCATTTTGCCCTTTTTGTATTTTTTAAGATGGAGTATAGATCTTGCCCTATTGTGAGTGGGTGACCAACCCTAGCTCTAGCTTATTTGACTCAAAAATATAACCAATATCAGATTTATGTGCCACCTAGCAAGATTTGGTGCATTGAATCAAAATTCATAACTTTAAAAGTAAGAAATACTTACTTTACTTTTCAATTGCTCCAAGTCCTTTCTCTCTCTATATTTTTGAATCTTAGAGTGAGAGAATGTGAGAAAAAAGGCTAAGATCATGTAATAACAAGCCAAGATCAGATCATGATGATCAGATTCTAAATCAAGGCTCAAAAAGGTAAAAAAACCCTAAATTTAAAATTCATGTGTTCTATGTTAGATGTTGTAATTTGTTGTTATAAGTCATGTTAGAGGAAGTCATGTTAGAGGGTGTCATTTGATGACCCGGGTTGCTAAAACTTAGATCCATATCATTTTGATGCTCGAAATTAAAGTTTTTAGAACTGATCTATGAACCCTAAAACATGTCCTGACAACCGAATGTTAGGGCTCATAGATCCTTTCTTGTTAATTGTTTATGTGTTTTAAGAGTTTGTACTTGTAGTATGTTGTAAGGACTTTGATCTAGAACTTGAATCAAGTCCAGATCAAGTGTAGATTAAAAGTTTTAAGCGGTCAAAAGGCGTTGACCGAGCACGAAAACCGTTTCTAGGCAACCCAGAAAATCCCCAGATTTCCAGAAATCTTTGACAAGCTTTTCAATGACTTTGATCTTGCTACTGACAGGTTATTTAGTCATGTTTGTTTTGTGGACTTGTAGTCTGGTATCAAGACTACAAAATAAAGCCTTTATATCACTTAGATATTACATTTGAATCAAATTTAATAAGGGTTGAAGTAAGCGTTGACCACGGATTATGAAGAAATCTGGAAAACCAGATTTCTAAGAACTCAAAGTCGACGATTAGTTTGACCAGCCTTAATCTTTCTGGTGTAATGATGTTATTATGTTATGATGTTATATGCGTGTACTCTGACATGTGTTCTACACAATCGAACCATTATATCACACAAACCAAGCTTGGAAAGCTAAGATTTAAGGATCCAAAATAGGTGCCTTAAATTCTGGAAAATCCAGAAAAGCCCAGTAGCCTCTGACAAGTAGTTTGAGAGCTTAAATCTCTCACTTGTGTTATTGTTTGGTCAAGAAATCAAATTGTAGTTGTAGTATTACATATATACAACAATATTAAAACGATTACCAGCCCAGAAACAACAAGATCATGAATCTAGAACCGGTTAAACATGGTACCCTGCATACTGACATGGTTTTCTGGGCAAACTCAAGAACAGCTCAAGAACACCTATAGCGACGGTTCTGTCGCTATAGGGCCTTTTAGTGACACTTATTTTTTGAAAATTAATTATTTTAATAAGTAATTAGAGAAAAATAGTTTTAAATTATTAAAAATACATAATAAATTATGAAAAATTATTTTAAAGTCCGAAAATTAGTTTTTAATTATTTTGAGTATATTTCATAAATATTTAATATTTTTAGAATATAAATGGTATTTAATTTATTTAATTATAATGTTAAAGAAATTACTTAAAAATGATTTTAATACTTGAAAAATCATTTAAAAATATATTATGGTGTTAGAAAATATTTTAAGTTATTTTTAATAACTTTTGATATTTTTTGATGAATTTCATTAATTAATTAATATTAATGGTAATTATTTTATTTAATAATATATTAAATAAATTATGGAAAAAATAGAATTAATGATTTAAAAATCATATAAAAATAATTTAAGTGTTAGAAAAATATTTGAAGCTATAAAATATAACTTTTGATATTTCATCATGAAAATATTAATATTTTAATATTAAAAGCAATTATCGGATAATGGATTTAAGTGTTTAAAATCATATAAATATGATTTTAAGGTATTAAAAATACTTTGATACAATATAAATATAATATAATATTATGATATCGATTTTCATTAATATTTAATATTAAATAAATATTAATGATAAAGGAATTATGTGCTATTTAATTCCTTTAAATACGATATTAATGATTGAAAAATTATGATAAATGGTAATAATTACTTGAAAATTTTTACGAGCTTATAAAAAATATTTTTACCTATCATATGATTATCTAAGATAATTGTAAAGTGTTAAAGCAAAGTTTAATTGAACTTAAACTCGTGAATAGTCCAACTAGGTATCGGGATGTCGATTTGTGTAAAGGTTCAACTCGAATTTCAATAGTTTGACTTGATCTGAAGTTTTATGTATGTTATGTAATCGATAGGGTTATGTGTTTAGGTTATTCTATGTATATATATATATAATAGTATTATATTGTGATGATATTATTCTAATTTGTATATCGATATTATTTATATATTAGGTTTTCAGACAAAGCTTAATAAATTGCGTAACAATAATCGACCAAACAGGCAAGTTTTTCTTAACTCTACTTAGAGTTGTTTCATTCAGATATGTTTATGGTTAATCATTACTGATTTCCATGTCTAAGAATTGTAGAATTGTACTCTGTACATATTCCATGTATAAGTCAGGTATGAAAGGTTGATCACCTTCATTACCATTCGGTTCAGATATATTTGTTCATGTTTAATACTTGTTCAGTCAAAAGTTTGTTCGTGCTAGTTCTCAACTATATTGAAGAATTATAGCCAGCTTATTATTCAAACTCTTTCAATCATGATATATCCTCAAATAAATTATGCTTGCTGGGCAAACTTATGCTCACCCTTGCTATATCATGATAAAACATTGCAGATTAAGACGAATGCTTGGATATAAGGAAAGGTTAAAGATAGTTCTAACTTTAAGATAATGTGTGCAGCTAAATTTGTATAAGTATTGTATATTAATGTTGTTGTAAGTCAAGTAAGTTATGAATTGTGTATAAGTTAAGGTTACTCGAACTTGGGGAATAGTGTGTAAAGTTTATTGTATAAACAATTTATGTTTATATCTTCCGCAATAGTTGTGGAATGATTGTACTAGATCCGTGGTGATTTAGGACCGGATTTGGGGCTCCCACAGTTGGTATCAGAGCGGTTGGTTATGAACCTTTGGTAGGAATACCTGAGACCAATAACCGCAGCGATTAGGATAAGATCTAACTCACATAGAGTTAGTTGGTCAGTAAGATTCAAAGATGAATCTCGACGAGTTATAAAGATACAGAGTTCCCTAACTCTGATAATAAATTTGAATAGTAGTGGTGAATAGATAGAGTCTAAAAGACTAAAGGTGCAGGGATAGAGATCGTAAAATAAAACGATCAAGATAGAGGAATGAATCATAATATATATACGATGAGATCACCCCGTGATCTGATAAGGTGATAGCAGGGAGAAGAATCAATCTAATGATTAAAAAGTTACAGCAAAGATTGTTGTGTGTCAGTTGTACAATGAATTGGTATAAATTCAAGAAAAGATTATAAATACGAGTTGAATGAAATTCGTATTGAGAAGGGAGTTAAGATTAGGTGGGGATTTCAATTGAGGACTCATGTTAGCAGCAGAGTTGTATGATTCCTTATATGGGTGGGGAACTTGGTTTAACAACCACTCAGTTTCTGGCACTAATAATGTAAGACCCCAACTTATTATAAATTAAATTAAATTTCCTATATTCATTATCTTGGAATAATAAGGAATTAATTTGATATAATGCTTTGGTTATGGGTGAAATGTGCAAATTTTGCAAAATAAGCAAGTGGTTATAAAATATTCATTTTTGTCGGGGAATATTCGTTTGGTCGTGGAATATTCTTGTTGTCGGGATATATTCATACGACGACGCAGCCATTTGTGAGCCCCATAATAGAATAATTGTCAGATGAAGAAACGACAAGTTTGAGTTTTTATAAATAACGGCGTAGTTGTTACTGTTAACACTATTGGAATACCCGGTGGTTAAAATATAGTAATACGTATGGTTGCACAGTAGCACACAGTATTACACAGTATTTTTGAATTATTGATTCTTACGTAAGAAGACACTACTCTATAATTGTTATAATAATTACTGTTTAATATTTAATTTTATTGATTCAATAATTACTGCGTTGATAGTTTATATTATTGTTGTTTAAATAATTGTTACTGCACAATATTTCCCATTATCAGATTAATAATTCATATTGTTTGAATAACATTATTAGATAACATTATTGGCAATGTCTAGAAAGTTCTGTCAAGGAGAGGTTAGATAATATAATTGCGCGCCAGTAAGGAGAAATCCTTATCGAAAAGCCCCCTCTTTCCTAAGAACGGCCTGGTTGTCATTATTGTGATTCTTTAATATTATTTGTGAATAATTAATTATTAATTTATATGATAAGGAAATATATATTTTTATATGGTTATAAATTAAGGAATTAATTTTGAGGTGTTTTATTAGTATTTTTTCGAAATGAGGAACGAAATTTGGAAATTTTCAGAAAATTAGTTTATTACTTGATTTTGTAAAATCTATAACTCTTTGTGTATAATGAATTAGGAGATGAGCCATATATCAAAAGAAAACCCTGGAAGTAAGCTAAACGTAGAAATTTGAATCACGCAAAAATTCTTTGTGGATTTTTCGTGGTGACAGTTTGAGTGAAACTGATACGAGGGACTTATAGTCCAAAAATCAAATAAGTGTTCTTAAGCTCTATTGCGTGAGTTATAATTTTGATCCGACCGTTAGATCCTTGTGATTTTTGGATATGTTATACATATATAAGTTGAGTATATGTCCACAAATTTTGAACCGTTAAAAATTAATGTATGATTTGTTATGAATTTTAGGAGATGTTGAAAATTGTCCGTATGTGGATTTCGGGCATTTTTCGTTTGGAATTTGGAAAACCTTTCTTCTGTAAAGTTGTAGAGAATTCAATTTCGTGTGGAATGGATATAAAATTCGTATTTTTCTGATAAAAGGGCTATTTATTTTGAATTGTTGAAGTTTCAGAAATTAAATATTTTTATTAAAATTGGGTGGGACCCACTTTTGTTTTTTTGAAAACATGTGGGTTGCTAATTTTTTTCAAAGATGGTTTGCTAGCTTGTTCAAATGAAGCATGCGTAGAAGATGAGAATAAAAATAATATTATTTATTATTTAGTCTCTTTTGGCGTTCTAGTATTTTCCTATAAATAGGTGCTTAGGTTAGAATTGAAAATCACACCAGAAACAAGTTTTCTTTCTCTCCATATTATCGAGCGTATATTTCTGTTAGAAGCACTGTTATTTTGAGGTAAGGGATGTTATTTTCTTCATAAATGATATTATTTTCTTCAATATCATTATGTCAAAATATTGATATGAATTTTATTGTAGAATTTCTACCTTTTTGTGTCAGGATTACTATTCACGTATATGACACTATTCACGTATACGACACTATTCACAAATACGGCAGTATTCACCTAAAAATGAAATTTTCTCCTTTTGTTCAAGATGTCTATTATGGTTACTATCTTTGATTGTATCCATGTTTTGATCCTTATTCTTGAATTTTACTCTATTATGGTTTATTATGGAGCATTTTTAAACTTGAATTATCAAAAGTACGGATCTCTAAATCTTTGTCCTTTTATCTTACTGGATTCGTTCTCTAAAATGTTTTTCATCATCCTCAGTACTTAATGGTGATACTTGATGAATATCTTTGGCCTGTAGTGAAAAGATAAGTGACTACCTGATGAATATCTTTGGCCTGTAGTTCAAAGATAAATAATTACCTGATGAATATCTTTGGCTCGTAGTGCAAAGATGAAAAGGTGTTGAGATGAACATGACCAACTAGTGATACAAATGAATATCATTGGCCCGTAGTGCAAAGATGAATATTTGATACAAGATGTATATTGATTGATGCTACAGGGATAAAATATTGATGATGGACTTTTAAATCTTAGCAGATAGTAGAATTCATTCTCTACTTGACTCTTTTAATGGATTATTTTTTCCGCTGCAGTTGTTGATCTAAAACTTGTTGTCTATTATATTCTATCAGATTTTTCCCTGTTGAGGACTAATAATAAATTTTTATAGATTTTCTTAGTCATAATATTCTTTACTGGGCTAGTTGAGCTTACCCTTTTCCTTTTTGTTCCATTTTTCTTCTCAGGAAGCGAGAATATAGCAGGAACCAGTCGGGGTATAGAGTGATGGTTCTAGACATTTGTTTTAGCAGTCCTCACTATTTTTATAAAATAGTATATCAATAATTGTAATGAGGACTTTAATTGAGTGTGAGTATTGTCTAGAGGATAATATTTGTATTTAAACTCACAGTATTTGTGTTGTCATATTTTACACGACAATTGTAATAATGAAGTTGTAGTTATTTCTGTACCATGTTTTTGGCAACTCAAAATGGATGATATATACCTATTTTGGGGGCGTCACAGTTGGTATCAGAGCTTAGGGAATAGAACTAGGAGGGGAGAGATGAGTAAATCCTTCGCTAGTATGTCCCACCTAAGCTTATTTGTTGGTCGGTCATAATATAGGGATATTATGTGATAACTTAATTTATTTAATTAACCCTTATTTTATGGCAGTATTTAAGAATAGCAGTTGAGAACGTTAACAATGGAGTGTATGAGACTGTGGAACAACCTTCCATCACCAATCAGGGGAACGTGCAACAGGAAGTCAATATTCCTCTTGTAAACAACACTAACGAGTAAACGATGAATGATGGGATGTTTAGAAACTTTTTGTAGTTCATGCAAAATCAGACGAATGAGACTCATGCAGAAAATAGGGTGGAAATGATAGCAACGCGCGGTTTGTCACAGCCAAGTAGTTCAAGGAGTTGGGACCACCAGAATTCTTTGGAAAACCGGATCCGATCAAGGCAGAAACGTGGGTTAAGTAAATTACCAAGATATTTGATGTCTTGGGATGCACGGAGGAACAGAAGGTTCCATTCGCCACCTTTACGTTAAAAGTGGTGAGACAGATTCTTGGTGGGAATACAGAAGCGTCTTACCGACTGCCGCTTCAATATGTCTTGGGAAACATTTTAGAAACTGTTCAATGACAAGTACTTTCCTGAAAGTATTCATCACATGAAGGAGGTAGAGTTCATCAAGCTGGAGCAAAACAATATGAACGTGTCGCAGTACGAAGCTAAGTTTACTGAGTTGTCCCGATTTGCATCCCATTTGGTTGATAATGAGGAGAGAATGACGCGAATGTTTCTACGAGGTTTGAAACCCAAAATACGTCAATACCTCATTTCTCACAAACTTTGTTTATATTCAGATATTATGAATAGGGCTCAGTTATTAGAGCGGGATAATGAGTCAGCTCAACCGAAGAATAACGACCAACAACTCGATGATAATCGTACTGGTGGCAACGGTCATCGGAATAATGATAACCATCGTGGAGGAAATTATCATGCCAGAAATGGTAACCACTTCGGTGGTAATCATGGCCAAGATAATAGAAGAAATAATTCAAGTGGAAATTTCAAGAAGAGAAGATTTAACGATGGCGGAAAGGCGTCGGCATCGAATTCCAAAGACCAAAGAACAAATTCTAGGGAGGAGAACGACCACCGGTTAGATCTTACAAATGCGGAGAGGAGGGACATATAAGTCCAAACTGTTCACAGCCTTCCAAGGTATGTTTTAGTTGTGGAAAAGACGGTCACATAGCTCGATTTTGTCCTGTAGTGAAATCAGGTCCAACTAGGACGGTGGCACCAAAGGCGGATACGGACAAAAAAAAGTCAGCGGTTTCTGGAAGAACATTTGTTGTGACTGCCCAAAACGTGAGGAACCCAAAAGAAGGTATCACGAGTTTGTTAATTATAAATTCTTGCGAAGTACCTTATGAGATACCGGTTCTATCCATTCTTTTATCTCTTCTGCTTATGCTCAACGTTTAAACTTGACTCCGGACAAATTAGACTTTGACATATCTGTGGCGACTCCGTTAGGAGAAACATTTATTACATCCACTGTGTATAAATCTTGCTTGATCCAAGTTGGCACCATCACATTACCTGTTGATCTTATCTCTTTAAAGATACTTGCATTTGATGTGATTTTAGGGATTGATTGTTTAACTACTCATCATGCCAAAATTGATTATTTTCGTAAGATTATTAGTTTTCATATTCCTAACCAACCTGTTATGCGAATTCAAGCAACCAAACCACTAAAGTCAATAACTGTCATATTAAGCCATTAAGCTATTCGTTTATTGAAAAATGGATGTCAAGCTTTCTTAGCCTATGTCATGGATTTAAACAAAAATACGTCAGATTTGAATGACATTTCTGTTGTTAGTGAATTTCGTGACGTATTTCCTGAAGAACTTCCTGACCTACCTCCAAAGCGTGATATTGAATTTTGTATCGACTTTGAACACGGTACAAAACCCATTTCTAAAATCTCATATCGAATGACTCCTATTAAACTTCAGGAGTTAAAAACCCAAGTACAAGAGTTGGTACCCGAGCCTCTATCTGGTGATTTTCTTTGTGGAATGCACCGAAGCCAGACTCTCCATAGGGGATGTCATATTCATGCGGTGGTAAACTGATAGGCGCCATTGTGACGTGCTATCCAAGATTTGGATATGAATCACAGTTGAGAGCAACCGAAGTCGGTAACCTAAGTACGTAGCTTTCTGGGCATAGCTGGTTACTATCAGAGATTTGTGGAAGGATTTCCTCGAATCGCTACTCCGTTAACTCAGCTGACTCGAAAAGATACAAAATTTGAATGGAGCGAGGAATGTGAGAAGAGCTTCCAAGAACTTAAGAGAAGACTCATTTCGAAACCTGTTCTGACCATACCATCCTGGAAAAGCAAACGTGGTAGCTGACGCGTTGAGTAGAAGATTGTATGCAGTTACGAGTGCGAAGTTGTTAACACAAAGACCCATTTCGTATGACTTACTCTAGAGACCCACGTTATGATGTCAAATATACGAGTAGAATCGAATTTAATAGATAAAGTTAAAACCGCTCAAGCTACACACCGGAGTTGATGAATATAAAGAAGAAGGTGCAAGAAGGCGTTATTCTAGAAGAAAGAGTCGATGAAGAGAAGAAAGCTCAAACCTTCGATTTATTTGAAATCCTCGATCGAGTAGGAACTGTGGCCTATAGACTCGTCTTAACGCTAAGTATGTCGCGTGTTCATAACGTTTTTCACGTATCAATATTACGTAAATATGTGGATGACCCAAACCATATTATTGCGTTAGAACCAGACGTGATAGCCGAAGATTTAACGTACGAAGATGTACCTGTCAAGATATTGGATAGGAAAGAGCATGTTCTACGAACAAAGGTTATAACACAAGTCAAGGTTTTGTGGAGGAACCATGCTATTGAAGAAATGACATGGGAGTTGGAATCGGAAATGAAAGCGAGGTACCCTCACCTTTTTAAAACACCAGGTACGTACGTCAATTTTGAGGACAAAATTTCATAAGGAGGGGAGGTTGTAAGACCCCAACTTATTATAAATAAAATTAAATTTCCTATATTCATTATCTTGAAATAATAAGGAATTAATTTGATATAATTCTTTGGTTATGGGTGAAATGTGCAAATTTTGCAAAATAAACAAGTGGTTATAAAATATTCATTTTTGTCGGGGAATATTCGTTTGGTCGTGGAATATTATTGTTGTCGGGGAATATTCATTCGACGGCGCAGCCATTTGTGGGCCCCATAACAGAATAACTGTGGGATGAAGATAACGACAAGTTTGAATTTTTATAAACAACAGCGTAGTTGTTATCGTTAACACTGTTGGAATACCCGGTGGTGGTTAAAATCTGATGTCTGGCGTGGTTGCACAAATAATACTGCAGTATTACACATTATTTTGAATTATTGATTCTTACGTAAAGAAGACACTACTCAATAATTGTTACAATGAATTCTGATTTAATATTTTATTTTATTGATTCAATAATTGTTGCGTTGATAGTTTATATTATTGTTGTTTCAATAATTGTCACTTTGCCTGATATTTCCCATTATCGGATCAATAATTCATATTATTTGAATAATATTATTAGATAGCATTATTGGCAATGTCTAGAAAGTTACATCGAGGAGAGGTTAGATAATCTAATTAAGGCGTCGATGGCGTAAATCCTTATTAAAAGCCCCTCTTTCACGGGAATGGCACAGTTGTCATTATTGTGATTACGTAATATTATTTGTGAATAATTAATTATTGATTTATATGAAAGGAATATATATATTTTTATATGGTTATAAATGAAAGTAGTATGCACACAAGCTAATCATGTTTGATGATAAAACATATACTTTGTAACAATCTTATTCATTTATTAATAAAAAATATTAATTTATTAAAGGCTTTTAATTATCTACATGATGCTGTTTTATAATGTGTAATAAAACCATAGTTTTAAGTAATGCTTTTAGAATAATGATGATGATCATTCTAATGAGATTTAAATTCTTAGAAAGCTTAAAAATAAAATAGTTCCCAATCATTGGATTACTAAATTGGGGATTAGTGAATCCGGATAGATTGGTACATACGTTGCTAGCTCATTAGATGAGGATGATTGATCTCCTGATCATTTGTGTGGAGACACTAAAGCAAGTATGTAGGTGATTATTAGAGAATAAGTTCACTAAACGTGGTTCGCTAAGGAATACCTAATGGAGTTTTACTTGCTTGTCAATAAGAATTCCTGTAGTGATAGTAGTACAAGTGATCCTTGGACTTGAGGTCATCATAGTATCTTGTGTATGATGAATTATACTTTGACTTATTCCTTAAGACCCTTAGGGTATATCAAAGGGTATGTTTGGTTATAATAAGTCATACATGGAGATAATGTATGATCAATAAAGAATCTGCCACTTCTAGTAAAAGAAGAGAAATGTCCTATGTGATTCGATAAAAACAACCCAATAGTCCTTGGCCAAGACAGAATGAAATTAGAAAGGAGTTTCTAATTTGCATTATTTGGAGTTGTGCATTTAAGAGTTGAAATACATATAATTAAATAAAATAAGACTTGACAATAATTCTATGTCTTATATTTAATTGGGACATTGTATGGTGAAAGGATTGAATTGTACGGTAACTATTTACTCAAAGGTTCTTTTATGATTAATGTTGAAATCTATATTATCTGGAAAAGTGCGTTGATAGCTAGGGAGGCTTATCCTATTGTAGAATAAATATTATTTATTTAAATAAATTAATAGTTTAATTTATTTATTTAAATAAGATTAGAATTGTTCTAATTGATTTATTCACAACCTATTTAATATGGAGAACCTAAAGGGTCACACCATAAAAGGAAGAATAATTATTTAAGAAGTTAATGACATAATCGTAATAATAATTATTAAGTATATTTAATTTAATCTATGGTGATAGAATAAATTAAATAACTTAATATTTATTATTTAATATTTTAGAAATATTAAATATAAATTAATAAGAGAAGTCTTATTATTATTATTATTATTATTATTACTATTATTATTATTTAATTCCTAAAGGAGTTTGGGAATTAATTAATAAAAGTACTTTCATATATTTCTAATAAGATTAGGAGGTAAATTAATTAAAAAATTTTAATTAATTATTCCTAATAAGATTAGGAGCCTAATTAATTAAAGGAGTTTAATTAATTAAAATAAAACTCAATTCCTTAATTGTTAATGAGGGTTGCCTACATCTATAAATAAGAGGAGTCTTATTATGGGTGAGGTGGTGGTTGACGTTTGATAGAATACGTAATTCTAATAGTTGGGAGAGTACGCTCTTTTTCTATAGAGATAGAAAACCAGGGTTTTGCCAAACACCCATCTTCTTGAATTTTTGTTCTTCCTTGGTGGATCACCTCTAGAGGCCAAACACTTGGGTGGCTAACGTTGATCAAAGGAAGAAACCAAACCTGTTGGATTCAAGTTGAACGCGAAAGGATTTAGAGGTAAACTCGTACCTGAGGAAGCTCGAATCTTCAAGGGTATAATTCTTGTTCTTTATCTTTTCGTTTAATTAATAATTGTGCATAAAGGATGATCCGGGTATATGGTTTGTAAAGTTTTAAAACTTTAATCTTCCACGTTTCCGTTTATTTTGTGCAATTTGATTGCGTTCATGAAGATTACAAACCTAACAGTGGCATCAGAGCCAAACCTTTATGTGAATTATTTATTATTTTAATTTGATATGTATATTGATATGTGTTTAGAACTATTTAATTGGGCATAATTTGTTGTATAAAATTTATTTTTAAAAAAAACAAAAAAGAACCGGTAATCCCGACCCAATCTCTTTTGATTTCGCTGAGTCTTTGATTTTTTTTTTGGAACATGGGAGATTCACAGAATTGATTTATATTATATATATGTACGGTTAATGTGACGCCCCCAAAATAGGTCCATTCCATCCAACCCATTCTGAGTCGCCAAAAACATGGTACAGAAACAACTACAACTTTATTAATACATTTGTCGTGCAAAATACGACAACACAAAAACTGTGAGTTTAAATACAAATATTGTCTTCTAGACAATATCCACACTCAAATAAATCCTCATTATTGATACGATATTTTTACGAAATAGTGAGGACTACTAAAAAATGACTATCTAGAACCATCACTCCACACCCAGACTAGTTCCTCGCTATAATCTCGCTCGAGAGAAGAAAAATGGAACAAAAAGGAAAAGGGTGAGCTCAACTAGCCCGAAAAAGAATGTTATGACTAAGATAATATAGAACAAATTATCGTTAGTCTTCAACGAGGAAAAATTTGATAGAATACAATAGACAACAAGTTTTTTGATCAATATTCGCGGCCGAAATAATAATTCATAGAAGAGTTACGTAGAGAATGAAATCTACTATAATCTATGAATTTAACGATCCATCATCAATATTTTATCCTGTAACATCAATCAATATTCATCTCAAATCAAATATTCATCTTTGCACTCTGAGGCCAAAGATATTCATCAATCGGTCATGTTCATCTCAACACTTTCCTCTTTGCACTAAAGGCCAAAGATATTCATCGATCGGTCATGTTCATTTAAACACTGCTCATCTTTTGCACTTTCTGGGCCAAAGATATTCATCGAAATCATTCATCTTTTACTACTGGCCAAAGATATTCAATAATATCATCATTTAAGGCGAGGATGATGAAAATATTTTTAAAGAACGAATCCAAATGAAACAAAATGACAAGGATTAAGGATTAAGGATTAGTACTTTGTTTTATCCATGTCCAACAATACCTCAAAAATAATCATAGTGGTGTAAAATTCAAGAATAATCAAAACATGGATACAATCAAAGCTAGTATCCGAATAGATATTTTGACGAAAAGAAGAAATTTTATTTTTCTATGAATAGTCTTGAGATATCGTGAATAGTCTTGAGATATCGTGAATAGTCTTGTATATCATGAATAGTAACTCAGACACCAAAAGATAGAAATTCCACAAAAAATATCTTCACGCTTCATGAATAGTACTAAATGAATAGTAACTTCGTGAATAGTAACTCATGAATAGTAACTCGTGAATAGTAACTCATGAATAGTAACCCCAACATGAAAAAGTTCCAAATTTGATAAAAAGTTCAAACCAATATTTCAAAGATAATGATATTGAAGAAATAATATCATCGAGAATAAAATAACATCCCTTACCTCAAAGAATTAGTACTTGGAAGGAAAGGTCGGAAGTGATCTTTGAATGAAACTTGTCTTTGACAACAACTCTCAAAGTATCTAAATACTCACAAAATAAACAATAATATAGAGAGAAAAGAGAAAAACTTTGTTTACGGTGTGATTTTCAATTCTAACTTAGCTCTCTATTTATAGGAAAATGTTAACCCGCCAAGCGGACTTAACACCGCACACTGATGGGCTTTACACTTTACTATTCCCACCCACCACATTTGAAAATTCAATTGAGCATTTTTCTTCACCAACCACAAGTGGGGCCCCACTCAAATCTAGAATTTTCCACCAAAATCAATTATAAACCTAATTTTCGAATCACCACCTCTTAAAATTCATAATAAATTATACGCTCATTTTAACGGTTCAAAATTTGTGGACATATACTCAACTTATATATGTATAACATATCCAAAAATTACAACGATCCAACGGTCGGATTAAATATTATAACTCACACAATAAAGTCATAATAACAATCGATTTGATCTTTTAATACCTCCAATCCGATAAAATACAAATAAAACATCTCAAAGATTAATTCCTTCATTAATAACCACATAAATAAATCCATCATTTATAAATATTTTCTTATCATATAAATCAATAATTAATTATTCACAAATAATATTACGAAATCACAATTATGACAACCAGTAGTTCCCTCAGAAAGAGGGGCTTTCAGATAAGGATTTCTCCTTCTTGGCGCCATGATTAGGTGACCAAACCTCTCCTCGATGAACTTTCTAGACATTGCCAATAATGTTATCTAATAATATTATTCAAATAATATGAATTATTGATCGATAATGGGAAATCTTTGTGCGTTGACAATTATTGAAACAACAATAATATAAAATACCAACGTAGCAATTATTGAATCAATAAAATAAAATATTGAGCGATAATTCTCATGTAACAATTATTGAGTAGTGCCTTCTTACGTGCGAATCAATAATTGGTGCAATCTGCAGTGCTACTATTCAACAACGCGGCGTATTAGTGTGTTTTAAGCACCGGTATTCCAACAAGATTAACGGTAACAATTACTGGCAGTTATTTTTAAACAACTTATATTTGTCGTTTTCCTCATCCAATCGCTTTCCGTTATGGGGCCCACATATACATTCGCTAGCTTGTCGCATACGAATATTCCCAAGCGGTCATTTAATATTCCACGTCCAAACGAATATTCCCCAACAACAATGAATATTTTATAACCACTTGCTTATTTTGAAATATTTACGTATTTAACCCCTAACTATCCACATTAATCAAATCAACCCTTAATATTTCAAAATAATAAATAGAGAAAATTAAATTTCATTAATAATAAGTTGGGGTCTTACAACCTCCCCTCCTTATGAAATTTTGTCCTCGAAATTGACGTACGTACCTGGTGTTTTGAAAAGGTGAAGATACCTCGCTTTCATTTCTGTTTCCAATTCCCAGGTCATTTCCTCTATAGCATGATTCTCCACAAAAAACTTTAACTTGTGGTATGACCTTTGTCGTAGGACATGCTCCTTCCTATCCAAAATCTTGACAGTACCTCCTCATACGTTAAGTCTTGGCTATCTCGTCCTGCTTCTAACTTCTATAACGTGGTTCGGGTCTTTCATATATTTACTGAAATCTGAGATATATGAAACACATTATGAACACGAGACATACTTGGAGGTAACGCAAGTCTATAGGCTACATTTTCTACTCGGTCAAGAATTTGAAATGGACCGATAAATCGTGGATTGAGCTTTCCTCTCTTCCCAAATCTTGTAACTCCCTTCCATGGAGCAACTCATGATAATACATGATCCCCTACACTAAATTCCACGTCCTTTCGATGAAGATCCGCATAACTCTTTTGTCGATCTTGTGCCGTTTGTATCGTTGTCGAATCATTTGGATCTTTTGGTAGTCATACGTATTCTAACTTCGGGTCCCAACAATGTTGCTTCACCCACCTCATCCCAACATATTGGAGAACGACATTTTCGTCCATATAATGCTTGAATGGAGCCACACCTATACTTGCACGATAACTTTGTTGTTGTAGGAGAATTCCACTAATGGTAAATACTTATCCCAACTACCCTTGAAGTCTAGGACACGAGTCTTAATATATCTTGAAGAGTTTGAATAGTCCTCTCGATTGTCCATCCGTTTTGGGGATGGTATGCGAACTAAATCGCAAATCCGTGCCCATAGCTTTTTTTTGCAAGCTAACCCAAAATCTTGAAGTGAATCTTGGGTCACGATCCGAAACTATGGATATAGGCATGCCATGCAACCTCACAATCTCATTTACGTGCATATACTAGCAAAGCGTTCAAGGGAATAAGTCTCCGTGTCGGCAAGAAATGAAAGCGATTTGGTTAATCTATCAACAATGACCCAAATAGCATTGATGCCTTGAGAAACCGTAGGAAGACCCGTGAATGAAATCCATGGTAATGTGTTCCCACTTCCATTCCGAATCTCAAGTGGTTGCAACGGACCCTTAGGTACTAGATGCTCCGCCTTTACGTTGACAAGTTAAACACATTGAGATAAACTTTGCAATCTCTCTCTTCATATTGTTCCACCAAAATGTATGTCGAAGATCACGATACATTTTAGTACTTCGAGATGGATTGCAAATGGTGTATTGTGTGCCTCCATCATAATTATTGTACTTCAAATCGTAGTCGTTAGGAACACAAAGTCTAGAGTGGACTCAAGTATTCCTTCTTCATCAATTCTCGCTTAGGAATAGCTCCTTCTTGTACTTTCTTCTTCATACGCGATCGACTTGGTCGGTGGCTTGAGCAACCTTAACTTTTCCTATTAAAGTTGGCTCTCTGTCGTATACTTGACATCATCGCTTTTCGTTCCGCATATGATCTTCTACTCAACGCGTCGTCACCTACCACGTTCGCTTTTCGGGGATGGCATGGTCGAGGCATGTCTTTGAAATGAGTCTCCTCTTGAGTTCTTGAAGCTCTTCCCACATTCTTTGCTCCATTTGAATTTTGTATCTTTATGAGTCAATTCGTTAATGGAATAGCGATTCGAGAATATCCTTCAACGAATCTCCGATAATAACCAACTAAGCCTGAAAGCTACGTATTTCGATTCTTGACTTAGGTTGCTCTCAACCGTGACTCATATCCCAATCTTGGATAGCACGTCACAATGACACCTATCGGTTTACTATCGCATCGAATATGACGTCCCTACTGAGTTCGGCTTAGGTGAATTCCACAAAGGAAGTCACCAGATAAAGGCTCGGTACCAAATTCTATAGTTGAATTTTTAACTCCACGAAGTTCAATAGAGCCATTCGATATGAGATTTTAGAAATGAGTTTTGTCTGGGGTTCAAAGTCGATACAAAATTTAATATCGAAGCTTTGGGAGTAAGCGAGAAATTCTTCGAAAAATACGTCGGGAAAAATCAATAACAATAAGAATATTATTCAAATCGGCGTGTCTTTATTCAAATCCATAACATGGACTAAGAAAATTTGACATCCGTAATAAATGAATGACTTCATGGCTTGATATGAAAATGTTTGACTACAATGGTTTGATTGCTTGAATTCGAATAACAGGTTTCTTAGGAATATGAAAACTAACAACCTTACAAAAGCAATCAATTTGGCATGATGAGTAGTTAACCAATCAATCCCAAAAATCACATCAAAAGAAAATATCTCTATAGAAATAAGGTTAACAGGTAATGTGATAGTGCCAACCTAAATCAAGCAAATTTTTTTTAGACAACGGATGTAATGAAAGTTTCTCTAACGGAGTCTCCATAAATAGGTCAAAGTCTAATTTCTCCGTGAGTCAAGTTCAAACGCGTTGGTATAAGCAAGAGAGAAAAAAAATGGGTAGAACCGATATCTAGTAAGGTATAAACTTATGCAAATTTATAATTAACTAACCTGTACTAACCGTTCGGGTTCCTCGTATTTTTTAATAGGTCCACGACAAACGCTCTTCCGAGAACCGATTGACTTTGACTTTTACGGGACATCCTTTTGAGTCACCATTCTCATTGGGATGGGTTTCGATATCGTCTGATCTCGGCGATATGTCCTTCTTTTCCACAATTATAGCATACCTTGGAAGGCTTTGAGCAGTTTGACCTTATATGTCCCTTCTCTCCACATCTGTAGCATCTAACGGCGATCGTTCTCTTCCCCCTAGAATTTGTTGATGGTGCTTTGATCTTTGCTTTATGAAACGTCTTCCGTCATCGTTAAATCTTCTCTTTTTAGATTAGACATCTCTTTCCATAATATCAACGCGTCGTGCGGCTTTTACCCATGCATCACTCATTCTCACTCGTTCAGTTATTTCTTCTTTCAGCTTAGATTCCAGCTTTATCATCTTATACTCTGCGAAAGAGTGCTTACATTCAAGCATCACATATCGGGTAACCTGAAACTTGAATCGTTGCATCCTTTTGCTCCACGTCTGCTGCAAATTCTTGACTTTGCTCTTCTAACTCATGAATACGATTTTGCAATTCTACATTTTGATCATAAAATACCTCTAATAAACTCTCTTCAGGTACCTCTTCTTCCTCTTCTTCCTCACTCTCAGCTGTTACCTCTGCGACTATCTAAAGGTGCAACTATCAATTCTTCACTCACCACATGGATATCTCTAATTCCTTCTTTGCCTGACATCACATTATCACGGTTGGCGATTAGAGGTGTCTCCACGATCTCATTCACTCCATTGTTAACGTTCTCAGCAGCCATTCTTAAAAACTATCATAAAACAAGGGTTAATTAAACAAATTAACATACCACATAATATCTCTATACTCTTACCAACTAACAAATAAGCTTAGGTAGGACACACTAGCGAAGGATTTACTCGTCTCCCCTCCTAGTTCTATTCCCCGATCTCATGGGAGATCATATCCTAAGCTCGATACCAAGCTGTAACTCTCGGACACCAACTTGTGTCAACACCTCACATTGATACCTATCGGTTTGCCACCATGAGCAGGCGTCCCCTACGGAGAGTCGGCCGGTGCATCCCCGATTAACGGAAGTCACCAAATGAGAGGCTCGGGGCTCTTTACTTATCGCTCTCGATACCAAGCCGTGGCGCCCCAAAATAGGTCCATTCCATCCAACCCATTACGAGTGCCAAAAACATGAGTACGAAACAACTACAACTTTATTAATACATTTGTCATGCAAAATCGACAACAACACAAAAAGCTGTGAGTTTAAATACAAATATTGTCTTCTAGACAATATCCACACTCAAATAAATCCTCATTATTGATACGATTATTTTACTGAATATAGTGAGGACTACTAAAACAGCCTATCTAGAACCATCACTCCACACCCCGACTAGTTCTGCTATAATCTAAGCTACGAGAAGAAAAAAAATGGAACAAAAGGAAAAGGGTGAGCTCAACTAGCCCATAGAAGAATGTTATGACTAAGATAATATAGAACAAATTATCGTTAGTCTTCAACGAGGAAAAAAATTTGATAGAATACAATGATAACAACAAGTTTCGGATCAATATTACATGCAATGAAATAATAATTCATAGAAGAGTTACATAGAGAATGAAATCTACTATAATCTATGAATTTAACGATCCATCATCAATATTTTATCCTGTAACATCAATCAATATTCATCTCAAATCAAATATTCATCTTTGCACTACTGGGCCAAAGATATTCATCAATCGGTCGTATTCATCTCAACACTGTTCATCTTTTGCACTAAAAAAGGCCAAAGATATTCATCGATCGGTCGTATTCATTTAAACACTGTTCATCTTTGCACTACTGAGGCCAAAGATATTCATCGAAATCATTCATCTTTGCACTCTGAGGCCAAAGATATTCAATAATATCATCATTTAAGGCGAGGATGATGAAAAATATTTTTAAAGAAGCGAATCCGATGAAACAAAATGACAAGGATTAAGGATTAAGGATTAGTACTTTGTTTTATCCATGTCCAACAATACCTCAAAAATAATCATAGTGGTGTAAAATTCAAGAATAATCAAAACATGGATACAATCAAAGCTAGTATCCGAATAGATATTTTGAATGAAAAAAGAAGAAATTTTATTTTTAGATGAATAGTCTTAGTATCGTGAATAGTCTTAGATACGTGAATAAGTAACTCAGACACCAAAAGATAGAAATTCCACAAAAAAATATCTTCACGCTTAGTGAATAGTACTAAATGAATAGTAACTCGTGAATAGTAACTCATGAATAGTAACTCATGAATAGTAACCCCAGACATGAAAAAGTTCCAAATTTGATAAAAAGTTCCAACCAATATTTCAAAGATAATGATATTGAAGAAATAATATCATCGAGAGAAGAAAATAACATCCACTTACCTCAAAGAATCGATTACTTGGAAGGAAAGGTCGGAAGTGATCTTTGAATGAAACTTGTACTGAGCAGCAACTCTCAAAGTATCTAAATACTCACAAAATACGCTCAATAATATAGAGAGAAAAAGAGAGAAAACTTTGTTTCTGGTGTGATTTTCAATTCTAACTTAGCTCTCTATTTATAGGAAAATGTTAAGCAAAAGCGGACTTAACTTGCAACTTTGATGGCTTTACACTCATACTATTCCCACCCACCACATTTGAAAATTCAATTGAGCATATTTCTTCACCAACCACAAGTGGGGCCCACTCAAATCTAGAATTTTCCACCAAAATCAATTATAAACCTAATTTTCGAATCAGTCACCTCTTAAAATTCATAATAAATTATACGCTCATTTTAACGGTTCAAAATTTGTGGACATATACTCAACTTATATATGTATAACATATCCAAAAATTACAACGATCCAGCGGTCGGGATTAAATATTATAACTCACACATAAAGTCATAATAACACCGATTTGATCTTTTAATACCTCCAATCAGATAAAATACAAATAAAACATCTCAAAGATTAATTCCTTCATTAATAACCACATAAATAAATCCATCATTTATAAATATTTTCTTATCATATAAATCAATAATTAATTATTCACAAATAATATTACGTAATCACAATTATGACAACCAGTTCCCTGAAAGAGGGGCTTTCAGATAAGGATTTCTCCTTCTTGGCCTAGCAATTAGGTGACCAAACCTCTCCTTGACAGAACTTTCTAGACATTGCCAATAATGTTATCTAATAATATTATTCAAATAATATGAATTATTGATCGATAATGGGAAATCTTGTGCGTGACAATTATTGAAACAATGATAATATAAAATACCAACGCAATTTATTGAATCGGTAAAATAAAATATTGAGCGATAATTCATCGTAACAATTATTGAGTAGTACCTTCTTACGAATCATTAAATCAATAATTGGTGCAATCTGCGTGTCTTCTTTGTTCAACAACGCGTATTAGTGTGTTTTAACCAAGGGTATTCAACGATGATAACGGTAACAATTACTGTAGTTATTTTTAAACAACTTATATTTGTCGTTTTCCTCATCCAATCGCTTTTCCGTTATGGGGCCCACATATGGTCTGCTTGTGGTAAATGCGAATATTCCCCGAAAGATCTGAATATTCCACGATCAAACGAATATTCCCAACAACAATGAATATTTTATAACCACTTGCTTATTTTGAAATATTTGCGTATTTAACCCCTAACTATCCACATTAATCAAATCAACCCTTAATATTTCAAAATAATAAATAGAAAATTTAAATTTCATTAATAATAAGTTGGGGTCTTACTTATGATTAATATGATATATATATATATATATATATATATATATATATATATATATATAACGTGAATAAGGTTATGTTTATATATATTAATTGGATGGTCATGCTTAGGTGATTCAAGTTGGTGGATGTTACTATATATTATATATATATTATGGGATTCACCAAGAAGGATTCATCTGGATTACATATATATATATATATATATATATATATATATATATATATAAATTAAACATGTGAATCTGTAAAGTGTAAAAGTGAATAAGTGATTCACTTTAAACAAGAATTAGTTTGGTAAATATATATATATATATATATATATATATATAATATATTAAAAAATATATATTATGTATATGTATATATATTTTAATAATTTTATAATTAAAATAAAAGTTTATTTTAATCTTAAAATAAAAAGGTTTATTTTAATTTTAAAATTAGATTTTATGCTAACTAATTAGAGTTGGAATTGGATTCCATGATAACTAATTGGAGTTGAAATTGGATTCCATGTTTCCTTAAATAAAAGAGTTTATTTAGATATGGAATAAGATTTCATATTATTCAAAAAAAAAAGAGTTTATTTGTGAATAAGAAAGAGAATAAATATTTCCTTAAATAAAGGAGTTTATTTATATATGAAATAAGATTTCATATTATTCAAAATAAAGGAGTTTATTTGTGAATTGGAAAAAATTAAGTGTTTCCTTTAATAAAAGTTTTTTTTTACTTGGAATTGGATTCCATAATTAATTAAAATAAATGAGTTTATTTTGATTAAAATAAAATAGTTTATTTTATTCAAAATTGGATAAATTAAAATAAAAAGGTTTATTTTGATTTAAATTTGGATTAAATAAAGGAGTTTATTTTGATTTAAAATTAAATTTTTGCTTTAACTAATTTTGCCCATTAAATGATATCAATATATATTAAATGTTTATTATTCATGAGATGAATGTTATTTATTGATGCATACGTGATGTGTATGATAATAAATGAGATTGATTATGGACTATTGACCAATGTGATTGGATTTTATTTTAGTTGGATGCATGAATGTATGAGTTTTATTAAATGGGGTCTGCATACCTCGTCTTCTCTAATTGTTTCTTAATGTAAATTCTATCTCCCTCCTATGTACTTCCCCTTGACTGCTGATCAAGGTTTTTATTTATTTTAAATAGTTTTGTAATAGGAATAGTTAGAATTAATTTTGTAGAATTGGAGATCAAGGATCAAGGAGCGCTTGAAGACCCGTTTGTAATGGAGCCCGGGTTTAAATATAATAGTTATATTTAAATATTAATTCTTGCACCCCTAGGGTTTGACCTTTTGGTTCACTTGATGGCTCTAGTGAACCAAACTAGAATAAAAGTCCATAATCAATTCGGGTAGAATATAGTATTCTATATGTGCATGCTTATACTATATATATTATATGTTATGCAAACATGCTTCGCATGTTAATTAATATGACACGTATTATATATATATGTGCATGCAAGCTAAACAAGATGAGACAAATTAATAACAAACCCCTTAAATATTTTATATTAAGTTGTAACGTTCAAAGATATTTGGAATATCAAACGTCGCCTTCTAGCATGGTAAAACAATAGAGTATTAAATATTTAATATGAGTTTGTTGTGCACACACAAGGCAAATATTAAATATTTAAGATGTTGTTTTATCACATTTAATGCTTATAAATAGACTGAACAATGCTGTTTTGTTGTGCACACACAAGGACATTGTTTTTCTTTCGAATATATGGAAGTGCTAGGTATGATTTAACTTAGATCATTTTAGTTCGGATGTGCACACACTTGACCATTATGATCTAAGAGACAAAATACAAGGAGTTACATAGTTGATGTAATTGAAAAGAGTTGTCTACCTATTTATTTATATATAGTTTGTTGTGCACACACAATGCTATATACATTTGAAATGAGATCCTTATTCTCACTAGCATATCTTTAATTAGATATTACCAAACTATATATATTGAGGGTAATATAGTTTGAAGAAAATAGTGGGAGACACCAATTTAAAACAAGACCTAATTTATTTTGGTGATTAATAAAAGAATGTATGCTAAAATGAAGTTAATTACAAATTCATTTACAGAATTTTACAATGTCTAAATTATTATCACTGTGAAGCATATTAGATGCTATTTAACCGGACCGTATTAAACGGATTGGTTAAGGAATTTGAGAATAGTTCTCACGGCTGAAAAGCTATCTTATGTCCTTAATACGTCTATCCCTGCAATTATTGCAGACAATGCCTCTGAGGAAGAGATTGCTGCTTTTAGAAAGTGGCAAGATGATGCAAAGTTGGCTCAATGCATCATGCTCGTATCTATGAGTAACGAGCTTCAGCGTCAACATGAAACTATGGATGCTCTTATTATATTCTTGCACATCAAGTAGTTGATGGTAGGAAAGTAGGACTAATAGATATCAGATATCTAAGGAGCTCTTACGATCTAGAATGATGAAAGGCACTTCTGATCTGATACACATGTCCTAATGATGATCAATTTGATTGAACAGTTAGGACAACGGGTTTTGTCATGGATGGGGAGTTGTGCCAAGATTTGATCTTGCACTCACTCTTGGACTCTTTTCACAATTGTTATGAATTTTTCATATGAACAAGCTAGATATCATGCTCGCTGATTTTCTTAACATGTTGAAAAATGTTTAGAGTCACTTTCCAACCAAGAAAGACCCATGTCTTACTAGTAGGGGCCAAAAGATCTTTTGAAAAGAAGAACGATTCTAAGAAGGTAAATAGAAAGGCAAAAACAAAGGATAATAAGAACAAAACTGATACGAATAGCAAAGGAGTTTGCTTCCACTCCAATAAGCCTGGACACTGGAAAGAAACTACGAGAAGCATCTTGCATAACTAACCAGAAGAAGCTTAGTGAAGTTTTGGTTACAAATATTATTTTGTTCATGATTGAAATAAATTTTTCTTTAAGTCAAGGTTCTACTTGGGTATTGGATACCGACTTTGGTTATCATAAATATAGATTTATGAAGGGACCAAGCAGAAGTAGAAAGCTAAACAAAGATAAGTAATTCTATGTGTGGAAAATGAAGTAAAGGTTGCTACATTAGCCACATGAACTTATTGTTTAGCATTGCCTATGGGCAAGTCTATTAAGTGAATAAGTTGTTATTGTATTCCAGTTCTCGTTAGAAACATTATTTTCATTTTGTTGTTGGACAATGAAATTTGGTATTATAATTAAGAACAATTGTTGTTCTATTTATAATAATAATGTTTTGTATAGAACTGAAATATTACTTAATGGATTTTGTATACTTGACTTACGTGAAAATAATTTTGCAAATTGAATAAACTAGTATATGAAAAGGAGATGATCATTCAAAGAGTTGAATGTATGTATTTGCTGAAATACAAGTGTGAATTATTTGAAAGGTTCAAAGAATTCAGAAGTGAAACAAATTGGCAAAGTATTAATATTCTTTGATTAGATCAAGGAATAAATACTTGTGCAATAAGTTTCTAGATCATCTCAAATGGTTTTCTCATAATGGACGCCTCCTGATACATAATAATTGATTGATGTATCTGAAAGGAAAAATCCTACCTTGTAGGACATGGTACGGTCCATAATAATTTTATCGATATTCCAGTATCTTTCTAGGGCCATGTCCTAGAAATGGATGCATATCTACGAAAAGGTAACCTCAAAATCCAGCCCCAAGGCTCCATAAAAGTTATGGACAGGGAGGATTCCTAATCTTAAGTATGTTAAGATAAGGGGTTGTCCAACTTATGTGAAAAAGGTTTCAAAGGATAAGCTTGGGACAAGATTTGACAAGTACATATTTGTGGGACATCCTAAAGTAAGTTTAGGGTATATGTTCTATAATCCTATTTAGCAAAAGGTGTTTGTTGTGAAACACGCTACCTTCTAAGATAAAGGTGTTTATCATTGAAGGGGCTAGTGGGAGGATAATAAAATCTTGAAGAGTTCAAGAACCACAAAACACTATAAGTCAAATAAGAAGAACTTGTAGATAAACCTATTGTACCACAACCAAATCGTAAATCTGGAATAGTACTGAAGATACCTGGGAGGTATGAATTCATCATAGATGATGATGATGAGGTACACATCATAGAAGATCCTGATCCAGTTACATATGATGAGGTCAGAGTTGTAGACACTCAGAGAAATGGATTGAAGCAAGCTTCTCAAATATGGAACATTCGTTTTGATGAGACAATCAAAAGAGTTTGATTTTATCAAAAACAAGAATGAACCTAGTGTGTACAAAAGAGTCAGTGGGAGCATCGTGACATTTCTAGTATTATATGTTGATATATTACGGATAAGGAATGACATACTAATACTATAATCAGTAAAGATAAATTTGTCTAAACATTCCTCCATGAATGATTTGGGAAGAGTATCGTAATTGGGGATACAAATCTATATAGATAGATTTAAAAGGATTCTCGGATTAACCCAAGGAACGTATATTCATTTGATGCTAAAGTCGTTTAGCATGGCAAACTCCATTGGATGTCTCATGTTGATGAGCCATGGAGTGTATCTCTCTTAATAGTCCCCATAGACCCCTGAAAAGAGAGATCGCATGAGTGACAATCATGTATGCATGAAAAATATCTGAGACACGATGTTGATCGATTATATTACGGAGAAGTTCAATGTCGAGTGATGAAAAACATCTTAAAGTACCTAACCAACACTAAGGATGTGATCAGATTTATGGTGGGTCTGAATTAAAACTAGAAGGCTTAACAGACTCAAGTTTTTCAGACATACCAAGACGAAAGAAAATCTACTTTAAGGTAAAGCGTTACCTTGAACGGTGGTGCAGTGAAATTGGAAAGGTTCCAAACAGCAAAGAGTTGTTGGTTTAGTAATAAAGACAAAGTATATAGCTATAAATGAAGCTGCAAGTTGATTGTTTGGATGTAAAGTTCATTACAGAACTAGAAATAGTTCCTACGTCTCATCTTGGATCTAAACATGTGTTGTGACACTTTCATTTGATTAAAAGAATAATTGAAAGATGGGAAATCACTATAGAGATAGTGGATTCTCAAGAACAACATTATATATCCATATATTGAAGCTTATCCAACAGTAGGATAATCGTCACTTAGAGAAGAAGGGTATGAGATATCAAGACGATTGGCTTTAGTGCAAGTGGGAGATTGAAAGTACTATGCACACAAGCCAATCATGTTTGATGATAAAGCATATACTTTGTAACAATCTTATTCATTTATTAATAAAAAGTATTAATTTATTAAAGGCTTTTAATTATCTATATGATGCTGTTTTATAATATGTGATAAACCCATAGTTTTAAGCAATGCTTTTAGAATAATGATGATGATCATTCTAATGAGATCTAAATTCTTAGAAAGCTTAAAACTAAAATAGTTCCCAATCATTGGATTACTAAATTGGGGATTAGTGAATTCGGATAGATTGGTACATACATTGCTTGCTCATTGGATGAGGATGATTGATCTCATGATCATTTGTGTGGAGACACTAAATCAAGTATGTAGGTGCTTATTAGAGAATAAGTTCACTTTGAGCATTGGCTCGCTAAGGAATACCTAATGGAGTTTTACTTGCTGTCATAATAGGAATTCTGTAGTGATAGTAGTACAAGTGATCCTTGGACTTGAGATCATCATAGTATCTTGTGTATGATGAATTATACTTTGACTTATTCCTTAAGACCCTTAGGGTATATCAAAAGGTATGCTTGGGTATAATAAGTCATACATGGAGATATGTATGATCAATAAAGAATCTACCACTTCTAGTAAAAGAAGAGAAATGTTTTATGTGATTCGATAAATGACAACCCAGTAGTCCTTGGCCAAGGCAGGATGAAATTAGAAAGGAGTTTCTAATTTGTATTATTTGGAGTTGTGCATTTAAGAGTTGAAATACATATAATTAAATAAAATAAGACTTGACAGTAATTCCATATCTTACATTTAATTGGGACATTGTATGGTGGAAGGATTAAATTGTACGGTACTATTTACTCAAAGGTTCTTTTATGATTAATGTTAAAATCTATATTAGCTGGAAAGTCGTTGATCACTAGGGAGGCTTATCCCTATTGTAGAATAAATATTATTTATTTAAATAAATTAATAGTTTAATTTATTTATTTAAATAAGATTAGAATTGTTCTAATTGATTTATTCACAACCGGTTTAATATGGAGAACCTAAAGGGTCACACCATAAAAGGAAAATAATTATTTAAGAAGTTAATGACATAATCGTAATAATAAGTTAAGTATATTTAATTTAATCTATGGTGATAGAATAAATTAAATAACTTAATATTATTATTTAATATTTTAGAAATATTAAATATAAATTAATAAGAGGAGTCTTATTATTATTATTACTATTATTATTATTTAATTCTAAAGGAGTTTGAGAATTAATTAATAAAAGTACTCTCATATATTTCTAATAAGATTAGGAGGTAAATTAATTAAAAGATTTTAATTAATTATTCCTAATAAGATTAGGAGCCTAATTAATTAAAGGAGTTTAATTAATTAAAATAAAACTCAATTCCTTAATTGTTAATGAGGGTTGCCTACATCTATAAATAAGAGGAGTCTTATTATGGGTGAGGTGGTGGTTGACGTTTGATAGAATACGTAATTCCAATAGTTGGGAGAGTACGCTCTTTTTCTATAGAGATAGAAAACTGGGGTTTTTCCAAACACTTATCTTCTTGAATTTTTGTTCTTCCATGGTGGATCACCTCTAGAGGCCAAACACTTGGGTGGCTAACGTTGATCAAAGGAAGGAACCAAACCCGTTGGATTCAAGTTGAACGCGAAAGGATTTGGAGGTGAACTCGTACCTGAGGAAGTTCAAATCTTCAAGGGTATGATTCTTGTTCTTTATCTTTTCGTTTAATTAATAATTGTGCATAAAGGATGATCCGGGTATATGATTTGTAAAATTTTAAAACTTTAATTTTCCACATTTCCGCTTATTTTGTGCAATTTGATTGCGTTCATGAATATTACAAACATAACATATTTGCGAATAATTAATTATTGATTTATATGATAAGAAAATATATATTTTTATATGGTTATAAATGAAGGAATTAATGCTGAGGTGTTTTATTAGTATTTTGTCGAAATGAGGAACAAAATTTGGAAATTTTCAGAAAATTAGTTTATTACTTGATTTTGTAAAATCTATAACTCTTTGTGTATAATGAGTTAGGAGATTAGCCATATATCAAAAGAAAGTGCTGGAAGTAAGCTAAACGTAGAAATTTGAATCACTCAAAAATTCTTTGTGGATTTTTCGTGGTGACTGTTTGAGTGAAACTGGTACGAAGGACTTATAGTCCGAAAATCAAATCAGTGTTCTTAGGCTTTATTGCGTGAGTTATAATTTTGATCCGACCGTTGGATCGTTATCATTTTTGGATATGTTATACATATATAAGTTGAGTATATGTCCACAAGTTTTGAATCGTTAAAAATTAACTTATGATTTGTTCTGAATTTTAGGAGATGTTGAAAATCGTCTGTATGTGGAATTCGGGCATTTTTCGTTTGGAATTTGGAAAAACTTTCTTCTGGAAAGTTGTAGAGAATTCGATTTCCTATGGAATGGACATAAAATACATCCGATATTCCGGTCAGAAGCACTATTATTTTAAGATAAGGGATGTTATTTTCTTCATATATGATATTATTTTCTTCAATATCATTATGCCAAAATATTGATATGAATTTTATTGTGGAATTTTTACCTTTTTGTGTCGGGGTTACTATTCACGTATACAACACTATTCACGAATACGGCACTATTCACCAAAAAAATAAAATTTTCTCCTTTTTGTCCAAGATATCTATTATGGTTACTATCTTTGATTGTATCCATGTTTTGATCCTTATTCTTGAATTTTACTCCATTATGGTTTATTATGGAGTATTTTTAAACTTGAATTATCTAGAGTACAAATCTCTAATCTTTGTCCTTTTATCTTACTGGATTCGTTCTCTAAAATGTTTTTCATCATCCTCAGTCCTTAATGGTGATACTTGATGAATATCTTTGGCTTTGTAGTCAAAAGATGAATGATTACGATGAATATCTTTGGCACGTGGTGCAAATGAATAATTACGATGAATATCTTTGGCTCGTCGTGATGCAAAGATGAACATGTGTTGAGATGAACATGACCCGACTAGTGATACTGAATGAATATCTTTGGCCAGTAGTGCAAATGAATATTTGATACAAGATATATATTGATTGATGTTACAGGAATAAAATATTGATGATGGACTTTTAAATCTTAGAAGATAGTAGAATTTATTCTCTACTTGACTCTTTTAATGGATTGTTGTTTCCGTTGCAGTTGTTGATCTAAAACTTGTTGTCTATTATATTCTATCAGATTTTTCCCTGTTGAGGACTAATGATAAATTATTGTATATTATCTTAGTCATAATATTCTTTACTGGGCTAGTTGAGCTTACCTTTTTCCTTTTTGTTCCATTTTTCTTCTCAGGAAGCGAGAATATAGCAGGAACCAGTCGGGGTATAGAGTGATGGTTCTAGACATTTGTTTTAGCAGTACTCACTATTTTTATAAAAATAGTGTCTCAATAATTGTAATGAAGACTTTATTTGAGTGTGGATATTGTCTAGAGGATAATATTTGTATTTAAACTCACAGTATTTGTGTTGTCATATTTTTCACAATAATTGTAATAATGAAGTTGTAGTTATTTTTGTACCATGTTTCTGGCGACTCAGAATGTGTGATGTATACCTATTTTGGGGGCGTCACAGTTGGTATCAGAGCTTAGGGATATGGTCTCTGGCGGAGATCGGGGAATAGAACTAGGAGGGGAGAGATGAGTAAATCCTTCGCTAGTATGTCCTACCTAAGCTTATTTGTTGGTCGGTCATAATATAGGGATATTATGTGATATGTTAATTTGTTTAATTAACCATTGTTTTATGGCAGTATATAAGAATGACAGCTGAGAACGTTAACAATGGAGTGTATGAGACTGTGGAACAACCTTCCATCACCAATAAGGGGAACATGCAACAGGAAGGCAATATTCTTCCTATAAACAACACTAACGAGCAAACGATGAATGATGGGATGTTTAGAAACTTTTTGCAGTTCATGCAAAATTAGACGAGGGAGACTCGTGTACAAAATACGGGTGGAAATGATAGCAACGCGCGGTTTGTCACAGCTAAGTAGTTCAAGGATTTGGGACCACCAGAATTCTTTGGAAAGCCGGATCCGAACAAGGCAGAAACGTGGGTTAAGCAAATTACCAAGATATTTGATGACTTGGGTTGCACGGAGGAACAAAAGGTTCCATTCACCACCTTTACGTTACGTGGTGAGGCAGATTACTGGTGGGAATTTGTGAAGCATACCCAGTCTGCCGCACTCAATATGTCTTGAGAAATATTTCATAAACTGTTCAATGACAAGTACTTTCCTGAAAGTATTCGTCACATGAAGGAGGTAGAGTTCATCAAGCTGGAGCAAAACAATATGAACGTGTCTCAGTACAAAGCTAAGTTTGCCGAGTTGTCCTGATTTTCATCCTATTTGGTTGATAATGAGGTGAGAATGACGCGAATGTTTCTGCGAGGTTTGAAACCCGAAATACGTCAATACCTCATTTCTCACAAACTTTGTTTATATTCAGATGTTGTGAATAGGGCTCGCATTATTGGAGCGATAATGAGTCACTCAATAGAAGAATAACGACCAACAACTCGATGATAATCGTCTTTGGTGGCAACCGGCCATCGTCGTAATGTATGATAACCATCGTGGAGGAAATTATCATGCCAAAAATGGTAACCACTTCGGTGGTAATCATGGCCAAGATAATAGAAGAAATAATTCAAGTGGAAATTTCAAGAAGAGAAGATTTAACGATGACAGGAAGACGTCGGTAGAAGCACCAGCACCAGCAACAAATTCTAGGGGAGGAGAACGATCGCCAGTTAGATGCTACAGATGCGTAGAGGAGGGACATATAAGTCCAAACTGTTTACAGCCTTCCAAAGTATGTTTTAGTTGTGGAAAAGATGGTCACATAGCTCGATTTTGTCCTATAGCGAAATCGAGTCCAAATTGAGGCGGTGGTACCAAAGCGGATCTGAATACAAAACAAAAGTCGGCAGTTTCTGGAACAACGTTTTTCGTGACTGCCAAAAACGCGAGGAACCGAAACGAAGGTATCACGGGTTAGTTAATTATAAATTCTTGCGAAGTCTATACCTTATGAGATACCGGTTCTATCCATTCTTTTATCTCTCCTACTTGTGCTCAACGTTTAAATTTGACTTCGGAGAAATTAGACTTTAACTTATCTGTGGAGACTCCATTAGAAGAAACTTTTATTACATCCACTGTGTATAAATCTTGCTTGATCCAAGTTGTCACCATCACATTACCTGTTGATCTTATCTCTTTAAAGATACTTGCATTTGATGTGATTTTAGGGATTGATTGTTTAACTACTCATCATGCCAAAATTGATTATTTTCGTAAGATTGTTAGTTTTCATATTCCTAACCAACCTGTTATGCGAATTCAAGCAACCAAACCACTAAAGTCAATAACTGTCATATCAAGCCATTAAGCCATTCGTTAATTAAAAAACGGATGTCAAGCTTTCTTAGCCTATGTCATGGATTTAAACAAAAATACGTCAAGTTTGAATGACATTTCTATTGTTAGTGAATTTCCAGACGTATTTCCTGACCTACCCCCAGAGCGTGATATTGAATTTTGTATCGACTTTGAACCTGGTACAAAACCCATTTCTAAAATCTCATATCGAATGACTCCTATTGAACTTCAAGAGTTAAAAACCCAAGTATAAGAGTTGGTACCCGAGCCTCTATCTGGTGACTTTCTTTGTGGAATGCACCGAAGCCAAACTCTCTGTAGGGGATGTCATATTCGTGCGGTGGTAAACTGATAGGCGCCATTGTGACATGCTATCTAAGATTGGGATATGAATCACAGTTGAGAGCAACCGAAGTCGGTGACCGAAGTACGTAGCTTTCTGGGCTTAGCTGGTTACTATCGGAGATTCGTGGAAGGATTTTCTCGAATTGCTACTCCGTTAACTCAGCTGACTCGAAAAGATACAAAATTTGAATGGAGCGAGGAATGTGAGAAGAACTTCCAAGAACTTAAGAGGAGACTCATTTCGGCATCTGTTCTGACCATACCATCCTGGAAAAGCGAACGTGGTAGCTGACGCATTGAGTAGAAGATTATATGCAGTTATGAGTGCGAAGTTGTTAACACAAAGATCCATTTCGTACGACTTACTTTAGAGACCCACGTTATGATGTCAAATATACGAGTAGAATCGACTTTAATAGATGAAGTTAAAATCGCTCAAGCTACACACCGGAGTTGATGAATATAAAGAAGAAGGTGCAAGAAGGCGTTATTCTAGAAGTAAGAGTCGATGAAGAGAAGAAAGCTCAAACCTTCGATTTATTTGAAATCCTCGATCGAGTAGGAACGTAGCTCTCTGAGACTTCGCCTTAGCGCTAAGTATGTCGTGTGTTCATAACGTTTTTCACGTATCGATGTTACATAAATATGTGGACGACCCAAACCATATTATTGCGTTAGAACCATATGAGATAGTTGAAGATTTAACGTACGAGGAGGTACCTATCAAGATATTAGATAGGAAAGAGCATATTCTACGAACAAAGGTTATACCACAAGTCAAGGTTTTGTGGAGGAACCATGCTATTGAAGAAATGACCTGGGAGTTGGAATCGGAAATGAAAGCGAGGTACCCTCACCTTTTTGAAACACCAGGTACGTACGTCAATTTCGAGGATGAACTTTCATAAGGAGGGGAGGTTGTAAGACCCCAACTTATTATAAATAAAATTAAATTTCCTATATTCATTATCTTGAAATAATAAGGAATTAATTTGATATAATGCTCTGGTTAAGGGTGAAATGTGAAAATTTTGCAAAATAAGCAAGTAGTTATAAAATATTAATTTTTGTCGGGGAATATTCATTTGGTCATGGAATATTATTGTTGTCGGGGAATATTCGTACGACGGCACAACCATTTGTGGGCCCCATAATAGAATAACTATCGGATGAAGAAAATGACAAGTTTGAGTTTTTATAAATAATCAGGCAGTAGTTATTACTGAATTAACACTTGTTAGAATACCCGGTGGTTAAAATACGATGTCTGGCGTAGTTGCGTAGTAGTAGCCGATATTACACAGTATTTTTGAATTATTGATTCTTACATAAGAAGACACTACTCAATAAATATTACAGTAGTTACTGTTCAATATTTTATTTTATTGATTCAATAATTGTTGCGTTGATAGTTTATATTATTGTTGTTCAATAATTGTCACTGCATAGTATTTCCCATTATCAGATCAATAATTCATATTATTTGAATAATATTATTAGATAACATTATTGGAAATGTCTAGAAAGTTCTGTCAAGGAGAGGTTAGATAATCTAATTGCTTGCGCGCCAATGAGAGAAATCCTTATCGAAAGCCCTCTTTTCCTAGAACCTTTGGTTATCATTATTGTGATTCTGTAATATTATTTGTGAATAATTAATTATTAATTTATATGATAAGAATATATATTTTTATATGGTTATAAATAAAGGAATTAATGTTGAGGTGTTTTATTAGTATTTTGTCGAAATGTGGAACGAAATTTAGAAATTTTCAGAAAATTAGTTTATTACTTGATTTTGTAAAATCTATAAATCTTTGTGTATAATGAGTTAGGAGATGAGCCATATATCAAAAGAAAGCCCTGGAAGTAAGCTAAACATAGAAATTTGAATCACTCAAAAATTCTTTGTGGATTTTTTGTGGTGACTATTTGAGTGAAACTGGTACGAGGGACTTATAGTCCGAAAATCAAATCAGTGTTCTTAAGCTCTATTGCGTGAGTTATAATTTAGATCCGACCGTTGGATTATTGTGATTTTTGGATATGTTATACATATATAAATTGAGTATATGTCCACAAATTTTGAACCGTTAAAAATTAACGTATGATTTGTTATGAATTTTAGGAGATGTTGAAAATCGTCCGTATGTGGATTTCGGGCATTTTTCATTTGGAATATGGAAAAACTTTCTTCTGCAAAGTTGTAGTGAATTCGATTTCATATGGAATGGATATAAAATTTGTATTTTTCTGATAAAAGGGCTATTTATTATAAATTTTTGAAGTTTCAGAAATTAAATATTTTTATTAAAATTGGGTGGGACCCACTTTTGTTTTTTTGAAAATATGCGGTCTGCTAATTTTTTTCAAAGATGGCTTGCTAGCTTGTTCAAATGAAGCATGCGTAGAAGATGAGAATAAAAATAATATTATTTTATTATTTAGTCTCCTTTGGCGTTCTAGTATTTTCCTATAAATAGATGCTTATGTTAGAATTGAAAATCACACCAGAAACAAGTTTTCTTTCTCTCTATATTATCGAGCGTATTTTTGTGAGTATTTAGATACTTTGAGAGTTGCTATTCAATGCAAGTTTCCTTCGGCTTTACATCCGATATTTCGGTCAGAAGTACTGTTATTTTGAGGTAAGGGATGTTATTTTCTTCAATATCATTATGTCAAAATATTGATATGAATTTTATTGTGGAATTTCTACCTTTTTGTGTCGGGGCTACTATTCACGTATACGACATTATTCACGAATACGGCAGTATTCACCGAAAAATAAAATTTTCTCCTTTTTGTCCAAAATATCTATTATGGTTACTATCTTTGATTGTATCCATGTTTTGATCCTTATTCTTGAATTTTACTCCATTATGGTTTATTATGGAGTATTTTTAAACTTGAATTATCTAAAGTACAAATCTCTAATCTTTGTCCTTTTATCTTACTGGATTCGTTCTCTAAAATGTTTTTCATCATCCTCAGTCCTTAATGGTGATACTTGATGAATATCTTTGGCCTGTAGTGCAAAGATGAATGATTACCTGATGAATATCTTTGGCCTGTAGTGCAAAGATGAATAATTACCTGATGAATATCTTTGGCTCGTAGTGCAAAGATGAACATGTGTTGAGATGAACATGACCAACTAGTGATACAAATGAATATCTTTGGCCCGTAGTGCAAAGATGAATATTTGATACAAGATGTATATTGATTGATGTTACAGGAATAAAATATTAATGATGGACTTTTAAATCTTAGAAGATAGTAGAATTCATTCTCTACTTGACTCTTTTAATGGATTGTTGTTTCCGCTGCAATTGTTGATCTAAAACTTGTTGTCTATTATATTCTATCAGATTTTTCTCTGTTGAGGACTAATGATAAATTATTGTATATTATCTTAGTCATAATATTTTTTACTGGGCTAGTTGAGCTTACCCTTTTCCTTTTTGTTCCATTTTTCTTATCAGGAAGCGAGAATATAACAGGAACCAGTCGGGGTATAGAGTGATGGTTCTAGACATTTGTTTTAGCAATCCTCACTATTTTTATAAAAATAGTGTATCAATAATTGTAATGAGGACTTTATTTGAGTGTGGATATTGTCTAGAGGATAATATTTGTATTTAAACTGACAGTATTTGTGTTGTCATATTTTGCACGACAATTGTAATAATGAAGTTGTAGTTATTTCTGTACCATGTTTTTGGCGACTCAGAATGGGTGATGTATACCTATTTTGGGAGCATCACAGTTGGTATCAGAGCTTAGGGATATGGTCTCTGGCGGAGATCGGGGAATAGAACTAGGAGGGGAGAGATGAGTAAATCCTTCGCTAGTATGTCCTACCTAAGCTTATTTGTTGGTCGGTCATAATATAGAGATAATATTTGATATGTTAATTTTTTTAATTAACCCTTATTTTATGGCAGTATTTAAGAATGACAGCTGAGAACGTTAACAATGGAGTGTATGAGACTATGAAACAACCTTCCACCACCAATCAGGGGAACGTGCAACAGGAAGACAATATTCCTCTTGTAAATAACACTAACGAGCAAACGATAAACGATGGGATGTTTAGAAACTTTTTGCTGTTCATGAAAAATCAGACGAGGGAGACTCGTGTACAAAATATGGTTGGAAATGATAGCAACGCGCAGTTTGTCACAGCCAAGTAGTTCAAGGATTTGGGACCACCAGAATTCTTTGGAAAGCCGGATCCGATTAAGGTAGAAACGTGGGTTAAGAAAATTACCAAGATATTTGATGTCTTAGGATGCACGGAGGAACATAAGGTTCCATTCGCCACCTTTATGTTCCGTGGTGAGGCAGATTACTGGTCAAAATCTGTGATGCGTACCCAGCCTGCCGCACTCAATATGTCTTGGGAAACATTTCAGAAACTGTTCAATGACAAGTACTTTCCTGAAAGTATTCGTCACATGAAGGAGGTCGAGTTCATCAAGCTGGAGCAAAACAATATGAACGTGTCGCAGTACAAAGCTAAGTTTGCCGAGTTGTCCCGATTTGCATTCCATTTGGTTGATCATGAGGAGAGAATGACGCGAATGTTTCTGCGAGGTTTGAAACTCGAAATACGTCAATACCTCATTTCTCACAAACTTTGTTTATATTCAGATGTTGTGAATAGGGATCAGTTATTGGAGTGCGATAATGAGTCAGCTCAACCGAAGAATAACGACCAACAACTCGATGATAATCGTACTGGTGGCAACGGTCATTGGAACAATGATAACCATCGTGGAGGAAATTTATTGTACCAGATCCGTGGTGATTTAGGACCCAGATTTGGGGCTGCCACAGTTGGTATCAGAGCGGTTGGTTATGAACCTTAGGTAAGAATACCTGAGACCAATAACCACAGTGATTAGGATAAGATCTAACTCACATAGAGTTAGTTGGTCAGTAAGATTCAAAGATGAATCTTGGTGAGTTATAAAGATACAGAGTTCCCTAACTCTGATAATAAATTTGAACAGTAGTGGTGAATAGATAGAGTCTAAAAGACTAAAGGTGCAAGGATAGAGATCGTAAAACAAAACAATCAAGATAGAGGAATGAATCGTAATATATATATACGATGAGATCACCCCGTGATCTGATAAGGTGATAGCAGGGAGAAGAATCAATCTAATGATTGAAAAGTTATAGCAAAGATTGTTGTGTGTCAGTTGTATAATGAATTGGTACAAATTCAAGAAAAGATTATGAATACGAGTTGAATGAAATTCGTATTGAGAAAGGAGTTAAAATTAGGTGGGGATTTCAATTGAGGACTCATGTCAGCAGCAGAGTTGTATGATTCCTTGTATGGGTGGGAAATTGTACTTGGTGTAACAACCACTTAGTTTCTGGCACTGATAATCATTAAAGTATTTGTGTCGCTCTATTTGCTATATGCATGTTAAGAGGGTGATTCCTTTCTCATGTGTATAACAGATAAATAGGTTATAGGTAGAGAATATAAGGTTAAGTACGAGTTCTTAAAACTCATACTTAGGTTATGTTCGTGGCTCATAGTTATATGAAATGTTTATGAACCCCTCAGCGAATGGACGCCAAAGGTCTGACTAGGGTAAGTTATTAAACTCATATGATTGTGGAAAGTTCCTGAACTCATGAGTGTGGTTTGACGAACTGGGAATAGTTATATGTGAATGGAGTATTGAGGATAATAGGAATAGATAGATTAATAAGTAACTGATCATTAGTGAGGACATAAGCTTTCCAAAACTCCTAGCTACGCTAGATTTCAAAATTTTGACATTAAGCTAAATACGCACTATGTGCTTTTGAAAAAAAAGTATAGACTTGTAATCATTTTTGGAACGGTTTAAAGTATAGTCTATGTTACTTATTTCGGCTAGATGCAAATGATTTGAAATATCAAAATATATTTTATTTATCACTCATGTACCGTATAACTTTACAAAGAGAGATGATAAAAAGTTGATGGAGTTGTAAATACAGAAATACTTAGTGTGAATTTAATCTAAAGTCGTTGTTCCACTATTGTATGATGTGTTATGACAAAGTCATACGATGATGGCATCCTCAAACGGACTATTAATACAGTACGACATCATAACGTCATAATCAAAAATATTTTCAAAATTTTAATTTGCCAACGGGGTTTGGCTACACCTAAATAATTCGATTGAATTAAATTATTGATATGAGTCTACGCTATTCGATTCAGCTAGACTAATGTTATGAAAACTCTAAGTGTTCATTGAAAGAAATTTCCCGAACCAAATTGTTTGGGTGCGGAATCCAATAAGACCGAGGTAAAATTTTTGTGCTTTATGGCGATGATGATGAAAGCAGATCGAGACCAAAGATGCTTGGCGATCAGAGGGCATATCGGGCTAATTACCCTCTATGTTCGTAAGTTATGACAGTTTGCGGATGAATTTTCATAAAACCTTTGCGAAAATGACAGAAAATTGTCTATATGACCCCTCAGTACAATTTGAAAATTTTTACTCTTGTGAGTGGTGTATTGGGTAGCATGTGAGGATGTGTATGAATGGTGTTAGCAGTATGGTGTAAGTTGTAAGGTGAATTTCGGGGACGAAATTCTTAGAAGAAGGGGTAAATGTGAAAACCCGAGAAATTAGACATTTTTAAAAAAATCTTAAATGATGGATTTAATGTCAAATAATAGACCTAGACAGAAAATAAGTGTATGCATTTGATAATTTTGGGAAGGAATTTTGAGGATTTCAAAATTCTGTGAAGGATTTTGGTGAATTATTCAGGATTAAGTGTATACGTGAATATGATCTGTGTATATGGTCATTTATGTGTTCAAAATGTGGTTAAGGGTCAAGGGTTGACCAGATAAGCTATATCAGTGGAAAACCCTAATATTATATTCGAACGTCAACGTTCTGTTAGAAAACCCTAACGTCTGATAAGAAACCCTAGAAACCGGATCTGAAAACCCTAATTTCAGTTTCAGGAATCCGAAACCCTAATTCAAAAATTAAAAACCCTAATCTGGGAACTTAAAGGATAATTATAATGCTCAAGTGCTATTAATTATAATATTAATTAGGGTAAAACTTAATTAATTGGCAAACCCTAATTTCAAAATTTTAAACCCTAATTATTTCGTCAGAAACCCTGATGTACAATTGTGGATTTAATTGCTAAATTAACAATTTTAATTAGGAAATATTAATCCTAATTAGCAAACTTGAATTATAATTAGGAAATCTAAGTATAATTAGAGAATCCTAATTATAATTTGAAAAATCTTAATTTTTCCATTTTTAAAACCTAATTTAGAAATCCTAAATGTGATTTTTGTAAACCTTAGGTTTTAACCCTAAGGGTTGGATTAAATGATAAATTTAGAATTAAAATTGGAAAGAAAATGACCATTTTGCACTTTTTGTATTTTTGAAGATGGAGTATAGATCTTGCCTTATTGTGAGAAGGTGACTAACCCTAGCTCTAGCTATTTGACTCAAAAATATAACCAATATCAGATTTATGTGCCACCTAGAAAGAGTTGGTGCATTGAATCAAAATTTATAACTTTAAAAGTAAGAAATACTTACTTTACTTTTCAATTGCTCCAAGTCCCTTCTCTCTCTATATTTCCGAATCTTAGAGTGAGAGAGTGTGAGAAACAAGGCCAAGATCATGTAATAACAAGCCAAGATCAGATCATGTTGATCAGATTCTAAATCAAGGCTCAAAAAGGTATACAAACCCTAAATTTGAAATCCATGTGTTTTATGTTAGATGTTGTAATTTGTTGTTATAAGTCATGTTAGAGGGTGTCATCTAATGATTTGGGTTGCTAAAACTTAGATCCATATCATTTTGATACTCTAAATTAAAGTTTTTAGAACTGATCTATGAACCCTAAAACATGGCCTGACAGCCGAATGTCAGGGCTCATAGATCCTTTCTTGTTAATTGTTAATGTGTTTTAAGAGTTTGTACTTGTAGTATGTTGTAAGGACTTTGATCTAGAACTTGAATCAAGTCCAGATCAAGTGTAGATTAAAAGTTATAAGCGGTCGTTGATAGAAACACGAAAACCTTTTCTGCATGAACCCGGAAAATCCCTAGATTTCCGTCTATCTCGATAAGCTTTTCAATGACTCGATCTTCTTCTTGACAAAGTTATTTAGTCATGTTTATTTTGTGGACTTGTAGTTTGGTATCAAGACTACAAAATAAAGCCTTTATATCACTTAGATATTACACTAAATCAAATTTAATAAGGGTCAAAGTAGCGTTGACCACCAAATTATGAAGAAATCTGGAAAACCCAGATTTCCTAAGAACTCGAGTCTGACAGTAGTTTGACCAGCCTTAATCTTTTTGGTGTAATGATGTTATGATGTTATATACGTGTACTCTGACATGTGTTCTACACGATCGAACCATTATATCACACAAACCAAGCCTAGAAAGCTAAGATTTAAGGATCCAAAATAGGTACCTTTAATTCTGGAAAATCCAGAAAAGCCCAGTAGCCTCTGACAAGTAGTTTGAGAGCTTAAATCTCTTAGTTGTGTTATTGTTTGGTCATGAAATCAAATTGTAGTTGTTGTGACGCCCCCAAAATAGGTATACATCACCCATCTTGGGTCGCCAGATACATGGTACAAAAATACAAATATAACTTAATAATACAATTATCGTGTACAATACGACTAAACATAAAGTGAGAGTTTTAATAAGAATATTGTCATCTAGACAATATCCACACTCAATGGAGTCCTCATTACATTTATTATTACACTATTTCACAGAATAATGAGTACTACTAAGACACCATCTCGGACCGTCACTCTGTTCCCCAACTCGTCCCAGCTATATTCTCATTTCCTGAAGAGAACAGTGAAAGAAAGGGTGAGCTCAACTAGCCCAGTAAGAAATTTTATGACTAAGATAATGCAGGATATATTATCATTAGTCTTCAACAATTAAACTGATAAAATATAATAGACATCAAGTTTAACTGCAGAGGAACAAACAATCCATTAAAAGAGTCAAGTAGAGAATAAAATCTACTATCTTTTATGATTTAAAGAGTTTTTCATCACTTTTATAGCTAAGACTCAGCTTAATAAATAATCCACATCATCAAATCATCCACACTTTACTGAGCCAAGGATATTATTTAGTATCACGACCACGAATTATCCATGCACTACGGGCCAAAGATAATCGTGTTTTCATCAACGGTCCTGATCATGCCATAAAACAATTCATCTTTGCTCCCTTCGCCGAAGAGAATCCATAGCCATAATCATACCAAAAACTGTCCATCAATGCACTACGGGCCAATGAGGACTTTTTCCACATCATTTGTAATATTACGGTCATGATTATACCGAATAATCCTAGTCGTAATCATACCAAGTCCATCTATGCACTCTCTGAGGCCACGAGATGACTTTCAACATAATATAAACATGAGGATGATGACAATGATATAAGAATTCAATAAAACAAGTTCAAGAATTAATTTATTCAGGAACTAATAATGTCCAAATTGTCAACATGATACTTTTTTGTAGAGTAAAATTCAAGAATGCTCAGAAGAATATTTCTATGAGAAGATACTGGATGAAGCGCAAATATCAAGGATATTCCACTAATTTCATGGAGTATAGAAGTCAAAACTTTAACAAATTGATTATAATAAAGAATGGAATAACAAAAGAAATCACCATGAATGCGGTACTTGGCATAGACAGGTTATTCCAACAGAATAATAAATAACGGAACCGAATCGAGCGTAATATACCGCAAGCGGGATATTCCAACCTAATAAAGAATGGAATAACAACAAAAATCACCATGCATGCGGTACTTGGCATAGGCGAGTTATTCAACGAGAATAATAAATAACGGAACCAAGTCCGGCGTAAAAGCATGACGCAGACGGGATATTCCAATAATAATAAAGAATAACGGAATCGAATTCCCGGTAAAAGCGTCTGAAGACGGATATTCCAACAGAATAATAAAAAAGGAACACCAGTCGGTAAAATGTACGAGACGAGGATATTCCAACGAATAATAAAGAATGGAATAACAACGAATTTCACCATGTATGCGGTATTTGGCATATAAAAGTTATTCAAAGAATAATAAATAATGGAATAACAATTGAATTTCACAAAGTATAGGGTAGACCAGCATTATACTGAGTTATTCCAATAGAATAATAAAGAATGGAATAACGAAGTTCTCTTCATGAATATGAAAAAAAATAATACCACTACGAGTACAACAAATAATATCCCTTACCTTATAAAGAAGAGTACTCAAAAAGCGGTAGGGGCGGGATATACTTGAAGAAACTTGCACTACGCTTTCAAAGCTTTCTTAAACGCTAAAGAAATATACTCAAGATTATAGAAGAATAATTCTCTCTATGAATTTCTCTCTCTAGAGTTTCAATTGAATTAAGTAAAAATAATGAAGGAATGAGCTTCTATTTATAGAAGAATGGATTTGAATAGTAACCAATCCATGAATGATCCAAATCGATTTACTTTAAGCAGACGGTCCAGTTTGTTTTACAATAAAATATAATATATTCTATTTATAATCTAATAAAATGAATAACTTTTAAATTTTTTTTACTATCTAGGGCATTATCTGCAAACTATCTATGAATAATAAAATATAATATAATCTAATTATTGTCTAATAAAACAGATAACTTTATAAAAGTATTACATTTTATATAAAAAAGATTTTACTATTAGCCTAATAAAAGCGAATAACTTTATAAAAGTATTCTGCTTTATATAAAAAGTTTTTACTGTTTTATTATATTAATAATACTAATAAAACAAAACTTATATATATATATATATATATATATATATATATAACAATCAACAATAATTAAATCAAATAACGTGAGATCTTATCGTGACTATCATGTAGCAATAATTGAACAAAAGCGAGTTACTTCTCACATAAGCATCGATAATCAATCTGGTGTACTACTCTTATACAACCACGCCAGATTCTTTGTACTTTTACTAAAGGTAGTTCAACAAGATTAACGGTAAAACTTCCATAGTTATTTTCATAAAAATATTTTTGTCGTTTTCTCGATCAGAAATGATAATTACATTTATAGGGTCCCGATGATTGATTGTCTTGTCATACGGATATTCCCCGACAAAAAGAATATTTCACGACCAATCTAATATTATATAACAACTTGCATACTTTCCAAAATTTATAAATATTAACCACAACTATAACATTATATTAAATCCACACCATAATAATAAAAAAATATTTTGAGAAATTTAAATCTTAATTCGTAAAATTTGGGATTTTACAATCTCCCCTCCTTATGGAATTTAGCCCTCAAAATTTACGTGCGTGCACGGTATCTTAGAATAGATGAGGACACTTAATGCGATTCTAACTCTTGAATATAACCTTTGAGTGTTGAATACATTCCAGGATTTTAACAGGTACATCTTCATACGTTAAATTATCCGCTATCTCGTCCGGTTCTAAATCAATAATATAGTTCGTGTCGTCCACATATTTATGTAACATCGATACATGAAAAAACGTTATGAACACGCGACATACTTGGCGGTAAAATGAGTCTATAAGCCACAGTTCCTACTTGATCGAGGATTTCAAATGGGCCAATTAAATCGAGGGTTAAGCTAACGCCTTCTTGAACCTTCTTCTTCACATTCATCAGCTCTGAGTATGTAGCTTGAGCAGCTTTAACTTTATTGATTAAAGTTGATTCTAATCGTATATTCGTTATCTTCACGTGGGTTCGTATATTCGTACTTGTAAACGCATACGATCTTCTACTCAACGCGTCAGCTACCACGTTCGCTTTTCCACGATGGTATTGAATGGTACGATCGTAATCTTCAACAGCTCGAGTCAACGTCTTTGGTGCATGTTACGTTCGTTTTAGTTGAAGAAATATTTAAGGATTTTAGAAATGGGGGTTTGTACTGGGGTCAGTACAAAATTTAATTTCACGCTCTAGGGTAGGCCAAGAAGTCTTCAGAAATACGTCAAGAAATTTATTAACAATAGAAATATCATTCAAAATTGTGACTCTCATCCAAGACTTGGATAACACGTCACATTGATACCTATCAACTTGCCATCGTTATTCACAACGTCCCCTACAGAGAGTCTGGCTTCGGTGCATTCCACACAAGGAAGTCAACAACGAAAGGATCGGTCTCTTTACTTATGGCTTGATATGACAATGATTGACTTTAGTGGTTTGGTTACTTTGAATTCGCATAACAGGTTGGTATGAAAGCTAACAACCTTATTAAAAGCATGATGAGTAGTTAACCAATCGATTCCAAAAATCACAACAAAGGCAAGTATTTTCAAAGAGATAAGATCGACAGGTAACGTGAAAGTGTTGATTTGAACAAGATTTATAAATAGTGGAGGTAACGAAGGTTTCTCCCAACTGAGTTTAAACAGATATATCAAAGTCTAACTTCTCCAGAGTTAAATTCAAACATTGAACACAACTAGGTGAAATAAAAGAGTGAGTAGAACCGGTATCTAACACGGTATAGACTTCGCAAGAGTTTATGACTAACATATCCGTGATAATTTTATTCAGGTTCCTCGTCATGAAAAAAAAAAATGATCTCTTTAAACTAAAGGCTTTGGCTTATGCAGGACATCCTTTGGCATCACTATCCCAAATGGACTTGACTTCACCATAACACAAAATTAAGCTAGGTGACCTTCTCTTCCATGAATTAAAACACGCTTTTTGATTCTTGCGTCTGGTTTGGATGGATGTGTCCCTCCTGTCCGTATTTGTAACATACGACCGGTGGTCGTTCTTCTTCCTTTGAAACGGGTGCTGGTGCCGATGTCTTCACGTCATTGTTGAACCTTCTCTTCTTGAAATGTCCATTCTTATTGTTTTGGCCATGATTACCACCGAAGTGGTTACCATTTCTGGCATGTTGATTCCCTCCATGCTTATTGTCACCGCTTTGATGACTGTTATCACCGGTATTATCATTTTGCCGGTTGCTCTCTTTTGGTTGGGTTAACTCATTATTGCGCTCCAATAACTGAGCCCTATTAACAACATCTGAATACAAACACAGTTTATGAGAGATAAGATATTGACATATCTCAGGTTTCAAACCTCTTAGAAACATTCGCGTCATTCTCTCCTCATTATCAACTAAATGAGACGCAGATCGGGAAAACTCGGTAAACTTGGCTTCGTACTGCGACACGGTCATGTTGTTTTGCTCCAACTGGATAAACTCCACCTCCTTCATGTGATAAATACTTTCAGGAAAGTACTTGTTATTGAACAACTCTTGGAACTTCTCCCAAGACATCTTGAGTCGTCGGTTTGGTAGTGCGTTTCTGATTCCCACCGTGTCTCCTCTTCTTCACGCAACATAAAGGTGGCAAATGGAACCTTTTGCTCCTCGGAGCATCCCAAGACATCAAATATCTTGGTGATCTGCTTTAACCACGTCTTCGCCTTAAGTGGTTCTGGCTTTCCCAAAAACTTCGGTGGTCCCAGCTCCTTGAATTGCTTAGCGGTGACCAACCGTGGGTTGACATTGTTTCCACCTGCATTATGAACAGGAGTCTCTCTCATTTGGTGTTGCATGAATTCCAAAAAGCTCCTAAACGTACCATCGTTCGTCATTTGATCAGTGTTGTTATTTACAGGAGGATTATCGCCTTCCTGATGCAAATTATCCTGATTATTGATCTGTGGAGACTCAACGGTCTCCTATGCTCCATTATGTTCTCAACATTCTCGGATGCCATTTTCAAACACTGCCACAAAACAAGGGTTAATTAACATATCACATATTATCCTATACTCACGGCCGAGCCAATTAAATATCAAATAGACTTAGGTAGGTCATACTAGTGAAGGAATCCCCCGTCTCTCCCCTCCTAGTTCTTGTCTCACATCTCAGCCAGGGATCATATCCCTAAGCTCTGATACCAACTATGACGCCCCCAAAATAGGTATACATCACCCATCTTGGGTCGCCAGATACATGGTACAAAAATACAAATACAACTTAATAATACAACTGTCCTGTACAATACAACAAAACATAAATTGAGAGTTTTAATAAGAATATTGTCATCTAGACAATATCCACACTAAATGGAGTCCTCATTACATTTATTATTACACTATTTCACAGAATAGTGAGGACTACTAAGACACCATCTCGGACCGTCACTCCATTCCCCGACTCGTCCCAGCTATATTCTCATTTCTTGAAGAGAACAGTGAAAGAAAGGGTGAGCTCAACTAGCCCAGTAAGAAATATTATGACTAAGATAATGCAGAATAAATTATCATTAGTCTTCAACAATGTTAAACTAATAAAATACAATAGACATCAAGTTTAACAGCAGCAGAACAAGCAATCTATTAAAAGAGTCATGTAGAGAATAAAATCTACTATCTTTTATGATTTAAAAAATTTTTCATCACTTTTAACGCTGAGACTCAGCTTAATAAATAATCCACATCATCAAATCATCCCTGCACTACAGGCCAAAGATATTATTTAGTATCACGACCACGAATTATCCATGCACTACGGGCCAAAGATAATTGTGTTTTCATCAACGGTTCTGATCATGCCATAAAACAATTCATCTTTGCTCCCTTGACCGAAGAGAATCCATAGCCATAATCATACCAAAAACTGTCCATCAATGCACTATGGGCCAATGAGGACTTTTTCCACATCATTTGTAACATTACGGTCATGATTATACCGAGTAATTTATAGTCATAATCATACCAAGTCCATCTATACACTACAGGCCACAGATGACTTTCAACATAATATAAACATGAGGATGATGACAATGATATAAGAATTCAATAAAACAAGTTCAAGAATTAATTTATCCAGAGAACTAATAACGTCCCAAATTGTCAACATGATGATTTTTGTTGTAGAGTAAAATTCAAGATGCTGCTCGAGAAGAATATTTTCATGAGAAGATCTTTGGATGAAGAACAAATATCAAGGATATTCCACTAATTTCATGGAGTATAGAAATCAAAACTTTAACCAACCGAGTATAATAAAGAATGGAATAACAAAAGAAATCACCATGCATGCGGTACTTAGCATAGACGAGTTATTCAACGAGAATAATAAATAATGGAACCGGTCGGTAAGCGTAATATGCACCGACAGGATATTCCAACAGAATAATAAAGAATGGAATAACAACAAAAATCACCATGCATGCGGTACTTCACATAGAAAGGTTATTCCAACAGAATAATAAATAACGGAACGGTCCGTAAAAGCGCTTGCATATACGAGGATATTCAACAGAATAATAAAAAGCGGAATAACGGTCCCATAAAACGACAGACATGATATTCCAATGAAATAATAAAGAAGCGGAACCAGTCCCAAGGCGTAAACGCATGATGTGGATATTCCAGCGAATAATAAAGAATGGAATAACAACGAAATTTCACCATGTATGCGGTACATCGCATGAGCGAGTTATTCGATAAAAATAATAAATAATTGAATAACGAAAGAATTTCACCAAGTATAGGGTAGACCAGCATTATACAAGTTATTCAATGAGAATAATAAAGAATGGAATAACGAAGTTCTCTTCATGAATATGAAAAAAAATAATAATACCCCTTACGAGTACAACAAATAATATCTCTTACCTTATAAAGAAGAGTACTCAAGCGGTAGGCTTGAATATACTTGAAGAAACTTGCACTACGCTCAAAGCTTTCTTAAACGCTAAAGAAATACGCTCAAGATTATAGAAGAATAATTCTCTCTACGGTTTCTCTCTCTGAGTTTCAATTGAATTAAGTAAGAAATAATGAAGGAATGAGCTTATATTTATAGAAGAATGGACCTGAATAATAACTAATCCATGAAACGATCCGGATCGATTTACTTTAAATGAATGGTCCAGATTGGTTTACAATAAAATATAATATATTCTATTTATAATCTAATAAAACGAATAACTTTTAAAAAGATTTTACTATCTGAAACACTATGCGGGCATTATGCTGAAACACTATGCATAATAAAATATAATATAATCTAATTATTGTCTAATAAAAACGTATAACTTTATAAAAGTATTACATTTTTATATAAAAAAGATTTTACTATTAGCCTAATAAAACAAATAACTTTATAAAAGTATTACATTTTTATATAAATTTTTTTTCTGCTTTATTACATTAATAATACTAATAAAACGAAACTTATATTTATATATATATATATATATATATATATATATATATCAACAATAATGGAATCAAATAACGTGAGATACTATCAAAACTCATTGTAGCAATAATTGAACAAAACCGAGTGACTTCTCACATAAGCATCAATAATCAATACTGGTGTGCTTCTTATGCAACCACAGCGTATTCTTTGTACTTTTACTCTTAGAGTAGTTCAACAATATTATTGTAAAACTTTAGTTATTATTTTCATAAAAATATTTTTGTCGTTTTCTCAATCCAACAATAATTCTGTTGTGGGGTCCACCAATGATTGTACCGTCGTACGGATATTCCCTGACAAAAAGAATATTTCCCGACCAATCTAATATTATATAACAACTTGCATACTTTCCAAAAATTTATAAATATTAACCACAACTATAACATTATATTAAATCCACACCATAATAAAAAATTATTTTTAGAAATTTAAATCTTTATTCATAAAATTTGGGATTTTACAGTTGTAGTATTACATACATACTACAATATTAAAACGATTACCAGCCCAGAAACAACACAAGATCATTGAATCTAGAACCAAATTGAAACATGGTACCTCGCGATACGACATGGTTTTTCAAGCAAGCTCAAGAACACCTATAGCGACGATTCTATCGCTATAGGGCCCTTTAGTGACACTTATTTTCCGAAAATTAATTATTTTAATAAGTAATTAGAGAAAAATAGTTTTAAATTATTAAAAATACATAATAAATTATGAAAAATTATTTTAAAGTCCTAAAAATTTGTTTTAATTATTTTGAGTATAATTCATAATTATTTAATATTTTTGGAATAAAATGGTATTTATTTTATTTAATTATAATGTTAAATAAATTACTTAAAATAATTTTAATACTTGAAAAATCATTTAAATATATATTATGGTGTTAGAAAATATTTTAAGTTATTTTTAATAACTTTTGATATTTTGTGATGAATTTCATTAATTAATTAATATTAATGGTAATTAGTTTATTTAATAATATATTAAATAAATTATGAAAAAATAGAATTAATGATTTAAAATCATATAAAAATAATTTAAGTGTTAGAAAATATTTGAAGTTATAAAATATAACTTTTGATATTTTTTCATGAAAATATTAATATTTTAATATTAAAAGCAATTATCGGATAATGGATTTAAGTGTTTAAAATCATATAAATATAATTTTAAGGTATTAAAAATACTTTGATACAATATAAATATAATATAATATTATGATATGATTTTTATTAATATTTAATATTAAATAAATATTAATGATAAAGGAATTATGTGGTATTTAATTCCTTTTAATATGATATTAATGATTGAAAAATTATGATAAATGGTAATAATTACTTGAAAATTTTTACGAGCTTATGAAAAATATTTTGACTAATCATATGATTATCGAAGAAAATTGTTTGTTAAGTGTTAAGGCAAAGTTTAATTGAACTTAAACCCGTGAATAGTCCAACTAGACCGTCGGGATGTCAGATTTGTGTCGGGTTCAACTCAGACTGCAATAGTTTGACTTGATACCGAGTTTTATGTGTGTTGTGAACTGATAGGGTTATGTGTTTAGGTTATTCTATGTATATATATATATATATATATATATATATTATTATATTGTAATGATATTATTCTAATTTATATATCGATATTATTTATATATTAGGTCTTCAGACAAAGCTTAATAAATTGCATAACAGTAATCGACCGAACAAGCAAGTTTTTCTTAACTCTACTTAGAGTTGTTTCATTCAGATATGTTTATGGTTAATCATTATTGATTTCCATGTCTAAGAATTGTAGAATTGTACTCTATACATATTGCATGTATAAGTCAGGTATGAAAGGCTGATCACATTCATTACCATTCAGTCCAGATATATTTGTTCATGTTTAATATTTATTCAGTCAAAAGTTTGTTCGTGCTAGTTCTCAACTATATTGAAGAATTATAGCCAGCTTATTATTCAAACTCTTTCAATCATGATATATCCTCAAATAAATTATGCTTGCTGGGCAAACTTATGCTCACCCTTGCTATATCATGATAAAACATTGCAGATTAAGACGAATGCTTTGGATACAAGAAAAGGTTAAAGACAGTTCCAACTTTAAGATAATGTGTGCAGCTAAATTTGTATAAGTATTGTATATTAATGTTGTTGTAAGTCAAGTATGTTATGAATTGTGTATAAGTTAAGGTTACTCGACCTTGGGGAATAGTGTGTAAAGTTTATTGTATAAACAATTTATGTTTATATCTTTCGCAATAGTTATGGAATGATTGTACCAGATCTGTGGTGATTTAGGACCCGAATTTGGGGCTGCCACACAGTCTTTCTTTAAAATCTATACCAAAATAGTTTGGCAAAGGATAACAAAATTGATAACATTTTGATAGATTATAAAGAAATTAACAAAATATACTAAGTCTAGCTGAAGGAATTGGCTTCGACTTCATCAATTCATGCGTAAGATACATGAATCACAAAGCTTGTCCAGAATAAACATAGACAAGGGTTAGAACACTTGCCCTCAGCGTCTTCTACAGTGAATACACTTTCCTTTTGAATCTTTAAGGTTTCTACAATACATAATCACATAACATACCACATTAGGTCATAATCAATCATGTATGGTCACTAATGTATCTTACCCTTCTTCTCAATCTAATCTTCTTTTGATTGGTTAACCTTGGTTACGGTTATCACATTAATTTATATTTACCTTCTCGTAATTGTTCGTCAATCTTTAATTATGATTCTTAAGAATATTATCATCCTTAAGGACATTACTTTAAGTTTATTAAGGTTATAATTCACCATTAATCAACTGACATTTCTTTTACATTCATATGCATTCTTTACTATGTCTTCCCTAGTGTTGGCGCTACGGCGCCAACTTCCTATATAAAGTCCGCGCTGTGGTGCGACATACAGTATGTGAGACCCGGCCTTGGCGCTGCAGCGCCAATACCTTTACTCCACGCCACGCTACAGTGCCACTTCCTAGTGTGTGAGGGTTAGGTCTGGCGCTACGGCATCGACTTAATATCATTGGGCCTCTCTGCAGCACCGGCCTTGAGCCTCAGATAAATTTCACATTTCTTTAGTTTTGTAAATTCTCTGGGCTCATAACTTATTCATTATAAGTTCGAATTGGCTCGTTCAAAAGGCGTTAGTTCACATATCACATGTTTTATGATTTCATTCAAGAATTTTACATTTTCGAATCCTTTAACATGGAATTCACCGATTAAGTTCTTTATTACGAATTTATTAAACGTTCGTGAATGTTCATAACTCATTTCTTCGTTCTAAGTCAGAATTTGACCATTTTTCGAGTCCGCAACTCCAAAATGCAAATTTAGACTATTCTCCATCAAAAACCAACATTTCTGAGTTCAATGGTGACTTTTGACTTCCATTCCGAGAATTTAACGATTTCGACGATTACCTTCTAATCTCGTAAATTACTCCATAACTTCGTTACTTGAGATTTTTACACCGTTCTAAATGGATTTATTCCATTATACAACATATATCATCTTAACCTAAAAATGATGGTTTTAAACTTGTCCATCAACAACAAAATTACAATTCTTCAATATTCTTCATTAGTTCATAACTTTTATGATTATGATTCACTTACAGCATGATTAAGGTTTACATCCATTAATAACCATCCTTATACACCTTATGAAACATGCACCACCAATGCTCACTTCTCTATCCAAACTATGATAAAGAGATGGAGATTAATGGTTAGGGATTCATTACCTTTGATGTTCTTAACTTGGTTTTTCTTCTTTCTTCTTGAATTAACAAGATACTTCTCACTTTTCTCTCAATATTTAAACTCTAAGATGTTGGTGTATTTTGAACAAGCAACAAATGAACTAGCAACCTCTCTATTTATAGGATTTTCCAAGTGAGGGTATAAGGGTCAAAAAGCTATCCCACCTCCTTAACTTCCACCTCCTTACTATTCATATCTTGTTCACCAAGTAAATCACTTTACTTGGACACCAAGATGGCTGGCCATGTGCTCCATGGGGCCCACATGGGTTGCCCCATGGGGTTTTCTTACCCGGTAACCCATTGGTTTGATCCACGGGTTCGGTTCTTAGTTTGGGCTTAGGTTTTAATAACTTTGGGCCTAATGTTGGGCTTGTATTTCATATCATTGGGCTTTAACAAGTTTACACTTGGGCTTGCCCAATTCTTACATAAATCCTACAAGTCCATTACAATTAGCTTAAAGCTTTTAACGTATAGCCTACGTATTCTTCTCATATAATACCAAATTATATAATCCTTCATCATATAAGATATACTATCATTCGTATACTAGTATAATACTTTGTATCATACTCGTATTCTTTACCTCGTATAATACCTGCGTATCATACGAACATCATTTATTCAATCTTTACTTAACATTCTCGAACTTAGTACGCAGGCGAAAAACTGCGTTTGTCATACTTGAATTATTATTACATAATCCATCCTTCCTTATTATTCTATCATTATGTATTTTCCGAAAGTTCAAAAATAATTCCCGAGCAGAAATTGGTGAATAGTGTTTTTCAGAGAATTTCTCGGAAAGTTTTTATTTTTGTCTTGGAAATTCAAACACTTTAATTCCTTCACGTAGCCAAAATACTATGATATTTTGACACTTTTAGGTTATAGAACAACCTTCATCTTATTAACTCATTATAATAATATATAATATAATTTTATTCATTATTTAATCAAATAAAATTATTTTACAATTAATCCAATTTTCTCGGTCGTTACATTCACCCCCCTTATAAGGATTCTGTCCCCAAAATCTCGCTATAAGTTAAACAAACAACTGAGGGTAATTCTTCTTCATCTTTTCTTCAAGTTCCCACGTTGCTTATTCGGCATCGAGGTTCTTCCATAACACCTTTATCGAAGGTATAACTTTATTCCTCAGAACTTGCTCTTTTTTATCAACGATTTGAATAAGCATTTCTTTATACGTCAAGACTTTCTCAATATGAATAGGCTCATACTCTATTACGTATTTATAATCTGGCTTATAAGGACATAACATAGATACATGAAACACATTGTGTATTCGTTCTAGGTCTGGAGGTAATGCTATCATGTAAGCTACCTTTCCTACCTTTTTTAATATCTCAAAAGGTCCTATAAACCTTGGACTTAATTTTCCCTTCTTCCCAAAGCGTATCTTTCATTTCCAGGGAGATACCTTTAGAAATACATACGAGCCTACTTCAAACTCTCGGTTCACTCGATGCAAATCAGCAAATTTCTTCTGTCTGTCTTGAGCTGCTACCAATCGCATTCGTATCAGCTTAACTATATCCGTTGTTTGCTTCACCAATTCAGGTCCTAGCATCCGGCGTTTTCCTACTTCATCACAACACAATGGTGTTATGCACTTCCTTCCTTATAAAGCTTCGTAAGGCGGCATGCATATGCTCGCATAATAACTATTGTTATACATAAACTCTACTAATGGTAGATGATCATCCCAACTACCCTTAAAATCCATAACGTAAGATCTCAACATATCTTCAAGATTCTGAATTGTCCTTTCACTCTACCCATCAGTTTGTGGATGATACGATGTACTTAACTTCAACTGTGTTCCCAACTGTTCTTGCAGACTTTTCCAAAATTTTGATGTGAATCGTGGATCACGATCTGACACTATCGAAACTTGTAAAAACTCAAAACCCTAATAAGACTCCGATATAAAAATTCAATTATATTAATAGAATCTCTCCATTCTGAAAGTGTTATGTGTTAATATATACTTTGTTTAACAAATTTGGTCAAATAAAATTTTGTTCGAAAATGATGTGTTTGACACCTCGTGCTTAAAAATTTTCTCCCGGAAACGGACTTTTGGGTATATTTGTTGTGACAAGCTGCTTTGTCGTGCTTACATTGACAAAATGCTTTGTCGTGCTTGTTAGGATTTATGTAAAATCTAGGTTAGCAACCCTAGATTATAAACCCTAATCCTAGATTACAAACCTTAACCTTATTTTATAAACCCTAACCTTAATTAGCTAAACTAAACCCTAATTAGGTTATCCTAACACCTAATTATGATTACTAAACTTCAATTAGGTACTAATAAACATTATTAAACAACCCAAATCATTAAAAACAAAACCCTAATCAAGATTAGTAAGGAAATAATTAAGCTACTAATCTAACCTAACTAGCTCACAAGTAGGTTAGGAGTCACCAATACAAGTTCCTAGGCTGCACATGACATGCTTATAACTCCCAAGCACCAGAAGAGTCATAGGATCAGATATTTGTGGAGGTAAGTAGGTGAATATGACACAAAAACCCTAACCTTGCAATTCTATAAATATCAGCCCAATTTCAGTTCAAACTCACGAAATTTCTAAGCCTAAACACTCATATATCATACCTCAATAAGACTTGGTGATAGCAACAATAGATTTAGTAGCCAAAAATCCAAAATCAAGCAAGAAAGGTGCAAACCCTAATTCATAGCTAGATCTTTGATGCTTTGTTCAAATTGTTGTTTAGATATTTAGAATTATGTATTAGTATGTTAGAAAGTATGTTTGGTTGATAGAACATGTTTCCATAACATCTAGATGCCTTAAATTAGTGTTTTTAGTAATTTAGAAATTTTGGAAAAATAAGCCTGACAGTCGAATGTCAGAGCTTGAAGATTCGTGTATATTAATAATTAGGTCTGTTAATTGTATATTATTTGTAGTCTGATATGAGGTCTTTAATCTGGAAAAGAGAACATGTTCATTAGAACCATATATTGTAAGATATATGTGGTTAAAGGTGGTTGACCGATAATGAAGTTCTGTTTTCTGGGTTACTCAGAAAACTCAAGAACAGGTTGAGCCGGCTACTTTGACCAGCCATTTAATCGCTTTCTGTTTGTTTTTTTTGTAACTTTTTGTAATAAATTAATACATTGATATACATACTACATATCTATGATCTTAAATTACTTAAAAAATTCATAGGATTACTGGAATTAATGGTCAAAAGTCGTTGACCGAGCTTGACCAAGTTTTTTAGGTTACCCAAAAAACTAATGAACACGAAGAACAGCCTTTGGCTGTACTTTGAATAACATAGATTGAGACCTTAGAATTATTCTTTGTCCAAAAAAGTGTTATATATATGTACCTTAATATATAGACTACCAATTACAACAAAAACAACACAAATCTATTGTGATAACCCGGGATTTCGAATAATCCGAATAATTTTTTTTATTTAATATTAATATTGAATGTTAATATTGTACTGTGTATCTGTGATACGAGTATCGAGATGTGGTCAATTTGTGTATTGACTAAAAAAATAAGAGTAGAGTTGTGCTTAACAACTTTAAAAACCCTAACCCAAATTCTGGATAGGGATTCAATAGAAAATACAATTAAAATTATTGTATTGATGAGTACATGTTTAGAATTTTTGATCAATGATTGATCGGATAAGGTTTAAAATTTATAAACCCTAATAAGTGATTAGAAACCCTAATATCAGGTGTCGACGTCGGGATTTTTGAGTGTCCCTTTTCGTTATTTGTTCTTTGGTGTTCTCATGTTAATGTGAGATTTGTTTGAAAAAACAAGTAAAAATGGTCCGACATGTATAATATCGACGATTTAACTTTAAGAGTCACCAGTTGGTGTATTTAATTGGTTGCACCAACGCAACCGAAAAAGATTTGCACATTGACCCAATGATTTGACACTGCTAGACGGGTCTGTGAAACCGAGATTCATTCTAGGTCCGGGGGCTTGCTTATGCGGAGGGAAGGTGTTAGGCACCCCCCGACATCCGTGTTACCATGGTGACCGCCACTTTTCAAAGAAATTGTTATATGAATGTGTGTGTGTGTGTGTGGATCAATGTGCAATTATTTGAAAGTAGTGCGAGGCCTCGTTCGCACCTATATACACAAGGTTTGAATTTTATAGAAAAATTCAGTTTTAACCAAGATATATCAATGAAGTTTTGTAAAGAGGTTTTTCAAACCCTATGCTCAATAGAATTGAGACCTTTTCATACTTCTATTTTATTATTAAATGTTATTGTTTTTGCTTTTATTTTCGAGATGCGAAGTATTCTCGAGAAAATAATATCTGTGATCTTAGAACTTCTCATCATGGCATGTGACCATCCAAGGAAATTCGACAACAATAAAAAATAATGTACAAGTCGCTTACAATTTGAAAATATGTCCATCATGGAACTCAAATCTAGATTCAAGAGATGGTGAATCTGTGATCACATGATTCCTAGGCTCACATGATAATCTTGCAATTTGTATGGAAAAGCAATAGCGATTATATATATAAAAAAGTCAGAAATATATATATCTGAGACATGATCAACCACCACCACGAAAGCAACTCCATGGGGATCTAAAATGTAAATATATAAAAGCGGTAAATATATATATATATATATATATATATATATATATATATATATATATATATATATATATATATATATATGGACATGATCAACCACCACGAAGTAAACTCCAAGTGGGACGAAATATAAATAAAGTCAAAAGCGATCAACTCGCCACGTAAAACTCAGCTCGACAGAAATGTATATATATATATATATATATATATATATATATATATATATATATATATATAAGCGAGTAAATGCTCCAGATGTAAAATCTAGGCTCATCAGATATGTCTGACAACAATTATATATATATATATATATATATATATATAAAGCAATAAATGCTCCAGATCGAAGTCTAGGCTCAATCGAGGCATAACTCGATAATGTTAGTCCATATATGAAAGCAATAGACGCTCCAGACCGAAGTCTAGGCTCAATTGAGGCATAACTCGATAATGTTAGTCCATATATATATATATATATATATATATATATATATACAGATAGGAATGAAAACCACGGACCGAAGTCCGGGCAAACACACTCACACGACTCTCAATGTGTACAACATTGTATGCTAATATGAGAAGAATACTTTATATAATGTGAGAAGGCTTACAGTGGGCTGCCAAAGTAGACTTCTATGACTTTAAATGTATAAACACTCAGCTCCCACCGGATAAAAGATAGCTATATGTGAGCTAAAAAGTGTTTAAAAGTGAGGAAACACTCAAAAGATGTGTATGCAGAGTAAAATGGACAGGGCTTCCTTGCCTTTTCTCTCTCTTCTCTCCTTCAAATGGCTGACCCCAAGGCTTGTATATATAGACGGATGGCCGTAGGTACACCTGCGGTAGCCGCAGTTGTACCTGCGGCTGGTCGTGGTGCATCCGAGCCTCGCAGGTCCTGTCGTCTCGTAGTACATGCATTCGTGCACCGTAATGTCCACTCGAACTTGCAGAACTTCAATCCGAGCATCCGAACGAGGTATATCTGACCTTCTTCGGACCGCTTATGTTGAGAGTTACGCAATGACATAGATTAGAGGTTGTACCAAGTCAGGAAGAGGGGTCTATGCCCATGGTCTTCAAGCTTCAAATTCTATCCAAAGTACTGCCACGCGTAATAGTCACTCAGGATTGTTACTCCTCGGTTCTTGTGGGACATTGTTGTATGTATGTATGAAGTGTCGAGATGGCGTGCAGGTGTTGAAGAGATAAGATGATGTTTGACTCCTCACCGGGGTTATTGCCGGTTTGAGCGGAAAGCAGATATTGCTCAGGGTTACATCTTAGATTGGACTGCTTGTTGGTATGTCGCGATATCATCTTGTTGAGGTGGTAAGATGACCTTTTTGACTCCTCACCGGGGTTATCTCCGGTTTGAGCGGAAAGCAGACGTTGCTCAGGGTTACATCTGAGATTGGACTTCTGCAAGTGTTTGAATACCGCAAGGTCATCTGTGAAAGAACCTATCTGCCCGTTGTTAGCTCCGGATTACGAGGTATGATTGCCTCGGTAGGAGGTCTCGAGCTTGAAGTCGATCGCATGTGTTTGAAACAAACAATTCTGGAGTTATCGCTGGAACTGCAAAAGCATCCCTTGGGGCTATCACCAAGGATGGAGTTGCTACTCCCAGTGTTATTTCTAGGACTTGAACTAAACGTCGCGGTGTTATCGCCGAGACAGAACTATCCTTTCCAGTGTTGTTTCCGGTCTTTTGATCTTACAAACCTCGGGATTATCTTTGAGATTGGAAATGACATTCCTGGTGTGTGTTCTGGGGTTTAGAAAGACATTCCCGGTTTGTGTTCTGGGTTGGAATGGATGTTCCCGATTTGTGTTTCGGGTTGGAACTGCACTTAGATAGTATCCTAATGGATGTAAGTCGCCTTCGGGGTTATCTCTCGAAAGACGAATCGCCCTCTATAATGTTAATAGCGAGTACGTGCGAGAAAATTTTGAGTGTCTACAGATGCCCCTCTTTATCATATTAATGCAATGCAAGGCATGAATATGATAAAAAATCCTAGACACTTGAAATGCAAGCAAAATAAACATGATGCTATATGCAGCAACATGATGCAAATATATGATGCATGATTGTCAGGTAATCCTATTGGGATGACAATCAGTGATGGCTTGGACATGCGATCCAAGTCTCCAAGGATGTTGACGTTGGGGCTATCACCAAAGTCTTGAATCCTAGACACTAGCCTATATTCCATAGAGGTATCTCTTATGTGTAAGAGATCTGTGGGGATAAAGCTTTGTCTGTTTGAGGATGTGTATAACATATTCCCTCATTCTGTTGGAGTTACTGCCAACCGTTTGTCATTGTTAGGGTTGCCCGACCTTCGTTGATGTGTGTATCACCGGATAAATCCCTGCTGGGTGTATTGTCAAGGTTTCTTGACCTTCATTGATGTATGTGTCAATGGTAGCATTGTGTTGTAGCCCTTGCTGGGGAAGGTTGCTTCGATGGGTTTACTTGCCATCGGCTAACATGATGTCAAGGCTGCTTGACCTTCATTGATTTGTGTATCAATGGTTGCATTGCGTTGTAACCCCTGCTGGGGATACATAGATGCTTGAAAGATGTGCGTTGTGACCCCCGCAGGGGAGGTTTGATATTTCTTGGTTTTGCGTTGTAACCCTTGTCAGGGAGGTTTAGGGTTGTGACCCTGCAAATGACGGCATCGGACCTTTGTGGGGTATTGCCGAGCATGATCTGTGAAAGCTGAGCTCATTGGTATAGTATACCCTGCATTTAGGTGAATACCGTTGAGACGAAGGGAGTTTAACTCTGACCGACGAGAAACAAGGATTTCAGGCTATTCCGCTCAATTGCGTAGCACTTTTATTCCTGATTTGGCCTTTTCAGCTTGTGAGACCTCCTTTGCAACTCTAACTGGAGTGAGTCGGAGGTGTGGGACCCATGTAGGAGTGCCACAGGTACACCTGCAGGAATCGCAGGTGAGCCTACGGCCAATCGTGCCCATGTATAGGCAAATGGCTGCTTTCATAAGTTATTTTCAAGTTGAGCAGCGAAAGAAATCTGAGAGCTCTTCTTCAGATCTGCTGAGTTCGGGAAACTTTCTGTATATTCTGCCACCGTACAAGCGTTCTTCACTGTCCACACCCTTTCTGAGGTGATTTGGAGACTTGCTGTCTAGATATTATTGATCCGAATCAGCCGAGTAGTTCCCGTAGGACCACTTCTGGTGTACGGAGGAGAGCTTCTGAAGAGCCTCACCACCGGTTTGTTAGACAGCCTCGTTGTTTGGTGGAGGCGGTGATACGTCCTATTCGGGTTGAAGTGCCGAATGTTGAGGACGAGGAGGAGGATGCACCTATCAAGGTTCCTACTCCTTCTGTTCGTGTTTCCCGTAGGGAATTGCCAGGTATTCAAGTGGTGAACCCAAATCTTCTGGGTGACTTGAGTAGGCATCCTTCAGTATACCTGCACGCAAACGAGGTATGAAGTTAGATCTTTAATCTTCCTTATTTCCTATTGATGAGGAGTCAATGATTCTAATGTTGATCTACATTTGATGTAGGTTCCCAGCTTCACACAGCCTCGAGGGAACTGGTTTAGCATCCACTCCATTTATCAGGCTTTGCATGATGACTACAGAGCGATCGTCCATGGTTGGGGATTTGGGATGTTCTTCTCCATTCTACCCCGTCGCTATCCCCGGGGTTACCGTAGAGCATTGTCTAAGCGGTGGTTTCACCGGACTCAGTCACTCCATTTGCTGGACTGTGAGGTGATGATGACACCGATGGATTGGCGGTTTATCACAGGTGTGGAGTTTGAAGGGGAGCCAGTGCCTTACATGGCGGATATCACCCCTACTGCCGTCAGATCCTTGTTGGGAGTTCCGGCGGAGGTGCTCAAGGGCAGGACTGTTCGTACGGGTCCTCTGAGCGTAGATGCTCTAAGCAGGCTGTTGAATGACCCTATACCTGATGATGTGAGAGTCAGGGATCGCATTCTCCGGTGATTGTTCCTGATGATCATTAGGGGCTGCTTCATAGCAGATAATTCCTCTACGGTGTCCTTCGCTTTGATCAGCGCCACTCGACACGTGGACCGTATAGGAAAGTATGATTGGGGTTCCTACACCTTTGCCTACTTCCTCAGGGGAATGCGCATGCGATCGCGGGGCTTGATGAGGCGTGGTTAGGATTCTACTGTTTACTTGGCTGGTGAGTGTTTCTCTTGTCTTTTCCTATGTATAGGTTAAGAGTGTTGACTAACAGCAGATGTTTACCTTTGTGTTGGCAGTTTTGGGCCTATGAGAGGCTTCCTTATTTGTGTCCTGTGAGCGTGTTAGGTTTAGACACCTATCCACGAGGATGGAGATGGCATCATTCCATACTGGCGGAGGTCCCCTGTTCTTTGAGGGTTTCACTTATTATACTTCTGTTTGGAGTTGTTGACGACCGATGTCATCACATGGATTCCCTACTCTGGAGAGCATTTGGGAGTTAGTTTTGAGGATGGGTACCCGACTGGAGTAGAGTACGTCATTGCCAGAGATCATATCCCTAAGCTCTGATACCAACTATGACGCCCCCAAAATAGGTACACAACACCAATTCTGAGTCGTCAATAACATGGTATAGAAACAACTACAACTTTATTAATACAACATGAAAACTGTGAGTTTAAATACAAATATTGTCTTGTAGACAATATCAACACTCAAATAAGTCTTCATTATAATTATTGATATATTATTTTACAAAAATGGTGAGGACTACTAAAACAACTTTCTAAGACCTTCATTCCATACCCCGACTAGTACTCGCTACATTCTCGCCTCCTGAGAAGGAAAATGGAACAAAAAGGAAAAGGGTGACCTCAACTAGCCTAGTAAAGAATATTATGACTAAGATAATATAGAACAAATTATCGTTAGTCTTCAACAGGGAAAAATCTGATAAAATACAATAGACAACAAGTTTCAGATCAATATTCGCAGTGGAAATAATAATTCATAGATGAGTTACGTAGAGAATGAAATCTACTATAATCTATGAATTTAAAACTCCATCATCAATATTTTATCCCTGTAACATCAATCAATATTCATTTTGAATCAAATATTCATCTTTGCACTACAGGCCAAATATATTCATTAGTCGGTCATGTTCATCTCAACACCTGTACATCTTTGCACTACAGGCCAAAGATATTCATCAAATATTCATTCATCTTTGCACTACAGGCCAAAGATATTCAGTAATATCATCATTTAGGACTAAGGATGATGAAAAATATTTTAAAGAAAACGAATCCAGTGAAACAAAAGAACAAATATTAAGGATTCGTATTTCAAACAATCCAAGTTTAGAAAAATACTTCATAAATAACCGTAGTGAAGTAAAATTCAAGAATGATCAAAACATGGATACAATCAAAGCTAGTATCCATAATAGATATTTTGGACAAAAAATGAAAATTTAATTTTTACGTGGATAGTCTTAGTATTCGTGAATAATTGCCATATATCGTGAATAGTCTTAGTATCGTGAATAGTAACTGAACACAAAAAATTTCAAATTTGATTAAAAAGTTTACCAATATTTTGGCATAATGATATTGAAGAAAATAATATCATTTAAGAAGAAAATAACATCCCTTACCTCGAAAAGAGAGTACTTCTGACTGGAATATTGGATATAGTGCTGAAGGAAACTTGCACCGTATAGCAACACTCAAAATATCAAAATACTCACAAGAATACGCTATAGATAATAAAGAGAGAGAAAACTTCAGTTTCTGGTGTGATTTTTAATTCTAACCTAAGTATCCTATTTATAGGAAAATGCTTAGAACTCCAAAGCAGAAAATTTAATAAAATATTAATATTTTTAATAAATCTTCACGCCCACCTCTTGAATCTGAATTCATCATGTTTTCAATACTAGTGGAGCCCGCCAACAATAAAAAAATGTTTTTCTTAAAAAAATAATTAAAACTTCCAAAAATCAATTATTTCGAAACTTCGGAACTTTAATAATTCATAATAAATAGCCATTTTGTTAGAAAAATTCGAACCTTATGCCTTTTCCATAGGAAATTCCATTATCTACAACTTTGCAGAAGAAAGTGTTTCCAAATTCCAAACAGAAATTGACTGAAATCCACAAACGGACGATTTTACAGGCTATAATCAAATTTCAGTCAAGAAATGGGCCCACAGACATGTTTAACATGTTTTAAACAACTTTTACGACAAAAATACTCTTCCTCCTCATATATTCATATATCCCACATTCATTGTAAAAATATCACCATTATTATATTATTAAAATATAATAATATATTTAAATGAATTATTTTATCAGAAAAGATAAAATATAAATTTTTTAACAATTGTCACTTTAAAATTTTCTCCATCTATATCCATAAAATGAATATTTTCCTTATCATATAAATCAATAATTAATTATTCACAAATAATATTATAGAATCACAATCTCGGCAACCGGAATGCATTCCTAAGAAAGAGGGGCTTTCCAATAAGGATTTCTCCTTGCATCGACGCCTTTACAATTAGGTGACCAAACCTCTCCTTAGACAGAACTTTCTAGACATTGCCAATAATGTTATCTAATAATATTATTCAAATAATATGAATTATTGATCTGATAATGAAAATACCGTGTAGTGACAATTATTGAAACAACAATAATATAAAATATCAACGCAGTAATTATTGAATCAATAAAATAAAATATTAAACAGTAATTACTGCAACAATTATTGAGTAGTGCCTTCTTACGTAAGAATCAATAATTGGTGCAATACCGTGTGCTACTGTGTTTTAACCACCGGGTATCCCAACAGTATTAACAGTAACAACTACGCCATTATTTATAAACAACTTATATTTGTCGTTTTCCTTCATCCAATCACTTTCCGTTATAGGGCCCACACAAGGCTGTGCCATCGTACGAATGTTCCTCGACGGTAAGAATATTTTATAACCACTTGCTTATTTGAAATATTTGCGCATTTTACCCATAACTAACTACATTAATCAAATCAACCCTTACTATTTCAAAATAACAAATAGAGGAAATTCAATTTTATTAATAATAAGTTAGGGTCTTACAACCTCCCCTCCTTATGAAATTTCGTCCTCGAAATTAACGTACGTACCTGGTATTTCGAAAAGGTAAGGATACCTCGCTTTCATTTCCGTTTTCAACTCCCAGGTCATTTCCTCAATAGCATGGTTCTTCCACAAAACTTTGACTTGTGGTATGACCTTTCATGTAGTGTAGGACATGCTCCTTCCTATCCAAGATCTTGACAAGTACCTCTTCAGACGTTAAGTCTTGACTATCTCGTCCGGTTCTAACTCAATAACGTGTTTGGTCTTTCACATATTTACGAAGCACAAATATATGAAAAACATTATGAACACGAGACATACTTGGAGGTAACGCGAGCAGTCTCAGAGGCTACATTTCCTACTCGGTCAAGAATCAAAATGGACCAATAAATCGTGGATTGAGCTTTCCTCTCTTCCCGAATCTTATAACTCCTTCCAGTGGGGCAACACGCAACAATACATGATCCCCAATACTAAATTCCACGTCCTTTCGATGAAGATCCGCATAACTCTTTTGTCGATCCAGTGCCGTTTGTATACATTGTCGAATCATTTGTATCTTTTCCATAGTCATACGTACCAACTCGGGTCCCAACAATGTTGCTTCACCCACCTCATCCCAACATATTGGAGAGCGACACTTTCGTCCATACAATGCTTCGAATGGAGCCACACCTATACTTGCCTGATAATTGTTGTTGTAGGAGAATTCCACCAATGGTAAATACTTATCCCAACTCCCTTTGAAGTCTAGGACACAGAGTCTTAATAGATCTTCAAGAGTTTGAATAGTCCTCTCTGATTGTCCGTCCGCTTTAAGGATGGTATGCGGCGAATCAATCAGTAAATCCGTGCCCATAGCTTTTTGCAAGCTAACCCAAAATCGTGAAGTGAATCTTGGGTCACGATCCAAAACTATGGATACTGGCATGCCATGCAATCTCATAATCTCATTTACGTACATACGAGCAAGACGTTCAAGGGAATAAGTCTCCGTGACGGCAGAATTGAAGCGGACTTGGTTAATCTATCAACAATAACCCAAATAACATTTATACCTTGAGAAACCGTGGGAAGACCCGTAACGAAATCCATGGTAATGTGTTCCCACTTCCATTTTGGAATCTCAAGTGGTTGCAACAGACCCTTAGGTACTTGATGCTCCGCCTTTACACGTTGACAAGTTAAACACCTCGAGATAAACTTTGCAATCTCTCTCTTCATATTGTTCTACCAAAATGTATGTCGAAGATCACGATACATTTTGGTACTTTCAGAATGGATTGCAAACGGTGTATTGTGTGCCTCCATCATGATCTTGTTCTTCAAGTCAGAATCATTAGGAACACAAAGTCTGGAGTGGAGTCGAAGTATTCCTTCTTCATTGATTCTTACTTCTGGAATAGCATCTTCTTGTACTTTCTTCTTCATACGCATTAGCTCCGGGTCTATGGCTTGAGTAACTTTAACTTTATCGATTAAAGTTGGTTCTATGCGTATACTTGACATCATTGCACTCGTTCCTGCATATGATCTTCTACTCAACGCGTCAGCTACCACGTTTGCTTTTTCAGGATGGTATTGAATGGTGTGGTCATAATCTTTTAACAGCTTGAGCCAACGTCGTTGCCGCATATTGAGTTCCTTTTCGATGAAGAAATATTTGAGGCTTTTATGGTCTGAATATATCTCCACTTTCTCTCCATATAGATAGTGCCTCCAGATCTTTAGCGCGAAAACAACTGCTGCCAATTCTAGATCATGAGTAGGATAATTCCTCTCATACTCTTTAAGTTGTCGTGAGGCATAGGCTATGACTTTCCCATGTTGCATGAGAACACATCCTAAACCTTTGCCCAAAGCATCACTGTAGATAACAAATCCATTCGAACAAGATGGTATTGTCAGAACAGGTGCCAAAATGAGTCTCCTCTTAAGTTCTTGGAAACTCTTCTCGTATTCCTCGCTCCATACGAATTTTTTATCCTTCCGAGTTAGCTGAGTTAAAGGAGTAGCGATTCGAGAAAATCCTTCCACGAATCTCCGATAATAACCAGCTAAGCCCAGAAAGCTACGTACTTCGGTCACCGACTTTGGTTTCTCCCAACTTTGTATTGCTTCAATCTTCGCTGGATCAATAGATACTCCACGTTTAGACACCACGTGCCCAAGGAATGCTACTTCTTCAAGCCAGAACTCACATTTCTTCAACTTAGCATAAAGCTTGTTTTCACGAAGCCTTTGGAGTACCAGCTTCAAATGGTGCTCATGATCTTCACGGCTTTTGGAATATATGAGGATGTCATCAATAAGGACAATAACGAACTGATCTAAATAATCCTTAAATACTCGGTTCATCATATCCATGAAAGCCATATGAGCATTAGTCAATCCAAAAGACATGACTAAGAATTCATAATCCCCTGCATCGAGTTACGAAGGCGCTTTGGAATATCCTCGCCTCTAATCTTGGTGATGATATCCAGAATGAAGGTCGATCTTTGAAAAGAATTATGCTCCATGCAACTGGTCAAACAGGTCATCAATACGAGGTAACGGATACCTATTCTTGATGGTGACATGGTTCAATTCTCGATAGTTAATACAAAGTCGCATACTCCCGTCTTTCTTCTTTACAAACAAAATAGGAGCACCCCAAGGAGATGTACTAGGACGAATGAAACCGATGTCCAACAACTCCTGTAGTTGGACCTTTAACTCCTGAAGTTCAATAGGAGCCATTCGATATGGGGTTTTAGAAATGGGCTTTGTACCAAGTTCAAGATCAATAAAGAATTCAACTTCACGTTCTGGGGGTAGACCGGGAAGTTCTTCAGGAAACACGTCAAAAAATTTACTAACAACAGGAATATTATTCAAATCTGACGTGTCTTTATTTAAATCCATAACATGGGCTAAGAAAGCTTGACATCCGTTTTTCAATAAACGAATAGCTTTATGACTTGATATGACTGTGATTGATTTTAATGGTTTAGTTGCTTGAATTCGTATAATAGGTTGGTTAGGAATATGAAAACTAACAACCTTACGAAAACAATCAATTTTGGCATGATGAGTAGTTAACCAATCAATTCCTAAAATCACATCAAAAGCAAGTATCTTTAAAGAGATAAGATCAACAGGTAATGTGATGGTGCCAACTTGGATCAAACAAGATTTATAAACAGTGGATGTGATGAAAGTTTCTCCTTACGGAGTTTCCACAGATAAATTAAAGTCTAATTTCTCCAGAGTTAAGTTTAAACGTTGAGCACAAGCAGGAGAGATAAATGAATGGGTAGCACCGGTATCTAGTAAGGTATAAACTTCGTAAGAATTTATGATTAGCTTACCCGTGATCATCTCGTTTGGGTTCCTCGTATTTTGACCAGTCACGACAAACGCTCTTCCAGGAACCGTTGACTTTGACTTTTCTGGGATAGCCTTTTGAGTCATCATCCCCGCTGGACTTGGTTTCGCTACTGTACAATCTCGAGCGATATGTCCATCCTTTCCACAATTACAACATACCTTGAACTGTTGTGGGTAGTTTGGACTGATATGTCCCTCTTTTCCACATTTATAGCATACGACCGGTGGTCGTTCTCCTCCCTTAGAACCAGTTGCTGCTGGTGCCGACGTCTTCACATTGTCATTGTTGAATCTCCTCTTTTTAAAATCTCCCCCGACTCACTTCTTCGATTTTCATGGACATGATTACCACCAGAGTGGTTACCATTTTTGTCCGTATTTTTCATTCCCTGCTGGTTATTGTTGTTTTGATGACTGCTATCTCCGGTATGATCCTGGTTGTGGTCCCTCGGTTGAACGTACTCGTTATCTCGCTCTAATAATTGAGCCCTGTTGACAACATCTAAATAGAGAGAAAATTTATGAGAAATGAGATATTGACGTATGCCGGGTTTCAAACCTCTCGAAACATCCGCTGCCATCATCGTTCCTCATTCTCCACCAAATGAGGTGCAAACCTGGATAACTCTGCAAACTTCGCCTCGTACTGGGACACCGTCATGTTATTTTTTTCCAATCTAATGAACTCCACTTCCTTCATATGACAAATACTTTCAGGAAAGTACTTGTCATTGAATAGTTTCTGAAATGTCTCCCAAGACATGTTGAGTGCGGTTGGATGAGTACGTTTCACAGATTCCCACCAGTAATCTGCCTCATTACGGAACATAATGGTGGCGAATGGAACCTTCTGTTCCTCCGTACATCCCAAGACATCGAATATCTTGGTAATTTGCTTGACCCACGTTCCTGCCTTAATCGGATCCGGCTTTCCCAAAAATTCTGTAGGTCCCAACTCTTTGAACTGCTTGGCTGTGACAAACCGTGCGTTGTTATCATTTCCTCCTGTATTTTGTGCACGAGTCACCCTCGTATGATTTTGCATGAACTGCAAAAAGCTTCTAAACATTCCGTCGTTCATCGTCTAATCAGTGGTGTTGTTTACAGGAGGAACATTGTCGGCCTGTTGCACGTTCTCCTCATTGGTGAGTAAAGGAGTCTCGACAGTCTCATTTACTCCACTGTTAACATTCTCAGTCGACATTCTCAAATACTGCCATAAAACAAGGGTTAATTAAAGAAATCAACATATCACATAATATCCCTATATACTGACCAACCAACAAATAAGCTTAGGTAAGACACACTAGCGAAGGTTTTACTCGTCTCTCCCCTCCTATTTCTATTTCTCGATCTCTGCCAGAGATCATATCCCTAAGCTCTGATACCAACTGTGACGCCCCCAAAATAGGTATACAACACCCATTCTGAGTCGTCAATAACATGGTACAGAAACAACCACAACTTTATTAATACAACATGAAAATTATGAGTTTAAATACAAATATTGTCTTCTAGACAATATCAACACTCAAATAAGTCCTCACTCAAATAAGTCCTCACTACAATTATTGATATATTATTTTACAAAAATGGTGAGGACTAGTAAAACAACTTTCTAAGACCTTCATTCCATACCCCGATTAGTACTCGCTACATTCTCGCCTCCTGAGAAGAAAAATGGAACAAAAAGGAAAAGGGTGACCTCAATTAGCCCAGTAAAGAATATTATGACTAAGATAATATAGAACAAATTATTGTTAGTCTTCAACAGGGAAAAGTCTGATTAAATATAATAGACAACAAGTTTCAGATCAATATTCGTAGCGAAAATAATAATTCATAGATGAGTTACGTAGAGAATGAAATCTACTATAATCTATGAATTTAAAACTCCATCATCAATATTTTATCACTGTAACATCAATCAATATTCATCTTGAATCAAATATTCATCTTTGCACTACAGGCCAAAGATATTCATCGATCGGTCGTGTTCATCTCAACACTGTGTATCTTTGCACTACGGGCCAAAGATATTCATCAAAATTCATTCATCTTTGCACTACTGGACAAAGATATTCAAGAATATCATCATTTAGGACTAAGGATGATGAAAATATTTTAAAGAAAATGAATCCAAAGTGAAACAAAAGAACAAATATTAAGGATTAAGTATTTCAAACAATCCAAGTTCAAAAATACTTCATAAATAAATCCGTAGTGAAATAAAATTCAAGAATGATCAAAACATGGATACAATCAAAGCAAGTATCCATAATAGATATTTTGGACAAAAAACAAAAATTTAATTTTTTGTGAATAGTGCCGTATTCGTGAATAGTCTTAGTATAAGTGAATAATGTAATATTATCGTGAATAGTAACTGACACAAAAAGTTCCAAATTTGATTAAAAAGTTCACCAATATTTTGGCATAATGATATTGAAGAAAATAACATCCCTTACCTCGAAAAGACAAAAGTATTTACGATTTGGAATCTTTGGATATAGTCTTCAAGGAACTTGCACCGTATAGCAACACTCAAAGTATCAAAATACTCACAAGAATACGCTTGATAATATAGAGAGAGAAAACTTCAGTTTCTGGTGTGATTTTTAATTCTAACCTAAGCACCCTATTTATAGGAAAATGCTTAGAACACCAAAGTAGAAAATTTAATAAAATATTAATATTTTTAATAAATCTTCATGCCCACCTCTTGAATCTGAATTCATCATGTTTTCAATACTAGTGGGGCCCACCAACAATAACAAAAAAACTTTTCTTAAAAAAAATAATTAAAACTTCCAAAAATCAATTATTTCGGAACTTTGGAACTTCAATAATTCATAATAAATAGTCCTTTTGTTTGAAAAATTCAAACCTTATATCTTTTCCATAGGAAATTCCATTATCTACAACTTTTCTGAAGAAAGTGTTTCCAAATTCCAAACAGAAATTGACTGAAATCCACAAACGGGCGATTTTACAGGCTATAATCAAATTTCAGTCAAGAAATGGGTCCACAGACATGTTTAACATGTTTTAAACAACTTTTACAACAAAAATACTCTTCCTCCTCATATATTCATATATCCCACATTCATTGTAAAAATATCACCATTATTATATTATTAAAATATAATAATATATTTAAATGAATTATTTTATCAGAAAAGATAAAATATAAATTTTTTAACAATTGTCACTTTAAAATTTTCTCTATCCATATCCATATAAAATTAATATTTTCCTTATCATATAAATTAATAATTAATTATTCACAAATAATATTATAGAATCACAATCTCGTGAACCGGTAGTTCCAGGAAAGAGGGGCTTTCGATAAGGATTTCTCCTTCTTGTAGCATGATTTGGTGACCAAACCTCTCCTTAGACAGAACTTTCTAGACATTGCCAATAATGTTATCTAATAATATTATTCCGATAATATGAATTATTGATCTGATAATGAAAATACTGTGTAGTGACAAATATTGAAACAATAATAATATAAAATATCAACGCAGCAATTATTGAATCAATAAAATAAAATATTAAACAGTAATTACTGTAACAATTATTGAGTAGTTCCTTTTTACGTAAGAATCAATAATTGGTGCAATACCGTGTGCTACTGTGTTTTAACCACCGGGTATTCCAATAGTATTAACGGTAAAAATTACGCCGTTATTTATAAATAACTTATATTTGTCGTTTTCCTTCATCCAATCGCTTTCCGTTATGGGGCCCACACAAGGCTGCGCCGTCGTACGAATATTCCCCGATAGTAAGAATATTTTATAACCACTTGCTTATTTGAAATATTTGTGCATTTTACCCATAACTAACTACATTAATCAAATCAACCCTTACTATTTCAAAATAACAAATAGAGGAAATTCAATTTTATTAATAATAAGTTGGGGTCTTACAGATCTTCCCTCCTGCCAGGCGTTATTAGCCTGTTTCGCAGTCACCCGTCATTGACATCCCATTGATGGGGATTTAAGGTTTTATATTGTTAAAGAGCCCCTGGTCTAAAGAGATGTTCCAGCATTGGTGGATCCCTCGTACGATTGGAGCTTAGACCCGCGCCACACAGGTTATGGGGGATATGGTTCCAGGATCTGTGATGATGATGGATTGGCTAGCCTATGTCAGAGATTCGACTCATGTGACACAGATTAATGATTAACTTGGCGGTTGGTAGGACACATCTTTTCATTCGACATTTGGGCGAGAGATCCTTCAAAGGTAGATACTTTTGATCCTTCCAGCTCGGCCGCCCCTCGAGATGACCCAAATGGCTTTGCGGTGCGATCCCTCCCTTGTATCGGCATGACATCCTCAGAGATAGAGATCCAAAGACTCGGGAGGAGTTACATCGTGGAGATGATGTCGATGATGTGAACATTGACACTCTTGACTTTTTTACGATGTATTTCTCGCTATTTCTTTTGATAGGCCTCTGTTAGTATCTGGGTAACCGCCCCATTCTCGCTATATCTTTTGATAGGCCTCATTTGTATGTTGGGTAGCCGCCCCATTTCCACATATTTTAGCTATCTCTGAGATGTATTAGATGATGATATACTTAGGAATGTATGCACGTTTTTCCATTCCTATATCATATTGCCATCTATTGTATCATGCATGTTATTATGTTATGCATATATATGTATATTCGTAGATATTCAAACATTGACCCTGGATGGTCTTATATGACCGGTCCGTCTGATGTCTTCTTCGTGATGCGATATGATAGTATCTGGTGGTATCTGGTATGCGCTTTCATGGTATGATAGTATATCACCATCGAGCGTGGTGATCGTAGATGATTTGTCAGCGAATCATACTATGACCTGATGATGTTTCGAGTTTCCACAGAGTTTGTAGAGGGCATGCTAGAAACCTTTGGGTATCGGAGAGGCGGTATTACGATTTGGGACCCGAGTTGACTCTACTTTGGAGGAGTATGCACGGTTGATGATCTTTGTCATTTGGACGGACCTTGCTTGCATATGGCTATTGGAGACATGAAGCGAGCAGATTCATGACCCTCACCGGATTGAGGCGTAGAGTGGTCTGGGACTGAGATTACATCCAAACCACGTGATATCCCAAATATTCTGTTTGATAGGTTTGGCTCGAGAGGACGACTATGCACGACATTCGGGATTTCACCACACTGGAGGACCATTGGCGTTCAGCCAGAGTAGATGTACTGCTTCTATGCTTATTGTCACACGTCTTCATATCGCGGTACATGGATGAGCTGAATATCGGCGTTATTATGGCAGTGAGAGCTCTCGGGGAGGGTCATACCATTGTCTGGAATGATCATTGCAGAGACTCGAGGTCGACTACATATTCTTTGCACTTATCCGTGAGGAGTGTTTACTGAGTAGCTTCGGTTATCTTTGTATGTGTGGTTTATGTCACACTTGAGACCGATTGGCACATTTAGACGGTAGGGGTTTTGTTTCACCCAGGAGATAGCCATGTCATACTCCTTTCAAGCTGCAGAGTGCACATATGCTGCATCGTGGTCAGCTTTCCTGGCAGGGATTAGGGATCCGTTTGCCATATTGCCGTGTTCAGGGCTTAGTCACCCTACAACTTCATTACTTATGCTCCGGGCATGGATTATCTCCCTTTGGCTGGATTGAGGGGTATGATTACTTACCACCCACTGGCCGTGATGTGTCAGTTTGACCAGTTTCAGGATTTTCATCCTTATGAGGGGCAGTGAGTCAGCGCTTCGCTTTGCACTGTTTTTCAGTGGAGGACAAATCCAGGTTGTATGCCTGTTTGGATCAGCGAGAGCTGGCTGAGTTTTCTGTTAGTCATCCAGGTTGTTCTGTAGAGTATTCCGCATGGATGGAGATAGAGACTACATCGGCTGCGGTAGTATCCACAGTGCAGGAGACTGATTCTGATGATGAGGAGCCTATAGAGGAGGCTGTTATTCCCGCTGATGACTTGACTACTGGGCTGCCAGCATTTGTGATGGATTCTCCCACCCCGAAAAGCCATTGTTACTCGAGATTCGACACATCATTTGGAGCGAGCTTACATCGATGACCTATGATAGAGATCGAGGCTAGGTAGCGATGTTGTGACTCTTGATGAGAGAGATACCGCTCTGTTAGAGAGGGATGAGGCTAGATCAGTCAGGGATGCATTGATTGGGGAGTGGGATGCCGCCTTATCTGCTAGGGATATGGCCATTGCAGATAGAACTTCCGTTAGATCCCAGAAGATTGTCAGTCTTGCCAAAATGAGTGCTTACATTGATGAGCACTATGCCACCATGCAGTCAGCCTCTGATCTGCTAGCTCGTGTAGATACCCTTGGGCAGGAGCTTGCAGTCCTTCCTCTGTCGTTAGAGAGGGATGCTATGTTAGATCTGATAGTCCGCATACACACAGATCTGTAGATAGCTTTGTATTTTCCTGCATGACACTAAGCTTAGCCACTTTTTATGTAAACACGGATGTATATATCAAAGCAAGATATTATGTATGGCGGGAAATATATTTTGATTCACTTCCCTTTTAGTTATGCCTTGATACTTGCTTGATGTTTGCTGTTTCTTCAAGGCCTTGTGATCTTGATGCATTACGAAACTTATCCTTGATAGATGGACATTGAGGCGTCCACAAGATCTCTCGAATCGGATCATTGATTTCTGTAAATCCCTACCATCCTTGGTGTCTTGGGACTGGTATCTGTATGGAAAAGTGGAGAGGAGGGTGGTTTCTTCCTCTCTGAGATTGACCACACCACAGATGGTCGCCAATACTTCTATTTGTGAGAAGCCTAGTTAATTCCATCTTTTATGGGTTGGTATTGCTCTTTGAGGCACGATCACAGCTTAGATGGTCACCGAATCTTCTATTTGTGAGAAGAGGTTGGGTAATTCCATCCCTTTGATCTGAAACCGATGAAATGTGGCGAATTGAAGGTTGATCCCAATACTGTGTGACAAGAATTTTTGTTCTGGTAGGGGTTAAACTAAACCATAAATGGCTGCCTATGTACTCCTATTGAAGAGGAGATCAAGTCTGCGTAGTTCGAACCTAGTGTAGGAGGTTCAACGCTGATTGTGAAAGGCAGATAGGTGTAGAGATGTTTTTATTGTTTTTGTTGTGAAGAATGGGAAGAAATGTTTTTGTTGTTTTTGTTGTTGCGACCAGGCCATATAGCACATGGTTGCCTACGTACTCCTATTGAAGAGGAGATCAGGTAGACGTAGTTCTCCCCTCAGGACGAATCGCAGCTGAAGAGAAACGTGAATCCCATGTGCAGGCTATACTGCGGGGAGAGGAAAGTTTAATCCCATAATGAGGATAAACTGCAGGTGTGTAAAAAGTTTGATCCCGTCCTCAGGACAAACTGCAAGCGTAGAAAAGTTTAATCCCGTCTTCAGGATAAACTGCAAGTGTGAAAGGTTCAATCCCGTCTGATGGGGATAACCAAAATTCTGAAAGGTTAAATCCCGTCAAGATAACCGAGATTGTATGGAAGGTTTGAATTGAGGTAAAACCAGGCTGCTGGCTTGAAGTGTATGTTTCTCTGAGGGGCAGAAGAGTATGTAGAAAGGAAATGGTTCAAAACCGGAATGACTGGTGATTTGATGATCAAAACCAGGATGTTTGTTTGATGGTAACTTTAGAAATAGTACCGTTTCACGATGTCTTAGTTGATAAGCTGTGGAAATTCATCGCCATCCATTTCCTACAATCTGAGAGCACCTCCTGTCAATACTTCCTTGACAACAAATGGGCTTTCCCAGTTAGGTGCGAATTTTCCCTTAGATTGATCTTGGTTGTCAATGATCTTATTTAAAACCAAGTCATGTTGTTTGAATTGCCGTAGTCAGACTTTTCTGTTGTAGGATCGTGCGATCCTTTGCTGATATAACTGACCATGGAAGATAGCCGCGGATCGCCTTTTGTCTATTAGAGACAATTGGTGATACCTATCCTGTACCCATTGGTCTTCACCCAACTGAGCATCCATCAACACTCTGAGGGATTCCATTTCCACCTCTATGGGGAGTACTACTTCCATCCCATAGACTAATGAGTAGGGGGTTGCCCCAGTGGAAGTTCGCATAGAAGTTCTGTAGGCTAATAAAGTCAGAGGCAAGAGGTCAGTCCATCCTTTGTGATTGGCGGACATTTTCTGCATGATCTTTTTAATGTTCTTATTAGCCACTTCAACAGCACCATTTATCTTTGGACGGTAGATGACGGAGTTGAGGTGTTTGATGTGGAATTCTTTTCATAACTCCTCCATCATTTTGTTGTTGAGGTTTTTAGCATTGTCTGACACAATGACCTATGGTTGTCCATATCGACACACGACATTGTTTCTGATGAAAGCAATGATAACTTCTTTAGTAACCCTGGGGAAGGATGCTACTTCTACCCATTTGGTGAACTAGTCGATTATGGTGAATATGAATCGATGTGCATTACTGGCTTTGGGCTCAATGGGCCCGATCTCGTCCATTCCCCACATTGAGAAGGGCCATGGAGAACTCATATTGTGGAGTTCCCTTGGAGGGGCATGGATAACATTCCCATGAATCTGGCATTGATAGCACCTCTTGACGTGATCATCACAGTCAGCCTTGAGTGTAAGCCAATAATGCCCCATTCTGAGGATCTTCTTGACAAGTAGGGGTCCACTCATGTGAGGGCCACATACTCCACCATGGACCTCATCCATGAGTCTCCGAGCTTGGTCTTTATCCAGACATCTGAGGAGACCTAATCCAGCATCTCTTTTGTAGAGTGCATCTCCGCTCAGGTAGAATTTTATAGCAAGTCGATGAATCCGCCTCTTCTCAGTTAGGCTCGCCTTAGCGGGTGTAGATCCATCTCGTAGATACTCCTTGATTCTTTGATACCAAGGACTGTGGATGGGAGGTAGCTCACCCTATACTTCTTTAACATAATTCCCATAGACTGGGGCTCTTTGCAGAGTAAACGTGATGCTTGACATGTTTTCCTTGTCCGGTATGTAAACTAAGGAGGCCAGCATTGCTAATGCATCTGCAAAATCATTTCTATTACGAGGAATGTGTAGAAAGGAGATTTCTTCGAACTCCAAAGCCATCTTTAAAACTTGCCGATGGTAAGGCAGCAATTGTAATTCTTTGATTTGATAGATTCCCGTGGATTGCTTGATTACCAATTCGGAATCCCCAAAGACAGTTAACCGCCTGATGTCCATTGAACGGGCAAGTTTTAGCCCCATGATCTGACCTTTCATACTCAATTTGTGTTGTTGGTGGCGATAAACCGCAATTTAATGGCGATGGGATCTGCTCCCCGTCTGGGATATTAGAATTGCTCCAGCTCCAGGGCCTTCTGTGTTAACAGCTCCATCAAAATACATTCTCCACGTATGGCATGTATCGTACTGATGTTGTTGTTGAATTGTCATTACCCCTTCATCGGGGAAATACGTTTCCAAGGGTTTGTAGTCCCCTGCAGGTGCGACGACCAGTTGATCCACAATTCCCTGACCTTTAACAGACTTTTGCATCACATAGACGATGTCAAATTGCTGTAATCTGGACAGTCGACAATTCAGTATGGGCTTAGTGAACATATACTTGAGAGGATCCATTCGGGATATGAGACGGGTTGTGTGACCATGGAGGTAATGTTGTAACCTCATGGAAGCCCATGCTAAAGCACAACAAGTCTTTTCAATCAGAGTGTACTTGTGTTCACTGATGCTGAATCTTTTGCTTTGGTAATAGATAACTCGTTCTTGGCCTCTATTATCTTTTTGTCCCAGCATACAGCCCATGGCATTGTCATTTATGGATAGGTACATGAATAGGGGAACATCATCCCTGGGAGGTACCAAAACAAGAACGTTAATCAGTTGCTCTTTGATTGTGAGGAAGGCTTTCTGACACTCATCGTTCCATTTCATGGAGGAGTTCTTCCTTAACAACTTGAAGATTGGCTCACAGGTTGCTGTGAGTTGAAAAATGAATCTGCTAATGAAGTTGATTCTTCCCAAAAATCCCCGTATTTCCTTCTCTATTTGAGGAATGGGCATTTCTTTGATGGCCTGGATTTTGGTAGGATCCAATTCAATCGCTTTGCGGCTGACTAGGAAACCTAGCAACTTGCCTGACTTAACACCAAAGGCGCACTTGGCAGGATTCAATTTCAAGTTGTACTTACGCAACCTGTTGAAAAGTTTTGTGAGATGGTCCAAGTGGTCCTCTTCCTTCCGGTATTTGACAATGATGTCATCCACGTAGATCTCTATCTCTTTGTGCATTAAATCGTGGAAAAGAGCCATCATAGCTCGCTGATAGGTTACCCCGGCATTGATGAGGCTGAATGACAACTGGCTGTAGCAAAAGGTTCTCCAAGGCGTGATGAAAGTAGTTTTCTCACGATCTTCCTTAGCAACCATAATTTGATGGTACCCCGCAAAGCAATCAGTAAAGGAGTACATGCCGTATTGAGCAGTATTGTCAATAAGAATGTGGATAAAGGGCATGGGAAAGCTATCTTTAAGGCAAGCTTTGTTCAAATCCCAGTAATCCACGCAGACTCGCACCTTTCCCCCTGGTTTAGGTATGGGAACAATGTTGGATTTCCACTCCGGATATATAGACACCATGATGATGCCAGCTTGAAATTGTTTCACAATTTCTTCTTTGACCTTTAAACTCCACTTAGGTTTCAATCGCCTGAGCTTTTGCCTAACTGGCTTGAATCCTTCTTTGATGGGAAGGCGATGAAAAACAATATCCGTGGACAAACCCACCATATCTTCATGAGACCATGCAAACACATTCTGGAATTGGGTTAATAGTGCAACCATGTCATTCCATTGATTTGTGGTAAGGTCTGAACCAATTTGGATTATCTTAGGGTTGTCTAAGGTTCCAAGATTGAAAGAAGTGGTTTGATCAAGATTGGGTTTGGGTTTGTCTGCGACCCATTCCTTAATCTCCTGAGGTGTTTCAAGGTCCTCTTGGATGTCCATCAAGTCTGAGTCCAACTTTGCATCAAAGTTACAGCCCTTGTGGAGAGAAGGCACCTCATCAGCAAGTATATGCACATCTAAATTCAGAGTCCTGAAACAAAAGATGCTTTCACTTAATATATGCAACTGTTCGATCATTCAAAATTGTTAGCATGTACTTGATAAAATAACTGCTAGTACTGTAAAGGAAAAGAAGCAATTAAAGTTATCTACAGGGCAGAGGGATTTTTCTGCCTATTTTACCCTTGTCGACTAATGCATGGAGTGCTGTTCCATTTGTCGAGGGCAAAGTCCTGAAAGACTGCAGTGATGGAAGGATCGTCATTGTCCTCCTTCTCCCGAATGATAACCATGACATCTGGGCAATCATTGTCAGGGGTGTATCTGTTTGTATGTTCATCATGAACAATGACGCGTATGCCTGCCATCATCAAGGCAAGGTCATGTTTATGTTTCCGTTCCTTTTCTTCCACTTCAGGATCAAGAATCAGCACCTCTTTTGTTTTGATCGACACTAGTTTCGGAAACAACATAGCCACAACATGGGTTGGAACCTTTACTGGAGATTGCATCAACTCATAAGGTAAAGGTATAGAAAATTGCCGTGCGACGGAAGCTTGAGGAACCCGCTTGTGCTTATGAGGATTCCTGTGTCTGGAACTGGCAGAATATCCTAGTCCGGCTGTTCCAATTTGACTGGACATTTGGATAGGGTGCTTAATACCCTGCTTATCTTTACCAAGCCCTTGTCCAGGTTGATGACCCAATAACATATTTTCTTGAGTGGCCAACATAACCTCGTCAGAAATCTTGGGTACGGGAAGTGGCGCTCTAATAGAATGGTATTACGTGTTACTCACTTCCAGAGTATGGAAACTGGCCGGTTCAACTTCTGAATTGAAGCTGATAATTGGTAGAGTTCCTTGTTCAGGACATTCTGGCACATCGTTGACAATGACTAGACTGTTGTTGATAATGTATTTGAGTTGTTGATGTAAGGTAGAGGGAACAACTCCAGCCATGTGTATCCATGGTCTCCCCAATAACAGGTTGTATCCCAAGTCTATCTTGAGGACGTCGAAAGATACATTGAATGTATTTGGACCAATCTCAATTGGCAATTCAATCTTTCCAGCGAAATTTCGTCGGGATCCATCAAAAGCTCTGATAACCGTATGGCTGCTTTGGATCCGCTTGAGATTGATATTCATCTTTACCAAGGTGGCATAAGGACATATATTTAGAGATGAGCCTCCATCTATCAAAACTCCAACTAGCATGTACCCGGAAGACAAAACTGCAATATGCAAAGGCTTGCAATGACCAGTCCCTTCAGGAGGTATGTCGTCATCAGTGAAGGATATCACATTGTTGTTGAAAATGTGATCAACCAAATGTTGAAATTTTTCCACATCCACTGATTTTGGAAAGTAGGCTTCTTCCAAAACCTTCAGTAAGATCTTCCGATGATCCTCAGAAGACAAAACCAAGTCCAGTATTGAAATCTGGTGTGGAGCTTCTCGCAAGCTTAAAACCACTTTGGCTTCATTTTGGCCCGTAGTGCGGAGGAATATTTCAATCTTGTCCATGGGCAACTTCCTCTTTGCTTCGCAAGTAGGTTTAATAACCCATTGAGGAAGATACAGTGGATTTTCGTTTGACATTGTAGTAGTAGTATGAGATGTGGATCCTTCAGCTTCTCCATAATTCCATGGAACGTTGTGTAAGCTGACAACAGGATATTGTAGTCTGTAAGATAAAGAAATTGGCTCTGGTGCGGCCACTTTCAAAGGATTGTCAGCTCCTTTGAGTTGAATTGGTTGCATGGGAAATACTTTGACAGTCTCATCATCCACTTCGGATATAACTGCTACTAATCCCTTCCATTTGGTAGGACATGTATTCACACTCTTGAGTTGTACAGTGTAATCATCTACTATTTGCAGGACACCGCTATCAATAAGATTCTGAATGAGATGGCGGAGTGCCCAACATTCTTCTGTGCTGTGACCGCGAGAATGTGAATGATATTGACACATTTCATCAGGATTGAACCGTCATGAACGGGGATTGATTGGAGGGAGAAGGAAGGTAATTCTTCATTCGTTGACCAACATCTGTAGTATCTCCTCCATAGATTGGCCCAAATAGGTGAATTCCCTCTAATTGGCAAAATTTCGACGGGCTTTAGCATTTGCTCTCTTCGCAACCTTATCCTCCATAGCTTTGCTTCCTGAAGGTGCTGAGGAGGCATTCATATCAAAAGGAAGGAGATAGGTATGCTCCTGCCTGATTAATTGGCGTGTGATTTGATGCTGGTGGGTCACCAGTTCTGCCAGTTGCTCAATTTGTTTGCAAAGAGCTTTCATCTTTCGTTCCATGGTAAACTAGAACTTTTCATAATCCCATTTATCAACCCCGTCTTTGATGGATTGGGATGATTCGCCATTAGAATTGGAACCTTGTATAGTGCTCCAACTGATCATGTTGACCTCTTCTTCTTTGTGTTGAGGAAGAGGGTTGTCTTGCACATGAGGTTAATCTGGTTTGGTGACCATGATCTCACCATTGTCTATTAGATCTTGAATCTTATGCTTCAAGGCCCAACAATCTTGAGTATCATGTCCAGGTGCTCCGACATGATAGGCACACTTCCGAGTAGCATTAAAACCCCTCCCATTAGGGTTGGCCGGTGGATGAAGATGTGCAATTTTCTTCTGAGCAGTCAAAAGAGAAAGAACATTTTCGAGCGAGTCCCCTAAGGGTGTGAACGTTTGAGGTCTCTTTACTTCTCCACTTTTAGACAATGGAGGGTTTGAAGATTGTGCTGGAAAAGGGGAGTAGTTTCTCCTCTGTATAGGCATGCTTTGATTGCCTTTTTGTCCTTGTAGTATCAAGGAAACATCCTCCTCTTTCTTTTTATGGACCCTTCGGGGGTTGTTTCCATAAGATCCGGACTGGATGTGCTCAACAACAGCTTTAAGAGCGGCTAGGTCTTGAATTTTACCGGACTTCAATCCCATCTTAGCCATTTCTCCGTGCTTAATCATTTCAGAGAATGGTTTGCCAATACCAGCTAGAACTCTTTCATAGAAAGGAGCTTCCTGTACATCTACGAAAGTCATGACCTTTTCTGATTCCGTCATGGAAGGAATAACTTGAGCAGCAAGGCACCTCCACCTTTGAGCGTACTCTCTAAATGACTCATTAGACTGTTTCTTGACCTTAGTAATTTGGTACCGATCAGGAGCCATCTGAGATTGAAAACTGTATTGATTAAGGAAGGCGTGAGCCAGCTCTTCCCAGCTATGGATCTTTTAGTTGTCTAATCTGGTATACCATGAACGGGCTTCTCCAGTCAGACTTTTCTGAAATAGCTGCATTTTGAGCTTTTCATTTTCTGCGTAAGACCTAAGTTCTCTAATGAACACTTTTAAATGTGTATAAGGATCCCCTAATCCGTCATATTTCTCAAAATCAGGGGTCTTGAATTTCTCTGGATAATGAACACCAGAAAATATGCAAAGGTCTGTATATGAAACACTGCCATGTGTTCCAATCCCTTGTTGAGAACACGAATAGTTTCCTCCATTTGAAGGACCTTCTTCCCGATATCACCGCTGTATCTAGATCTCCTTTGAGATGGGTGTTTTTCGGGATCTTTGTTGATTAACCTATCCAACCGAGGTTACGAAATTGTTTTTCAGACTGGAACTACTCCTTGTGTAGGGGATTACTGTATGTGTAGGTATCTTCGCATTACTCTTATCATACAGGTGGTGGTGCAATTTTTTTCATTAGAGAACGACACGAAAGTAGTATGCACACAAGCCAATCATGTTTGATGATAAAGCATATACTTTGAAACAATCTTATTCATTTATTAATAAAAAGTATTAATTTATTAAAGGCTTTTAATTATCTACATGATCTTTGTTTTATAATATGTGATAAACCCATAGTTTTAAGCAATGCTTTTAGAATAATGATGATGATCATTCTAATGAGATCTAAATTCTTTGAAAGCTTAAAACTAAAATAGTTCCCAATCGTTGGATTACTAAATTGGGGATTAGTAAATCCGGATAGATTGGTACATCGTTACTTACTCATTGGATGAGGATGATTGATCTCATGATCATTTGTGTGGAGACACTAAAGCAAGTATGTAGGTGCTTATTAGAGAATAAGTTCATCGAACGCGTTGGCTCACTAAGGAATACCTAATGGAGTTTTATTTGCTGTCAATAGGAATTCTGTAGTGATAGTAGTCTGAAGTGATCCTTGGACTTGAGATCATCATAGTATCTTGTGTATGATGAGTTATACTTTGACTTATTCCTTAAGACCCTTAGGGTATATCAAAGGGTATGCTTGGGTATAATAAGTTGTACATGGAGATAATGTATGATCAATAAAGAATCTACCACTTCTAATAAAAAGAAGAAATGTCCTATGTGATTCGATAAATGACAACCCAAAGTGAGTCCTTGGCGGCGAGAATGAAATTAGAAAGGAGTTTCTAATTTGCATTATTTGAGTTGTGCATTTAAGGATCGAAATACATATAATTAAATAAAATAAGACTTGACGGTAATTCCATGTCTTATATTTAATTGGGACATTGTATGGTGGAAGGATTGAATTATGCAGTAACTATTTACTCAAAGGTTCTTTTATGATTAATGTTGAAATCTATATTATCTGGAAAGTCGTTGATGATGCTTGGAGGCTTATCCTATTGTAGAATAAATATTATTTATTTAAATAAATTAATTATTTAATTTATTTATTTAAATAAGATTAGAATTGTTCTAATTGATTTATTCACAACCGGTTTAATATGGAGAACCTAAAGGGTCACACCATAAAAGGAAGAATAATTATTTAAGAAGTTAATGGCATAATCGTAATAATATGTTAAGTATATTTAATTTAATCTATGGTGATAAAATAAATTAAATAGTTTAATATTTATTATTTAATATTTTAGAAATATTAAATATAAATTAATAAGAGGAGTCTTATTAATATTATTACAATTATTATTATTTTAATTTCTAAAAGAGTTTAGGAATTAATTTAATATAAGTACTCTCATTTATTCCTAATTGGATTAAGAAGGAAAATTAGTTAAAGGAGTTTTAATTAATTATCCCTAATAAGATTAGGGAGCTTAATTAATTAAAAGAATTTAATTAATTAAAACTCAATTCCTTAATTGTTAAGATGGGTTGCCCACATCTATAAATAAGAGGAGTCTTATTATGGGTGTAGGAGGTTGTTGACTTTTACAACGACATAATTCCAATTGTTGGGAGAGTACCCTTTTCATAGAGATAGAAAACTAGGGTTTGAGCCAAATACACCATCTTCTTGAATTCTCTATTTTTCCTTGGTGGATCACCTCTAGAGGCCAAACGCTTGGGTGGCTAACGTTGATCAAAGGAAGGAACCAAACCCGGTGGATTCAAGATTGAACACGAAAGGATTTGGAGGTGAACTTGTACCTGAGGAAGCTCGATCTTCAAGGGTATGATTTATTCTTTATCCTTTCGTTTAATTAATAATTATGCATAAAGGGTGATCCGGGTTTATGGTTTGTAAATAATTTTTTAAACTCTGATTTTACACGCTTCCGCATTATTTTTGCAATTTGATTGCGTTCATGAATTATTACAAACCTAACAGTGGCATCAGAGCCAAACCTTTATGCGAATTATTAATTGTTTTCAAATTTGATATGTATATTGATATGTGTTTTAACAATTTAATTGGGCATAATTTTATTGTATAAAATTTATTTAAAAAAAAAAAAAAAAAGCGTCGATTTAGCGAAATCGGCTTCTTTTGTTGCTTAGTGATTTGTTTCATACGGATTTGATTCAAGTTATTTTTTTTTTAAAATCCGGCAGTGTTAACAAGCACACATGTTGCGTTAGTAGTTGACATGGCAAAAAGTTGTCTGACTTTGCTTAGTAATTAGTAGAGTATTACGGTAATGTAAAAAAAAAAAAAAAAAAAAGGCCAGTGTTTTACGCGAGCACGTGAAGCTATTACTTACCAATTTTTTTTTTTTTTTAACAAGAGGATAGCACGGAATAATAAAAAAAAAAAAAAAAATGAGGCTGCACGCAAATCAAGGATTTCTAATTAAGTGCACGTTTTTTTTATTATTATTATTGGTATATATATAATATTCGATATATATATATATATATATATATATATATTATTTTAATATTTTAATTTTTAAAATAAAAGTTTATTTTAATTTTAAAATAAAAGGTTTATTTTAATATTAAAATATAAAGTTTATTTTAATTTTAAAATTAGATTTCATGCTAACTAATTAGAGTTGGAATTAGATTCCATGATAACTAATTGGAGTTGAAATTGGATTTTATTTTTCTAAAATAAAGGAGTTTATTTATGAATAGGGAAGTAAATCCATCTTTCCTTAAATAAAGGAGTTTGTTTAGATATGAAATAAGATTTCATATTATTCAAAATAAAAGAGTTTATTTGTGAATAGGAAAGAGAATCCTAATTTCCTTAAATAAAAGAGTTTATTTAAATATGGAATAAGATTTCATATTATTCAAAATAAAGGAGTTTATTTGTGAATAGGAAAAGATAATCCGTGTTTCCTTTAATATTTTTTTTTACATGGAATTGGATTCCATAATTAATTAAAATAAAGGAGTTTATTTTAATTAAAGATTTTGATTAAAATAAAATAGTTTATTTTATTCAAAATTGGATAAATTAAAATAAAATAGTTTTATTTTGATTTAAATTTGGATTAAAATAAAGGAGTTTATTTTGATTCAAAATTAGATTTTATACTAACTAAATTTACCCATTAAATGATATCAATATATATATTAAATGTTTATTATTCATAAGATGAATGTTATTTATTGATGCATATGATGATGTGTATGATAATAAATGGGATTGATTATGGACTATTGACCAATGCGATTGGATTTTATTTTAGTTGGATGCATGAATGTATGGGTTTTATTAAATGGGTTCTGCGTACCTCGTCTTCTCTAATTTTTTCTTAATGTAAATTCTATCTCCCTCCTATGTACTTCCCTTGACTGCTGATCAAGGTTTCTATTTATTTTAAATAGTTTTGTAATAGAAATAGTTAGAATTAATTTTTAAAAATTAGAGATCAAGGAGTAAGGAGCGCTTGAAGACCCGTTTGTAATGAAGCTTAGGGTTTAAATGTAATAGTTATATTTAAATATTATTTCTTGCACCCCTAGGGTTTGACCTTTTGGTTCACTTGGTGGCTCTAGTGAACCAAACTAGAATAAAAGTCCATAATCAATCCGGGTAGAATATAGTATTCTATATGTGCATGCTTATACTATATATATTATATATTATATAAACATGCTTCGCATGTTTATTAATATAATAGCGTATTTTATATATATATGTGCATGCATAGCTAAACAAGATGAGACAAATTAATAACAAACCCTCAATTTTTATATTAAGTCCTAAGCGTTCAAAGATATTTGGAATATCGAGCGTAAGCCTTCTAGCATGATAAAATTAATAGAGTATTAAATATTTAATATGAGTTTGTTGTGTCACCACAAGGCAAGTATTAAGTATTTAAGATGTTAATTTATCACATTTGATGCTTATAAAGAAAATTGAACAATATTGTTTTGTTGTGTCACCACAAGGATGATATTTTTCTTTTTTGATATATATGGAGTGCTAGGTGGACTTAACTTGGATAATTTTGATTCGGATGTGCCACCACTTGATCAAAATAATCTAAGAGGCAAAAGAAAAGGAGTTGCGTAGTTGATGTAATTGACAAAAGTTGTCTACCTATTTATTTATATATAGTTTGTTGTGTCACCACAAGGCTATATACATTTGAAATGGGATCCTTATTCTCACTAGCAAATCTTTAATTAGATTTTGCGAACTATATAAGTGAGGTAATATAGTTTGAAGAAAATAGTGGGAGATACCAATTTAAAACAAGACCTAAATTATTTTGGTAATTAATAAAAGAATGTATGTTAAAATGTTGTTAATTACAAATTCATTTACTGAAATTTTACAATGTCTAAAATTACTATCATCTGCGTAGCATATTAGATGCTAAATTAACTTGGACCTAATTAAGCGGATTGGTTAAGGAATTTGAGAATAGTTCTCATAGTTTGAAAAGCTATCGTTATGTCCTAATCGCCTATCCTCGCAATAGTTGCGGACACTGCAATGGTTGCGACTATGCCTCGAGGAAGAGATTGCTACTTTTAGAAAGTGGCAAGATGATGCACAGATTAGCTCGATGCATCATGCTCGCATCCATGAGTAACGAGCTTGACGTCGACGATGAAACTATGGATGCTCTTACTATATTCCCCACATCAGTAGTTGATGGTGAGGAAAGTAGGGCCGATAGATATCGAGATATCTAAGGAGCTCTTCCGATCTAGAATGGCCAATGGCACTATAGTATGCAGACAAAAAAGTTCTTAACATAATCAATTTGATTGATCAATTAGGACAATTGGTTTTGTCATGGATGGAGAGTTGAGCCAAGATTTGATCTTGCACTCACTCCGGACTCCTTTCACAATTGTTGTGAATTTTCATATGAACAAGCTAGATATCGGCCTCATTGATTTGCTTAACATGTTGAAAAATGTTGAGAGTCACTTTCAACCAAGAAAGACCATGTCTTCTTGGTAGGGGCCAAAGAATCTTACGAAAGAAGAACGATTCAAAGAAGGTAAATAGAAAGGCGTAAACAAAGGATAATAAGAACAAAAGCGATATGGATGGCAAAGGTGTTTGCTTCCACCTGCAATAAGCACGGACAACTTTGGAAAGAAAGCTGCGAAGCATCTTGCGAGAGGCTAACCAAAGAAGCTTAGTGAAGTTTCGGTTCAATCGATTTTTGTTCATGATTGAAATAATTTTTTCTTTAAGTCGAGGTTCTACTTGGGTATTGGATACCGACTTTAGTTATCATAAATATAGATTTATGAAGGGACCAAGCGAGTAAAAGCTAAACAAATATAAGTAATCCTATGTGTGGAAAATGTACAAAGGTTCTAACGCATATTAGCCATAAAACTTATAGTTTAGCAATGCTACTCGCAAATCTATTAAGTCGATAAGTTGTTATTGTATTCCGATTCTTGTTTAAAATATTATTTCCATTTTATTGTTGGACAATGAAATCGATGGTATTATAATTAAGAACAATTGTTGTTCTATTTATAATAATAATGTTTTGTATAGAATTGAAATATTACTTAATAGATTTTGTATACTTGACTTACGTGGAAAATTATTTTAATAAATTGAACAAAATAATATAAGAAAAGGAGATGATCATTCAAAGAGTTGAATAAATGTATTTGTTGAAATACAAGTGTGAATTATTTGAAAGGTTCAAAGAATTAAAAGTGAAACAAATTGGCAATGTATTAAGATTCTTTGATTAGATCGAGGAATAAATACTTGTGCAATAAGTTTCTAGATCATCTCAAATGGTTTTCTCATAATGGACACATCCTCGATACGTGATAATTGATTGATGTATTTGAATGAAAAATCATACCTTGTTGAACATGGTACGGTCCATAATGATTTTACCGACATTCCAGTATCCTTCTAGGATCATGTCCTAGAAATGGCTGCATATCTACGGAAAAGGTAACCTCAAAATCAGCCCCAAGACTCCATAAAAGTTATGGACAGGGAGGATTCCTAATCTTAAGTATGTTAAGATAAGGGGTTGTCCAACTTATGTGAAAAGGTTTCAAAGGATAAGCTTGGGACAAGATTTTATAAGTGTCGATTTGTGGGACATCCTAAAGTAAGTTTAGGGTATATGTTCTATAATTCTACTTAACAAAAGGTGTTTATTGCGAAACACCCTGCCTTCTAAGATAAAGGTGTTTATCATTGAAGGGGCTAGTGGGAGGATAATAGATCTTGAAAAGTTCATGATCCACAAAACACTATAAGTCAAATAAGAAGAACCTGTAGATAGACCTATTATACCACAACCAGAATCATAAATGCGAATAGTACCAAAGAAACCTAGGAGGTATGGATTCATCATGGATGATGATGATGAGGTACAAATCATAGAAGATGATGATCCGAGTTACATTCGATGAGGTAAGACTTCTAGTGTGTACAAAAGGGTCGATTGGGAGCGTCGTAAAATTTCTAGTATTATATGTTGATATACTACGGATGAGGAATTACATACCAATGCTACAATCGAGAAAGATAAAGTTGTCTAAACATTCCTCCATGAATGATTTGGAAGAGTATCTTAATTGGGGATATAAATCTATATAGATAGATTTAAGAGGATGCTCGACTTAACCCAAGGAACATATATTCATTTGATGCTAAAGTCGTTTAGCATGGCAAACTCAAGAGATGTCTCATGTCGATGAGCTATGGAGTGTATCTCTTAATAGTCCCCAGGACTCTCGAAAGAGAGAGTCGCATGAGTGACAATCATGTATGCAATGAAATGTACGAGACACGATGTTGATTAGTCATATTATGGAGAAGTTCACTATGAGTCAGTGAAAAACATCTTAAAATGCTTAACCGGCACTAAGGATGTGATCATATTCATGGTGGGTCTAAATTAAAACTAGAGGGCTTAACAGACTGAAGTTTTTTTTTAGACAGACCAAGATGACAGAAAATCCACTTTAAGGTAAAGCGTTATCTTGAGCAATGGTGCGATGAATTGGAAAGGTTCCAAACGACAAAAGAGTTGTTGGTTTAGTAATAAAGACAAAGTATATAGCTATAAATGAAGGCTGCAAGTTGAGTGTTTGGATTAAAAGTTCATTACGAGAACTAGGAATAGTTCTAAGTCTCATCTTGGATCTAAACATGTGTTGTGGCACTTTCATTTGATTATTAGAATCATTGAAAGATGGGAAATCGCTATAGAGATAGTGGACTCTCATGAACAACATTACATATCCATTAACTAAAGCTTATCCAACAATGAGGATAATCGTCACTTAGAGAAGAAGAGTATGAGATACCATGACGATTGGCTTTAGTGCAAGTGGGAGATTGAAAGTAGTATGCACACAAGCGAATCATGTTTGATGATAAAGCATATACTTTGAAACAATCTTATTCATTTATTAATAAAAGTATTAATTTATTAAAGGCTTTTAATTATCTACATGATCTTTGTTTTATAATATGTGATAAACCCATAGTTTTAAGCAATGCTTTTAGAATAATGATGATGATCATTCTAATGAGATCTAAATTCTTTGAAAGCTTAAAACTAAAATAGTTCCCAATCGTTGGATTACTAAATTGGGGATTAATAAATCCGGGATAGATTGGTACATCGTTGCTTGCTCATTGGATGAGGATGATTGATCTCATGATCATTTGTGTGGAGACACTAAAAGCAAGTATGTAGGTGCTTATTAGAGAATAAGTTCATTTGAGCGTGGCTCGCTAAGGAATACCTAATGGAGTTTTATTTGCTGTCGATAGGAATTCTGTAGTGATAGTAGTCTGAAGTGATCCTTGGACTTGAGAGATCATCGTAGTATCTTGTGTATGATGAGTTATACTTTGACTTATTCCTTAAGACCCTTAGGGTATATCAAAGGGTATGCTTGGGTATAATAAGTTGTACATGGAGATAATGTATGATCGATAAAGAATCTACCACTTCTAATAAAAGAAGAAAATGTCCTATGTGATTCGATAAATGACAACCCAGTAGTCCTTGGCGGCGGCGAATGAAATTAGAAAGGAGTTTCTAATTTGCATTATTTGGAGTTGTGCATTTAAGGATCGAAATACATATAATTAAATAAAATAAGACTTGACGATAATTCCATGTCTTATATTTAATTGGGACATTGTATGGTGGAAGGATTGAATTATGCGGTAACTATTTACTCAAAGGTTCTTTTATGATTAATGTTGAAATCTATATTATCCGGAAAGTCGTTGATCATTGAGGAGCTTATCCTATTGTAGAATAAATATTATTTATTTAAATAAATTAATTATTTAATTTATTTATTTAAATAAGATTAGAATTATTCTAATTGATTTATTCACAATAGGTTTAATATGGAGAACCTAAAGGGTCACACCATAAAAGGAAGAATAATTATTTAAGAAGTTAATGGCATAATCGTAATAATATGTTAAGTATATTTAATTTAATCTATGGTGATAAAATAAATTAAATAGTTTAATATTTATTATTTAATATTTTAGAAATATTAAATATAAATTAATAAGAGAGAGTCTTATTAATATTATTACAATTATTATTATTTTAATTTCTAAAAGAGTTTAGGAATTAATTTAATATAAGTACTCTCATTTATTCCTAATTGAATTAGGAAGGAAAATTAGTTAAAGGAGTTTTAATTAATTATCCCTAATAAGATTAGGGAGCTTAATTAATTAAAAGAATTTAATTAATTAAAACTCAATTCCTTAATTGTTAAGGCGGGTTGCCCACATCTATAAATAAGAGGAGTCTTATTATGGATGTAGGAGGTTGTTGACTTTTACAACGACATAATTCCAATTGTTGGGAGAGTACCCTTTTCTATAGAGATAGAAAACTAGGGTTTGAGCCAAATACACCATCTTCTTGAATTCTCTATTTTTCCTTGGTGGATCACCTCTAGAGGCCAAATGCTTGGGTGGCTAACGTTGATCAAAGGAAGGAACCAAACCCGGTGGATTCAAGATTGAACACGAAAGGATTTGGAGGTGAACTTGTACCTGAGGAAGCTCGATCTTCAAGGGTATGATTTATTCTTTATCCTTTCGTTTAATTAATAATTATGCATAAAGGGTGATCCGGGTTTATGGTTTATAAATAATTTTTTAAACTCTGATTTTACACGCTTCCGCATTATTTTTGCAATTTGATTGCGTTCATGAATTATTACAAACCTAACCCGACCATGTTTGCAAATTGTTTACTCAATCCGTCAAATTCTTCTCGGGAGACAGCATTAGACTGGTCAGAAGAAGACATGATTAGCTGTAGGCTCGTGGCCTTTTTGGTTTTTGAGCGGGTAACAGGCCCAATTGCTTCCCTACAAAAGACTTATGTAGTTTAGTCTTAGGGTAATGTAAATGTTATCATAACATGTTCGTTTAGGAATTTTGTCCTGCAAAACCAGTTATTAATTGATAACATGCACAGATATTCATCATATTTTCCATTACATATGGATGAACATGGAATAAATTACAAGTAAATGCTTTTACAAGTAATTGAAAATGGAAATTATGAAGAGACTTTCCTCCGCGTTTGGTTTATCAGAGGCTGACCTAGGGAGGACGAAATGTAAATAAAGATGTATATATATATATATATATATATATATATATATATAAGCGAGTAAACGCTCCTGACCGAAGTCTAGGCTCAACCGAGGTATAACTCGATAATGTTAGTCCATATATGAAATATATACATATATAAGTGTATATATACAGACAGAAATGAAAACCACGGACCGAAGTCCGGGCAAACGCACACAACATGACTCTCAATGTGTATAACAGTTTGTGCTAATATGAGAAGAAGGCTTTATATAATGTGAGAAGGCTTACGGTGAAATTTTGCCATGTAGACTTCTATGACTTTAAATGGATAAACACTCGGCTCTGCCGGATAAAAAGATAGCTATATGTGAGCTAACAAGTGTTTAAAGATGAGGAAACACTCAAAAGATGTGTATACAGAGTAAAATGGACATGGCTTCCTCGCCTTTTCCTCTCCTTCTCTCCTTTAAATGGCTGACCCCAAGGCTCATATTTATAGACTGATGGTCGTAGGTACACTTAAGGGCGGCCATGGTTGTACTACTGCGGCCCATTGATTATACTGCTGACTAGTCGTGGTGCATCCGAGCCTCATGGGTCCGTCGTCTCAAAATCGTGCACTTTCGTGCCTTTGTAATGTCCGCTCAAACTTGCAGAACTTCAATTTGAGCATCCGAACGAGGTATGTCTGACCTTCTTTGGACCACTTGTGTCGAGAGTTACGCAACGACATGGATTAGAGTTTGTACGAAGTCAGGAAGAGGGGTCTATGCCCATGGTCTTCAAGCTTCAAATTCTATCCAAAGTACTGCCACGCGTAATAGTCACTCGGGATTGTTACTCCTCAGTTCTTGTGGGACATTGTTGTATGTATGTATGTATGAAGCGTTAAGACGACGCGCAGGTGTTGAAGGGGAAAGATGACGTTTGACTCTTCATCGGGGTTATCGCCGGTTTGAGTTGAAAGTAGACGTTACTCAGGGTTACATCTGAGATTAGACTACTTGTTGGTATGCCACGATATCATCTTGTGAGAGAAAACGTTGAGGCGTTAAGACGATGTTTTGACTCCTCACCGGGGTTATCGCCGGTTTGAGCGGAAAGCAGACGTTGTTTAGGGATAAACAACGTAAGTTTGAGTTTTAGGGAAGAAGAGATTACCCTATGCGTAGTCTAGATTGTAGCCTTTCTCAATTACTTCTTCAATCACACAACTCATAATTTTCTCAATGTTTCTCTGAATTCTCTCTAAACTCTCAAGTTAAACTCTTAATTGAAAACACGTAAAAGAACCTGACTGATCATTTATGCGCATTGTTGGGGTCAGTTAATCCATATGTGGTTTAACTGCTCCCAACTCCTCATAAGGCTCCGTTTGGCTTGAAACATAAGTAACATTTCCAATTATTTTAATTAATCTCCTATACTATAGTTTAATAATGTCACACCCCTTTATAAAATAAATCAAATATCTTATTTAATTTATTTTAATTATAATATAATAATTTCTCATTTATTAATTACGTCAAATTATTAATTCTCTAATCAATTAGTAAATTAATTAAAATAATATGAGGCTTATTAAATATTTCTTTTAATTCAATAAGCTCACATAATTACATACTTGAATAATAAAATTCTCCACATTAATTTAATAAATATAACACATATAATTAAATTAATCTACCACAACTTCATTAATTAATTATTTAATCTAATAATTAATTCATTGAAAAATATTTATTTAATTCAATAAATATTAAAATTAAATTACAAAATCTCGGTTGTCACATCTTTCCCCCCTTAAAAAGATTTTGTCCTCAGAATCACGATTCAAATAATTTATCCCATTACATTCTCCCCCCTTACAAAGATTCTGTCCCCAGAATCGCTTACAATAATTTAAGTAAATAAATGAGGATAATTCTTCATCATATTCTCTTCGAGTTCCCACGTAGCTTCTTCAGCATTGTGGTTCCACCAAATTACCTTAACAGAAGGTATTACTTTATTTCTTAAAACTTGCTCTTTCCTGTCGACAATCTGAACTGGAATTTCTTCGTAAGATAAATCTTTTTCGAAATGTATGGGTTCATATTCAATCATGTGCTTGTAATCGGGTTTGTAGGGTTGTAGAACTGAAACATGGAAGACATTATGGATATTCTCGAGTGCTGGAGGTAAAGCTACCTCATACGCAACTTCTCCGATCCTTCGCAGTACCTCAAAGGGTCCAATGAATCTTGGGCTTAATTTCCCTTTCTTTCCGAACTTGATCTTTCCCTTCCAGGGAGAGACCTTTAAGAACACATAAGTACCCGATTCAAACTCAACATTTTTATGGTGTGGATCGGCGTATTTCTTTTGCCTATCTTGAGCTGCTATCAATCTTTTTCGGATCACTTTTATTATTTCTACTATCTACTGAACCAATCCTGGGCCTACTAATTGTCTTTCGCCAACTTCATCCCAGTGTAGCGGAGTTCTGCACTTTCTGCCATATAACGCTTCATAAGGCAGCATGCCAATACTAGTGTGGTAACTGTTGTTGTAGCCGAATTCTATAAGGGGTAAGTGATCATCCCAATTTCGCTAAAAATCCATGATGAATGATCTTAACATATCCTCCAATGTCGGAATCGTTCTTTCGCTCTGCCCATCTGTCTGAGGGTGATATGTCGTACTCATTCTCAATTGCATCCCCATACACCCCTGTAGTCACTTCCAGAAGTTCGATGTAAATCGCGGATCCCTATCTGAGACAATTGACACCGAAACTCCGTGCCTCAAAATAATCTCTTTCACATATAACCTTGCCAACTAGTCTAAGTTAAATCTGATTTTGATCGGAAGAAAGTGTGCAGATTTCGTCAATCGATCAACAATAACCCATACTGCATCATAGCCTTTCTGAGTTGTCGGTAGGCTAACCACGAAATCCATCGTAATATGTTCCCATTTCCATTCTGGGATCTCTAAAGGTTGTAGCAATCCACCCAGCCTTTGATGTTCTGCTTTCACTTTCTGACATGTCAGACATTTAGCAACACACTTTGCAACATCTCGTTTCAAATTTGGCCACCAGAAATGTTGTCGAAGGTCTTGGTACATCTTGGTACTACCAGGGTGAATCGAATATCGTGAGCTATGAGCCTCATTCAAAATGTCGACCTTAATCCATGACACTGGCGGTACCCAAATTCTGCTCTCAAATCTTAGTAGTCCCTCACTATCTACTTTGAATCTCGGTTCAGTCCCTTCAGATATCTTCTTTTTCACTTTCTCACATTCTTCGTCTTGAAGTTGAGTCTCCTTAACTTTATCTAGTAAAGTTGTACCAGCTTGCACTTGGAACAACTTCTCATCAATCTCCATAGGATGCTTCACTTCCAATTCCAGCCTTTCCATTTCTGAAATTAGCTCCTCCTGAGCGGTCAACATCATCAATTTCTCCCGAACCTTTCTGCTTAAGGCGTCGGCAACCACATTTTCTTTACCCGGATGGTATAAAATCTCACAATCATAGTCCTTAATTAACTCCAACCACCTTCTCTGGCGCATATTCAAGTCCTTCTATATAAAAATATATTTCAGACTCTTGTGGTTTGTATATATTTCACACTTCTCCCCATAGAGATAGTGTCTCCAGATCTTCAAAGGGAATACCACCGCAGCTAATTCTAAGTCATGGGTTGGATACCCCTTCTCATAGTCCTTCAATTGTCGTGACGCTGGCGCAATGACCCTGCCATTTTGCACAAGTACACAACCAAGTCCTTTATGCAATGCATCACTATAAACCACAAAATTTTCGATGTCATCCGGAAGAGATAACATAGGTGCCAAACTCAACCTCTTCTTAAGCTCTTGGAAACTTTCCTCACACTTCTCCGTCCAAACGAATTTCACCGATTTCCTAGTCAAATTCGTCAACGAAGTCACGATCTTGAAAAAGTCTTGAATGAATCTTCTATAATAACCTACCAATCCAAGAAAACTTCTTACTTTTGACGGCATCTTCGGCTGATCCCAGTTCATCACAGCTTCGACTTTAGAGGGGTCTACCGAAATTCCGTCCTTATCGATCACATGTCCAAGAAATTGTACTCTTTCAATCCAGAATTCACATTTTGAAAATTTGGCATATAACTTCTCTCTTCTCAACGCCTCTAACGTTACTTTCAAATACTCTACGTGTTCTTCCTTCGTCTTTGAATATACCAAAATGTCATCAATAAAGACCACTACGAATTTGTCCAAAAATGGTTTAAATACCTTGTTCATCTGGTCCATAAACGCTGCAGGAGCATTTGTTAGACCGAATGACATTACCAAAAATTCGTAGTGACCATATCGTGTTCTGAATGCTATCTTCGGTACATCCTCCGGTCTCACCTTCAGTTGATGATAACCACTACTCAAGTCTATCTTTGAAAAGTATTTCGCTCCCTTCAATTGATCGAACAGATCATCAATTCTCGATAATGGATATCTATTCTTAATTGTAACCTCATTCAGTTTTCTATAGTCGATGCAGAGCCGCATTGTCCCATCCTTCTTCTTCACGAATAAAATTGGCGCTCCCTACGGCGATACGCTCGGCTGGATATACTACTTGTCCAGTAATTCTTGTAGTTGAACCATCAGTTCTTTCATCTCTACCGGTGCCATTCGGTACGGTGCCTTCGATATTAGAGTCGTTCCTGGAGCCAAATTGATCATGAATTCAACTTCTTTATCTGGTCGAAGTCCTGGCAAATCGTTCGAAAATACGTCTGCGAAATCCCTCACTACTGGTATCTCTTCTATTTTTGGATTCTCTTTACGATTGTCGACTATGTAAGCTAGATATCCTACACAGCCTTGTCTTAACAACTTCCTGGCCTGCATCATCGTCAAATAACTCGCTTGTCTAGGTGACTTGCTACCATAAAACACAACCTTTGACGGAGTCATAAGGTTAATATGCTTCTTCTGGCAATCAATTACTGCCCCATAATTGGATAACCAGTCTATACCCAAGATAACGTCGAATTCTCCAAGTCAAATAGGGATAAGATCTACATTCATGATATTGCCCTTAATATCCACTCTACAGTTCTTATGTATGTACTTAACATGGATTATTTCTCTATTCGCAATTTTTATATTCATGGGGTATTCTAACTCGTCCTTAAGCAATTCTAAATTCTTAGCAAAGTCATCGGATATAAATGAACAAGTAGCACCCAAATTAAATAATACATAAGCATTAACTTTATTGATCGGAATGATACCTGACACCACATCATGAGACTGCACTGCATCCTGTACTGTCATGTTGAATGTTCTAGCAGTCGGTCGGTTGGTTGGTTGAAGTTGGTCCAGTGATAGTCAGAGTGCTTCCACCGCTGTTTTCTCTATTCCCTCCTGATCCTGTCCCTCCAGATCCCTTGTTATGACAATCCCTTGCAAGATGATCCTTTGAGCCACAAGTGAAGTAGGCACCCTTCTTTCGGTTAGGACAGTTAGGTGCTATGTTGCCTTCCTGACCACAATTATAGCATACCCATTTTCCCTTCATGCAAACTCCCAGATGAGCTTTCCCGCAGGTTGAGCACGCTTTGATCCTCTTCTTCTGCCCTCCTTTTTGATTTCCAGTTGATGAGTTATCAGACCACTTTCTCTTTTGATTATTACTACCTCCCGTGCTACTTCCACCAGTCTTGTTAATTCCTTCATTTTCACTCTTTTTCTTCTTTTAATCTTGATTATATTTAGTTACCGCATAACTTCCACCTTCAGAGAGTATGGCCTTCTCTAACACTCCAGAAAAAGTGTTCAATTGGAACATTGACACCTTATATTATATAACCGGGGCTTGATCCACCTTTCAAACGTCTTGCCTTTCTCTCGTCAGTATACACTTGATATGTGGTGAACCTGGCCAACTCGTTGAATCTTGCCGCATAGTCTACTACAGACATATTCCCCTGTTTCAACTCTAGAAACTGGACCTCCATTTGGTTCTGCGAGCTGGTTGGAAAATACATCATGAAGAACATCTCCTTGAACCTCTCTCAGGTAATCACACCTTCTCCTCTCTGGACCTTATTTGCTTGCCACTAATAACTGGCTTTGGATTTCAGCATAAATGTTGCGTAGGCAGTTTTCTGGTCCTCTCTGACTCTGGCGACATCAAAAACTTTCTCCATCTCCATAACCTAGGTTTGAGCTTCTATCGGGTTCATGGAGCCTTTAAACTCTGACAGTCCCACCGCCTTGAAATCCTTGAACACTGTATTTGGTGGGGCTTGAGGTTGATTGTTAATTGCTCCAGCCAGTAAATTCACCAACTGCTGGACGGGGTCTGCATTGGTGTTGTTGTTGTTGTTATTCGTTGACTCTTCCTGGGCTGGTCGAAGATTTGGTCGTCTTCTTGGCGGCATATTTTTGTTAAGAATATATGCTTATAAAGTCTTTATTCAATCCCTTAAACATTTAAGGCTTAACTAAAACATTTAAACATAATCATTTAACACATTATCTCAATAAACTCTGATATTTTATTTAATTAAAAGTTTTAACAAACTACGATAGCATAATTGCTATTTACATCAACTATCCCGAGATAAAGAATCTACATGATTTAAAACATCAAAATATTCCTTTGTTTATAAACACATCAGAATTTACATTTTTAACTACTAGATAAGTTTTCACATAATTAAACCAATCCTATCACTGCCTGTTAAGGCGCTGAATAACCTTGCTACGTTCCACTTCCATGATAAGGGACATCGTCCTACGATCTAGCATATACGATGGTAGTCCTTCGAATTGGATTGGGTATCTCATAACTCGATCCCGGGCCTCATCCATTGCATTTTGAAGTGTGGAGTACGTCTCCCCAAGTTTAGCCTTCTTCACACGGCAATCATCTTCTGCAAGATCAGCACGACGTGACTCTCTTACCCAGCCCTCCTCTGCTATGGTTAGCCTTTCTGAGATCTCTTTCAGTTCTTTCTTTAACTTCTCTATTTCTTTGGACTTCTCTTCGGTTTGACCCTTCTCGTGAACCAAATCCCACTCCACGTTTCCCAAACGTGTGTGAAGAGTCACAATCTCCCTATCCTTTTGCTCGATGGTAATCTACTGAATAACCGTCCACTCCTTCAGCTCCTGAACAGTGTCTCGTAACTCTATGTTACGAGCATAAAGCGCATCATACATCTCAACATCAATGGAGTTCGGTGGGAACTCCTCTTCTTCCTCAGGATCCTCCTCTGGATCAGTCTCAGGCTCATGCTCCTGACCAACAACAGTGATCAACGTGGATGGCTCTCTCTGTACCAACTGCTCCTTGACGACATGAATGTCTCGGGGCTCCTCCTCTGTAGGTACTCGGGGTTCCTCCTCCCTAGCTCGACTAGTTCCTCCAACATCCGACATCTTGACAACACAATTTTAAGTTTTAGTTACTAATCCGAACTAGGGAGCACATAATTTAACACATAAGGACATAAAGTCTTTTATTATCTTCAATGAATTAAGAAATTCATTTCCTAGAACTCGATAAGAGTTTACCACCACTATGTTCTCGATCTCCTACAAGGCTACTACCTAAGTTTGTTCCCCCACCTAAGGTTCATAACTTACAGCTCTGATACCAACCTGTGACACCCCCAAATCCGGGTACTTCAATTCCACGAGATTTGGTGTTCACTGTACAAATATCATCTATCTATCTACCCATAATAAATGCAAACCATGCAATAGATAGAAATAAATCCTCTCCTTAAGGAGTTGCATCATCTGAATTAAATACATAAATCCCAGGTCATCCTAACCTTCAATCTCAAATGCGGAAATATAAACAAATAATAGTCTTACACAACATTAACATAAGTCTGAAACATATATACATCACATAAACAACAAGTCTTCATCACTTGTTAACCTTGCCCTTGCCTTTGCTAGTAGAAGGCTCGTCGGACCTTTCGTTCTTAACTGTAATGTTATTATTACGCAAGAGTGAGCACAATTTCCCACAAGTATACTAATATAACAATAAAATAATAACATGCGAATGAATCAAAGACTTCTGAAATAAGAAAACTCGGCTTTTGAATCAAGAATGAATACCAAGAATCAGAAGAACTTCTGAGGGTCATAAGACCTTGAAATATGTCCTAGGTTATCAAATGTTTATACTTGAAACCATTAACAGTCATAAGACTATGGACTCTTCTTCTCGTACTTAGGGGGATCAGCCCTTAATACCATTCTGTGCACAATATCTTAACGCTAAAGCGTAAATAATCCCCTATTAAAGGTTTGTTCATCTCAGTTTGACATCGGAGTCCACACCAAAGGAAGTTTGGTTTGGATAAGCTCAATAAAAGTTCTAGAATTTTTAACGTTCATCAACTATGGACTAGTCAAATCAATAAGGGTTCTCTCTTCTTACAAGGTTTAACAATAATTGATATTCAATTTGAATAATAAAATTCAAGATGTATACAATCGAATAAGTATTTTATAATAGGAATCGTGCTTTTAAAGAATGATAAGATCTAATATGAAATCGTAACTTGAACAATAATAAACAAGATAAAATAATGAACTTGCTTTATGAATCAAGGTTTAGGAACTTGACTCGTGTGTAGGCTAAACGATTATTACTTCCGTTCACCACAAGTACACATACCATATGTATTCACGACATTCATTAGTTATATTTTCACTTAATTATTTAATGTAAACTCTACTTTATTTAACAAATCATTACCCTTCTAATTTAATTACTTAATTAAATTAGAATATTTTCATTCCATTACTATTATTACACTCGAAGAAATTATTTCATAATAATTTTCATTGAATATTTATTTTATTCCATAAATATTTCAATTAAAATATTTATTTTATTTTATAAATATTTTAATAAAAATTTCATCGAATATTTATTTTACTCCATCAATATCTCAATTAAAATATTCAGTTTATTTTATAAATATTTTAATAATTTAATAATAATTTCCATCGAGTATTTATTTTATTCCATAAATATCTCAATTAAAATATTTATTTTATTTTATAAATATTTTAATAATAATTTCCATCCAATATTTATTTTATTTCATAAATATCTCAATTAAAATATTTATTTTATTTGATAAATATTTTAATTAATTATTATTTATTTATTTATTTAAATTATTATTATTATTATTTTATATTTTTTTTGCCCGCCGAGGTGGGGTAATTTAGTTTGGTAACACCCGCTGGGGGCGGGGTTACCCAGACTCAATTTCTGCAGTTTTGCAGTACACGACCAAATTAGGCCAAAAAATCTCTCCCAATTTCAACTATACGTTCTGTGAATAACACAGAACAGAGCCATAACTTCCAATTTTCTTGTCCATACATTAATTTAAGCATACCCATATACTATAATTCATATATGATCAATATCCAACCTTTCTAACATGATTTTAACAAGTTAAAACACCTAATTTATAGAATCAAAACATGTAATTTTATTGTTCTTGATGTTCTTGATGTTCTTGAAAGTTTTGAACACAAAACATGAAAATTAAGACTAAGGGTTCGTTAAAACACCAAATATGTCCATTCGAAGTTTGTTTTCGTCGTTTTAACATGCATAAATATATACAAGCATAAAATTTATGAGATAATATATGATTGACGTATTAATTTTGTGAGTAAGGGTCATATGGCCTTATTTCTCTACTCTGTAATTTTGTAGCAACAATATACGACATATTTTCATGAATTTGATGTTATGAAAACATACAATATATAGTAAAAACATGTTATGATTATATATTATCATGTATCTACACATAATTCATCAATTTTTTAATTACAAAGACTTACAGTAATATTTTCATAAAGGTATAAACAACGTAAGTTTGAGTCTTAGGGAAGAAGAGATTACCCTATATGTAGTGTAGATTGTAGCCTTTCTCAATTACTTCTTCAATCACACAACTCACAATTTTCTCAATGTTTCTCTGAATTCTCTCTAAACTCTCAAGTTAAACTCTTAATTGAAAACACGTAAAAGTACCTGACTGATCATTTATGCGCATAGTTGGGGTCAGTTAATCCATATGTGGTTTAACTGCTCCCAACTCCTCATAAGGCCCCGTTTGGCTTGAAACATAAGTAACACTTCCAATTATTTTAATTAATCTCCTATACTATAGTTTAATAATGTCACACCCCTTTATAAAATAAATCAAATATCTTATTTAATTTATTTTAATTAAAATATAATAATTTCTCATTTGTTAATTACGTCAAATTATTAATTCTCTAATCAATTATCAAATTAATTAAAATAATATTAGGCTTATTAAATATTTCTTTTAATTCAATAAGCTCACATAATTACATACTTGAATAATAAAAATTCTCCACATTAATTTAATAAATATAACACATATAATTAAATTAATCTACCACAACTTGATTAATTAATTATTTAATCTAATAATTAATTCATCGAAAAATATTTATTTAATCCAATAAATATTAAAATTTAATTACAAAATCTCGGTTGTCACGATTAACGATTTGACTTTTTATAGAGAAAAGTCAAAATTAGTGTGAGAAGTGAAATATGTTATTTGAATAATGGTATAATATATAATATTATACCAAATGAGGTAAAAGCAAAAATAAGCGAGTTAAGCATATAATATTTATATATACTTTACCCATGAGCATTAGAATAAATTCTTATATAAAATTAGTTTAATAAAGATAAGATATTAAATTTATCGTAATATCTTAAGGAAGTAAATAAATTCTTAATTGAATTTATGTTAATCTAGCTAATGATATTATATTATAATATCTTGGGTATGTAAATAATTGTATTTGTATAAGAAATTATATGCAACATATTTATTTTACCATAATAAAATAAATATGTAGTTTATGTATGTTATGTTATGTTTTATATATATCAAAGGAGTGCCACATAACCTATTTATATATTAGGTAAGGTAATTAAATAAACTAAGGGTTATGGTATTGAGGAAATGTTAGTATTTAAAAGTTATACTAACTAATAGATTAATTTGGTCTATTTCAAGTGATTAATAATTTTAAATCTAATTAAAGCAAACCTAATTAGATTATTGATTAAAAAATATGTTTAAGTAATAAAATTCCATAAGATTGGAAATAGAAACCCTAAATAAATAATTAGGGTAATATAAATTAAATTTGTTAAACTATGTTTATTACATAGCCCAGAACAATTAAAGGAGAAGCCCAAAAGAAATAAAATGCAAGCCATACTTAGCCCACTTGATTAAGGGTATTTTAGACATTTGATTAATCTAATTTGTGCATTAAAATAAAAGAAAAATGGAGGAGTTATTCGACATGTAATGGCTGGCCACATTAAGCCTTTTAAGGCAAAAGGATTAAGTTAATCAAGTCCCAAAAGTAGAAACTCTTACACACAAAGACAAGGGTGTCATGCTCCCATTGGTGGAAAGCCTAATTAGCAACCTTAATGGCATGATTAGGCATGATTAGGAAGGGATAAGGCTAACCCTTTTGTCCAAGGGGCAAAAAAAAAATGGGGGATATTAGCATTCTATTCCATTTCACCAACATATATCTCCATCTTCATTACATCTTCATTCACCACCATTCTTCTTCTTCTTCTATTTTTTTTCTCTCAACTAGCAAGATCACAAAGAGAGGAAAAGAGAGAGAGAGAGAGAGAGAGAGAGAAGAGAGAGAGAGAGAGAGTTTGGTTCTTAGTAAGGGGGGATGAGTATATTGTTCATGCATCCCAAGTTCCTAACCTACTTTGGAAAGAGAGGGAGAGCATCCCACAATACAAGGTAAGAAATCAAACCCTAGTTTCTATGTTTTATATGTTCTATGTGATCTTGTGAGAGATTCATGGAAGTGCAAGTTTTCTAACTCAAACTCGAGTTATTACTTTTCAAGCATGTTAGTGGATAATTGTTGTTGATTATTCCACATCTAATATTATTATTGAATATTCGCATTATGGCAAGTCTCCTAACTCAAACTCGAGTTATTATGTTTCAAACATGCTAGTGGATTAATTATTGACAATTATTTCACATATTTGATTATTGATTCGCATTTAGTGCATGTTGCATATGCTCATCAGGTATGAAAGGCTGATCACCTTCATTACCATAAGGTTCAGTTAAATTTGTTCATGGTCATTGTTGACCACTCAGCATAATTATTCAGTTTTTCAGTTATTGAAGTTTGATTCATGTTCTTCGTCAATTATATTACATTGTTGAAAACTTGAAAGCTTATTCCTTTTCAATCATGATATATCTTCATTGTACTTAAATTTGTTGGGCAAAATAGTTGCTCATCCTTGCTATATCATGATAACAAATTTTAGATTAAAACGAAGGCTCGAAGAACGACAGTGGTAAAGGCGAATTCCAAGTTTAGATTATTATGCATTTAGAACTATTAAGTTATCTGATGCAAATAACATTGTAAACCTTTTAAGTTATTGAAGGTATGTATTAAGTTAAAGTTGTAGACCTTGGGGATTAAGTTGTAAAAGTTTATTGTATAAATAATTTATTTTTATATCTTTCGCAATAGTTATAGAAATGATGTATCGTAATGTACCAGATCTGAGGTAAAAAGTACCCAGATTTGGGGATGTCACAAAACTATTAGTGATTGAGTTGAGTTGATCCTGAATTTTGTTGCTACTTAGGAAAATGTTATTCTATTTTTATTGCTTAAGATCTAGTGGGTCTTCTTTAAACACAGTTTAAAAATGAAATTGTTACAATTGTGAATGCAAATTTTTCACTAGTGCAGCTTAGAGATATGGATACAACATAGAGCACATACTAATGGTTGACATCATTCTTGATACCTCAGTGCACAAAGCAATAAATGAGATAAATGCAGGTGATGGTGACTTTTAATTTGATGTTGCTATTACTCTTTCTGTACAAAATTTCACTCTTTGAACTTTACTGAATACTAATGTATGGGTAATATAGAGTATAGACCAGAAGTACCTACTTTAGATTCAGGTCTGAGCTGTCAGCTTCTTTAGCTTCCTACATGACTCTCAGGCTGCAATTGAGAAGGGTTTAGTAATTTATCTCTAGCCTGTATAAATCTAAAAAGATACTTTGTTAATTTTGTGTACAGTTCAAAGAATGCAGCTTGCTAGTGTCGACAAGGGGGAAGCAAAAAAGTTTTTACAAGGCAAAAACTCAAGGGCAGAGCAAAGAGTATTTTGGACGTTAGATTAGAGAGAGAAATATTCCTCGGGACAGTCTCGTCTTCGCCACTAAGGTAGTCAATGCTCCATTGAATTACAGTCCCTTTTTAATTGACGTTGTTTAAGCATTTTAAGCTCAAACTGTAAAAAAGTTACTTGACCGTGGTTCCCTGATCAAAACATAAATTTGCATGGTACTTAATTTTTTTAATATTTTTATGCCATATGCTGTGAATTGTAGTTTGGGGATGTAGTTGAAGCTGTTAAATTAAGTTAAATCTTAGTCATAGATCCACTTGAATGGTTGAGTATATCATTTGTGATTGGTCATATTATAAAATAATACTAAAAAAATTCCTGACATATCATTTGAGGCTCCTCAATTACACTTTTAAACATAACGATACAAATTGGATCAAATATTGTCACGAGTTTTTTTATTGTTAATTACATGCAGAACTCTGTATTATCATATAAATCTTGGCTTTTATGTTTAAAAGTAGATAGGTTTAATTGTACAATACTTCTTTTCTAGCTTATACATCAAGGGCTCATGTTCTGAGCATGCAAAATTACTGATGGGGTGTTTTAGTATGTCCATTAGATATCATAATGTTGTCCTTTGACGGTTCCATTTCATTAGCTCCAGAAATCATCTACAAAATCTCTTGGTTCTTCGAATTTTCTGAGCTTTGTGAGATATACAAGTGCTTAATTATTTAAGGCAAATGAAAGATTCTGCATATATGGTTTCCTTTCAGGAATTAGATGCTGAGGTAGCTGGTCTCGAGAAGCAGAGAGATGAACTTGAAGCTGCATTGAAGAAGGTTTTCATTCTCTCATACCTTTATCTTCCTTTTGTGAACATTTGTTTAATGATCTTGCCAAAAAGCAGCCGAGTTTCTGTAGTTAGGCATTCAGATACCCCTTGGAATTCGCGTTATTTCCCTCATACACTTCACAAACTTAATTACACAATTATGCCTCACCAATGATCTTTCTATACTGTTGATTGTTGAAACTAATGGAATATATAATGGAACAATAAGCTTTATGCCTCAACTTGTCTAATGATATGTTAAGTTTTTTAAACTTTAATCTTCGTGTTTTAAAGTTCAAGGGTGTCATCATAATGTAGAGTATATATAGGGAATTGATATTTCCATATGTAAAATATGATATTTCCATAAGTTCCCTCTCACATTAGTGTGAGGCCCATTTACTATTCTCTTTGCTTGTGGAAAACTCAAATCCCTATATATAGTTGCTGAATGTTATATGACTTATAATTATTTTAAATAATGTTTTAAAAGAAAAATTAGATCTGAGAATATCCTTTTTGTAGAAATGATTAAATTGACTTATTTTACTTGGACTCTAGATGTGAGAATGAACACTTTAAGGTATAGTAACATTGCTGAGTTCATGTGCTTCATGTTTGTGTGGAAATGATTGTTTAGAATCTCCTTTTTGTAGAAATGATTATGTAGATTAAACTTGATATGTCTTGTTCCATTCATAAATCAATTCAAAATGATAAGTCCCTGGGACTGTAAATTCACGTGTCTTTTAGACTTTAAATCTTAGTGTATAAGATAGCAGACATTGTTTTGACTGGGATATATGGAATAGGTCAACATCTCACTAGCCGCTGCTAATTCTCGGCTTCACAATGTTAGGGAAGAAAGGGACCAATTTTATGAGTCTAATTATCAGATTGTTTCGCACTTGAAAACAAAGGTCTGTACTTTCTTTTTCTTTTTATCTATGTTTGTAACACTCTTAACTTGCTTTCTGAGTTAAATTAATTACTTTAATGTTTTGTTGAGCACATGTAGTGTAGACCATGTTCAATTTTCATGCGACTTTAGAAATAATATTTTTTTATATTAGGAAGATGAGCTGTCAAGATCCATGGGATCATGTACACAAGAAGCAAATGTTCTTCGTACTTGGATCAATTTCTTGGAAGATACTTGGGTTCTGCAATCCTCAAATTCAGAGACTAAAGAGAAAGAGGTCACGTATGTTTTCAGCTCCCATCAAATTATGTACTATATTCTCTCTGTTACAATTAAATTACTCTAACATCCGGATCACCCAAAAATAATAGTTTAACACCGACAAAACTTTTCAATATCCACTAGAACAACTACTATATCACTGCTTGTTGGCTTGTAAGTGTTTAGAATAGAAAAACACTAATGGCGTTTCTATTTTGAGTTAACTTTATTAAAAATTCATTTATTGTTCCTTCATTTCAACAAGATTTGGTGTGAGGGGCCATACACATAAAATATGTCAGAATTTTTTGGCTCTTTGTGATTCGGGGCTATCTTGATTCTGCTTCTTTGTAATGTTAGTCCGCTTCTTTGCTCCACAGGTTTTGTCTGCTGAATTTGGTTATTTTGTTACGCTTTGGGCGTCTTTGCTATTTTGGGATTTGAAATCACAGTACAATGATAGATATGTGCTTGAGCTTGATTTTAGGCGCCCCCAAAATATGTATACATCACCTATTACGAGTCGCCAAATACATGATACGAGAATACAAATACAATATTAAATATCTGACAACATGAGTTTGTGAGTTTTAATACAAATATTGTCTTCTAGGCGATATTAAAACTCAAAATAAGTCCTCAATACATTTATTAACACACTATTTCATAGAATAGTGAGGACTACTAATGCTATCGTCTGGACCATCACTCAGTTTCCACGACTAGTCCACGACTACGTTCTCATTTCTGAAGAAGAGAACAATGAAAGTAAAAGGGTGAGCTCAACTAGCCCGATAAAAATATTATGACTAAGATAATGCGAATAAAATTATCATTAGCCTTGAACAATGTTAAAGCGATAAAATATAACAATAGACATCAAGTTTAAGCTGCGGTGGAACAAGCAATCCATTAAAAGAGTCAGTAGAGAATAAAATCTACTATCTTTTATGATTTAAAAGGTTTTCATCACTTTTATCGTTGAGACTACAATAAATAATCCACATCATCCACACTTTCTGACCAGGGATATTCATTAGTATCACAACCACAAATTATCCATGCACTACGGGCGAGGATATTCGTGTATTCATCAATGGTCATGATCATGCCAACAAGCGTCCATCAATGCACTACGGGCGATGAGGACTTTTACCACATCATTTGTAACATTACGGTTATGATTATACTTGAATAATCCTGAGTCATAATCATACCAAGTCCATCTATGCACTCTGAATACGAGATGACTTTCAACATAATATAAACATGAGGATGATGACAATGATATAAGAATTCAATAAAATAAGTTCAAAATTAATTTATCCGAGAACCAATAACGTCCAAATTATCGAACATGATACTTCTTTGTGAGGTAAAAATTCAAGAATGCTCGAAAGAATATTTCCATGAAAAGATCTTTGGATGAAGCGCAAATATCGAGGATATTCCACTAATTTCATGGAGTATAAAAGCCAAAACTTTAACCAACTAAGTATAATAAAGAATGGAATAACAAAAGAAATCACCGAGCATCGATAGACCACATAGACGAGTTTATTCCAGCGGAATAATAAATAATGGAACCGGTCGTGCGTAAATGCATGCGAGACGGGATATTCAACGAATAATAAATAATGGAACTAGGTCATGCGTAAGCGCGCAGACGGGATATTCAACGAATAATAAATAACGGAACCAGGTCATGCGTAAACGCACAGACAGGATGTTCCAACAAAATAATAAATAACGGAACCGGGTCATGCTTAGCAGCATAGCAGATGTTCAACGAATAATAAAGAATGGAATAAAGAAGAATTTCACCATGTATGCGGTACTTGCGCATAGAATGAGGTTATTCCAACATAATAATAAAGAATGGAATAACAAAAGAATTTCACCAAGTATAGGGTACTTCATATGACAGGTTATTCAAACATAATAATAAAAAGAATGGAATAACAAAAGTTCTCTTCATGAATACGAAAAAAGAAATAATATCCCTTACCTTAGTAAAAAGAAGAGTATTAGGAGTAGGTAGGCGAGGATATTCTTGAAGAAAACTTTTTCTACGCTCAAAAGCTTCTTAAAACTCTAAAGAAATACGCTCAAGATTATAAAAGAATTTCTTTGAACTTACGTGTGGTTTTCAATTTCTAACTAAGCATCCTATTTATAGGAAAATAGAAATGATACTATCTTTGCCATATATCTTAATATAAAATATAATATATTCTATTTATAATCAAATAAAACAAAACTTTATAAAAGTATTTATATTTTTATATAAAAAAAGATTTTACTATCTATCACTTATCGAAATGCAAATACTATCATAATAATATAATATATTATAATTATATAATAAAATAAATAACTTTATAAAAGTATTATAATATAAAAATTCTATAAAACAAATAACTTTATAAAAGTATTACATTTTATTTTTATAAAAAGCTTTAAATATTTTATTACATTAATAATACTAATAAAACAAAATTTTATATATATATATATATATATATATATATATATATAAACTTAGTGATTTCATAAAAAACACCTCAATATATCTAACAATATTTATCATTATTATTATAATTCACAATATTAATCGACCGAATTCGTTCCCGAAAAGAGGGGCTTTCGATAAGGATTTCTCCTGATTGGCGCCTTGATTAGGTGACCAAACCTCTCATTGGCGAACTTCTAGACATCGTTAATATTGCAAATAATAATATTAATAACTCTGTCATCTCAATTATTGATTTAATAATATATAAAATATCGATAATAATTGAATCAAATAACGTGAGATCTTATGCAATAATTCTTTGAAGCAATAATTGAACAAAAGCGGGTGACTTCTCACGTAAGCATCGATAATCAATACAGGTGTGCTCTTATATGCAACCACCACGCGTATTCTTTGTACTTTTACTACAGAGTAGTTCAACAATTTTAACGATAAAACTTCCGTAGTTATTTTCATAAAAATATTTTTGTCGTTTTCTCGATCAAAATGATAATTCCGTTGTGGGGTCCACCAATGATTGTGTTGTCGTACGAATATTCCTGTTAAAATGAATATTCCCCGACCCAATCGAATATTATATAACAACTTGCGTACTTTGCAAAATTTATAAATATTACCCACAACTATAACATTATATCAAATTCATTCCATAATATTTAAAAATGATATTTATAGAAAAATCATCTTTATTAAAAAGTTGGGGTCTTACAACCTCCCCTTCTTATGAAATTTAAGCCCTCGAAATTAGAATGCGTTACACGGTATGTCGAAAAGGTAAGGATATCTTGATTTCATTTCAGATTCTAACTCCCAGGTCATTTCCTCAACATCGTGGTTTCTCCACAAAACTTTGACTTGAGGTATAACCTTGGAGCGTAGAATATGTTCCTTCTTATCAAAGATTTGAACAGGAACCTCTTCATACGTCAAATCTTCCGCTATTTCATCCGGTTCTAACTTCGATAATGTGGTTTGGGTCTTCCACATATTTACGTAACATGGATATATGAAAAATGTTATGAACACGAGAGACATACTTGGCGGTAAAAGCGAGTCTATCGCCCACGGTTCCTACTCGATCGAGGATTAAAAATGGGCCAATGAATCGAGGATTGAGCTTTCCTCTCTTTCCAAATCTAAGTAACTCCTTTCCATGGAGCGACACGTAACAACACATGATCTCGATATCGAATTCCACGTCCTTTCGATGAAGATCGGCATAACTCTTTTATCGATCTTGTGAGGTTTTTATCGTTGTCGGATCGTTTGAATCTTTTTAGTAGTCATACGTACCAACTCCGGTCCCAACAACGTTGCTTCACCCACCTCATCCCGGCATCTTTGGAGAGCGACACTTTCTTCCATCTGGCGCTCGAATGGAGCCATGCGATACTTGTTTGATAGCTATTGTTGTAGGAAAACTCTACCAATGGTAAGAACTTGTCCCAACTTCCCTTGAAGTCGAGGACCACGAGTCTTAATAAATCTTCAAGAGTTTGAATAGTCCTCTCTGATTGTCCGTCCGTCGCGAGGATGATATATTAGAAACTAAATCGTAAATCCATGCCCGTAGCTTTTTGCAAACTAACCCAAAATCGTGAAGTGAATCTTGGGTCTCGATCGAAAACTATGGATCTTGGCATACCATGCGTCTTACAATCTCGTTTATGTACATCTGAGCAAGGCGTTCAAGTGTATAAGTTTCTCGTATTGGTAAGAAATGAAGCGGACTTGGTCGATCTATCAACAATGACCCAAATTGCATCTATGCCTTGAGAAACCTTGGGAAGACCGATGTGAAAATCCATGGTAATGTGCTCCCACTTCCATTCTAGAATTTCAAGTGGTTGCTGATGGACCTTTTGGTACTTGATGCTCCTCCTTGACTCGTTGACAAGTTAGACACCTTGAGATAAACAGAGCTATCTCTCTCTTCATATTGCTCCACCAAAATGTATGTGCGAAGATCACGATACATTTGGTACTCCCAGAGATGGATTACAAAGCGGTGTGTTGTGCGCCTCCATCATGATTTTATACTTTAAATCGGGGTCGTTAGGAACACAAAAAGTGCAGAGTTGACTCAAAGTATTCCTTCTTCATCGATTCTTGCTTAGGCGTAGCACCTTCTTGCTTTTCTTCCTCATCGCATCGGCTCCGGATGCATAACTTGGCGACTTTAACTTTATCAATTAAAGTCGGTTCTACTCATATATTCGCCATCATCACATGGGTCCTGAGTCTTTAACTCTATCTCCATCCTTTGCAAGTCACACAAAATGGGCCTTTGCGTTGTCGATATCGCTTTTCGTACCGCATATGATCTTCTACTCGATAAATCGGCTACCACGTTCACTTTTCGGGATGGTATTGGATGGTATGATCATAATCTTTCAACATTCAAGCCAACGTCGTTTGTGCATGTTGAGTTCCTTTTGAGTGAAGAAATATTTGAGGCTTTTATGATCCATAAAGATCTCCACTTTCTCCCCATACAAGTAATGCCTCCAAATTTTAAGTGCTGAAAACAACAATGTACTGACTCTAGATCATGAGTAGGATAATTCCTCTCATATTCTTTGAGTTAATCGAGAGGCATAAACTATGACTTTCCCATGTTGCATGAGAACACATCCTAACCCTTTGCTGAAGCATCACTTGTAGATGACAAATCCCTCAAGGCAGGATGGTATTGTCGAAAGCAGTCTTTGAAATGAGTCTCCTCTTGAGTTCTTGAAAACTCTTCTCACATTCCTCTTCCAACCAAATTTTTATCTTTTTTGAGTCAATTTGAGTTAATGGAGTAGCGATTAGAAAAAACCCTTCTCTGAATCTCAGATAATAACCGATTAAGCCGAAAAAGCTACGTGCTACTTGATCATTGATTTAGGTTGCTCCCGACTTTGAATAGCTTCATCTTTGCTTTGGGTCAATAGATATTCCATGACTTGATACTACGTGCCCAAGGAATGCTACTTCCTCGAAGCGAACTCGCATTTCTTCAACTTGGCATAAAGCTTATATTCACGAAGCTTTTGGAGTATCGACCTCAAGTGTTGCTCATGATCTTCACGGCTTTTGGAATAAATAAGGATGTCATCAATAAAACAACCACAAAGTGATCCAAATATTCCTTGAATACTCGGTTCATCATATCCATGAAAGCGGCGGGAGCATTAGTCGATCAAAAGGACATGACTAGGAATTCATAATGCCGTCTGCAGGAGTTACGAAAGCCGTCTTTGGAATGTCATCGGTTCTAATCTTCAATTGGTGATATCCGGAATGAAGATCGATCTTTGAAAAGAATTTGGCTCCTTACAAGCTGGTCAAACAGGTCATCAATACGTGGCAATGGGTACCTATTTTTGATGGTGACATGATTCGACTCCAGATAATCAATACAAAAATCGCATACTCCCATCTTTCTTCTTCACGAATAGAGCAGGGAGCACCCCGAGGAGGCGTACTAGGACAAATGAAAGCCGATGTCTAACAATTCCTGCGGTTGGGTCTTTAACTCCACGAAGTTCAATAGGAGCCATTCGATATGGGGCTTTGGAAATGGGTTTTGTCTTAGGGTTCAGGTCGATACAAAATTCAATTTCACGCTCTGAGGTAGGCGGGGAAGTTCTTGAGGGAATCGTCGGAAATTTATTAACAATAGAATATCATTCAAAAGCGGCGTATTTTTGTTTAAATCCATGACATGAGCTAAGAAAGCTTGACATCCGTTTTTCAATAAGCGAATAGCTTTATGGCTTGAGATGACGATGATTGATTTTAATGGTTTGGTTGCTTGAATTAGCATAATAGGTTGGTTAGGAATATGAAAGCTAACAACCTTACGAAAATAATCAATTTTTGCATGATGAGTAGTTAACCAATCAATCCACTAGAATCACATCAAATGCAAGTATTTTCAATGAAATAAGATCGACGGTAATGTGAGGTGCCGATTTGAACCAAACAAGACTTATAAGCGATGGATGTAATGAAGGTTTCTCCCAATGGAGTTTCAACGAGATAAGTCAAAGTCCAATTTCTCGGAGTCAAATTTAAATATTGGCGCAAGTAGGAGAAATAAAAGAATGGGTAGAACCGGTATCAAATAAGGTATATACTTATTTAGAGTTTATGATAAGCTTACGTGATGACCTCGTTCGGGTTCCTTGCTTTCTGGAGGTCACGACAAACGCTCTCCCTTGAACTACTGGTTTTGTCTTTTGCAGGGCGACCTTTGATGCCCTCCATCCCAATTGGACTTGTCTTGATGAGCAAACAAAATCGGGCTAGGTGACCTTCTCTTCCATAATTATAACATGCTTTGGATGGCATCATGCAGTTTGGACTGATGTGTCCCTCTCCTCCACATTTGAAGCATATGATAGGTGGTCGTTCTCCTTCCTTAACAACGGGTGCTGATGTTGACGTCTTTCCATCATTGTTGAATCTCCTCTTCTTGAAATGTCCATTCTTATTGTTTTGGCCATGATTACCACCGAAGTGGTTACCATTTCTGGCATGTTGATTCCCTCCATGCTTATTGTCACCGCTTGATGGTTGCTATCACTTGGTATTATCATTTTTTCGGTTTGCTCTCTTTTTGGTTGGGTTGACTCATTATCGCGCTCTCCGATAAAGCGAGCCCTATTAACAACATCTGAATACAAACCACGGTTTATGAGAGATAAGATATTGGCGTATCTCGGGTTTCAAACCTCTTAGAAACATTAGCGTCATTCTCTCCTCATTATCAACCAAATGAGGCCTTGGCCGGGACAACTTCGGCAAACTTGGCTTCCGTCTTTGCGACACGGTCATATTGTTTTGCTCGACTTGATGAACTCTACCTCTTTCATGTGATGAATACTTTTGGGAAAGTACTTGTCGTTGAATAGTTCTTGGAACTTCTCCCAAGACATCTTGATCTGGCGGGTTGAGTCGCTTTCTGATTCCCACCGATGTCTGCCTCTGCTCCCATGCAACATGAAGGTGGCAAAGGGAACCTTTTGCTCCTCGAGCATCCCAAGACATCAAATATCTTGTTGATCTGCTTTATCCACGTCTCGCCTTAAGTGGTTTTGGCTCTCCAAAAACTCCGGTGGTCCCGGTTCCTTGAAGCTGCTTAGCGGTGACCGTCAAGGAGTTGCCGATGTTTCCACACTGCATTTTGGGCGAGGGAGCCACTCTTGCTGATGTTGCATGAATTGCATAAAGCCTCTGAACATTCCATCGTTCATCATCATCGGTGGTCGGTGTTGTTGTTTGCACGAGGATTGTCGCCTTCTTGATGCACATTATCCGATTATTGATCTGTGGAGACTCAGCGGTCTCTGTGCTCCATTGATGTTCTCAACATTCTCGGATGTCATTTTCAAATCTTACCACAAAACAAGGGTTAATTAACATATCACATATTATCCTATACTCGACCAGACCAATTAAATACCAAATAAACTTAGGTAGGTCATACTTAGCGAAGGAATTCCCGTCTCTCCCTCTAGTTCTTGTCTCACATCTTAGCTAGGGGATCATATCCTAAGCTTTGATACCAAGCTTGGCGCCCCCAAAATAGGTATACATCACCTATTACGAGTCGCCAAAAATACATGATCTGAGAATACAAATACAATCTTAATATACTGACATGAGCTATGAGTTTTAATACAAATATTGTCTTCTAGACAATATTAAAACTCAAAATAAGTCCTCAATACATTTATTAACACACTATTTCATAGAATAGTGAGGACTACTAATGCTATCATCTGACCGTCACTCGGTTCCCACGACTAGTCCACTGCTACGTTCTCATTTCTGAAGAGAAACAATGAAAGTAAAAGGGTGAGCTCAACTAGCCCGATAAAAATATTATGACTAAGATAATGCGAATAAATTATCATTAGCCTTCAACAATGTTAAAGCGATAAAATACTGATAGACATCAAGTTTAAGCTGCGGTGAACAAGCAATCCATTAAAAGAGTCAGTAGAGAATAAAATCTACTATCTTTTATGATTTAAAAGGTTTTTCATCACTTTTATCGTTGAGACTAATACAATAAATAATCCACATCATCCACACTTTTCGACGAGGATATTCATTAGTATCACAACCACAAATTATCCATACACTACGGGCGAGGATATTCGTGTATTCATCGATAGTCATGATCATGCCAACAAGCATCCATCCATCAATGCACTACTGGGCCAATGAGGACTTTTACCACATCATTTGTAACATTACGGTCATGATTATACCGAATAATCCACAGTCATAATCATACCAAGTCCATCTATGCACTCTGAGACCCACGATGACTTTCAACATAATATAAACATGAGGATGATGACAATGATATAAAATTCAATAAAACAAGTTCAAAATTAATTTATCCGAGGAACTAATAACGTCCAAATTATCAACATGATACTTCTTTGTGGGGTAAAATTCAAGAATGCTCGAAAAGAATATTTCCATGAAAAAGATCTTTGGATGAAGCGCAAATATCGAGGATATTCCACTAATTTCATGGAGTATAAAAGCAAAAACTTTAACCAGTAGTATAATAAAGAATGGAATAACAAAAGAAATCACCGGGCATGCGATAGACCCTTACAGACGAGTTATTCAACGAATAATAAATAATGGAACCGGTCGTGCGTAAGCGCCAAAGATATATTCAACGAGAATAATAAATAATGGAACCGGTAATGCGTAAAAAGCGCCTTGCGACGATATTCAACGAATAATAAACAACGGAACGAGGTCATGCGTAAGCATTGCCGCGAGACGGGATGTTCCAACAAAATAATAAATAATGGAATAAGAACGGTCACGTGTATAAATATACTTGCAGAGACAGGATATTCAATAGAATAATAAAGAATGGAATAACGAAAAGAATTTCACCAAGTATAGCGGTACTTCACATAGGCAGGTTATTCCATAATAAAAATAATAATAAAAGAATACCAAGTGATGATTAACTTCATGAACGATTCAAAAAAAATATGGAATACCCTTCTTTACCGTAAAAAAGAAATAATATTATAATTAAAGAAGAGTATAGGCGGTGATATTCTTGAAGATAAAATTCTCTCTACTTTTCTCTCAAAGCTTCTTAAACTCTAAAGAAATACGCTTTCAAGATTATAGAAGAATTCTCTATAGAAACTTACGGTGTGATTTTCAATTCTAACTAAGCATCCTATTTATAAGAAAATAGAAAGGATATTATATTTACACTATGCTGATAAAATTAATATATTCTATTTATAATCAAATAAAATAAAACTTTACAAAAAAGTATTATATTTTATATAAAAAAATTTTATTATATCTATATCAAACTATACTGCGAATAAAATATATAATATATATAATAAAATATATATATATATCTATAATATGTCTAATAAAACAAATAACTTTATAAAAGTATTACATTTTTATATAAAAAACTTTTTTTATAATATTTTATTACATTAATAATACTAATAAAACAAAATTATATATAAATATATATATATATATATATATAAAATTTTGACTTTATTACAAAAAATACCTCAATATATCTAACAACATTTATCATTATTATTATAATTCACAATATTAATCGACCGAATTCGTTCCCGGAAAGAGGGGGCTTTCGATAAGGATTTCTCCTATTGGCGCATGATTAGGTGACCAAACCTCTCCTTGGCGAACTTACTAGACATCGTTAATATTGCGAATAATAATATTAATAACTCTCATGTCATCTCAATTATTGATTTAATAATATATAAAATATCGACAATAATTGAATCAAATAACGTGAGATCTTATACAACAATTCTTTGAAGCAATAATTGAACAAAGCGAGTGACTTCTCACGTAAGCATCGATAATCAATCTGGTATTACTCTATGCAACGACCAGTATATTCTTGTACTTTTACTACTAGAGTAGTTCAGCAGTTTTAACGTAAAACTTCCGCCGATTATTTTCATAAAAATATTTTTTTCGTTTTCTCGATCCGATGATAATTCCATTGTGGGGTCCACCAATGATTGTGCGTCGTCGAATATTCACTGAAAGCGAATATTCCTGTTAAATTATATAACGAATATTCCCAGCCAATCGAATATTATATAACAACTTGCGTGACTTTTATAGCAAAATTTATAAATATTACCCACAACTATAACATTATATCAAATTCATTCCATAATATTTTAAATGATATTTATAGAAAAATCATCTTTATTAAAAAGTTGGGGTCTTTATTTTAATTACTACTTGATACTCGATATGGAGTTTTATATTTTTCTTCTTTGTCATAAATCATAATTTCTTTGTGTTGTTTATTTATCTTAATGTAATCACACCGCTTTTTAACATTTAGTCCATCCTTCTATTGCTACTAAATTAATAATCAAGTATTTTTAATTGTGGTTTTTATTTTTTTCGGCTCTACTCTCAACGACCGGCCATTCTGTCTTGGTTTTCTTTGTCCAGAGCGGTAGGAGTATCTTTCAAAATTTCAACCAAATGCACCATATTCTGTTTGAATATGTAAAGTGTCTATCTAGCACTTTGTTTTAGTTTTGCATTATAAGCCTCTTTTTGTTTTATTTTTGCTCCTATGATTCTGCGTTGAAATGTCTTATTATTCTTAGCTTTGTGTCATTTAGGCTCTTTTCCGGCCATTCTGCGATGTTATTGTTATTCTTCATTGGTTTTTGCTTATTCTTAAGTGCGTTTACTGCTGCTTGCCATTGCTTTGATGTGTGTTATGGTTTTTTGCTTTGATAAGTCACCGCCATGCTTTGGTGTGTTATTTTTTTTGCTTTGATGATGTTGCTTCATTTTTTTGGTGGAGCTCTTGGTTTTTTTGGCTTACGGGCACCATCTTTCGCTTCAGCTACGTCTATTTTTTGTTGTTCTTTTTGTTGTGGGCTTTCCTCTTGCAACATGAAGTTTACCAGCCCAACCTTGATTTCTTTGAAGAAAATGATGATGACATACACTTTTTTTCTTCTAGTTCGTTGTTATTCTTTTAGTTTTCTTATGTTTGTTAATAAATTTTGTAGGTACTATTGTCCTTGGGAGACTAAGATACAATAACAAATTTTGTAGTTATCGTGACTCGAGTATTATCTATTTATATGTTTATATGTGAAGTATTAATTTTATTATCTCTTTATGCATTAGCTTACCAATTAGTGTGAAACAAGTATGACAATATTTATATTTACTTGAAAATAAATTTTATATTTTTATAGAGATTAATAATAATAATAAATATGAAATCAATTATAATTTTAATGAATTTTGATTATTCAAAGAATTAATTTTTTATTTATAAATTTATAATTTGTGAAGGAATTTTTTTTTTACTAAATTGAACAAAGATTCTCAATTTATAATTAGTAAAGGAAAATATTCTCTCGTTACATAAATTTGTTCTTCATAATATATTATTTGTGAGGGAATAAAGTTATTCACTAATTTCAAATAGTCCTTCTTAAAATATTATTTGTGAAGGAAACAAATCTTTCACTAAATAACAATATTCCATTATCAAATACAATTTATGAATAAAAAAGTTATTCACAATATATCCTTCACAAAAAACATTTAGTTACTACTCAGCGAAGGATACCCAATTGCGAGGAGGTCTATTGTGAACAATCGTGTGAAGAAAATATTTCTTCGCAATAAATCACTTGTGAGTGATATAGTATGTCTTGTGAAGGATTTGTCCTTCTCTATAGGCCATTTTTGGTGTAGTGATTATTACTTTCTTCTTGTTAGTTAGTTATTATTCATTATCAAACAATAATTCACACTCATTGCACAACATGTTCCATAAAAGGCTTATATTGATTTGGTTCTTCCTGGTAATATAATACTACATCATTCATCATTACACAACCTTAGCTGATTATATTACTTTCCCGCCATTGCTTTCCAAAAATTGGGATTTACAAAAGACTACTCTTTGATATATAAAAGAGGGTTTTACGTCACTACTTAGATACAACATATTTACATATCTAACTCTACTTTAGTTATTAACTAGGTTACATCTGCCTTATGGCATTCTCATAATCTGCATTGGCAAGACCGGTTATCACATCTCGGCTGATAGTATGTCGTGTCTGGCTTTCCTCCACAGGATACTCATCCACTTGCCTTTGAAAGTCCCCGTGAGAACTCCTATGTATATAGGACATCCTACTAACCTTCTGCTTCTTGGTCTTTAGCTCCTGCCTAAGCTCAAAGACCTCATGTTTTAGCTCATGGACCTAGTCCTTGGCTATCACCTTCTCGTCGTGCTCTTCTTCCCACATCGTCTCCATGCTTTTCTTGTCCTCCAAGATATCATGGATCTCCTCCTTCAATTCTTTCACCTCCTTCCTAAACTGGGTATTTCTATCCAATAATATCATGAACAAGGCCTTCATTGACTCCCCCGGAGTCATCTCTTCTACATGTGCTACTATATTAAACGACACCACCTCCACTTCCTCCTCTGACATGCCATTAAACAACGACATGAAGTCTAAGTTTTTCGAGTCTTCTGACTTAACCATCACCACTTCTGGCAACTTAGCTACCGGTGTCGGTAAGATCTCTACTTGGTTTACAGACCCCTCACTAACCACATGTATATCCCTATAAATCACGTTATGACCTGACATCTACAACAAAATAATTTAGTTTGATTAGTAAACATCATTAGAATAATAAAAACACATATCACATATAATGCATTTTTAGGGTTAACTTCATCTTTTACTTTTTTAACTCTTCTTAAGGTTATGACTTAAGGTTCTTTCCCCCCCCCCCATCAAGTTTTATAACCTATAGCTCTGTTACCAACCTGTGACGCCCACAAATCTGGGTATCTTCCAACCCAAAAAATGGTGCTACACGTAGCTACAGTTCACACATACATTCAATTGAAATAACTCAAAATAGTGAATATGTCTTCTATATGTTCCAAAACAATATTCCCTTTACCAGGTTCTTTGTAACCATTACATATGTTCTTTGTATATCAAATAATTACAACATTCATATTATACTATTACAAAGACAACTTATTGGTCTGCCTTACCCTTCCCATTATCCTTACTGGATCCCGTAGCTCGTGTGACGCCACCAAATCCGGGTTACCTGACTCCCGAGTTCGGTGCTCACGATCAACAATATAAATAACATCTAACTACCCATTTAATTGTGAATAGAAATATACACCACATTAACTGATAAAGTTAATACATTCGTCCCAGGTTAAGTAACCTTAACATTACAAACATACCCCTTTAGATATACAAAAAGGGTTTACAAATACAACATAAAAATAATGTTTATCATTTTATTCCAGCAAAACACCTTTGCCCTTGTTCTTCTCAGCTCCTCTGTCCACTTCGTCCCTAGCTAAAATGTTTTATTTAGCAAGGGTGAGCAACAAATTTGCCCCGCAAGTTAAGATATACAATAAATGTATAAGAATCACGACTAATAGACTATCTATTTTGATAGAATGACACCAAAGTTCGAGGAAATTTGAAATAGCTGAACAATTTGTTCTTCTTTAATCCATCTTCTCGCATCCTATGCAACATAATAATTTAATAATGAAAGAGTACAATGCTTTCAAAGTTTCTACGATATTCAATTGAATAACAATTTAGAAATATTCTCCAGAGTTTATGCTGAATGATCTTAAATGATCTTGAAATTCTGTGACACCCCCAAATATGGGTTACTTCATTTCCATAAGATTTGGTGTTCATTGTCTAAACATTCATTTTTAACAACCCAAATATAATAAAGTTTAACAATAAACCTTCCCATTAAAGGATTACATCAATAAGTTCAATAAAATCTCCCAGGTTATCTAACCTTTAAATATAAACATCAAGTGAGGAAAATAAATGATTACATCTCAACAATTCAAACAAAGTCTGACAATATAGAAATCAACAAATTTACAAGTCTTCAACACTTGTTCATCTTTCCTTTTCCTTTACCGACCTTCTCAACTTTAGCTGTAATAGTTATATAAGCAAGAGTGAGCAAACAAATGCTCACTGGAAGTGACAACGAATAACAATATCATAACAACTTCCAAATGAATAGGCTCAATAGAACTGAATAATATTCTCTATCGATGATAATCAGGAAAATAATTTGAAATATATGTATCTGAGGTCACAAGACCGCGAACTATGTCCAAAGTTATAAGTATTCTTTCAACTTAAACCTAAATAGTCATAAGACTGTAGGGACTTCTCGTACTTAGGGGGATCAGCCCTTCGTACAATATATTGTGCATAAACATCTAAACGTTTACGCGTAAATAATCCCCTGTAGTAGAATTGTTCATCTCAATTTTAATATACGAGTTCGCACCAAAAGAAGTTTGGTTTGGATAAGTTTCAAGGTAATTTAGAGTTCAACGAACATCAACTAAGGATTAGTTGAATCAATATAGTTTAGTATCACTTCAAGTGCTTGATTGCAATATGATATGAAATAGTCATGAATTATAAGTGAATCAATATTATACATCGAAATCATGGTTTAGAAATGAACTAGGAAACATAAGCATTTGAATATTATATCAAACCTTGCTTGGACAATAATAAGCTAAGGCTATTAATCTAACTCAATAAAAGAAGTGAGTTAATGAACGTGAATGATTAATAACAAGTTGAGGAATAAAACTTTTTCAACATGAGAATAACAGAATTTAGGAACTTGCGTAATAAGAAACAAAATTAAAGATAAGAACCCTTCTCAAAGTAAGAGTTAGGTTGAAGAGTTTGAATGAACATAATCAAGTTAGAACAAATATATAAGTAGTTTTAGGAACTTGCTCAATGCATTAATAAGGTTTAAACACTTGCACAATCGTAAAAGTAGGGTTAGAGAACTTGCCTCGTATGTAGGTTAAACAATCACTACTCAAGTTCACCACAAGTCCTACACATACCATATGTATTAACAATACACATTAGTTACAATAATATTAGCTTCATGAGTTTCTTTCCCACTTCTAGTATAGCTCACTAACTAAGTTTAAGTTTAAACAACATCACATCTTTTCATGAGTATCATATTTTAGCTTTATTACAACTACTTAAGTGATCATGTCATTGAACCATATACACATTAACAACTTGATACAACATCCTATTACATTTGCAACATGCTATCATTCTCTTTAGATTAGGTTATACTAATACACAAAGGATTGCACTTGTATTCGCGCATCCCGACACCCTTCGATTGCCTCCAAATGCACAACAGTCCTAAAGATAGCCGTTTTGACCCTTCATAACGACATCCAATTAAAGAACTTAAAGAATAAAAGTTATAGGCCTATTCGTCCTCATTCTGAATCATCTTGAATCGCATCAATCAGAGTTCGTATGAAAACGTTAGGCTTATTTTAGTAAAACATGTCCGATCAGTTTTTTTTTTCAAAATTTAGCTAGACAGACTACCCTCCCGTCGGGGCGGGGGTTTTTCTCTAGGATAGCTCGCCGGGGCGGGGGTCCCTTATGCGATTTCACGAATTATCATCTCGAACACTATATAAAGCCAAATTAGGCCTACAAACTCCTTTCTAACCACCATACCAACCTACCCAATGTGTAATATGTTTACAGAAACATAAAATAATATTTCTAACACGTTTCTAACCTCATAAACAACATAAACATCAAGATTACAACTTTTAATTTCACTATTTCTCTTATTTGCTCTTCTTTTGACATTCACAGCGAAATTCTTCAATGTGAATTCGTTTTACAACCAAAACAGTTAGTTTCAATTACTTTGCTTTTGTTTCTTCATATATTTTCACAATCAATAAATAATTTACACTTATACTATGAATTGAGTACTAATTTTAATTCTAATTTAAGCTATATTCAACATATGTCAATGTAAACTTACTGTAATATGATTTCCTCCATAATAAAATATATTACATGAATCAATTTACTCTAAATCATCTATAAACCATATGAAAACAATTTATATTAACAATTACCATACAAAATCACATAGTAAACAATTAATCCTTCACACCAATTTTACAGAGAACTTTTGAATAGGATAAAACTAAAACTTTGAAAAGTAGAAAGGTAGGGTTATACCTTTGCTAGTAGATGATTACAACAACAACTTCTTCTAAATTCTCAATTCACAAAGAATTTTCTCTTCTCCCTTCTCTCTTTTCTTTCTTTCTTTTCTCTTCTTTTTCTTCTTCTCTATTCTTTCTCCCTTCTCTAACTTACGTACTTAGAAACATATAACGTATAATATAATAGATATAAATTATATAATATAAATATATATATAACTGATATCAGTTACATCTTTTTGAAAATCAAAAGCCATAAGGCTTGAATTGCTAAACCATTTTAAAACTTAATAACTTAAAATCCTTATGTCTTGTTTGGTAAAACCTATTTAAATTAAAGACTTAACATTCATTAAGCCTTTTTTGGCAAAATAAGATTAAAACAAGAATTTCAAAAGCTCTAAGGCTTTGTTTGTTAAAACCAAATTCAAAACTCTTTTAATTTATGTTAATAACTCATTTATCATATACTTTTATTGTCAAAATTTATTTAAAATTCTAATATTCAATCTAAATAAATCTAATAACAATTTATTAAATCAATTTACCACATAAACCAATACAACAAAATTATAATTTTCCTTATAATTATAATTTTGTTTAACACATCACTTTAATTACAAAATTAAATTAGAATAACATTATATTAATTCATTTAATCCCTATCAACACTCTTATTTAATTGTCAAATATTTATTCAACAATAAACACATCAATTAAAATATTTATATAATTCAATAAATATTTGGAATTACAATTTAAAATTTTGGATTGTTACAAATTCTCTTCTCGAGTAACTATCAAAGATTTACTTTGATATACCAAAATAACATGATGTAAATATTTTTTAGAATTTATGCTGAGTGACCCTAATGGATCTTGAAATTCTATTCTCGAGTAACTATCAAAGATTTACTTTGATATACCCAAATAACAAGATGGAAATATATTCTAGAGTTATGCTGAGTGATCACAAAGAATTTTGAACTTCTCTTCTCGAGTAACTATCAAAGATATACTTTGATATACCCAGGTGTATCAGATAATCATAAAGATTAAATCATACCCCCCAGCAAGTACTTAGAGCGGTCAACTCCTTTTACCCTATATTATGCATAATTCTTACATGCGCGCAACGGCCGAATATACGACCAAAATGTTCCCTTTGTATAAAAGGTTGCTCTTCTCAGTCTTATAATCAGAATTTAACTTATGATAACAAAATACTATGATTTCAATATCTAATCACTTCTCTTCTCGAACCTATCAAGTTTGTTTTCTCGATTTAGCCGAAACAATTGGCATCGACATGTTAATAATAATTGAATTCTCTTCTCGAACCTATTCAGTCTTCTTTCTCGATCTAGGCAGAACAATTGGCATCGACCAATCAATAATAATTGAATTCTCTTCTAGAACCTATTCAGTCTGCTTTCTCGATCTAGTCAAAACAATTAGCTAAGACATTTCTCAATATAATTCAACAATAGACATGAATTATCTGTACTATTTGCAATCAATAATACTTCTATAGATGTAATTATCCAACAACAATTATTCTCCAAATATATATTCTCAGAATCACCAATTCAGTTTGAATTAATAAGTATGCACTAACTGCGAATAATCAAAAATAAATTCTAAGACGTGGTCTAATCAATAATAATTAACCACCATAATATTTGAAAAGTATTAACTCAGGGTTGAGTTAGGAAACTTGCCATTGATTACTGCTACACAATATACTTATCTGCGTTCACAAGACCTATAATCATAATATCGGTCTCACAATTAGAATAATAAATCACAACATGTATCACTGTAATTTATAGTCAATCTTTCTCCTAGGCACATTACCACATAGTCATATCAGTGTTTATAACCTATATAAACACTTCTCAAGTCTAACTAGTTCATGCGTTTGGACTTCATACATTCTCGGTGTCTTTGGTCACCCTATTCAACAATTAACACATGTATTGTCAATTAAACTCGGTCTCAAAGCTTCAATATTATATTAGATAAGTCATATATCCTTTATAATATTTTTCAGAAGCTTTAAATAATTTTCTAACAATTATTATAATTTATAACAATTTTTCAAACACACGAATCATTTTTAAATGATTTAAATATCAAATAATCCCATCATCGTTAATATTTAATAATATTAAAATATTAATAACATACTTGTCAAAATATTAAAGTTATTAATAATAACTTCAAATATTTTTAAATCACCAATATTCTACTTATATAATTTTTAAAGTAATTAAAATCATTTTTAAGCCATAACCATTAATATTTAAATATTAATAAAATTCTCACCAAAATATTAAAATTCATTAATTATAACTTCAAATAATTTTAAATCACCTTTCTCATTTATAATTGATTTTAAATCAATAAAATCATTTTTTCAATCATTTATTTAATTTAATAATTAAATAAATCTAATATAATTAATATTAAATTATTTATAAAATTCTCCAAAATATTAAAAGTTACATTTTATAACTCAAAATATTTTCTAACACTTTATTCTCATTTAAAATGATTATTATAATATTAAAATTATTTTTTTCTAATTTATTTAATACACTAATTAAATAAATTAAATACAATTAATATTCAAATAATTATAAATATTAATGAAAAATATCCATAATTATCAAAAGTTATTTTTCGTAACTTAAAATAATTTTTAAAATCATTTTTGTAATTTTTAGAAATTTATTTCTATTTGTCATCATTTTCCAAAAATTGAGAAAATAAAAATAATTAAAACCGTTGCTATAGGCTATAGCAACAATAACCGTCGCTGTTGGTGTTCTTTGGCTCAAGAACACTGACAGCTAGTGTTCAAGGCCCTTACTTTGACCATCTATGATTCTCAGCCTAAGCATGATTTGGGCTAACTAGAACATTGATATTGTAGTAGGAATGTAACACTACAATTATCAACCCTTATCTTGTTCATACAACAACTTAAATGCAAGATCTGAGCCTTTAAAGTCGTTGTTAGACAGTTTCTGGGTTTTTCTAGGTAACCCAGAAACCCAGGCAGTTTCGAGTGCCTACTTTCTAACTCAATTTCTTCTAGGTCCTTGTCATTAAATGGTCAATCTCATGGTTCCAATCTATAGTCCTTGTGTCAAGGAACGCATAAACATCAATATATCAGTCTATGTACAACATATTCTCCAGATTGAGTCTGGTCAAAGCCTGTCAGAAGGGCTGTTCTTACGGTTTCTGGAAATTTTAGAAACTCTATCCGTGATCGAATGGTCTAGTTTGACCATCCACTACACCGATCCTGTTAATTTTTTAAGAGATCTAAAGGTATGGATCTAAAGTCCATCTAACAGGCTACAATTTGGTTACAACAACATCAATATATCACATAACACCTTACAGTTCTTGGCTTGGCAAAATCTTGTCAGACGCTGCCTAAGGATTTCTGGGTTACCCAGAAATCACTTGGTCATGGTCGGTCAACCAACTTTGACCATTAATAACTTGACTTTGACCATTAATAACTTGCAATCTGGACATGGAATAGTCATGATTCCACTTCCAGATCACAGTCCTCATGTCATTCTACAAATCAAAACCATAAAACAACAAAAATCTTTAACAGAGAAGTATCTAGGGCCATTGACATTAGCTTGTCAGAATAACTTTTAGGATTCTTAGACAGTTTTTGAAAACTTTGTTTTAAGGACTTTTGAGGCCATAGATCTATGATAGATCATCATAGATCATCATAAAACATCTTCTAACATGTATATAAACACATAAACATGAATTCTTTCCTAGCATACTAGATCAAATGTGAGTTTAGGTTTATACCTTCTTTGTCCAAGCTTTGATCTTAGCTCTCCAATCTGATTTTGTGGTTGCTAGGGGCTCTACTAGTGACTGAATCACTTAGTATTTTTGGAGGTTTGGTTGAGAGAAAAGTTGGCTAAGTGTTTAGAACCCAAATGAGCTATTCTTTGAACTTTCTCTTTCTTTAATCTCTCATACTTGATTCTTGTGGTTAGAATTGTGGTTATGTGGCTTCAATGAGCTGATTCAAGGTGTTTGGTTGCAATTCAAGAGATGTGGCAACAATTTTGGCCATAACTCTTTTAACTTAAAAGTTAAGTAAGCGTATTTTGGTCTTTTTACTTACTAATTTAATGGCTTTAATGTCATTTCATCCTAACCCTTAGGGTTTAACCCTTAGATTTTAACCCTTTGGGTTTAACCTAAACACATAACACATAACCCTATCAGTCTATACAACATATAAGACCTACTATCAAATCAAACTATTATTGTCTGAGTTGAATTTAGTATAATTTTGATATCCCGACAGCTTAGTCGGATAATCCACGAGCCTATTATCCATAAGACTTTGTCTAAACACTTAACAACTATCTTAGATAATTTTATTATCAGTCAAAATAATTTTCATAGGCTCATAATAATTTTTAGATAATTATTACCATTTATCATGATTTTTCAATCATTAATATCATATTTATATGATTTAAATACCACAATATTCTATTTATCATTAATACTTATTTAATATCGGATATTAATGAAAATCATGACATAATATTATAAAGTATTTATAACATTTCAAAGTATTTTAATACTTTATTATTGCCTTTAAATGATTTTAAAGTAATTAAAATCATTATTATATAATTGTCATTAATATTCAATATTAATGTATTTCATGACAAAATATCAAAAGTTATATTTTATAACTTGAAATATTTTTATAACCCTTAAATAATTTTTATATGATTTTTAAATCATTAATTTGATTTTTCCATAATTTATTTAATATATTTATTAAATAAATTAATTATCATTAATAATAAATTACTAATGAAATTCATCACAAAATATTAAAAGTCGTTAAAAGAAAATTAAAATATTTTCTTATACCATAATATAATTTTAAATGATTTTTCAAATATTAAAATCATTTTAAGTAATTTATTCAATATTATAATTAAATAAATTAAATACCATTAATATTTCAAAAATATTAAATATTAATGAAGTATATTCAAAATTATTAAAAACCCATTTTTAGGCTTTAAAATAAATTTTAAGAATTTATATTGAATTCTTAATAATTTAAAACTATTTTCCCTATTTATTAAATAAAATAATAATTTCTTAATTAAAGTGTCACTAAAAGGCCCTATAGTGACAGAACCGTCGCTATAGGTGTTCTTGCCAAACCTGGAACATTCATAGTCTGCTTGCAGGGTATCAACTTTGACTAGTGCTAGATCTTTAATCACAAGGTTTCTGGGCTTCTAATTCTGTTAATCATGTAGTATAAGTGTAATACTACAATTACCAATCAATATTATGGCTAAACTACAACAAATCAGGGAGATATAAGCTCTCCAATATGTTGTCAGAGCTGTTCTACATTTTTGGGTTATCCATAAATGAAGAGCAGTTCGAGTGTGCTACTTTGGAGCTTTATAGTTTGCATTATGGGTCTACTCAGTATGTTTTAATGGTTCATACTTGTAGTACAGATGTCAAAGAACAACTATACAACATTAGTTCAGTCAAACAATAACACCAACTCATGATTTGAGCCTGTCAAAGTACTGGCCAGGAAACTGCTCCTTGAAGATTTGGGTTTTCCAGAAACCTTTATAAGGCAGTTTCGTCAACCTTACTTTGACCATGATTATCTATGATTTTATATAATATCTAAGTGTTCTAGAGGCATGGGTCGATAGTCCATATATCAGTCTACAACCTCAATATAACAACATGACCAAATCTCTTATCAACAGCAAGATCAAAGCCTTCAAAATTGGTTGTCAAGCTTTTTTGGGTAATCTGGGTTACCCAGAAACAGTTAGTCGTGGCCAGTCAACGCACTTTGACCCTTAATAACATGCAATCTATACATGATCTAGGCTTGATTCAAGTTTCAGATTAAAGCACTTACAACATAGAACATATCTATAACCTTAAACACACTAAACATTTAACACACACAAATCTACGAGCCCTGACATTAGGCTGTCAGACAACTTTTTAGGGTTCATGATCAGTTTTGAAAACTTGATTTTCGTGCATCCAGATGTTATGGATCTAGGATGTAACAACCCAGATCACTAAATAACACCCTTAAATACCACTTAAAACAATAAACAACAACAAATAACATAAATTACAAGATTTAGATATTTTAGGATTTATACCTCTTTGATGCTTGATCTTTAAATCTTACCCTTGAATCTGTTTATGGAAAGGTAAAGGCTGATATTGGCTTTGTTTCTCACTCACTTTTACTCTCATTACCGAAATCTTAGAGAGAGAATGTCTTGGATGGATTTGAAAAATAAAGTGAGTAACTTTACTTTCTTTTTAAGTTAAATTTTTGATTCAATGTATCAAGGTGGCAACTAATGGCTGATATATTAGATATAGGCACATTATAAGTCAAGAGTTGGTGAACAACTCTCAATATAGCAAGATTCTCACTCCAACCAATTAAAGAATTGCAAAAGGGCATTTTAGTCATTTTTCTTACCAATTTAATGGCATAAATGTAACTTGTGCAACCCTTAGGGTTTGACCCTTAGGGTTTTGAAAAATTAAAATTCTTAGGATTTCTAATTAGGTTTTAAAATTAGAAAATTAAGATTTCTAAATTATAATTAGGGTTTCCTAATTATATTATGGTTTTCTAATCACATTAGGGCTTGTTAATTAGGATCAAAGTTTTCTAATTAACAATAAAATCGTTAAATTACCAATTAGGTTTTCTCTAATTGTACATTAGGGTTTCTAATTTAGAAATTAGGATTTTCTAACTTTATTGTTAGGTTTTACCCTAATTAAGATTGAAATCAGTACACTAAAGCCATATACTTAGCTTTCCAATTCCCAAATTAGGGCTTTTAATATTCCAAATTAGGGTTTCGGATTCCAAGAACTGAAATTAAGTATTCTAGAGCCGGTATTATGGTTTCTTATGAGTCATTAGGGTTTTCTAACTGAACGTCAATGTTCTTAATATAACTTTATGGTTTGTCACTAATATAAGTTATCTGATCAACCCTTGACCCTTAACCACAAACTGTACACATATATGACAATACACATAGAATATATATTTATATCCTTAACACTGTAAACCTTTTCCAAAAATTTAAAAATTCACAAAATTCCTTCCCAAAAATGTCAAATACATTCACTTATTTTCTGTCTAGGTCTATTATATAACCTTTAATCCATCTTTTAAGATTTTATTAAATTGTCTAAATTCTCGGGTCGTCACAATTTCCAAATAGTATCCCTCCATTCTCTTATAAATAGGATGCTTAGTTTAGAAATGAAAATCACACAAAAATCAGAGAATTATTCTTCTATAATATTGAGCGTATTTCTTTTGAGTTTAAGGAAGCTTTGAGTGTAGAAAACAGTATAAGTTTTCTTCAAGAATATCTCCACTATACCAGTCAGAATTACTCTCCTTTTGAGGTAAGGGATATTATTTATTTTATATTCGCTTATGATATTATTTTTCGTATTCGTAAGGAATTTTATTTTCGTTCAATATTCGTAAGGAATATTATTTTCGTTCAATATTAGTAAGGAATATTATCTTCATTCAATATTCGTAAGGAATATTATTTTTGTTCAACAGTTGTAAGGGATATTATTTTTGTTCAATACTCGTAAGAAATAATATATTCTTTCATACTCTGTAGTATGTAAGTAATATTATTTCGTTTCAAATTTCGATTTCTACACTCATTTTGTTAAAGTATTGCTTCTATACTCCTTGAAATTAGTAGAATATCTTTAAAATTTGCGTTTCATCTAGTATCGTTTCACAAGGATATTTTTCTGAACATTCTTGTTAAAATTTAATCTTTTCATGTCGAGGTACTATTCACGAGATACTATTCACAAAGCACTATTCACGTGGTACTATTCACCTAGGTATTCTTCACCTAGAAAATTAATTTCTTTTCTATCTAAATTATTTTTGATACATGAATATTATTCTTGAATTTTACTCCACAAAACAGTTGTCATGTTGACACTTTGGACATTTTTAAACTCTGGATAAATTAAAAATCTTTAATATTTATCCTTGATTTCGTTTGATTGATGCTTATATCATTGTCATCATCCTCATGCTTATATTGTGATAAAAGTCATCTTTTGTCCGTAGTGCATAGATGGACTATTGATTGGTATGATTATGAATATGTATCGGTATAATAATGACCATTGGTGATAATAATGAATATCCTTAGCCCGTAGTGCATGGATGATTTATGGATGTGATAATAATGAATATCCTTGGCCCGTAGTGCATGGATAATTCAGTGATGTGGATTATTTATTGAGCTGAGTCTCATAGATAAAATTGATGATAAACTTTTAAATCATAGAAGATAGTAGATATCATGCTTTACTTGACTCTTCTAATGGATTATTTGTTCCGCTGCAGTTAAACTTGTTGTCTATTGTATTCTGTTAGTTTAACATTGTTGAAGGCTAACGATAATTTATTCTGCATTATCTTAGTCATAATATTTTTTACTGGGCTAGTTGAGCTCACCCTTTACTTTTATTGTTCTCTTCAGGAAATGAGAATATAGCTGGGACTAGTCGGGGAACAGAGTGATGGTCCGAGATGGTGGCTATAGTAGTCATCACTATTCTATGAAAATAGTGTGATAATAACTGTAATGAGGACTCTATTTGAGTTTGGATATTGTCTATGAAACAATATTCGTGTTAAAACTCTCAGCTATGTTTTGTCGTATTTTACACGACAGTTGTATAATTTTGTATTTGAATTTTGTATCATGTATTTGACGACTCAGAATGGGTGATGTATACCTATTTTGGGGGCGTCACATTTGGTATCAAAGCTTAGGGATATAATCCCTGGCTGAGATGTGAGAGTAGAACTAGGAGGGGAGAGACGGGTAAATCCTTCGCTAGTATGACCTACCTAAGCTTATTTGTTATTTAATTGGTCGTTCAGAATATAGGGATAATATGTGGCATGTCAATTAACCCTTCTTTTGTGACAGTGTTTGAAATGGCATATGAAAATATTGAGATAAGCAATGAAGCACATGAGACCGTTGAGTCACCAACGATCAATAACCAGGATAATGTGCATCAAGAAGGCAATAATCCTCAAGTAAATAACAACACTGACCAAACGATGAACGATGGGATGTTTAGAGGCTTTTTGCAATTCATGCAACATCAGGTGAGAGAGACTCCTGTGCAAAATGCAGGTGGATACACTGAAAACTCACGGATGGTCACCGCTAAGCAGTTCAAGGAGCTCGAACCACCGGATTTTTTGGGAACACCAGAACCACTTAAGGCAGAGACGTGGATTAAGCAGATCACCAAGATATTTGATGTCTTAGGATGCTCTGAGGAGCAAAAGGTTCCCTTTGCCACCTTTATGTTGTGAGAAGAGACAGATTACTGGTGGGAATGTATAAAACGTACTCAACTATCCGCACTGAAGATGTCTTGGGAGAATTTCCAGGAATTATTCAACGACAAGTACTTTCCTAAGAGTATTCGTCACATGAAGGAGGTGGAATTAATCAAGCTAGAACAAAACAATATGACTGTGTCGCAGTACGAGGCTAAACTTGTCGAGTTATCCCGGTTTGCATCCCATTTGGTAGATAATGAGAAACATATGAGAAGAATATTTCTGCGAGGTTTGAAACCCGAATAACGTCAATACCTCATTTCTCATAAACTTTGTTTATATTCAGATGTTGTGAATAGGGCTCAGTTATTAGAACGCAATTATGAGTCAGCTCAACCAAAAGGAAACGACCAACAACACGATAATAATCGTATCGGTGGCAACGTCCATCGGAACAATAATAACCATCATGGAGGAAATTATCATGCCAGAAATGGTAACAACTTCGGTGGTAATCATGACCAAGATGATAAAAGAAGTGAACTAAGTGGGAATAACTTTAAGAATAGAAGATTCAACAATGACGAAAAGAAGGCGATAACAGCACCAGCACCTGTTTTCAAGGAAGGAGAACGACCACTGGTCGTATGTTATAAATGCAGAGGGGAAGGGACACATCAGTCCAAACTGTACGCAACTAATCTAAAGAGTATTTCAATTGCGGAAGAGAAGGTCACCTAGCCCAATTTTATTGTGTAGTGAAGTCAAGTCGAGCTGGGATGGCGACACCAAAGGCTGTCCCAGAAAAGTCAAAGCCGGTAGTTTAAGTGAGAGCATTTTTCGAGGAACCCGAACGAAGTTATCACGGGTAAGTTAATCATAAACTCTTGCGAAGTCTATACCTTATTCGATACCGGTTCTACCCACTCTTTTATTTCAATTAATTGTGCTCAATGTTTAAATTTAACTCCGGAGAAATTAGACTTTGACTTATCTGTTGAAACTCCGTTGGGAGAAACCTTCGTTACATCCACTATTTATAAATTTTGTTCGATTCAAATCGATACCCTCACATTACCTATCGATCTCATCTCTTTGAAAATACTTATATTTGATGTGATTTTAGGAATCGACTGGTTAACTACTCATCATGAAAAAATTGATTGTTTTCGTAAGGTTGTTAGCCTTCATATTCCTAACCAACCTGTTATGCGAATTCAAGCAACCAAACCACTAAGGTCAACTACTGTCATATTAAGCCATAAGTAAAGAGCCCCGAGCCTTTCGCTAGTGACTTCCTTGTGTGGGATGCACCAAAGCCAGATTTTTCGTAGGGAACACCGTGAATAACGGTGACAAGTTGATAGGTATCAATATGATGGATTGAGAATATCCAACTATTTTATAATTAGCCCAATTAAAATATTAATTGGAATAAAAAATTGTACATGAGATATAAGATTATATTGGTCTATATTTAAAATATAAGTATACTTCTTATATGTGGGTAGGTGCATATATATGTGTATATATGTGCCCATAACTTAATTTAATGTAGCAATATTGAGCTAGGAAAATTTACTAGATGAGCCAAATTGCTAAAATGCTGAGTTATAAGCTTTTGTCCCAAATAGAGAGTCTCATTTCTCTCATAAACGTGAATAGGCCATTGGCCTATCCCCCTCTATTGCGTATAAGCAAGGAGACTGATGATGGCTAGAAGAATGGAGGGGAGTGAGTTGGTATCAACTTTCCAACAACTTCTCCTTAACTAACATCTTCTTCCATCTCCCATTGGATTTAATCTTTGAGGTAAAGCCATGGTCTAGGTAAGAGATTCTCTATAAATTGGAGTATAAATTGGAGCCTTCTCTACTCTAATTGGGTTGATTAGGTTCTTGATGAGTTCTATATAGAGAGTAAGTGGAAATTAGAGTGAGAAATCTGGGATTGGAAGATTGAAGAGAAATAGTTAGCCAATCAAGCATTAAGAAGGTAACATCCCTCTATTTATTTTTAAATTCAAGTTTTACAAAGTTCTTAGAAAAATTATCCTTTAAGTCACAAAATTGATGGCTAAGGTTTGTTATAATCCATGAATTGATGCTAGGTACTGTTAATATAGTCATATGCGAAAACAACGGAAGTTAAACGAACCAATTTGGTTAAGAAACGAATTCGTAGTGAAAGAATTCGCTAAATTGTCAAAACATGAACAATTAGTATGAACATGAGTTGTAAATTCATATTTGGGTTATTTAATGCTTATTTTAGTTGATGGATAGTTGGTATGTTGTAGTTTTATGAGTTACAAACCCATAGAATCGAAAATGAACTAATTTGGACATGTATAACTCAAATTATGAAGGTTAGAAAGAAATTTTGGCAAGATGGTTCATAGCAGGGAATGAAATATTGAGTTTGCAGCAGCTAGGCCCGCCCCAGCGGGCTATTATTAGGGCAAAATCCCCACCCCGACGGGGGGTTGTCTGAGTTGCAGATGTTGAGAAAATTTGACCAGACATGTTTTACTAAAATAGACATAACGTTTTCATACGAACTCCGATTGAGGAGATTCAAGATGATACGGAATGAGAACGAATAGAGCTACAACTTTTATTCTTTAAGTGTTTCAATTTGAGGTCGTTAGAAGGGGTCAAAACAATCATTTTTGTGACTATTATGTATTTGGAGATAATAGAAGGGCGTCGATCAAGCACATACACAAGTATAGTGCTCCCGACGATGGAATATGTTATTCTAAGTGATAATAGACATGTCATATAGTTAAGATTTCTTTACTCATAATGAAATGCGTTAACATGATTTTCTAAAATTAAACTTAAAGTTTTTGAGAAACGGAAGTTGATAAAATTGGTGTCCTTTGAGTTCTGACCTTGGACCCTATGTACGCATATCAATGGACATGAAATATAGTTTTAAAGTTACCTTGCATATACTAGATTGATATAGATTGGTTTAAACTGTTTTGAAAGAAAAACTTAAAGTTTTGAAAATGAAACTTGACGAACTTTGTGTCTTTTAAGTTTCGGCTTTGGGAACATGTGATTGTGGCCTAGTTATGTGCGCGGATGGACAAGGAATGTAATTTCAAGATATATTGCACATAAAAGGTTGTCAAGATCGGTTTAGTATGTGTTTTAAAGAGAAATTTAAAATTTTTAGAAACTAACTTTGATGAGCATTGTATTACTTGCATTATGACCGTATAAGCAAGCATGATAAAGTTGTCTATGCCTTTGAACATGAATGATATGTGCACTCAACTAGTCAAGCATGACATAAGTTATTTAAGCATGTTTTAAAAGTATGAACTATGCTATGTCTATGTAAATGAGATAGATACATGTGAGCATGCTATTAGAGGCTTATTGATACCAATATATGGTTTAAAATCTTTTAACATCGAATCTTGTTAAAGAAAGTTGTTAAGCCTTATTGATTGAAATAAATAATTATGGAGCTAAGTAGTTTGAATGTGAACTTGAAAATAGATCACAACCTATTTGATGTCAAGTACGGATGGTTAAGGTATACTTATATATGCCTAGCTATTCTAAGAGTGTGATGAGAAAGTGAAATGAAGGTTTTACAAACCTAGTTAGGAAACGATGTAATATTTATTATTATATTAAGAGCGTATAAAATGTATGACTGATGGATATGAATCCATGATTATATAATTGTGTAGGAATACACACAGTGCAGATAAGCTATAAGCAGTTAAGTCGTAGTTGATAAACTACGAATCAGGCAAGTCTTTCAATTCCTATTTGATATATAAATTTGATAATTGTTAGTTGAGCTATATTATGCTATGAGAATGTTGATGTATATATATGAAATGCATATGAGATATGTATGAAATTGAAAGTTGATCTTTGATGATATGCTGGTGAAGTAAATGTCTATGCCTGTTATGTGAGAAGTAACATGCGTAGTAAATATTAATTGATTATGAATGCATGAACTGAGTATGATATTATATGCTATGTGATGCATGAAAACTATTAGAATTGCTAGGCTGTCGAGCTCACCATTACAAATAACCACTTTTGCAGGTTAAGGACTGACGATAAAGATTACGTGCTACTTGATAGATAAAGTTCAATAGCATTGAAGGAGATTTATTTATTTATTTAAATATATGCCCTTGAACCATGTTTAGGTTCTAGGAGATGTGCATGATAGTAGTTTACGGTGTGTAATACATGTTAAGTTGTACTATGTGATACATACTGGAATTTGAATCGAGATGTAAAGATTTATACAGTAATTTGAATAGACTGAATTATAACATAAATTAATTCAAGGATATGTAATTGATTCAATTTAAGATATTAATAAAAGATTTTTTAAGGAGATTGAAAAAGTTTAAATTATTCTGCATATTTTTATAACATCAAATATGATATAAGACAAGAATGGTAAATGACCAAGAATAGAAACTTATAAAAGTTTAGGGTCATTATACAGATCCTGGAAATGGAAAGAAGTTATATTCTAAATTGTAATAAGCAAAATTATTTTCATTAAGTTATGAATAAAAGATATAAATAGTTTGACAATAGTAGTATCATGACGGACCGAATCTAAGGTTCGAAGGGAGTCAGATTTGGGGGCGTCACACAACATATCTCCTAAATTATATCCCATATTATACGGATATGAGTACCACATATTACTCGCCATATTTTGAAGTTAATACACCCACTAAGATTATTTCCAAAATGAGTTGGGCAAGAACCAATCCAATCACTTCCCTTAAATTCAGCAATTATATGATGCATGATAGCATAATTGATTTATTAGGTGGAAATGACCAATAGACTCCTTAGATTATGGAGTAATTATATGATGCATGTTTCAAGTTATTTCATTAGCAAACTAATATGTGATTTAATGGGTCAGTGTAGCTAACTTACCTTAATCACATATATCAAATTTTTAGTACCGGATATATGAGCAAAATAATTATATTTATATAATGCACATGCCCTAAAGCCTTGTATTGGAAACTAATAAATGCTAAGATCTTACATATATTTCCTAGGACTCAAAATGCCTTTCATCCTTCAAAGATTTCACGTCTTTGTATTTTCCTCGTCGATGTTCTTGTAATGCCATTTCTTTTCCTAAAATTTCATAGAGCATGATTAGAGGAATAATATGGTCACCATCAAAACATTTAGGATGGAGTATGACATAAGTAAACATTCTCCCCCTTTTAGATGATGACAACAAAATAATTATGACTCCCCCTTAATTCATGCATATTTTAACATTTATAGAATTAACTGTTTAATGCATACTTTTCTGCATATATGCAGTGTTTAATGACCCTGCAATAACCTATTAGTCTACAATATACTTTAAGCAGAAGTAACACCATTAAACTATTAAACCATCAATCATAAATGGTAAACTCGCTTCAGATTCCCCAGGGGATGAGTCACCGGAGATGGTCGTGATAGAATGTTACTTCCTTTCAGTTTTTGAGTAGCAGGAGGTTGATAGGGTGGAGAAGGAAGTGATACTTTGTCCTCAGACTCATCACGGAGCTGTCTAGCACGCCCGGTTCACATTGTCTCAGAGAGGGTTTGAGAGCAATTAAAAGTTACAGAGACGGTTTGTGATAGTTGATGATTTTTCTAGATACACATGGGTATTGTTTCTTAGAACTAATGATGAGGCATTTAAAGAGTTTGAAAAGCTCATTAGAAACTTGGAAACAAATTATAATCTTAATCTTATAAAAATTAGAAGTGATCATGGTACTGAATTTCAAATGGATTTTATTATATTTTGTAATCAAAAAAGAATAACGCATGAGTTCTTAGCACCTAGAACTCCTCAACATAAATGGAGTGGTAGAAAGGAAAAATAGAACATTACAAGAAACATCTAGAACCCTAATTCAAGAAAGTAAACTTCCAAAGAAATTTTGGGTCGAAGCTGTAAACACATCATGTTATGTACTAAATAGAGTTTTAATTCGTCCAATCATTTTGAAAACACCATATGAATTGTTAAATAATAGACTTCCTAATATAAGTTATTTCAAAGTATTTGGATCTAGAAACTATTAAAAATCAACTAGAAGAAGTGATCCATGACATTCAACTTCCAAAATCAGCAAGATACATCAAAAATCACCCTCCCGATAACATTATTGGGAATATGTGTGCATTTTCAGCATTCCAATCTCAAATTGAACTAAAGGATGCCAAAGAAGCCATACTTGATAAAAATTGGCTACTAGCAATGCAAGAAGAGCTACAACAATTTGATAGATGTCAAGTTTGGGAATTGATGCCTCCTCCAAAAGATATATCCATTATTGGAACAAAATGGGTATTCAAAAACAAACTTGACGAGTATGGAACAATTAAAAAAATAAAGCTAGATTAGTGGCATAAGGGTACAACCAACAAGAAGGAATAGATTATGAAGAAACATTTGCTCGAGTAGCCCGATTGGAATCTATTAGAATATTGTTAGCATTTGCATGTTTCAGAAAGTTTAAACTACACCAAATGGATGTAAAAAGCGCCTTCCTTAACGGTTATATAAATGAAGAAGTATACGTAAAATAGCCTACTAGATTCGAGCATGAAAAGTTCCCACATTACGTATACAAACTAAAGAAGGAACTATATGGACTCAAACAAGCTCCAAGAGCTTGGTATGAGAGATTATTTAAGTACCTCCTATAAAATGGCTTCATAAGAGGTAAAATTGACTCTACTTTATTTATTAAATGTCAAAATAAAGATATTATTATTGTAAAAATATATGTAGACGATATAATATTTGGTGCTACTAATAACTTTCTTTGTGAGTGGTTCTCTAAATGCATGCATAAGGAGTTTGACATGAGCCTAATGGGAGAACTCAATTACTTTCTGGGGCTTCAAATCAAACAAAATCAGGAAGGTATTTTCATTCCTCAAACTAAGTAAACAAAAGAACTACTTAAGAGATTCGGTTTTGACAACTCAAATCCAAAGACCACACCAATGAGCACATCAGTCAAACTAACAGCAGATGAAAAAGGTATGGACGTGGAAATATAGAGGTATGATCGGATCCTTACTATATTTAACTGCCTCTAGACCTGATATAATGTATAGTGTTTGTCTATGTGCTCGTTTTCAAGCAAAACCCAAAGAATCACATTTACAAGTTGTTAAACAAATACTTAAATACTTGAGTGGTACTACAAATTTAGGATTATTTTATCCAAAATGTAACAATTTTGATTTAATGGGTTACTCAGATGCTAACTATGCAGGTTGTCAAATAGATAGAAAAAGTACAAGCGGTGCTTGTACATTTCTGGGATAAAGTCTTGTCTCATGTCATAGTAAGAAACAAACATCAGTTGCCCTATCAACCACTAAGGGTGAATATTTAGCAGCAGGGAGTTGTTGCTCCCAAATTTTATGGATGCGTCAAACATTATGTGACTTTGATATTATATATGAAAATGTGCCCATATATTGTGATAATACAACCACTATAGACATTTCTAAAAATCCAGTTCTACACTCTACTTTAAAGCATAGAGTTTGACACCATTTTCTTAGAGATAATATGGCCAAGGACTAATAAAATTAATATTTATTCCTTTGAGCACCAACTAGCGAGATATATTTACAAAACCTCTAGGGAAAAACGGCTTTCACTCTAAGAAGAGAACTGGGATGTATACGATATAGATATGAATGCGAATGCTTTAAGGAAATTAGAAATAAACTTTAGATCTCATGGCATGTCTTACTTTACCATAATTACACTAATTAAATACATTTCAAATTTCCACTTACAAACACGGTGCCATGACTTCCACATACCTATGTAGTGTTTATGAAAGTGTTTTACTTAATTTCTTACTAGACATGGCAACAATGTCTGGCAACCTTTTGAAACATCGATAACAAATCAAGAGATTGGATGTAGACCACTTATTTAAGTGTAACGTATGTGATTCTTTGGGTTTGTGGCGAGCAGGCACAAAATGATATTATTAAGTTTATTTTTCACACTTGAATTGGTGTGGTCTTTGGATTTGAGTTGTGACAATGAAATCTTCTGATAATTTGAATACCATATCCAACTCTTATTATCTAAGAAAAATAAAATACCATTTAGACTAGCATGCCTTTCGGGTCCAAATAAATCAAGATGGAGTAATTGTAAGGGAGAAGAAGTTGATACCATGTTCTTGGCTGTGAATGATGTTCTTACTTGTTTTTCGAGTTGACACGGCTCACATATACCTTTCTTCTTAAAATTCATTTTGGGTAATCCTTTCACTAATTTCTTTGATGAAAGATTTTTGATTAGGTCCATATGAACATGTCCCATTCTTCTATGCCATAGATTTGCTTCATCTTGAATCGTTGGAGGACATAATTCTTGTTCCTGTTGCTCAAAATCAAGAGTGTATATATTTCCTTCACTTTGGGCAACTAAAAAGAGTAACCTTCCTTTGGGCGAAAAATAACATTATTAGTACCATGTATGAAATTGTGCATTTATCTTTTTCAAACTTTACTTGATGTCCATTATCCATTAATTGGTTGAAACCAGATAAGATTAAATTCTAGTCCATTAATAAGATGAACATTATTAATGTTAACCTCACCATTCTGGATTTTTACCTTTCCCCACTATTTCACATGGTGATTGTCTCCAAAGCGTGGCAGTTCCATGTTTCTTTTTGATATTTAGCTCCTGAAACTTTGATTTATCATACATCGTAAGTAGGCGTGAGCATCATTGTCGAGAATCCACTTTTGAGAATATACTTTTGCTTTAAGACATACCTGTTCGAAGAAGGTGCCATTTATCTTTTTTGGTACCCATATCTCTTTGGGTCCATTTTTGTTAGTTGAAATCCGATCGCTTTTCTTTATCCGTACGGTTTTACTTCTAAAGTTATTTTTCTTCTTCGAACAGTTTATATCTAGATGGCCTTTAGTACCACAATTTTTGCAAGTAGTGAATGGTGTATAGTAATTTAATTTAAATGATGATTTAGATTTAAGCATTTCGACTTCTTTTCTATATACTGGATTATATCCAATGCCTTGTTTATCATAACTTGGTCTTTGTTTCCCTAACATGACCTTTAAATTTTCTTCACCATGAACAAATTTAGCTAGAGATAGTTTTAATGATTCTATTTCCTTTTGAAGTTCATTAGTTGGAGGTGGTTTTTTACTAGATTCATCACTAAACGCATCAATGCATACATCTCTCATTTTTATTTCATTCATTAATTTTTTAACTTCCTCATTTAATTGTTTTATTTTGTTAAAAAGTATTTTATTGTAATTATCTAAATAATCATTTTGCGCTGCTAATACTTTTTCATCATTTATGTGTGTTACTTTTTCTAATTCCTTCTTTTCATCTATTAGTGATTCAACTTTGCCCATTAGTGTGTTTACTAGATCTTTTAAGTACACATTTTTTTCTTTTATCTTTTCATTTTCTTGTTTCAAAATAATAACATTAGAAAAGGATACCTCACTAGATTCACCTACAAGTCCCATGAAGCATATTTGAGTCAATTCATCGTTTGCATCTATCTCCACTTCGGATTCTTCATTGTCATTCCACGTTAAGAAGGCTTTATTCTTTTTGATATCTTTATTGCCTTGCTTTTCTTTGTTTTTGAGCTGGAAGCAGTCCTTCTTGAAGTGGCCTGGTCGTCCGCATTCAAAACAGGTTTCTTCGGTTTGCTTGGTTTTGAGTTTGTTTGAATTGAATGTGTTCTTCCTTTTGTTCTTTCTCTGAAGTAATCCTTTGAGTCTTCTTGAAATCATAGCTACTTCATCGTCTGAATTATTTTCAAGTTTCTCTTCAATTCCTGTATTTAGAGCTAGCACTTTCTTTCGAAGAACTTCTTCCTCATCATCATATCTTTTTAATTGGTATTCATATTCTTCTAGTTCACCAAAGAGAGTTAAAGTATTCATAGAAGAAATATTGACAGAATCTTGAAGGGTAGTAATCTTGGATGCAAACTTTTTGGGCATAGCCCGAAGTAGCTTACGATTGATTTCACTTTGTGGGATTGACTTGTCGAACAACTTCAAGGAATTTATGAGTTCTAGGAATCGTGCTTGAGCCATTTTGATTGTTTCATCTTTTTCCAACTTGAACATTTCATAGTCATGCATGAGCATGCTTAGCTTAACTTCTCGTACTTTGGAAGTTCCTCCGTGACTCACCACTAGAGTATCCCATATCTCCTTAGCTGTGTTGCATGAAGAGACTTTATCTATTTCGGATTGCACCATGCTGCTGAGAAGAGTGTTCATTGCCTTTGAATCGTATAAAACCATATCAGTTTCGGTTGAGTCCATCTCGAGTAGAGTTTTTGGAGTGCCATCATCTTTCCTTGGGATTACTGGTCCATTTTCTACCACCCACCATTCCCACGGTCTCATTTAAGATAATACCTCATTCGAAATTTCTAGAAATTGTAGTTCTCTGTTCCAAAGAGTAATGGAGGTCGGATTGTTGATTGTCCATCTTGATAAGCGTTTCCAAATTGTGCCATGTCATAATCTTTCCCTACAAGTCATGTGATGACCCAGGATTTTGAATAATTCAAATTTTACGAATAAATTTTTATTTAATATTGATATTGATTATCAATATTGTCTTTGATATCTATGTCTGAGTCAGAAAAGTGGTCGATTTATGTATTGGTAGAGAAATCTGAGTGAAGTTTTGCTTAATAGATAATAGAAACATTAACCCTAGTTACGAATAGGGATTCGGTAGAAGATACTGTTATAATAATTGTATTTATGAATATGTGAGTGTTTATAACTTATTAAGTCAATTAGGGCTATTACGTTAATACACTAGAGGGATATGTTTTTACATATGTGAATTATGTACGTGATTGAATAAATATGTATTATGAGCGTGTATACACTTATTTGGTAAAGAAATTAATATTAAATTTATGAAACCTAATACATATATTAGGTATGATAATTAATAACCTAATGGGTTTATAATATAAGAGAATGGTGGTATATAAAAAAATTAAAAATTATAAACTATATTGAATTGCAATCCCAAAATTATTAATTTCTAGACTAAATAATTAATTGATAGGTGAACTCTTAGCCCAATTGGGAGGGACATTTTGGACCATTAAGTAAGCTAAATGTAACTTAAAAGATAATAAAAGGGGCCCGAGAAGGCCATCATGGCGAAAATTACATAGAAGATAGAAAGGGGGGCAGGCATGTAATCATTACATTATTTTAGTAGGTGAGCTAACTTGCTGGGTGTCAAGCCTTGGTCTTATTATTATCTTTCATCAAACCCACAAGTTAAACCAAGAGTGAAAGCAAGATTATAATGATAAGGAGAGAGAAAAGAGTGAGACATTGGATGGTGATTATAGATACACTAAATATATCTATCTGAAAATTACTAACATCAAATTTCCTTTCTCTTTACATTTTTTATCTCATTTCATGTTCTTAAGTTATCAAAAATATGTGAGTGTTTATAACTTATTAAATCAATTAGGGCTATTACGTTAATACACTGAGGGATATGTTTTTACATATATGAATTATGTATTGATTGAATAAATATGTATTATGAACGTGTATACACTTATTTGGTAAAGAGAATTAATATTAAATTTATGAAACCTAATACATATATTAGGTATGATAATTAATAACCTAATGGGTTATAATATAAGAGAATGGTGGTATATAAAAAAAATTAAAAATTATAAACTATGTTGAATTGCAATCCCAAAGAATTAGAATTTCTAGACTAAATAATTAATTGATAGGCCCAACTCTTAGCCCAATTGGGAGGGGACATTTTGGACCATTAAGTAAGCTAAATGTAGCTTAAAAGATAATAAAAAGGGGCCCAAGAAGGCCATCATGGCCGAAAATTACATAGAAGATAGAAAGGGGGGAGGCATGTAATCATTACATTATTTTAGTAGGTGAGATAACTTGCTAGGTGTCAAGCCTTGGTCTTATTATTATCTTTTCATCAAACCCACAAGTTAAACCAAGAGTGAAAGCAAGATTATAATGATAAGGAGAGAGAGAAAGAGTGAGACATTGGATGGTGATTATAGATACACTAAATATATCTATACAAAATTACTAACATCAAATTTCCTTTCTCTTACATTTTTTTTTATCTCATTTCATGTTCTTAAGTTATCAAAGCAAGACCATGAGAGAGAATAGAGGGGGACAGACAAGAGGGTTAGGAGAGTGAGTGAATTTTTTTTTAAGTTCATAGTTTTCTACTCAAAGATTAGGAAGAAGAAGGGAAAGTATCAAGAGAAAGTATAAGAAATTCCTACTTTTATAGTTTAATTTCTCTTTGTGATGATTTGAGTTTTGATTTTTGTAAAACTATGATCTTGAGGCTTAAAACCTTAGATCTTGGTGTTTAAAAGTTTTTTATGTTTAGATCTAACTCTTTTATGGATCAAAAGTTGGATCTAAACTAAGAAATATGAGTTAGGTTTTTCAAAAGATAGAAAATACATTTTTTCTTAGCTTTTGTTATGTTTGATCTTGTGTTTGTTGACTAATTGGTGAATTAGATAATGGAACATATTATATTCATGAGTATATGAGTTATTTTGAGTTAATATTATGATTTATGTTGGTTTTATCGGAGATCATGAAAGTTTTCATATAAAACATAAAGAGTTGAAAAACAGATTTTTGAGAAAACAAAGTATGATACGAAAATGACCATATCTCTCATTCTACTTTGAATTTTTGAGTGTGGTCAATTTTTGGAGTTAGATATATGAGTCTTCTACACGATCCAAGGGGAATCACTGAAAAATATGCTGTAAATCTTTGTGTGGAGTGATTTTAGTAACAGAAGCAAAAATATGAAAAAGTCAGAAAAGTAGGCTGTCCAAAAATTGTAAGGGAAATTTCGGCAACTTAATTAATGTAATAAATTCCAATATTTTGGGGAATGAAAATATGTGAGATAAAGTAGGTTGTGTACAAAAATGAGCTCATTCTGACTTAAAATGATTAAGTTATGACTATTTCAATATTTAGATTTTTCTGACAAAAACTGCTATAACAGGAGTTTTGTAACTCCGATAACCATGAAATTTAAACTGGAAGCTCACATTAACATTTTTAAGATCCCGCCCAGAGTTGGGAATTTCTGGATTTAAACGTGAGGTAGCTAATTTCTTAAGGAATTAACTAGAAATTGATTTTTGAAAAATACTTAAGGGAGTTTAAAAATTCCAGAAAAATACTTTTTGTGTATGGAATACATGTGTATATGATTGGCCAAAAGATTGAAAAATAATAAGCTGATTTCATATTTTCATGATTAGTTTATTTTAGCTTCCTAAAATGAACATTTTAGGTTACTGAAATGAGAAACCAAAATGTCAAAAGAGATGTCAGTTTTGTTTTAGCTTGCTGAAATAGAAATTGAAGAGATATATTAAGTTTTCTAAAGTCATAAATAGTTTAGCAAGTTATATTAAGAACTTATAAATGAACGAGTAAGTGTTAAGTCTAAGGTAGTATAGTTGTACACTTTAATGATTGATTATGTGACTACATTCGATGAGTAAGATATGTGATTCTAATTAAGAGATCGATCTTATTAATGATAGGTCTTACAAAAGAAGTTAACTTAAATTGCGTAGCAGTAGTCAACGAATCAGGCAAGTTTCCTTAACTCAACCTTGAGTTAATACAATTTAACTATTATGGTGGTTAATTATTGTTGATTAGACCATGTCTGAGAATTATTGTTGATTATTCGTAGTTAGTGCATGTTTATTAATTCAAATTGAATTAGTGATTCTGAGAATATACTTGTAGAATAACTGTTGTTGGATATTCACATCCATAGAAGCTATTATTGATGGCAAATAGTATAATTAAATTCAGTCTATTTTTTAATCGTATTGAGACATGTCTTAGCTAATTGTTCTAGCTAGACGAACTTTTGTTGGAACTTGATAGGTTTGAGAAGAGAACTCAATTATTATTGACAGGTCAATGCCAATTGTTTTGGCTAGATCGAGAAAGAGAATAGGTATTGAAATCACAGTATTTTGTTATTAAGATTCAAAATTTGTTTATAAGATTGAGAAGAACAACCTTTTATATAAAGGGAACCTTGTGGTTGTATATTCGACTGTTGCGCGCGTGGAAATATTATGCATAATATAGGGTACAAGAAGTTGGCCGCTCTAAGTACTTACTGAGGGGTATAATTTAATCTATATGGTTATCTGATACACCTGGGTATATCAAAGTAAAATATTTGATAGTTACTGAAGAAGAGAAGTTCAAGATCCAATGGATCGCTCAACATAAATCTAGAAAACAATCCACTTTGTTATTGCGTAGAATTGATTCTTGATTATTCAATAAAATATTGTAGAAACTTTGAAAGCGTTGTACTATTTCATTATCAGATTATTGGCTTGCATAATATGCGTGAAGACTTGTTAATGATTAACAAATTGTTCAGCTGTTTCAAAGTTCCCCGAACTTTGGTGACATTCTATCAAAATAGATAGTCTGTTATTCTTGATTCTTATACATTCATTGTATGTCTTAACTTGTGGGGAAAATTTGTTGCTCACCATTGCTAAATAAAACATTTCAGCTAGGAATGATGTGGTAGGAGGTGTTGTGAAGAACAAAGACAAAGGTGTTATGTTGGACTAATTATGATTAACATTATTATTATGTTATGTTTATAAACCCTTTTTGTATATCTAAAGGGTATGTTTGTAATATAAAGGTTAGATAACCTGGGACGAATGTATTAACCATACTAGTTAATGTGGTGTAAAATTCTATTCATCTCTAAATGGGTAGTTAGATGTTAATTATATTATGGATCGTGAGCACCAAACTTAGGGGTCAGGTAACCCAGATTTGGGGGCGTCACAGGTTGGTATCAAAGCCGTAGGTTATAAACCTTAAGTGGGTGTGTGACGCCCCCAAATTCGGGTATCTTTTAAATCGACATATGGTGCTCCACTGTACTAACATCCATACAATCATTCCATTGAAATACAACAAAATGAATGTAATTACTATCTTCTTATTACAATCAAAGTAAAAAAAAAATCCTTCCCAGGTTCATAAACCGGTTACATCGTTCATTGTTAAGAATGTATAATACACACAAACATACTAAACTATTACACAATGCCTAAGCATCCATCTTAGCTTTGCCCTTATCTCTCTTGGCATTTATAGTACGTTCATCTTTAACTGCAGTTATATAATTCACGCAAGAAGTGAGCATGACAGCTCAACAAGTTTAATTAATGATAACAGTAATACCACATTCGTGAATTATATAACAATTTCGACATAACTGAACAATAGTTATAAAGTATTATGAATCAATAATACTTTAATAGCTTATAACATCAATTCCCAATGTATAGAATAGATTAGGAATTCTGAACCGGTCAATAGACCATGAACAGTAACTTTCAATTTTCATACTTGAAAACGAGCCCACAACACTAAGGTCGTTCATCCGATAACTTACGAGCACTTCTAGATGATCAACCTATAGTACTCTATGTTAATCAACACTCATTCATTAAACGTATTTACGTTTAATATTTTTGGCAAACTCGTGTGCCCATCGAATAATCGATGAAAAATACTTTTGATTGTTCATAGACAAACCTTACCTTCACATCCGTACCAATCACTTGGCATAGGATAGCGTTAACATTTCTATATAGAAAGATATGAATCATAATCAATATATATATTACAAATAGTCTAGCCGAATTAAAATCTAGCATCGACCCTTTCTTTAAAAAAAGTCTTGCAATCCAGTTCAACAAATCACATAAAACTTGGCTAACATGGAAGTTAGACAAGCGTTAAGAAAATGTTGTTAGTGACTATGTCTGGCGCTGCGGCGCCAAACCTCAGTACCAGATTCTAACAAGTTTTGAAAAACTTTGTGAAATTTCTAGGGCCATAACTTCTTTGTTATAAGCCCGATTTGGTCCGTTCAAAAGCCTACACGTCATAAATAACATAATCTATGCGTTCATATAAGAATTCATCACTTTCGAATCTGATAACTCAAAATTCACTATTGAGTTCATTTTTAGACGTTCGTAAACGTTAAAGAGCGTTCAATGCTCGTTTTCTTCGTTTTAATTCGAAATCCGACGATTCTCAAACCCATAACTCTTAATCACCCTATCTCACGTGTTGACATTGAAAACCAACATTTTCAAGTCTCACGATAACTTTTAACCTCTAATCCGGAATTCAACGTTTTCGACGTTTAACGTCTAATTAAGTAAAATTCGCCATAACTTCGTTACTAGGGTTCTCTAAGCCAAATCACATGGAATACTTCATGGATTTCATATCTACATCCTAAGAAAATAAGATGCAAATATTAATGTATTGATGGAGTTCAATCGTTTATAAACGATCAATCTCAACAAACAATATTTTCATGGTTCAAATATGTACTAAACCTTATGATTTTTATAATCTCATGACTAGTAGAGAATGAATCTATGATAAGTCATCATTAATCTCCTATACAAGACATATACTACCCATCTATGATTCTTCAAGATAAAAGAAAAATCAAAAAGAGATGGAGATGAAAGGTAAGGATTATACCTTAAGAATCCTTGTGAAACTCTCTTGGAAAACTAGAAGATCAAGCTTCCAAAGTGTATGTTTTATTAGTCTAGCTCTCTTTCTCTCTCAAATAATCTAGGTTGGCAAATTTCAAAACTCCAAAAATAATCAACTTAGCTTTCTATTTATAGGAAATGAGAATGGAGGGTAATTTAGACAATTAACCATCACCTCCTTACTATTCATTCTTGGTCACCAAGTAAAATACTTGGTGACCAAGCCTTATGCTTGGCTTCCACTCCAAGTAGCCGACCCACCACTTGCAAAGTGACATCCCATGGGTTTCCCCATGGGTTTTACCTATTTGGTGACCCACCGGATCGATCCACGGTTCAGTTTAAATTAATTGGGCTTAACTAAATAAAGCCTTGACTTGGGCTCAACTCACTAATCTCCTTGGGCTTGGTCATTTAATAATTTGACTAATAGAACTCCAACTCAAATGACTTACTCATTAAGACTTAATCTTAATTCTATAATACAAATCGTATTCTACACGTACAATTCACGTATTCTTTCAGTATACTACACGTACAATAATCGTATTGTACTTCGTATCTACTCGACGTATTATACATAGATTCTAAATAGTATCATACTTGTATAACACTCGCATTAACCTTAACACAATTCCTTCTATATATTATTTCCTTCTAAAATCAATATACTCAACCCTTAGGTTTTAAGTCTGCGAAAAGCTGCGTTTGTCATAAATGAAATATTATCGGATATTCCATCTTATCACGATATTCCATCATTATGCGTTTCTCGAATTTTCAAATAATTTCCCAAACGAAAGCGGATGAATAGTGTTTTTTGAAAATTTCTCGAAAAAATAGTTATTTTCATCTTGGAAATTCCAAACAAATAATTCTAGCACGAAGCCAGAATACTAACCACGTTAGCACATTCTAGGTCATAGAACGACCTTCACATAGCTTACTCACATAATAATCAATTAAATTCATTTAATTCACATAATCAAATAAAAATTTAATTGTCATAAAAATCCGATTTTCTCGGGCGTTACATTCTCTCCCCCTTATAAGGATTCTGTCCCCAGAATCTTAGCTTATAATTATATAAATAAATGAGGAAAATCTTCCTTCATTTTACTCTCGAGCTCCCACGTTGCTTCTTCAGCATTGTGGTTTCTCCATAACTTTTACCTTCATTTGAAGGTATTACCTTATTTCTTAAAACTTGTTCTTTCCTATCAATAATTTGAACTAGAAGTTCCTCGTAGGACAAGTCTTTCTCTATCTGAATAGATTCATACTCTATTACGTGTTTATAGTCCGGTTTATAAGGACGCAACACTGACACATGAAACACATTATGAATGCGTTCCATCTCAGGAGGTAAAGCCACTTCATAAGCTACCTCTCCTACTCTTCTTAAAATCTCAAAAGGTCCTACAAACCTTGGACTTAACTTCCCTTTCTTCCCAAAATGTATCTTCCCTTCCAAGGAGATACTTTTAGAAAAACAAAGGATCTACATCGAATTCTCTATTTTCTCTGTGAGGATCCGCATATTTTCTTCTGCTATCTTGGCGCGAACTAATCGAGTAGCACGTATTAATTTCACCATATCCTCCGTCTGTTTGTACCATCTCGGTCCCAACATCCGAAGCGTTCACCCACCTCATCCAACAACATGATGGAGTTCGGCCTTTCCTTCCATACAATGCTTCGTGGGGCGGCATGCCTATACTAGCGTGAAAACTATTGTTGTACAAAAAATTCCACCAATGGCGGATATTAGTCCCAACTCCTTTGAAATCCATAACACAAGATCTTAACATATCTTCTAGCGTTTGAATTGTCCTCTCAACTCGACCATCCATCGAGGGATGATCTGCTATACTCAATCTTAAGCTGCGTTCCCATTTGCTCTTGCAAACTCCTCCAAAAGTTTGATGTGAATCGTGGATCACGATCGACATGATCGAAATAGGTACTCCATATGCGGAAATAATTTCCTTGACATACTGACTTAATAAGCGATCCAAGTTATACTTGACTCTATTGGTAGAAAATGAGCGATTTAAATCGATCGATCCACTATCACCCAAATAGCATCGTATCCTTTTACGGTTGTCGGAAGTCCCACCACAAAGTCCATCGTGATGTGCTCCCACTTCCACTTAGAATTTCTAATGGTTGCAACAACCCACTAGGTCGTTGGTGTTCAGCCTTAACTTTTTGACAAGTTAAGCACCTCTTAACGTGATACTACGCTATCTCCTCTTCATGTTTGGCCACCAAATGTTCTGACGAAGGTCTTGATACATCTTCGTACTACCGGGATGTATCGAGTACCTCGAACTATGAGCCTCCATCATTATTTCTTTCTTTAATTCGGGATCATTCGGAACCCAAATTCTTCCTTCAAAATGAAGTAATCACTCTTTATCGAGGTTATACTTAGTCTTCGCTTCATCTTCTATCCTCTTCTGTATCTGCTGGCATTCCTCATTACTCAATTGTACTCCCCTAACCAGTTCCGCTATGGTCGGTTGGATTTCCATGGAAAATAACATTTCCCTTGCTTCTTCTAGTAACTTAACTTCTTGCTCCATGCTTGCCATCGCTGTTATCAACTCATTCTGAGTTGTTAACATTGACAGTTTCTCTCTACCCTTCCTACTTAACGTATCGGCTACTACATTTGCTTTTAACGGATGATATAAGATATCATAGTCATAATCCTTTATTAACTCTAACCACCTTCTACATCTCATATTTCAACTCATACGTGTAAAGATATATTTGAGACTTTTGTGGTCGTGTATATATCTCACACTTCTCACCATAAAGATAATGCCTCCATATTTTTAAGGCAAAAATTACATTTGCCAATTCTAAATCATGAGTAGGATAGACCTTTTCATAATCCTTGATTGACGTGGCGCATCTGTGATGACTTTGCCATCTTTGCGTGAGCACATGACCCAGTCCCTTATGTGAAGCATCGCTATACACTACAAAAGTTCCTGTATCATCTGGTAAGGACAATACAGGTGCCTCACTCAACCTCTTCTTCAACTCCTGAAAACTGTTCTCACATTTTTCAGTCCACACATACTTCACCAACTTTCTTGTCGGTTTTGTCGATGGAGTAGCTATTTTAGAAAAGTCCGGAATGAACCTTCTATAGTATCCGCTAACCTAGAAAACTCACGAACCTCGGTTGGCATTTTTCGGTTGCTCCCATTCATTAATTGCTTCTACTTTTGCCGGATCTACGGAAATGCCATCCTTATCGATAACATGCCTAAAGCGCACTTTCGCTCGAGCTAAAATTCACACTTTGTGAATTTTGCATACAACTTCTCCTTCTTTAGTGTTTCCAACACTATTCTTAAATATTACGCATGATCTTACGGCGTCTTAGAATAGACTAGAATATCATCAATGAACACTACTACTGAACTTGTCCAAATATTGTTTGAACACTTTGTTCATCATATCCATAAATGCTTGTTTGGCGCATTAGTCAACCAAATGACATTACGAAACTTCGTAATGACCATAACGAGTTACGAGCATGCCGTCTTAGGTACATCCTCCTTCCTCCCCTTTAGCGATGATACCCGATGCGCAAAATCTATCTTAGAAAATACTTTTCCCCTTTCAATGATCAAATAGATCATCGATCACGGGCAACATGGTATTTATTCTTAATCGTCGACTTGTTCGACTCTCGATAGTCGATACAAAGTCTTAACGACCCATCCTTCTTCTTTTCAAATAACAACAACTGGTGCTCCCCGAGGAGACACACTCGGTTGAATGTACTTCCTATCTAATAGTTCTTGTAATTGAACCATTAACTCCTTCATCTCAACTGGCGCCATCCGATATGGTGCCCTTGAAACTGGTGCCATTCCCGATAACAGATCAATTACAAACTCTACCTCCCTGTCCGGTGGAATACCCGGTAACTCCTCCGGAAATACATTCGCGAACTCTTGCACTATAGGTATCTGGTCCAAGGATGTTCCCACTCTTTGGGTATCCACAACATGGCACAGATAACCTACACACCCTTTCTCGACATCTTCTAACTTGTGTCATGGCAATGAACAACAAGAGCGTCTCGGTGATTTACTATCGAAGAACACTACCTTGGTTTTCTTAGAAAGCCGAAGGTTTACACTTTTCTTATGGCAATCTATTATCGCCTTATGGTTAATCAACGATCCATACCAAAATTACATCAAATTCTTTTAACCTTATCGGTACCAAATCTCTGATAACTTATTCCCTCTAATTTCTATGCAACAATCCTTATGAATATGTTCATGGGGATTATCTCTTCGTTTGCTACCTTAACGTCTAAAGGTATAGGTAACTTCTAGAGGATTAAACCTAATAAACTTAGCAAATTCACATCTTTATAAAAAACAAGTAGCACTTTAGAGTCAATAACACATAAGCATTTATCTTATTGGCCGGAATGATACTGCTACCACACATCCGTTGATGCAACCATCATCTTGGATAGTCGTATTAAGCGTCTGAGTGAGGGTCTACCCACAGATGGTGTTGGTCGATAATGGCTAATTTACCACTACGAACTCTTATTCCCCTCTAAACCCTTCTTGGGCAATTTCTTGCCATGTGATCCTTGACCCACAGAAAAAACATCCTGGTTCTTCTTAGGGTTAGGGCGGTTGGGTGACAAATGCCCCCACCTCACCTAGTTTGTAGCATCTTGCTTTCCCTTTAAATAGACTCCCATGTGAGGCTTTTCGCATGTCTTACATGCTTAGTCCTCCATTTGGGATCTCCTACTTTACCCCGTATTCCCGGGGTTAAAATTCTTTCTCTTTGGCAAGTTACCACTTCCATTTGGCAACTTGACCTTACTACCTCCCTCTAACTTGCTCTTGATCTTTTCGCTCTTTGTGGTATGCTTTGAGACAATGCCTCACCACCACCTTGATATTATCGCCTTTTCGAGAATGGTCCGTAGGAAGCACTCTGGAAAATCGATATCTACTTATAGAGCCGGGGTTTTAGCCTACTTGCTCAAACTGTAGCGCCTTTCTCTCTCTGTATCCACTTGGTGTGGAGCAAATCTCGCCATTCGTTAAACTTGGCGGCATCTTTGAGGGAACCGTCGTATCCCCCACTTAAGTTCTAGGAACTTAATTTCCATCCCACCCTGCATGCTAGTAGGGAAATAGTTTTCGAAGAAGACCTTCTTAAATTGTTCCCACGTAACAACCTCTGTCCTAGCCCCACCCTAGTGAGCCTCCCACCAGTAGTTGGCTTCCCCCTTCATCATATAAGTCGTAAAAGAAGTCTTTTGCGCCTCACTTACGTTTGTTATCACAAACGCCTTCTCAATCTCTCTTACCCACGTCTGGGCTTCTAACGGGTCCGTCGTTCCTCGGAACTCGGGAGGACCCACACTTTTAAAGTCCTTAAAGGTAGTTGTTCTTGCTACCCCAGGAGCTACAAGAATCCCACCCCCCACTTGGTTAAATGCAGCCATTAATAAATTAACGAACTCTTGCATAGGATTATTAGGACCCCCTTGATTCTCATTATGAGACTCGGCCTCTTGGTTACGTTGTCTCCTTCTCGGCGGCATAATTCTGGTTAAATAAATAAATCTTTTTTATTATCTATTTAACTACTCGGTTATCATTCTCAATCAATAACAACCATTCATACCACAACAAGCACATTTAATAAAAACTTCATTATATAAATATGCTTTCATAGTCAAAACTATTTACATCATGTTCCCTTAGCCAAAAGCTATTACATACTATCCCGCGATTGCCTTCTACAAAAATTGGGATTTACAAAAAACTACCCTTTAATTATACAAAAGAGGGCTTTACGTCACTACCACTATATACAAAAAGATCTAACGATCTACTAACACTTGTCGAGCGACATTCTCATATTTACGATTTGCGAAATCGACACTATATCTCGACTTATGGTATGTCGAGTGCCTTACGACTCGATAGAATAACAAGCAATTTTTGACTTGAAATCCTCATGGCGCATTATTGGATGTATGACATCCATAGCTATCTTCTAGTCTTTCTCAACCGGTTTCTTACGTAGCTCGAGGACCTCATCCTTATAGTCACGAGCCTTATCGATCATAAGCACTTTCTCGTCGTGCTCGACTCGAAATGCGCCTCTGCAGATTCCTTCGCCTCATAAAGGCGGTTATCTCTTCAATCGAGTCTCTCTCTACATGCGCGGCGAGATGCACATTCCTATCCAACACGAGATAGATATCTGATGCTCTCATTGCATCAGGAGGTGTCGGCTCTGATGGCTCACCAGTATATAGCAAATGTCACCTCCATTTCCTCCTCCGTCTAGCATCTCGTTAAGGTATGATGCTAAACCCATAGTCTCCTCAGAGTATTCCTCCTCAGAGATGTACTCCTCAATGTCTGAGTCATCTAGTACAACTATTGGTACCTCCGCCACTGGCATTGGTACTATCTCAACTTGATTCACTGAATCCTCACTTATCATTTCCACGTTTCTAAACATCAAGCTATCGGTTGACATCTACAAACACATAACACGTTGATTAGTACATAATACACAATAGTATAAGCACAAATCACATTTAATATCTTTAAGATTAATTTCCATCTTTTAATCCTTTTCGATCTTGAGTTATCTCGATACCTTATTAATTGATGGACTTGAATTTCATTCCTCGGACTTTACCTTCCTTACAGATTATTAGCCTAAGGTTTTCCCCCCTTAAGTTTTATAACCTAAGGCTTTGATACCAACTTGTGGCGCCCCCCAATTTCGGTATCTTTCAACCCGACATATGGTGCTCCACTGTACTAACATCCATACAATCATTCTATTGAAATACAACAAAATGAATGTAATTACTATCTTCTTATTACAATCAAAGTAAAAAATCCTTCCCGGGTTCATAAATCGGTTACATCGTTCATTGTTCATAATGTATAATACATACAAAACTTACTAAACTATTACCTGATGCCTAAGCATCCATCTTAGCTTTGCCCTTATCTCTCTTGGCATTCACGATCGTTCATCCTTAGCTGCGGTTATATAATTCACGCAAAAGTGAGCATGATGACTCAACAAGTTTAATCAATGATAACGATAATACCACATTAAGTGAATTATATAACAATTCGAACATATATAATGAACAATAGTTATGAAGTATTATGAATCAATAATACTTTAACGATTCATAACATCAATTCCCAAAGTATAGAATAGATTAGGAATTACGAACAAATTGATAGACCATGAATAGTAACTTTCGATTTTCATACTTGAAAAGGAGTCCACGACACTAAAGTCGTTCATCCGATAACTTACGAGCACTTCTAGGTGATCGACTATAGTACTCTATGTTGATCAACACTCATTCATTAAGCGTATTTACGTTTAATATTTTTAACAAACTTCGTGTGCCCATCGAATAATCGATGAAAAATACTTTTGTTTGTTCATAGACAAACCTTACCTTCACATCCGTACCAATCACTTGGCATAGGATAGCGTTAACATTTCTATATAGAAAGATATGAATCATAATCAATCTATATATTACGAATAGTCTAATAGAATTAAAATCGCATCGACCCTTTCTTTAAAAAAAGTCTTGCAATCCGATTCAATGAATCACATAAAACTTGGCTAACATGGAAGTTAGACAAGCGTTAAAAAACTTGCCTTTCGGCGTCTTCAAATAATTTAATCGGTGACCCACGACCTTTCTGAGAATCTACATGATATATTAACATAGCACACTGTAATTAGCTATCAAACAAATGTTCACATTGTTTCTACAAGATTCTTTCTCTTCTATGTTTTAGTTAACTTAATATCAAAAATAAATTCAACTCAACTTTTTACCCTTCGTCCCGGCTTATTAACCAACTTACGTTATTAACCGGACTCTAACATTGTCGGCGAGGTACCAACGTTGTTCATCACTCATAACTCATTAACATGCATTCGGCTCCTAAGTTCAATACCATATACACAGTATAGGTAGTATAGAATAGCTTTAATACACTTATGAAGTGTACAAACATTACCCCTTTAGGTTCTGAACAAATGAAGTTCAAAACCTAAGTCACTAAAAACATTCTTGAACTCATGTTTATTGGCCTGCGGCCTATCTTGATACTAGGCTAATGGCGGCTGCGCGATGCCGATTAGCGATGTCTGGGCCTCGATGTGGCGGCGTGTCTTTGAAAATAGTGGCGGCTGCTGGTGCCATTTAGCGATACTCAACTTTCTTTGTAAAGCCTTTGGCGCGGCATTTAACTTATATATGTCGTGGCGTGTGGCGCGAGACCTCGATACCAATTCAACAAATTTTAAAAAACTTTGTGAAATTCCCGGGGCCATAACTTCTTCGTTATAAGCCCGATTTGGTCCGTTCAAAAGCCTACACGTCATAAATAACATAATCTACTCATTCATATAAGAATTCGACACTTTCGAATCTAATAACTCAAAATTCACTATTGAGTTCATTTTTAGAGCGTTAAATAAACGTTAAAGAAGCGTTCAATGCTCGTTTTCTTCGTTTAAGTCGAAATCAAAGCGATTCTCGAACCCACAACTCTTAATCACCCTATCTCACGTGTTGACATTGAAAACCAACGTTTTCAAGTCTCACGGTAACTTTTAACCTCTAATCCGAAATTCAACGTTTTTGACGTTTAACGTCTAATTACGTAAAATTACGCCATAACCGTTACTAGGGTTCTCTAAGCCAAATCACATGGAATACTCCATGGATTTCATATCTACATCCTAACCAAACAAGATGAAATATTAATGTATTGATGGAGTTCAATCGTTTATAAGCGATCGATCTCGACAAACAATATTTTCATGGTTCAAAATTGTATTAAACCTTATGATTTTTATAATCTCATGACTTGTAGAGATTGAATCTATGATAAGCCATCATTAATCTCCTATAAAAGACATATACTACCCATCTATGATTCTTCAAGATAAAAGAAAAATCAAAAAGAGATGGAGATGAAAGGTAAGGATTATACCTTAAGAATCCTTGTGAAACTCTCTTGGAAAACTAGAAGATCAAGCTTCCAAAGTGTATGTTTTATAAGTCTAGCTCTCTTTCTTTCTCAAATAATCTTGGTTGGAAAATTTCAAAACTCCAAAATGAATCAACCTAGCTTTCTATTTATAGGAAATGAGAATGGAGGGTAATTTAGACAATGAACCATCACCTCCTTAATATTCACTCTTGGTCACCAAGTAAAATACTTGGTGACCAAGCCTATATCTTAGCTTCCACTCCAAGTAATAGGCCCACCACTTGCAAAGTGACATCCCATGGGTTGCCCCATGGGTTTTACCCATTCGGTGACCCACCGGATCGATCCACGGTTCGGTTTAAATGAATTGGGCTTAACTAAATAAACATTGGGCCTTGACTTGGGCTCAACTCACTAATCTCCTTGGGCTTGGTCATTTAATAATTGGACTAATAGAAATCCAACTCAAATGACTTATTCATTAAGACTTAATCTTAATTCTATAATACGAATCATATTCTTACACGTCTGATTCATGTATTCTTTCTTTCATACTACGTCTATTACGTATTCTTTACATATAATCGTGATAATGTATTTACTTCGTATTTACTCAACGTATTATACATAGATACTAAATAGTATCATACTTGTATAACACTCGCATTAACCTTAACACAATTCCTTCTACGCATATTATTTCCTTCTCGGAAATCAATATACTCAACCCTTAGGTTTTAAGTCTGCAGGCGAAAACTGCGTTTGTCATAAATGAAATATTATCAGATATTCCATCTTATCACGATATTCCATCATTACGCGTTTCTCGAAATTTCAAAATAATTTCCCGAACAGAAACGGATGAATAGTGTTTTTATGGAAATTTCTCGAAAAATAGTTATTTTCATCTTGAAAATTCCAAACAAATAATTCTAGCACGAAGCTAGAATACTAACCACGTTAGCACATTCTAGGTCATATAACAACCTTCACATAGCTTACTCACATAATAATCGATTAAATTAATTTAATTCACATAATCAAATAAAATTTATTGTCAAACATGATGATTATCCCGAAAATGTATCTGAGTGGTGATGAGGAGGCGAGTCCGAAGAAGCTAAGGTGGAGAAAGAGAATAAGACTAAAGTTGGAGAAAAAGATCAAGTATCTGCAGATGTACAAGAAATTTGAAATAATGTATTTCTCTTGGAGGAGTTGTGGAAGATAGAAAGGGCGTTATGCGAAATGACCGAAGAACATAACGAATTGAAGGCACAGGTGGAAAGGATGAAGACTGAATTTGGTGGATTATCAGAGGAAACAAACAGTCAAGCAGAAGGGAAAGAATAAGAGAAAGAGGGACATCGACAGTGATAATTCTCAAAATTCAAACCCGAAGAAGAAGCAATTCTGTAGCAAGTGTGGAAAGACTCACGTAGGAGAGTGTATGATGTGGAAGAACGTGTGCTTTAATTGTAAATAGGAAGGACATATTTCCCTACATTGTCCTAAGTCGAATATGAGGAAGTGTTTTTCATGTGGGAGAATGGATCACAGATTCAGCAAGTGTCCCAACAAAAAGAATACGAGTGAAGGGAGTGGACGGTAGACAACTTAGATATAAGTGGTAGTATATTTTGGTAGTAGGTTATGATATTAATGGTTATAATATAGAGAACGATGTGCGAACATATGTAAATATATATATTTGTATGAATGAAATCTTTATTTTCTATATGAATATAAGATTAATTTGTGAGTTCTTAAAACTCATACTTATGATAAGTTCATACACTCATATAATTGTGGCAAGTTCCTGAACTCATAAGTGTGGTAAGTTTGATGAACTGGGAATAGTTATGTGTGAATGGAGAATTGCAACTTTTTGTGTAAAGTTGGAGAATTACAACTTTTTGTGTAAAGTTGTGTGTATTAATTCTAAAATTTATTTAAAATGGGATAGTAATATGTGTTAAGTACTAAATGTACTATGTGCTATTTGAATAAATATGCGATTATATTAGAACATGGTGTTAAATTCTTATTGTGTTGTTAATAAGAATTTGTGTAGAATTAATGTAAGATTTTTTTTTTTTAATTTAAATCAGATCATGTCGCCTAGATGATAGAATTGAAATAAAAGAGAAGAGCAGTCAGTGAATAATGAAGGAGGTTAAGCGGACTCGATGCAGAATTTTCTGGACATATTAGCCCAAGCTATGGGAAATAGAGCTCCAACAGAAAGAGCAAGAGTGAGAAATCAGCCAGCTGATAGATTGGCGAATTTTAAGGACTTTAAAGTGGTAGGACCGCCAGAATTCAAAGGAACCACGAATCTGATTGAAGCCCAAACTTGGGTGAAGGAGATGGAGAAAGAATTCATCATTGCGCAAGTGGCAGAAGAGCAAAAGACAGCTTTTGTAACATATCTGATGAAAGGAGAAGCCAATTACTGGTGGGAGACTAATCGGTGAGGAGAGTGATACAATTTGTGGTAACTTGGACAAGATTCAAGGAGTTGTTATTTGAGAACTACTTTTCGTCGAGTATGCAAGCTCGGATGGAAGTTAAGTTTTTGGAACTAAAATAGGAGAATATGTCGGTATCTGAATATGCTGCTAAATTCAACGAATGAGCGAGATTTGTACCTCATCAGGTGGATACGGAATTACGGAAGGCGAGAAGGTTTGAGAATGGATTGAAGCCGGGTATATACAAAAAAGTAGCTGTATTGCAGATTAATACATTCACTGCTTTGTTGGGGAAAGTGATAATTGCTGAAGGGGGAAGCGAAGCTACATCCCGTTATAATTAAGAGAAGAAGAAGAAGACTATTGAAGGAGGTAATAGTGCTCGTAGTAATCCGAACAAAAAAAAGTGGAGCGAGAATTACCAGTCGGGTAACAAGACAGAAGGAGATAAGAAAGGGAGGGAGCCATGCACGACTTGTGGAAAGAACCATTCGGGAGTTTGTCTGAAGAAAAAGGGTGTCTGTTATAACTGTGGTCAAGAGGGGCACATGTCACCCAATTATCCCCAACCAAAGAAGATACAAGGTTGTTTTGCATGTGGATCGATTGATCATCTAATTCAAAATTGTCCAAAGAGGAATGTGGAGAAGGAAAGTGTCAACAAGGGACCCGATAGCGGAACCTTGGCGATTCGAGGACCTGTACAGCCAGGAACACCAACAGCACGTGAATTTAACATGGCTGTGCAAGATGCAGTGGGTGTCGAGGAGGTGGTGATAGGTAACGATTTCGTTTAGAAATTTAATTATGCGAGAAATATGAGTTAGATATCGTTGTGAATTGCTTTCTTTTATAGATCCAAATCATAGGTTAGAAAATGAGACACAAATTAATATTATGATGATAAAAATGAATTAATGATACAATTTTAAAAGATTGCAGAGAATAAGAAAGCGGTGATTTTGAGGACGAAATCCTTATAAGGAGGGGAGAATGTGATAACCCAGGATTTTGAATAATTCAAATTTTACGAATAAATTTTTATTTAATATTGATATTGATTATCAATATTGTGCTAAGTATCTGTGATACGAGTCTAGAGAAGTGCTCAATTTGTGTATTGACTGAGAAATACGAGTAGAGTTGAGGTTAATAGAGAATAGAAACTTTAACCCTAGTTACGAATTAGGATTCAGTAGAAGATACAATTATAATAATTGTATTGATGAATATGTGAGTGTTTATAACTTATTAAGTCAATTAGGGCTATTAAGTTAATACACTAGAGGGATATGTTATGACATATGTGAATTATGTACGTGATTGAATAAATATGTATTATGAATGTGTATACATTTATTTGGTAAAGAGAATTAAGATTAAAGTTATGAAACCTAATACATATATTAGGTATGATAATTAATAGCCTAATAGGTTATAATATAAGATAATGGTGGTATATAAAAAAAATTAAAAAGTATAAACTATGTTGAATTACAAGCCCAAAGAATTAGAATTTCTAGCCTAAATAATTAATTGATAGGCCCAACTCTTAGCCCAATTAGGAGGGGACCTTTTTGGACCATTAAGTAAGCTAAATGGAGCTTAAAAGATAATAAAAAGGGGCCCAAGAAGGCCATCATGGCCGAAAAGTACATAGAGGAAAGAAAGGGGGAGGCCTGTAATCATTACATTGCTTTAGTAGGTGAGCTAACTTGCTAGGTTTCAAGCCTTGGTCTTATTATTATCTTTTCATCAAACCCACAAGTTAAACCAAGAGTGCAAGCAAGCTTAAATGATAAGGAGAGAGAGAGAGAGGAAGAGTGAGACATTGGATGATGATTATAGATACACTAATTATATCTATACAAAATTACTAACATCAAATTTCCTTTCTCTTACATCTTTTTATCTCATTTCATGTTCTGAAGTTATCAAAGCAAGACCAAGAGAGAGGAGTGATTTTTTTTCAAAGTTCATAGTTCTCTACTCTAAGATTAGGAAGAAGAAGAGAAAGTATCAAGAGAAGGTATAAGAAATCCCTACTTTTATAGTTTAATTTCTCTTTGTGATGATTTGAGTTTTAATTTTTGTAAAACTATGATCTTGAGGCTTAAAACCTTAGATCTTAGTGTTTAAAATTGTTTTATGTTTAGATCCAACTCTTTTATGGATCAAAAGTTGGATCTAAACTAAGAAATATGAGTTAGGTTTTTCAAAAGATAGAAAATAAAATTTTTCTTAGCTTTTGTTATGTTTGATCTTGTGTTTGTTGACTAATTGGTGAATTAGACAATGGATCATATTATATTAATTATTATATGAGTTATTTTGAGTTAATAGGATGAGTTATGTTGGTTTTATGGGAGATCATGAAAGTTTTCATACAAAACATAAAGAGTTGAAAAACAGATTTTTGAGAAAAAAAAGTATGATACGGAAATGACCATATCTCTCATTCTACTTTGAATTTTTGAGTGTGGTCAATTTTTAGAGTTAGATATATGAATCTTCTAATATATCCAAGTAGAATCACTGGAAAATATGTTGTAAAGTTTCGTGTGGAGTGATTTTAGTAACAGAAGCAAAAATCTAAAAAAGTGAGAAAAATAGTCTATCCAGAAATTGTAAGGGAAATTTACGAAACTTAATTAATGTAATAAATTCCAATCTTTTTGGGAATGAAAATAGGTGAGATAAAGTAGCTTGTGTACAAAAATGAGCTCATTCCAACTTAAAATGAGCAAGTTATGACTGTTTCAATATTTAGGTTTTTCTGACGAAAAATGCTATAACCGGAGTTCTATAACTCCGATGACCATGAAATTTAAACTGGAAGCTCACATTAACATGTGTAAGATCCCGCCCAGAGTTGGGAATTTCTGGAGTTAAACGTGAGGTAGCTGATTTCTTAAGGAATCAACTAGAAATTGATTTTTGAAAAATACTTAAGGGAGTTGACAAATTCCAGAAAAATACTTTTTTTGTATGGAATATGAGTATATATGATTGGCCAAAAGTATGAAAAATAATAAGCTGATTTCATATTTTCATGAAGTTTATTTTAGCTGCCTGAAATGAACATTTCATGTTACGGAAATGAGAAACCAAAATGTCAAAAGAGATGTTAGTTTTATTTTAGCTTGCTGAAATAGAAACTGAAATGATATATTAAGTTTTCTAAAGTCATAAACTATTTAACAAGTTATTTTAAGAACTTATAAATGAACGAGTAAATGTTAAGTCTAAGGTAGTATAGTTATACTCTTTAATGATTGATTATGTGACTACATGCGATGAGTAAGATATGTGATTTTACTTAAGAGATTGATCTTATTAATGATAGGTCTTACAAAAGAAGTTAACTTAAATTGCGTAGTAGTAGTCAATGAATCAGGCAAGTTTCGTTAACTCAACCATTAGTTAATACTGTTTAAATATTATGGTGGTTAATTATTGTTGATTAGACCATGTCTGAGAATTATTGTTGATTATTCGCAGTTAGTAAATGTTTATTGTAACACCCCCATATCTCTACTCCCATAGTATCTGATATGGTGTTTACAATGAATCAACATAATGTATTTAAATCTATACACCCATGGTATCTGATTAAAATATTACATTAAGTAGAGGGATTATCAGATATAATTCTCATAGAGAACTATTACTGTGTTTGGATACCCTCACTTGAATATATGAACTGTATCTGTGACTAGAGTCTATCTATCCAAAATTCAGAGTACCAGTAATAACATGAACAGTCCATATTACTAATACCCTCGCCCAGATGTATAATTTAAGCCAGCGATTTATACTATCGTATCGATAGTAACAATTTATCCAAAATCCAGAGTATCAATAACAACATGAACAGTCCATGTTATTAATACCCCCACTCAGATAAATAGTTCCCGAGGATCTCATCTAGATTCGAAGAAGTCTAATTTTACATGTATATATGAAAGAAAACACGGTTGCGGAAATAAAAGATGTTATATATATAATATTAAAATTCGATTACATGATTCTCATAACTAGTTCTTATTACAAGGTATTCAAATAGACAAGAATATAATCTAATCTAAGCAGGTACGCTTCCCTTTATCTACTCCAGATGTTCCAAGGTTACCATCTAAAACTGCAAAGGGAATAATTCGCAAGGGGGAGCCATGATATGCTCAGCAAGTTTTGTATTTATAACAATATATGATTTGAAGAAATACAACAATTCAAATTTTGACCGATAGTTGTTACCATTCCTGTATTTCTATTTATTTCAACCATTTCTGGAATTTTCTTTATTTCTGTCAGTCACACAGACTTAGAAAATTTGTTTAGATATGAGATAGGGGATTAGCCTATTCAAAATCCTAGGAGTATGTATCTCATCCTACCAGCTCAAACGCACCCAATATTAGTATCAATATATTCATTGACCATATCACAATCCCTTACGAGATACCCAACTTTAGTATAGGATGTCTTACCAAAATAATTTGGTTTGACACAATAGTTTATGCTCAATAAACATTATCATATGAATAAACAATTCATTTTTGAGTTATGCTGAAACTATAGCAATAACTTTTCAGCAATTTGGCAATTCAAGTTTATGTTTGGTATAATATATCAAAAGCAATTCAAGATATAAGTGTAGGGTTTCGGAAACTTGGCTAAGAGTAGATCAGTCAAGTTATGCTATTCAAACGTTAAAATTACCTACGAAGTTCATATATATAATTCTAACACATTAGTAATTATAATAATACTCAAATATATCATTTACATATGAACGGGTTAGATTAAATAAGGTTTCAGTGTTTAATACCTTTACCGAATATCAAATAAGTTGATAAATGTACTAAAATTTATTTATAAAATTTTATTATATTTTTAGATAATTTATTTATCCTTTATAATACCTTTCTAAAATTTTATTCTAGAATTTTAAAGTATTTAAAACATTTATTTATTCTTTAAATGATTTTTAAATCATTTACTTCTATATTTAGGTAATTAATAATTACTTAAAATTTTACAAAACATCAATTATTATTTTTAAATAATTTATATTCATTTATTATAATTTTAGTTTATTAATAATATTTTTCCATAATTATTTAATATTTATAAATAATTATTCTAATATCTTTATTAATAATTTAATTATTAATAATATCTAAATAAAATAAAATAATTATTTATTTTATGTAAAAATATCAAAATTTAATTATATTTATTTAATATAATTTTTAAAACTATTTTTATATTTATTTATTTATATTTATTAATTATTTCTAATTTTTATAATTTATTTTTAGAAAAACAATTTCTGTCTGTCGCTAAAGCCCTTCAGTGATAAGAAGTGTCGCTATAGGTGATCTTGAGTTCTGGGCAGTAGTTTTGTCATGGTCAAGTGACCAATTTGACCACTAAATATAAAGCTACTAATCATGATTTTTGGTTTGGTCAAGAATTGTTGTTATAGTACTCATACAGTAGTATAACATGAATCAAAATTTAGGCTTTAACCTACATATAACAAGAAGTTATAGAGGCTCAAAGTCACTGTCAGAGTTGTTCTTGAGTTTC